>OY997596.1:19425759-20083225 GCA_963921825.1 Erodium maritimum
CCCATTCGCTGGATCGGGACTCTGACACCCCCGAGATGTGTGTGGTTACGCACACCTCGCCCTATCGAAGTCAGTGTAAATCCGACATTCTGGTTCCCCCGTTTCCTGGAGTTCTCTCTGGATGCCCGTTATCCTTTCAAACTCCCATATCAGATATCCCAAACATTTTCAGATCTAGTCAGGAAACGAACCTCGTGCCACTCATAAAACTGCAATCCAAAGTAGTAATCTACTAGATTGTCTTTTAATTAGCCGGGTCTCTAATTTTAGGGTTAGCTTCTGCTTCTGGTACCTACGGGTCATGACTTCTGTCTCAACCTTTTACTTTCAATATTACTTTAATTTTTACAATTATATATGCATCTATATCGAATTTTTCTGATTAATAAACTATCTATATGCTAAAACAACAACACATACCTCTATCGAGTGAACAACACAGAGCATTCTTAAGGGTAGGTCTAAGAGGCAACCTACAGTGGATAAAAATAAGAGGCTTCCTATTTCCTATCTGCAGATCGGAATTTACACATAACTCTTGGTTATAGGGTCAAAACTTGCTAAATGTATCGACCTTTTGTTTTACTCTAAAGTTGGCATAAAAGACAGGCACATCCATATCTAACCAATTCAATGAAGAGAATGAATCACAGAAAATGGGGTGTATGAATTCACACTTCTATTTCCCATAAATGATAAATTCATAAAACATTTAGAAAAATGAAATGCTGCCACTGCTCTATCTAGGGATGGCAATGGGCCGGGTTTTGTGATACCCATACCCGGCCCGATTTTCCTACCTATGGCCCGAGCCCGTTCGGGACCCGATAGTGGCTTGTTTGCTACCCGGCCCGCTTGTGGCCCAACCGGGTCGGATATTACCCTACCCACCCGTAACACCATAATTTTATTTCACTACTCAATTTATATTGACAAATCATGTATATATGATGTGTAAAAGTTTCATATATTAATATGAAACATATAATCTTATCACCTCGGATAGGTAAAACAAGTAACATCAAACCGGCTCCGGATTTATGCTAGAGACAACATCTTCATTATTATGAATCGGTAAATTAACCACTTGATCCCCATTCAAGGGTTCATTATTACTCACAACCACGAGAGTACAAATAAAATTGGATTGAGAATCCATATTGATTAAATTCGGAAATAAAGTAACCATACAACAAATAAGTATTCATATATAGAAAAACAATAAAATATACGACTAACATAACATGCTTTATACAATTTATTCATGTAATTATACTTTATATGTATAAAATACCATAATTTATACATATATATATATATATATATATATATATATATATTATGTATAAGACCAAACATGTGTGACATGTAATTTAATTTACTCTTTCAATTGCGTATAAAAATAAGAAAATTAAACTTCTCTTTTATCTGCTCCTGTACACTATATATAATACATGTAACAACAAACATGCGTGTATATATATAAAATAACTATAAACCTGTAAATATTAACAAATAAATAGCCAATTGATTTTTCACTGTATATATAGGGTAGAAACGTAAAAATTAACAGATAAATTTAGTTTTTTTTATTTAGTAACCTATCGGGTCGGGTCTGGGCTGGGTAGTACCAATCCCGAGCCCGACCCGAGCCCGGTTAAAAGCCCGATCAAACTACCCGTACCCGGTCCGTTTGTACAATGGGCCGGGTCTGGCCTGATTTTTTCTGGTCGGGCAGTTCGGGTCCCCGTTGGGCCTGGGTATTATTGCCATCCCTAGCTCTATCTCTGCTAGAAAAGGGCATAGCTATATTCAATCTCAACTTAGTTTGTACATAACAGCAAGAGGAGATTCCTATAAACTTTTTATAACCACTGATAAAGTTACATTGAGTACAATCCACAACTACATATGGTAGTTCAATACCATACAGTAGAGTCACTTCCATTTCCTACTTGTAGAGGACAAAACCATCAAGGTTACATGAGCAGCTGAATAAACATTAAAGGTCAAATAGAACAGATAGATATACCTCATATTCGTGCACAAGATGAGTCAAAATCATCTGGAGCAACACGAGCAATCCAATTACTGAGAGTCCTCTTAGTATCAGAGTGATCAACATAAGCCAACTCGTACATACTACACAAATTCATCACAAGGGTCTCATCCAATGCCACAGTTGGAACACTTTCAAGTGCATTCTCCAACACCTTGATCGAATCCGCCAAATCCCTCAAATACATCAAGCAAAGTGCCTTGTTGTTGATGGCAACAACATCAGTATGGTCCCTTTCGATGCACTCTTCATATTCCCTCACAGCAGACACATAATCCTTCCCCACCATATACATCAATGCCTTGTTCCTATTCACCAGGTTCTTCAGCTCCTTCTCATTACCCAACTCATTACTCTTCACTTGCCCTTCCTTCAAATATTCCTCAACCCGATCGAATGAGCTCTTCGCACCCTCCAAATCTCCAATTTGCATCTGTATATACCCCAATTTGGACAGCAAACTTGGCTCCAAACTATCACGACCCAACAAATCTTTGATAAATGTCATGCACACGCTATACTCTTTGTTCATTAAATGTTGACCGATTAAGCAACTCATCAGAAAGATCTCTCTTTTCTTCCAGACATTCACAGAGTTATCCATTTCTCTATCTTTGATTTTCAGGCGAACGAAATCAATTAAGATGTAGAGCCGATCCAGACCCTCCTGGCGCTGGCCTGCCTTGATCGGGACCAAGGCATGGAGCCAGCGGAGAGCGAAGGGAACCATGGAGCCGGACCGGCTCTGATAGAATTCAGGGTGCGTCTCGTACCTGTAGAGTGGGCTCTCGAAGTCTTCGACCGTATCGAGCTCGGCGGAGGCTTCGGTGAAGCGGCGGAGCTTGAAGAGTGCGAGAACGTTGTAGGAGAGATAGATGAGGTGGTCATGCGGCTTACGGAGGAGGGAGAGGGATCGGGCGCGAGCGACCTTGTCAAGGATAGAGCGCCAGGAACCGCGGATCGAGAGGTCGTGCAGCGAGGAGAGCTCGAGGGTCAGATCGTTCATGGAAGCGAAGCTGAAAACGAAGGGATCGGAGGAGGTGGAGCTCGGCGTCGGAGGTACGAGGTCAGATGCAGGGATCTGCAGATCCGGTGAACCGGGCTCCATCGTTGGTGGTTTGGAGCGGCGTAGCTGTGGGGGGTTTCACGACGAGGAGCGCAGGAGACGGCCTCGCTGTCGTTGGTGGTGAAGAAACGGGTAAGACTTGACGTCTGACTCTTGACCAAACGAGCTATTAAGATTGAATGGCCCGAGTTTTAGAAGGGCCCAAATAAACGGGCTGAAAAAGCTCAAGTATTTTCAAGTCATTTTTTTTTTAGAGAAACACTGATATTATTAATAGAAAAGCATTCTGGTGCCTTTGGGAGCCAAAGACACCATACAACGAAGCCAAACTAACAATACTTGAAAGACATAAGCATAGAAATAGAAATAAATTTTGCTCTTTGACATAAGGGCGGTCGGAGGGGGGCGACTGCGGTAGCGTCCAAGGACACTGATACAGTACACTACAACCATAAGATACTGATCGAGCAGACCAGAGGATAAACAAACGGTGGTGGACCAATTACTCCCCCGATAAGTCAGCGTGCGTCGTCCTCCCTTGACTGATAGTGGTAGGGCTCCTGAACGCGAGATTGCTGACTCCGAAGTGGTAGGGAAATAACACATCAACTGTTGGTGGTACCCTTGCCACCTATACACCAGGGAGAAGGTACAGTCGACCAAACCCTCCCTGGCCTTCTCAGCATTCATTCTTGGAAGCGAGGGTGCTTGAAGCCCCGCGCCGCTGCTGAAGACGCCTCATTCGACGCCACTGCTGAAGACGCCTCATTCGACGCCGCTGATTCTTCATCCCCCGCCGATTCCCCGTCTCTCCCAGCCCTCTTATTTCCCGACAACGAGGGCGTCGAGCGACGTGGAAACCATTCTGCTGGTGTAACCTCCTCCTCTACATCCCGTTGACCCTAGCGTCCCATGTCCTCTCTCCTCGGCGAAGTGTTTGGTGGTACCGGTGAATGACCACCCTTCCTTGAACCACTCAAATATGTCCAATTCGTTCCAGGGACGGCCTTCCCATGTTTTGCCTTTTCTAGCGCCGATCTCGGGTCCCCTGGGGCCTTCAGCGAGGACCCCCGAACCCCCCCCCCCCCCCCACGACCGGACAGACCGGGAAGAGATGCCCCGCACAACAGCATCCAAAGCAGTGCTCAGGTAAATATTCATACGAGATGTGCAGACGAGTGCGTACCTGAGAGACCGACAATCGAAACCAGAGTTGGCTCTGCAGCGGAATTCGAATGTCTGCCCTTATTCAGATCTTCATAAAGTCTCCCCAGCAGAGACCCTTCTTGTCCACATCTACCCCTTGGCACATCCCCAACATGTTTCCAATTCTAAAGCCCACATCCCTCGTCCAGGCTCCTACTGGTAGGTTCGAGACACGAGCCCAGACCGAGAACTAGTGGAATTGGAGATCCGAAACATGCATGTGAGCCCGCAGATCCGTGAATAGGACCAGCGAGTCCCAAAAAGACCATGGCTCCCCCATTATGACCCGGTCCCTTTCCTTCGCAGACTTGAAGAAAAAAGCTACCAGCCCCCCCTCCAATGGTTTAGCCTCGACCTTCATTCCCCAGACATCCTCCATTCTTGCAACCACAGACTGCCAGTAGATGGTCTTAGAGGTCAAGACCTTTTTCCGCCAAGGCAAACCAATACAGATTCCCCTGGCCCGTGACCTCCTGCACCGGCACTACTACCTCCTTAATGCGCATAGCACCCATATGGTAGTCCAAACACCCCATCTGTTCCCCCGAGGATCGACCTTTACCTCGGTGTGGGTCATCCCCATGAACCCTAAGTGACGGGTAGGTCCTACCTGCCTGGGACGGGCTCGGTCTCCCCCGTCCCTGCTGACCCGGCCTGGTATCCTTTCCGCCCCAATCACCCAATCCAGCTGGCCTCTCCCCAGACTGTCGGCCTTCCCCAAACCTCGCAGCCCATCGTGCCACATCACCTCCACCACCCTGGGCCTAAACTGACTTCTGACCCAACATAGTCGCCCATCGAGCGTCGCCCATGAACCCGCAATCCAAACCTGGAACCCTACCCGGAACCCTAGCAGCCCTACCCGGAACCCTAGCAGCCCTACCCGGGTCCCTATCAACCCTACCCGGTTCCGTAGCCGTCACACCCTTTCCTTTTCTTCGTCGCCAAGCCAACTGCTCCGGCGTCTCCACCAGCCCCTCCTCCGGCAAGCCCGCACCGTCCGATGAAATAGTGATCGGGTTCTGCTTCTCCCCCTGCACCACCGTGTGTAGAGGATCCATGCCCCCATCGCCGATGGCCCGATCCTCCTCCCTACCCGTTGCACGCCCCAACCCATTCCCCAATCGCTGGGGACGAGGTCCCCTCGCCGGCGTACGGTGGAGACACGCATGCCCTGAACGAAGGCGACCCCCCGGAACCCAGCCCTCGTCTTCTCCAGCCGAGAACCGGAGGCCTGACGTCCCGTCCGTCCAACTCGTCCAGGCCCCAGCCGACAACACCGGGTCGCCTTCCCCCGTGACTTCCAGCAGCGGCGTTCCTGAGTCCGCCCCCGTCACCGGCCACGTCCCACCAGCTGCCCCCGCAGCCTCCATCATCACCATTCCAGGCACCGCCCCCAGCTCATGCGAAACCGGCATCGTTTCCGGCATCGGCTCCATCCCAGAGAGGACCTCCACTCCTACCGGCACAGAGTTCTGCCATGACTCCTCCTCCAGTCGGTCCGACCCGACGTCGGACTCTCTCTCCGACCCATACTCCTCCGACAGACGAGGTCCCCAGTGGACGCCCCCATCGCCGCCATGCTCTCCATCTTCCAAGTTGCTCGAGAAAGCCATGAAGATCAAAGCAATCGCAAAACACCAAACCCTAGAATAAGGAGGAAGGGGCGCTGCGTCTAATTTTCAAGTCATTTTTGGTTGTAGGGAAATTTTATTTTAACACCCTACTAAATATTTAATTTCAATGATACTAACACAATTTTTTTTTATAATTTTATACTTAAATCAAATAATTACTAATATTACAGCGCCGCCATGCCTTGGCCTATCTCTCTCGGTAGCGGCGGCAGATTGGTGTACTCTCCTCCATGGCTGGCTCTTTCTCTTTGCCAATATGCCATGGGGTAGAGTTCGAATAATCCCAGGATGCTTCTTCAAGTATTCATGGGACACGCGACTATATGCGATTAGCGTTTCGCGATCACAGGAGGCGGCGGGTTCCGGCAGCCTCCTGTCGTCGAGCAAAGGTGAGGAGGAAGCAAGGTCGTCATGGTGGGGGGGGGGGGGGGGTGTGGCAGAATCTCTTACCGGCGTCTCAAAGCGGGTCTGGGAGGAGAACTCCGGCACTGGGTCTTCGCCCGCGTGTCAGAAGATCGGAGGGGCAGGGCGGAAGCCGTTTAGCGCCGCCGGGCTCTTCGCCGCTATGTGAGGGGGAGGAAGAGGCGGCGAAGGTGACTGAATCTGGGATAGATGATGCACAGACGGAGGAGGTGGCGAGCTCCGTGACGGACAAGGAACGGACGCCGGCGTCCTGGACGTTGGCGTGGCGGCGAAGAAAGGGGGAGGAGCCAACGGCGACTAGGGTTTCTTCGGACTCGGCATTGCCACGGGGCGTGGGCTGTGGGCTGCTGGGGTACGGGCGTAAGGTTTGGATTGGGCCTGCGTGGGGGCAACGTGCTGAGACTGGACCGGGTCTGGATAGGCGTTGGACTGGATCGTGCGAGGGTGGGCCGGGTATCGATCGGAGGGTCAGGTCCGGGTCGCGGAAGGATGGACTCGGGTCGGGTGACCCGAAGCAAAGTCACCGGGGCAAGTCTTACCGGGTTGACCCGAACGGATCGGGTAAAGGTCTCGGGGCAGGTTATGGCTCGGATCCGACCCAATTCTCGACGGACTCTCACACCTGGGGGAAGACGATGGGGGATGGTGCAGCATATGTAGCGGCAATGGGGGGGCACAAGCACCCCCGCCTCCAGGAATGAGTCCGTGGAGGTCTAGGAAGGGGTTGGTCGGCTGTACCACCTTCCTGACTAATAGATGGCGATGGTTCCATCACCAGCCGACAAGATTCTCCCCTACCAGTTCGGGGTCAGCAATCCCGCGTTCAGGAGCCCTACACGTATCACTCAAGGGATGACGACGCACGCTGACTTACCGAGGGAGATGTCAGTCCACCATTATTCCCCCCTCACTTGGTTGGCTCGACCAGTGCCATTTGGTAGAAGTATGTTGTATCGGTATCTCAGGATGCTACCGCAGATGTCCCCTTCAACCGCCCCTATGTCTAGAGCAAAGTTTATTTTCATGTTATTGCTTTATGTTAGCTTCTTGGTTTATGACATGTAAGATGCGTACAATTATGTGCTCATCGACCTACTTTATATTTCAGTAATACAAGTATATGTTCTTCTAAAATATATATATATAATAATTACTAATACTTTTATATCCAACTATCAGATTCTGTTACTATTCCATTCAAAATAGGTAAAATGTCTATAATATTTCTAATAATCAATCAAATTTCAAACTCATGCCATTGATTTTAAAAAATATTTTTATTTTTATAAAAAAATCATTTTTTTAATAAAATCATATTTTAATTTTAAAAAAATTGGTTCATTTTTATTAAATTCATTTTTTATTTTAAAAAAAATCAACTTTTATTTATAAAAAATCAATAAAAAAAATCGATTTTATTATAAAAATCATTTTTTTTTATTTTTTCAAAAACAATTTGTTTTTTTTCTAAATGTATAAAAATCAGATTTAATTATTTTCATTTCTTTTAACTACTTTTATTAATTTAGAACAAATTGCACTGGGATTTTTCATTACTTTATTTTTCTAATAGTTTTTTAATATCTTTTTTGTTCTAATAATTTAAAAAATGAAAATGAAACGATTAAATAGTTTCGAGAAATGTTGGTCTTAATAAGATAGAGTGTTTTTCAATTGTAGGCAGATATTTGGGTAGTTTCAAGTTCTCCTTGGGTTTCATGGTAAAAAATCTGAGTGCTAGACCTTCTTTAGTCTTTTGTGCTGTATTGTTGTAAAATCAGGATTTTAGAGCTTTTCTATTTTTTTTCTGGTTTCGGGTTTCATGTTTGTAAATTTTTGGTTTCTAAAACTTATGGTTGGCACCCGTATTGGATTGTTGAGGTTCCTGTTAATTGAGGATTCATCTTTGGATTGCTCGTTTGGTTGTATTTCACCCCTGCTCTTCTCTTGATGGCAGGTTCTTTTTATTAAAGTTGCATTGCTGATCAAAAGAAAAAAAAAAAGCTAAGCTCAAAGTAGAATAGAATATGTAGAAGAGACAATGTTTTGTCACTGAGAAGAAGAAATAATATGTTATAGTGTTGAGTCAGCTATTCCAAATACAAGTATTGAAAGAAAAAGTTGCTCTAACTCAAAGTGATTTATCTGCACACCACTTGGAGAAGACTTCCAGTGCATCTCTCATCCATGAATGCCTGCAATTCTCAGCTGAGTCCTGTACACTTAGCCATCTTCTCTCTCGAGTGCTCTGCTCTGGCCAACACTCAAGCTCCTCCCTTACAAGCAACGCAAACATCGCAGCTTTGCACAATCCCTCTGGGCTACACTCATCCTGGCAGGTTTTACTCTTGAACTCATAGTTTCCTAGAAATTCCTGAAACCAGTGATACAGAAAGTGATTAAACCACATGCCTAGTCATCATAAAGTAAGCTACTTATTTAAATGTACCCGCATGAGCTATTTACTCATGAGCTAAACTTAGCATCAATTGGTAAAAACTTTTGGGACACAATGTTTCATTTCCCTTGATCCAGTACAACTACAATTCAGACATAGTCAGGATTGCAGAGTTTAAAACATGAACTGACATAGTAAAGCTCACCATTAAATCCCCTCGAACTCCAGCTTCTTCAATAGCTTCTCTGGCTGCTGCCTCCTCAACAGTTTCATCATTCTCCCAGCCTCCCTACAAGGAAACAATGATTCAATTGCATATACGAATGTACGAAAAAAAAGGCTCTTATGCACAAACAAACTCAAGGCCTTTCAGAAATTATGAAAGCCCCAAGTTGGATTATAGTTGGTATAATATTAGCATGATCATATAGGTAACTAATTTTAAAAGAGAATCTTCTCCAATTGGAATCACCAACCTTTTAACCAGCTACAAAACAAGAGTATATCTGTCTGTTACTATTATTATCTCAAGAATAAAGGGTAGGGAAAACTACCAATACCTACCCAAAACCATGCCCATTTAACTGATGTTTACCCTGAAGTTTAAAGTTAACTGATGCATACCCTGAAGTTACGACTTGTAACTAAAATCCCCTTCTGTCAGCTAAAATGACGAAAATACCCTCAGTGATTTTTTTAAATAATTTTTTAAAAATATAAATGAAGTGCTTTTTTAAATAAAAATGAAGTCATTTAATAAGTAAATATATATATATATATATATATAACAAAAGTAATTTTAAGATAATTTTTTTAACATAACTGTTGAAGTGTAGTTGAGGGTATTTTCGTCATTTTAGTTGACAGAGGGGTTTTGAGTTACATTTTCGAAACTTCAGGGTATGCATCAGTTAAATTTAAATTTTAAGTAAACATCAGTTAAATGGGCATGGTTTTGGGTAGGTATCGGTAGTTTTTCCTAAAGGGTAATCCCAACACAACCTAACAGTGACCAACAACTTTTGGATTTGGACCAAGTTCTAAGCCTGCTTCCCTTTAAGCAAGAAAACGGAGCCCACATCCAAGAAACCAGACAACTATCTAGTACTGAAAAAGGTTCACTTATTCAAGCAAGTATTTTAGTAAATGATTGCCCAAAACTACTTACATATGAATTGCCCGCAACATACCATGTTTATTCCAAACATGATGGCTTGGAACTTCCGAGCGATACTCCTGGTTGTCTAGAGGAGTGCATCAGATATTTAGATAGCTATGTTATTGTCCATTGGATCAAAAGCCAAAACATCTATTGTAGAGCATCATAAGCACGCCCAATTTGTCTTAAATAACATTAGTCGAGGTGTTAAACCTAAACCCCTTTAATCATTGCGGAATTCTAATCAACTACCATATGGCCAATTTGAACCAAAGCTTTATAACAAGTTCCAAACCCAATTCATAGTGATCTAACAACCAGATTCAATACAAATAAACAACATATAGAGACTCACGCACGACATACGTGTTTCGGCAATACCTACAACCACAGGAAAACAAGAAAATGAACAAAGATACTCAACAAATTGCACAACTCACAAATTTGTCTAACCAAGAGGCAACTACAAGTTTTACCCAAAAGAAGAAACACTTCTTTCTTGTACAATCTCTCAAGCTCACTTGTTTTGTTTAAGTTCAATCTCTATCAAGATCCCTCTGACATACACAGCCAAGATCTCTCTTACATACCCAGCAATTGAAAAAGATCAAGAACTAACCTAATTGGAAGAAACTTAAGTTGAGATGACAAGAACTAAGGGATCTACCTCTCTTTGTTCCTTGCTCTCAGTGGCACCGGCAATAGAATACCATTCTCCCTCTCCTTGCTTCTTTGCTCCTGGGAGCAGGTAATGTTCTCACCCTTCATCTTTTATTCTTCTAATGAATCTTGAAGCCACAGTATTTTCTCAAGTGCTATTTGGGCTTAAAATAGCCCAGTAGGACTATAATTCCTCACCTTATCCATCATTTGAAAATTTTAGACAAACTCCTAAGCACTTTGCACAATGATTCCATCCTGGCATACTTGAAGGGTAGTATTTATACAGATTTGTCATAGAGATAGGTGAAGCTTCTCCAATGAAGGTGCACACAGAATTCTTGGACTTGCTTCATATCGGCTCTTGTTGAGTGCAGCCCAACGGGACAATGTAAGGGCGTGGTGGAGTTTCCACCCAGTTATATGAGCTTGAGGGTTGATCCTGGACAAAGGGTACGTAGACAACTAATGTAGAATAGTGTAACCGGGAGTTCGTCCAAAATTTAAGGTCAATGAAATTGTGGACAGGTTGGAGAATTGTAGAATTAGTAGCTAATTTTAGTCTCACGAAAAATCCTAGTTGTTGTAAGTGATAAGCGTGAAATCATTACTAGGTGTAACAGAAAAACAACAGGGAGCAAGCAAGAGAGGTGTGTGGTCTTGATCCCACCTGAGAGCAACAAGCAAACAGAGGAACTACCTTGGTGCTCCCACGAGCAAGAAAAGTTCTTGTTGCTGCCAAGAGACCAAGCAAGATTTGAAGAAAGCTCTTCTCAAAAAATAGAGTTTCTTACAAATTTATTCTTGAGCTTCTTGGGTGGGTGGGTGAGAAATCTTGAGAGATTGGACTTGAACAAAGAGTAGGCTAGAGATATTGCATAAAGAGTATGTTAATCTTCTCTTGGGTAAAACTTGTAGCTACTCCTTCATTAGACAAATTTGCGGGTTATGCAATTTGTCGGGTAGTGTTAGTTTTAGTTGATTTTCTCGTCACCTCGTGGATGTAGACATGGCCTAACAACGTAAATCTCATGAGTGAGTCGATATATGGTTTACTTTTGTTGACTCTAGTTGTTAGGTCATTACTTGGATTCATAATTTGGTTTAAAGTTCCGGGACAAATTGATTAATCCGCTTCCGCATTACTTAAAGGGGGTTTAGGATTTACACCCCCAACAACTTCCTATCAATATGTTTCCAACTTGCCACATTGTATGAAATGAAGGATGGTCACCTCTATATTGTATTTAAAGGTGCACATAGCAAGCTCAAAAGAACTACTTGGGCTTAATTTCTTAGAGTAAGCCAAAGAGAATAAAAATGTGCAAACCAGCCACACTACATGTTTGCATCCGCTCGATGATTTCATATACTAGATACCTTATGCATAATGATAACAAGTTATAAAACTGGGTGTATCCTCCAGCTTAATAAAGCATAACAACAAGTAAACATAACATAAGAAACAACACTAGGTAAACTTGTACCTTTGGGAATAAAAGACCAGGACCACTAGATGAGTTAATCATAAGCACCTCAATGATCTTCTTAGCATTCCCACTCTCATCATCAGAACTCCTACACCTGAATGGAATACACCTATCAAAAAATCCATTTAATTAGCATCTGCAAATACAATTAAGAGCTGCAAATTTTCAATTCATGCCAAAACGTTCTAAAGCTTCATTAATCATGGTCGGGCAGCACGCGCAAAATAAGGCTGATGGATAATGATATCAATATATAAATTTATAGCTAAAATTCTGAAGAAAGGAAAGGTTAATTAATATTACGAAAAGGGGAGAACATAATAATGCAAGATAACTTGAAGAGGTAAATCCTCAATAAATTAGGTATGATTTAACAAAAAAAATAGGTCTAGTATAGTTGTTTCTTATAGTTTGGTGCTACTGAGTCATGTAGCTTACCCCAATATTATTTGGGGAAATGTTTAGGTTCTCACCGTTGACAATGGCACTTCTTCGGATAAATAACTCTTTCGTTTAACATTAGACATGAAAGTTACATTCTGATGGATCTTAGTATAAATCAGCGTCTGTCTGATATTGCCGGTGAGGGACCGGGGATATACACCCATTGCGTCTAGACAACACAAAACCCACCTATAAGAACCCATGAAAATAACATCAAACCCGAAAGAATTGCATTTACTCTATGATCCAGCACAGTTCTAAATACTTCATATGTTAATTAGGCTGTGTACGTTTTGGTAGCGGTTCCAAATATGTAATGACCCGAGCCCATCAACACCAACATGTCTTACCCCATTCAAATACCACTCCAGTTCACATCCATAATTGTAGTGATTCCCACTCCATGGTCATCAAACTCTTTCCCAATACGCCCTATCTATCCCAGCAGAGGATGTTTATGCCAAACTAAAACCTACGCCCTATGTACTTCCAACCTATCCTATCACAATCAGTTATACATATACAGTTCCATCTGCCAAAACTCTTGGCCAGCCTGCTTCACAACCACAGAACTAGAGTATGTTATTCGATTCCATCAGATACAATCAGGCAATCAACACTAAGCAACAACTTAATCAGAACAGCACAATCACACATCCAGACCTTGTAAGTATAACCCTCAAAATATAAACAAACATTACAAAAACAACTTTGGCTTGTAGAAGAAAAAAACAAAACATGCACACTTAGCAACCATAAATAAATAAACAAACAATCCATACCATACATGTACCCCAAACATTGAAATTGGAAATAATATGAATTCTGTGAAAATGACAGATACAATCCTTCACAGTGGTCAACAACAGTTGAGAATGATAATGACAATACTAGACATCCCATGATAAAAACAGATCAAGACAACATAAAACTAAATAAAATAAATCCTCATTATCGCCAAAACCTAACACACCCAAATAAAGCGTTAGAGATGTTCATACCCGGCGACAAGGCGACAACCGCCCTCGTACCGCTGCTGATGTCGACCAGTGCGAGCCACCAAACCAGACATACTAAGAAATGAGACCAAACCCTAAACCGATCCTTCGGCCCTTGTCGTCTTCAGCATTCACGCCATCAAGCATCAGTGCGATTGCCACCTCATTGGCTCGCCGAATTCCTCTATCAACGATCAAGCCCGTGTCTTATCGTATCACAACCTTTGCACCCGTTGTGGTCGGAGAAGATCGGAGGCTCGAATCATGATCAATGGCCGTCTTCCGAAGCAATTAGGGTACGAGATGAGTTGCAGAGAAAAGGATTGGGTCGATGGAGGATGGAGGTTAGAGAGAGAAAGTTCCAAGTTGTGGAGGAGAGAGAAACAGCCGCTTAGAGCGGATCGGACGGTGGTAAAATCACGTGGGTAGTAGTGGATCCCACTCGCACACGTAGGACATGAACACCAAGCCAACCAATAAGATTGTAGCCGTACATAAATGCTCGATTGGTGGAACATAAATGTCAGGGTTACCCTTAGAAATGAATAGATGAAAAAAAAGGAGATTTGGCTAATATGTACAATGAGTCTTTTTGTTACTCTATTATCTCTCTACTAATCCTCAAAATTCAACCCCAAATTCTAGTCGCTTATGTATTTATACTAAAATAAAACGATTAGAGTTGTCATCAACGATATTCCTTCTTCTGTGTTTTCTACAATCGATTCAGAAGTACGATTAAAAAAGAAAAGATTATAGTTGTATTCGTCTCAGCACATCCAATCTCTTGCAGCCGCATGGCTTCTCTACTTTATTCCAAAACAAAGAAAAAACGGTTAAGTAAAACGGCGTGTGTTTCTTGTGTCGTTGTCATCGTTGGCGTAAGGCTCAAGCAACGTGACAACGCCTTCCCCATCAGAACATGCTCGTCCTCAAGCCTAGATCTTGTAGATCTAGTCCGCAAATTCACTCTGAATCAGCGATGTATCCTCCCACGTGGCGTCTTCAATTGTGGATCGTTCCTATAGAATTTGGTACTACAGAACTGACATATTGTTCCTCTCTGTGATTAAGGTCTACAAAATTTCTAGTAGATGGAGCTTTAGTGTGCCACCTGAGGTGGTAGGGGCAATATAGGTTGAATGTAATAACCACTCCCGGTCAACGCCAGTCAAATCGGCGAAAAACAGGAAAATATAAAACTTTTGGACAGACACCTAAATGAACCCAAATTTGACCCCGAGGGTCATATCGGACTTAAGTTGACCCCGATATCGACCAAAGTGAGTTCCGGGGGACTCAGGGCAACTTTCTGACCAATTTGGGAAATGTTGACTTTTTGCTGAAAAAGTCAACCGAGCGACGTTTGGGTCCATTCGAGGTCCGTTTTGGATCCAAAAAGCTTAGCCGTCGTCGCAGCGGTCTTAGTTGAGCCGTTTCCTTGTAACCCGTGAAGTTTCGTAATTTCTTGGAAAAAGTGCCCGTTCGGGGCCCGAGATGGCCGAATTTCGCGAATTTGACTGAAAAATATCTAGAAGATATTTTCCAAAAGGTGTGGGACCCACTTGCCACATGTCAAATATGTGGTGGTGTTAGGTATTTTTGAAAAAGAACAAAGATGAGAGGTGTAAGGGGGTTCGGCCACATTGTGAAAAAAGAGAGGTTTTTGGAGAGAGAAAGAAGATAGAAGGAAGAGAGAAGGAGAGAAAAGAGAAGGGAGTGTTTAGGGTTTGCTATTTTCCCGTCGATCCGACCGGTGGATCGTCTCAACGATCAAGGAATCGAACTCCCATCGACATTCTCTACGGTGAGCAACTATCCGTTTTTCATTTTGTTAAGTTTAAAAGTTAGGGTTTGGGTTAAAACTAGTAGTTTATGGTTGAGTTGAGGTGTGGGGTTCGTTGGAGATGTTTTGGAGCGAAGTTTGATCGTTTTCCGGTGATCGGAGGCTCGGGGGAGCTCCGACCACCGTGTATGGTGGCTGGCCGGACGTGTAGGGTGGCTGGCCGGAGGTAGGACCGACCACCACCATGGTGGACCGGCCCAAAACCGGCCCTAACCACCCACGAACAAAGATGGCCGGGTGGGGCCCACATGCTCGGGTATCGGGTTTTCGTGTTCGGGTGGTTTAGGACGTTCCCCAAGTAGTTAATCCACACCCGGAACGAGTTTTGGAATTAAATTGTGAAAGTTGTAATTGACGGGTTTAGAAACGAAAACGAGAATTTTCGGAGCGCCGGAAGGACGTTTTCCAATCCCGGGCAGATTCGCCGTGTCGGGCGAAACAGGCCTTTCCGGGTCCATTATCGACAATGTCGAGTAATTGGGAAGTTTGGGAGTGATCGACATTGTCGGGGTTACTTTTGGGCGTCAAGTTTATTACAATCCAGTTTATGCCTGCAAGCTTAAAAGTGTTTTAAATTGTTTTCTTATTATATCGTGCCACCGACAGAGGAAAAGGAAAGCTAGGCGAGTGATCGTAATCACGCCGGAGCTTGGTTGTGAGCTTTTGGGGAAAACATACGAGGTAGGGAAAAGTAGCCGCATCTCGGCTCTGACTAGGGAAAGTTAACAGTAGAAATGCATGTGACACTTGGGTGTCGTGGGTTAAGTAAGTTATCGAACAATAGAAAGGCAGGCGAAACCGGGTGGTGTCGTATGATACGGGAACGTATCGAACATTAGAAATGCATGTGACACTTAGTAGTGTCGTAGGAGCAGTGAACTTATCGATATTAGAATTACTGGAGGCATTTGGTTATGCCCGGAGGTTGATTGTTTAGTTTGTGTCTTGGGTGGCCATGAGTGCCCGTGGGGTTGTTAAACCCGTATTTTACTGTTGGTGTGTCTTGGGTGGCCATGAGTACCCGTGGGGTTGTTAAACCCGTATTTTACTATTGGTGTGTCTTGGGTGGCCATGAGTGCCCGTGGGGTTGTTAAACCCGTATTTTATTGTTGGTGTGTCTTGGGTGGCCATGAGTGCCCGTGTGGTTGTTAAACCTGTATTTTACTGTTGGTGTGTCTTGGGTGGCCATGAGTGCCCGTGGGGTGTTGAGCCCGTGTTTTACTGTTGGTGTCTTGGGTGGCCATGAGTGCCCGTGGGGTTGTTGAACCCGTGTTTTACTGTTGGTGTCGTGGGTGGCCATGAGTGTCTGTGGAGTGTTAAACCGGTGTTGTTGTTGTTGTTGAACCTTGCTTGTGATTGTGATTGTGGTTACCCGGGGTTAGGGTGTGACAGGTCGACAGCCTGATCCGACTACGTGTTGGGAAAAGTGCGACAGGTCGACCGCCTGATCCAACCGTCGTGTTGGGAAAAGTGCGACAGGTCGACAGCCTGATCCGATTGGGTGTCGGGGAAAGTGCGACAGGTCGACAGCCTGATCCAACCGTCGTGTTGGGAAAAGTGCGACAGGTCGGCCGCCTGATCCAACCGTCGTGTTGGGAAAAGTGCGACAGGTCGGCCGCCTGATCCAACCGTCGTGTTGCGAAAAGTGCGTGGGTACTGAGCAACTGGAGTGCGATCCTTTGCGATCTTGTTTACTGTGCGATCCTTGGTGATCTTGGGTGTTGCGTGGTTATCTTTCGTGTCTTTGGAGGAAGTCGTAATCGTTGTGTCGGGTCTACATTAAGTGTCCAGGTGTTGAGTCGGTTGGGGATAGTAGTCCCCGGTGTTGGGTTTGTCGTTGGTGTTACCGGCATTGTCTGCTAGTATGTCGTAGTCAGTCTGTTATCCGTGGTGGTGAGCGAACGCTCACCCCTAGCTGCTTTTCCTACAGGTACTGGTCGCGGGACAGACTAGGTGAGCTCTCGAAGCTTGAAGAGCTAGGAGCGGGAGTCCGGGTTTCCTTTTGAGTCTAGCGACGTGCGCCTTGTATTTTGTCCGCTTGTTGGGACGTACTTTTGAGTTGTAAATTATTATTTTGATTAACTAAATGGTGGTTTTAAAGCGATTTATTTAAAAGGTTTGAAAATGTTTTATTGTCTTAAACGTTCGCGTTCCGGGTTCGGTTCTACTGAATTTGGGGTGTGACATTGAAGCTTGTTCTTGTGACCCAATTTCCTTTTGAGTAGAGAAACATGGAACACTAGGTGGATGCGAGATTTATCGGACAAGCGAAGACGATACGCGACAGATCCGTGCTTTACTGTGATCTGAAATGGGCCAAAATATCTGGCTAAGACCTTCACTTTACGACGGAGGTTCATAGTATGTTGTTGATAGGGCTGTAACTTAAAGTAAACCTAGCCCCCAACCGCAAATGATCTCTTGGATATGATCTTAGTCGCGTGTAACTTCATGCACTCTTAAGCCTTCCTCAAATTCTCCTCAAGAAGCTTTGATTGCTTAGCTCTATTTGTCAAGAAGGACTCAACATCCTCAACTTTTGATGGTGTGTAGCCATACAATGCTTGGAACAGGCACATGTCCAAGGAAGAATGAAATGTAGAGTTGTACCATAATTCTGCCATTGTCAACCAACGAGACCATTTTGTCGGAGCCTGATGCGTCATAGCTCGGAGATAATTCTCCAAACATTGGTTGACACCCTCGATTTGACCATCCGTTTGTGGGTGATATGAAGTCACAAGATTGAGCGACACAATCACTCTCTTGAAGAGCTATGTCCAGATTTCGCTGAGAAACAACTGGTCACAATAAAAAACGATGGAATCTGACATGCCATGGAGCTTCAAAACACTATTGAAGAAGGTCAGAGCTAATTCTAAAGTCGTGAATGGGTGATGGAGAGGAATAATGTGAGATACCTTTGTGAAGTTGTCCACAATAACCCATATGCAAATTTTCCATCTAAGAGTGGCAGTCCTTCCACGAAGTCCATAGATATTTGGGACCAAGGAATGGAAGGAATCGAGAATGACGGGAGTAACCCTAGAGAACGAACATGCTCAACCTTACAACGTTGAGATGTATCATATTCTTGGGCGAACTTCACTACATCAGACAACATATGAGGCCTGAAAAAATATTTTTACAGGTGTTTCAGAGTTACGATGATTACTGAGTGACCTCCAACACTTGGAGAATGGAGGGAGTGTAGAACTATTCCACAAATTCCATTAGTAGAACCAAGAAGCACCTTGCCATTGATAGTTCTAACACCATTGATCAACCTGCGACCAAGAAGGGAATTAGGAGCCAAGGCAAGCTGAAGAATCATATTGTCAATGATAGCATCACCATCGTAACTAGCTTGAAGCCCAGACATCTAGGCAAGCACTATTGTTGAGTGTTCAGTGCATTCGGCGTGAGGAAGCTTGGAAAGAACGGTTGTAGCTAAATTTGTACTCCCTTATTTATACTCGATTGAGTAGTTTAGGCCCATGAGTTTTGTGATCCATTTGTGTTGATATGATGCAGATAATCTCTATTCTAATAGGAAATTCAGGCTCTGGTGGTCTATACATATCACAAAGGGTTGGGAAGTGATGTAATGGTGCCACTTCTAGATGAAAATGACAATGGCGAGAAATTCTTTCTCGTAAGTGGACAACGTTATGCTTTTTTCTCCCAATGCTTTGCTCAGAAAGGTGATAGGACGACCTTATTTCCTGTGGACTCCTCCAATGACAACGTCCGACGCATTGGTCTCGATGACGAAGGGCTTATCGAAATCAAGCAGGCATAAAACTTTGTCGAAGACATTGCAACCCTAAGTTGATCAAAACTGGCTTGAGCTGTTACAAACCTTGCAAAGCTATTCTTTTTCAAAATATCAGTAAGTGACTGAGTTATGACGCCATATTTTTGCACAAACTTTTTGTAATAACCCGTGAGGCCTAAGAACCCACGCAGACCTCTCAACATATTAGGTACCATCCAATTTACCATTGCCTCAGTCTTGATGGGTCAGTAGCAACCCTAGAACCTAATATGATGTGGCCGAGATATTCGATTTGAAGCATTCCAAACTCGCATTTTGATTTCTTAGCAAAGAGAGACTGATCACGCAAGCGTTGTAAAATGAGCTCGAGATGAAAGATGTGTAATAACCACTCCCGGTCAACGCCAGTCAAACCTGCGAAAAACAGGAAAATTTAAAAAATTTGGTCAAGCACTTAATTAAACCTAAAATTGACTCTGAGGGTCATACCGGACGTAAGTTGACCCCGATATCGACCAAAGTGAGTTCCGGGGGACTCAGGGCAACTTTCTGACCAATTTGGGAAATGTTGACTTTTCGCTGGAAAAGTCAACCGAGCGACGTTTTGGTCCATTCGAGGACCGTTTTGGATCCAAAAAGCTTATCCGTCGTCGCAGCGGTCTTAGTTGAGCCGTTTCCTTTTAGCCCGTGAAGTTTCGTAATTTCTTGGAAAAAGTGCCTGTTCGGGGCCCGAAACGTCCGAATTTCGCGAATCTGATTGGAAAATATCTAGAATATATTTTCCCAAAAAGGTGCGGGACCCACTTGACACTTGTCAAATAAGTGGTGGTGTTAGGTTCATTGGACAAAACAAGACAAGACTATTGATAGTTAGTTCGCAATTTAAGTATTATATTTGATTTTTAAAACAAAACAAAAGGATGCCAAATGAGATTGTCTCGGCAAAGTTAGATGAAAATGAGAGTTTTAGAGAGAGAAAGTGGAGAGAGGAAAGAGAAGGAGAAAAGGGAGAAAAAGAGAAGAAAGTTTGGTGGTTTTGTCATTTCTCGATCATCCGACCGGTGGATCGTCTCAACGATAGAAGAATCGAGTTCACACCGTCATTCTCTACGGTGAGCACCTAACCGATTTTCGTTTTGTTAAGTTATAATTTTAGGGTTTGAGTTTAAACGTTTCAAATATGGTTGGGTTTTGGTTAAAATTGTTTTAAAGATGAATGGTTGAGGTTTGGGGTTCGTTAGGAACGTTTTGGGGCAAAAAGGGAATTTTGCCATTGTGGCCGTGTGGGGCCCACATGCCCGGGTATCGGGTTTTTGTGTTCGGGTGGTTTAGGACGTTCTCCAAGTCGTTAATCCACACCCGGATCGAAATTTGGAATTAAATTATGAAAGTTGGAATTTCGGGTTTAGAAACTTTAAACACGAATTAAATCGCTCAGAAGTCGGAAATTGATTCCATCGATTTCGTTGGAACCCTTGAATTATTCTAAGATCGTAGAAACGAAAACGGGAATTTTCGGAGCCCCGGAAGGGCGTTTTCAAAACCCGGGCAGATTCGCCATGTCGGGCGAATCGGGCTTTTCCGAGCCCAATATCGACAATGTCGAGTAATTGGGAAGTTTGGGAGTGATCGACATTGTCAGGGTTGCTTTTGGGCGTTTAATTCTTTAGAATTCAGCATTATGCCTGCAAGCTTAAAAGCGTTTCAGATTGTGTTCTTTTAGATCGTGCTGCAGACCGAGGGAAAGGAAAGGTAGGCGAGTGACTGAGATCACGCCGGAGCTTGTTGGTTGGTTTTTGGAGAACACGCACGAGGTAGGGAAAAGTAGCCGGATCTCGGCCTTGACTGGGGAAAGTTAACAGTAGAATTGCATGTGACACCAGGGTGTCGTGGGTTGAGTAGGTTTATTTAAATATTAGAAAAGCATGATACGGGAACGTAGCGAATATTAGAAAAGCATGTGACACTTAGTAGTGTCGTAGGAGCAGAGAACTTAGCGTTATTAGAATTACTTGAGGCATATGACCATGCCCGGAGGTTGATTGCGAACTTATCGAGATTAGGAGTACTGGAGGCATATGACCATGCCCGGAGGTTGATTGTGAAACTATTGATATTAGGACTGTTGGAGGCATTAGTTATGCCGGAGGTTGATTGTGTATTTTGTGTCTTGGGTGGCCATGAGAGCCCGTGTTTTACTGTTGTGTCTTGGGTGGCCGTGAGAGCCCGTGCTTTACTGGTGTGTCTTGGGTGGCCATGAGTGCCCATGGGGTTGTTGAACCCGTGTCTTTACTGTTGGTGTGTCTTGGGAGGCCATGAGTACCCGTGGGGTTGTTGAACCCGTGTCTTTACTGTTGGTGTGTCTTGGGAGGCCATGAGTGCCCGTGGGGTTGTTGAACCCGTGTCTTTACTGTTGGTGTGTTTGGGAGGCCGTGAGTGCCCGTGGGGTTGTTGAACCCGTGTCTTGCTGTTGGTGTGTCTTGGGTGGCCGTGAGTGCCGTGGGGTTGTTGAGCCCGTGAGTTATGGTCGGTGTGTCTTGGGTGGCCATGAGTGCCTGTGGAGTGTTGAATTTGTGTTGTTGCTGTTTGTTGAACTTTGCTTGTGTTTGTGATTGTGGTTACCTGAGGTTGGAAACCCGACTTTGTGTCGGGGAAGTTGCGTGGTGTGGCTAGCCTCCCGACTGGGATCGGGGGAAGCGGGGAGGTTGTGGGCTAGCCCCCCGACTGGGATCGGGGGAAGGATTGCGAGGTTGGTGGTGTAGCTAGCCTCCCGACTGGGATCGGGAGAAGCGGAGAGGTTGTGGGCTAGCTTCCCGTCTGTGTGTCGGGAGAAGTTTCGTGGGTTGCGCGGGTGTGGCTAGCCTCCCGACAGAGGTCGGGGGAAGGGTAGAGGTTGTGGGCTAGCCTCCCGATAGAGATCGGGAGAAGTTTGCACGGCAGGTCGACCGCCTGACCTGACTGGGATCGGTAAAAGGGCGAGAGACAGAGATGGGTTACTGAGCAGCTGGCGTGCGATCCTTTGTGATCTTGTTTGGTGTGCGATCCTTTGTGATCTTGGGTGTTGCATGGTTGTCTGTCGTGTCGTTGGAGGAGGTCGTCGATCGTTATGTCGGGTCTACTTTACGTGTCCGAGTGTTGAGTCGGTTGAGGAAAGTGTCAGTGGGTGTGTGTCAGTCGGAGTGCTTGGGTTGGGGATGGTGATCCCCGTTGTTGAGTTTGTTGTTGGTGTTACCGGCATTGTCTGCTAAGTATGCCGTAGTCAGTCTGTTATCCGTGGTGGTGAGCGAACGCTCACCCCTAGCTGCTTTTCCTACAGGTACCGGTCGCAGGTTGGACTAGGTGAGCTTCTGAAGCTTGAAGAGCTAGGAGCGGGATTCTGGGTTTATTTTTTGAGTCTAGCGACGGATACCATACTTTTGTCCACTTGTTGGGACGTGTTTTAAGTTGTAAATATTATTTTGTTGAACAAATGGTGTTTTTAAGGTGGTTTATAGTAAAAGGTTTCAAAATGTTTTATTTTTTAAAGGTTCACGTCCTGAGTTCGGTTGACTGAAATTGGGGCGTGACAAGATGTGTGCAGACCAGTAGTAATGTAAATAAGGATATCATCAAAGAAAACAAGACAAACATTTCTAAAATTATCGAGCAATGCTTGAGTCATCAATGATTGGAAGCTTGCTGAAGCTTTTGTCAGGCCAAAGACCATGACTCTGAACTTGAAATGGTCATAATGAGTACACAAAACGATCTTGAATTCCTCCCCATCCATGAGTCTGATCTGATGGTACCCCGATTGAAGATCGATTTTTAAAAATACACACCTTTACAAATCGTCTAGAAGCTCATCAATGGTAGGTATCGGAAAACGATCCTTGATTGTTTAGTTATTGAATTTGCGGTAATTGATGCACATATGCCAGCTTCCATCCTTCTTCTTGACCAGAAGAATAGGGAAGGAATATGGCTTTCTACTAGACTGAATTACTCCTGAACTCAGCAGCTCCTTAATCATGGCTCAATGATATATTTTTGATTGAAACTATGTCGATATGGGCGAATAAAAGGAGGCTTGACACCTAGAATCAAAGGTATTGCATGATCATGACCTCAGCTTGGGGGTAACGAGGATGGAGTCGCGAATACATCTTCAAATTTATCAAGTAGAGACTCTAAGTCTAGAGAAGAAGTCTGGTGTGTTGTTGCTGTTAGTTTTAGTGCTCGTATTTCAATCATAAATGTCCAAATGTATATATCATCATTTGCAATAAAATTAAAGCAGATTTATATTACTTATGTGCCAGAGTAATATATCGATGTGCCCATAAGTGAATAGGACTTGTTAGAGTCTTGTGATTGATCGCGTCGATGTTGGACATTTCCGGTATGGATGACTTGGTGGAGGCGCGCCACGGGACCTCGTTGGGAATGGACACAAGCCATGTTCCAAGAGGCCCATGCAACCAAGGCCCATGGAACTAATTAATCAATTCTTGATTAATTAGTACTAAGTAAGCAAGACAAGGATTACGGTGTTGGTGATTCACCACCTAACCTCATCTTGTCTAGCCATACTTTGTCCTATTTACACCTTACTTGTCACCATACTTGTCCCATGCTTTTAGTTTGACAAGTTGATGGAGTTTTTTATGTTGAAGTCATCTTTTTTCAACATAACAAACACAAGACAAGAATAGAAAACACAACTTCTCCCTCCTCTCCATGGAAATTTCGACCAAGGCAAGCTCCCACCTCCATTTTTGTGTTCTTGAGTCCTCAAAGAGAAGAACTACGTGGCTTTGATTCCCATGTGGATACGTAGGCGTCTTGGAGACTCAAGCCAATCATTCCTTACCCGGTGTTCTTGTTTTGGTAAGAAATAGTGTTGACTTTTTTTCTTGTGAATCCATTCATTGTTAGTTGTTTCATGGTTTTAATTGACTAAGGCACTATCGCTGCCTAAACATGTTAGACATGTAAAGTCAATGGGGGACATATTGGATTTTAGATTTGAACTAGGGAAAGTGGGAGATTGTTAGTTTTAGTGCCCGTAGTTCAATCATTAATGTCCAAGTGTATATATCATCATTAGCAATAAAATTGAAGCGGCTTTATATTACTTATGTGCTGGAGTAATATATCGATGTGTGGTCTGATCTATGTCCACCATGCGAATAGAACCATATATCGAGATAGATCAAACTCAATGGGTCCCTAGTCAACAAAGGTTCACTAAAAGCGACTAGTATGAAAGATGGCTCTTTATGGCTTACGTTCTGTTAGTCATTGGAATGGGATTCTGGAGTCTGATAATAGACATGAATATGTCCCATAGATCAAGTCATGAACATATTCATTTTCGTAGCTTGTCATGTATCCTTAGACCAAGGAGTCTTTGTGATCGCTATGCAGTAAACAACTGAGTTTGACCTGAGCCTAACGTTGTCCGTAACAAGGCTTCCATAACGGCGAGGATTGGCTTGGGGATGGACTGCATGAGTGACACGAAAGATGGCTAAGGGATTTATCCCTCATACTACGGTATAGGAAAGATATCGGTTCTCGCCGCTTGATCAAGAGTGACTGAAAGAATAGCATGGCCATGCACATGATACTGGGTATCATATATTACATCATCTCACATATCAAGGAATAGTGATTGAGAATAATAAGGATGACGGCTCTATGCCTTATGTCAATCAGGATATCGGAGATAAAAGGATAATGACAGGGGCGGCGGAAAGTGTAGAATCGACAGGGTCGATTCGTTATGTAGTGTCAGACAATACTAAAGTCTCGTTAGTTGCCACTTAAATAGGTTCAAGTAAAATGTGATTTTACGTTGATCTATTGACATGCATAAACCTAAGGGTCACACCGTAGGGTGAAACTCATTGACACATTTATGGAGAATGGCCAAAAGGGAGTTGTCTCGGGACATGAACAAAACTAGGTTTTGGGTCATGTGCCCGTAAGTGAATAGGACTTTACGGATCAAGACAAGACTTAGAGTCTTGGGATTGATCGCGTTGGATAATGTTGGACTTTTCCGGTATGGAAGGCTTGGTGGAGGCGCGTCACGGGACCTCGTTGGGAATGGCCATGGGCCATGGAACTAATTAATCAAGTCTTGTCACCATACTTGTCCCATGCTTTTAGTTTGACAAGTTGATGGAGTTTGTTATGTTTAAGTCATCTTTTTTCAACATAACAAACACAAGACAAGAATAGAAAACACAACTTCTCCCTCCTCTCCATGGAAATTTCGGCCAAGGCAAGCTCCCACCTCCATTTTTGTGTTCTTGAGTCCTCAAAGAGAAGAACTACATGGCTTTGATTCCCATGTGGATATGTAGGCGTCTTGGAGACTCAAGCCAATCATTCCTCACCCGGTGTTCTTGTTTTGGTAAGAAATAGTGCTGAATTTTTTTCTTGTGAATCCATTCTTTGTTAGTTGTTTCATGGTTTTAATTGTCTCTTGGTTTTCATTGATCTTCCGCTGCGAGTTGGTTCATCTCCAACCCTACCTTGAGACCTAACATTTGCTTCATTCAGTATAGAGAGTTGACCCAAATATAATGTATTGCCTTGTTTCAGCTATCCAAGAGCGATATGGAGTTCTACAATTTCATAGTAGTTTAGTGTCGTTGCTTCTTGCAACAAAAGTGAGGTGCCTAATGATGAACAATAATGGTGCGAAGTTCATAATCTGAAGTGATTGGGTTCACTGTCTTGAGCCAGTCGACACCAAAAATAACATCATATGCTCCCAACGGTATTACCAAGAATTCTCATTCAAAATGGTGATTCATGATCTGCCCTTTCAACATTCAGCGAGTTGAGCAGCAATAACGAGAACCATTCCCCATTTTGACCAAAATAGGAGGAGCTGCCAAGAGATCAATACCCAAGCGGAGAGTTGTAATAGAATCCAAAAAGTAGCGAGACGTACCATAGTCGATTCAAATCAAAATGGATCGTGTGGAAATCGAGCCAATGATTTGCATATACGTAGTCCGAGCCTTCTCATCCTGAGCAAATAGAGTTGCAGACTGGAATGAGCATAGGTCAATATCAGCCTCCAAATCAACCAATCCTTCAGTACTTTGGTTTTGTGGGACTGACGAGGAAGGAATCGATAGTTCCTCGTCTTCCTCAGGTCTACAAAGCATAAATAAAATGCCTGTTTGGGCATACATGGTCTTTGGTGTAGTGTGTAGGGAAGTATAGCAAAGGCCTCGCCTTGTTTTCTCGTCAATGCTCAATAAATATATTTTTGTGTAAGGAGGAGAAGGTGTGAATGTTGGGATGGGTGTAGGCTGTGGTGGTGGTGGGGGAATGAGTGCTCTAGGTTTGTAATATGGGAGGCAAAGTTGGTTTTGGTACTATGATAAGGTGTATTGGGTATGGTATTTTCGGGGTGGCTATAAGGAATAGCTTGTTGCAGGAGAAATTCATCGAGGCAAGCAACATATATCACCTGAGTGACCAATATAAAAAATAAAATGTATTTCAACAACTAAACATATAATATTCTTTAAACATGATTTTTTCATTTTTTTCTAAACAATTAAGCAAGAATCTGTCAAGCTAATTATAGAACTTATATGGTAGATTGTTATAAACTATAAAACTGACAAAATAAGTTTGGATTAACGCTCTGCTAGAGTTTGCGCCTCCAAAGGAAGACAACCCTAGGTTTTCAGCCCCTCCCCGCCGCGTCTCACCCCGGTGCTGCCTCCATCTCTCCCAATGTTGGTTCGTTCTCTCCTCTCCGCCGCCATGGCGTTCTCCCTATTTCTATGCTTTATCTGTTACTGTTCGGCCCGGGTTAGAGGAGCTTTCCTCTCTACGGGGCGTCATGTCTCGGCCTTTTTCACAAACAATTCCTCGGATATCCCTACCTTCTTGGCCTCCACCAATGCATGCGAGCAGGGTACAGTTTCAAACTCTTATTTTCTGTTCCTATTGCAGATTGATCTGGCACTGGATCAATCCTCCCACCATTACTGGAGAAATCCTTGGCCATTACTACTGCGACATTTCTTCGGAGTAGGACCTCCAGTACCATCGTCGCACTCGCTTTTTTGTTGCCCCTTATGGAATCCAAACATCGTCGGTGGCGGTTGATTCACGTATATTCCTACCACTACTGGAGAAATCCTTGGCCATTACTAGTGCGACAGTGTTTCGGAGCAGGACCTCCAATACCATCTTCACACTCGTTTTTTTTGGCCCTTATGGCATCTAAACACCGTTAGTGGCAGTTATAGTAGAAAAAGGATTGGTGAACTTCGGTTCCGTACTGTCCTTCTTAAGTGGTCAGGGAGTCTATTCCCTGACGCACATCGATGTAATGGTTATTAAGGTTCAATGAAATTTCCTCCCAATTTTTTTATTAAAAACAATTGAAAATTAATTAATATTACTAACGTTGTATTACAAATTGTTCCTTTGTGTCTATCTTTTGTCTTTGTTCTCTACAATCAAGATAAGAAAATCATATAGTGATGGAGGAAGATTTTTTTAGAACAAACTAGAATTTAAAAATAAAATCGTAATAAAACAATAGAGAACTTGGAGAACAAAGATCGAAAGTATTTGGGGATAAATCTAAACTTAAAATTACGTTCATATTTATACATGATTTAGATGAGAAAAAAAAGATATAACAATAACAGAATTCGGAAGAAGGAAAGTCATGTTTAGAGAAAAAATCCAATTAGATTTAGAATTCGGGATATAGAAACTTTTGGGTTGAATATGGAATTTGGTTATAATATAATAATATAAAAAAGAATTCTGATAAGTTAAAAAAAGGAATTAGATTGAGGTTATATATAAAAAAGAATTTTCTACAGAAATATACGCGTGTTGTTTAGGATTGAAATTATGCTCCTACAACTAAGGAACTTGGTTAAACGTTGAGCCTTAGAGCATCTCCAATGGTTTGACACTAGTAGTGTCAAGGAGTAGTGTCAGGAAGTGCTTTTTGGCTTCCTGACATGGCTCCTCCAATGGTATGACATGACTAGTGTCAGGAGCCATGTTAACACAGTTTCAATAATTTAAAAAGCACCCCAAATATTTGTAATACTTTGATTTGAAGTCAAATATAAAATGCATAACTACTATTTTTATTTAAAGTCACATATAAAATACATTAAAATTGATAATTAATATTTAATTGCGGCCGCCATCTCCATATCTAGCCCAAATGTGTTCGATGAGATCAGCGTTGAGTTGGTGATGAACATCCCGATCTCGAATCCTTGTTCTATGGCCTATGATACTTTCCCTGGTCACCGTTGGTGGTGGTCCTCTACGGACGGCTGGGTCCGGGACACCAATATCTGCAAACGGATCAGTGGGTCACGACCTCTGTTCCTCCTCAATGATCATGTTGTGCAGGATAACACAAGCAGTCATGATCACGGAGAGTGAGCTCCTATCCCACATTCGGCTCGGGCGAGTGACGATGTGAAACCGGGCCTGTAGAACTCCAAACGCTCGTTCGATATCCTTCCTACACGCCTCTTGTTACCTAGCAAAGCATATTTTCTTTGGCGTTTGTGGAGAAGGTACTGACTTCACAAATGTTTCCCAAGCAGGATAAGTTCCATCTGTCAAGCAATACAGGGTTTCATATTCTCTACCGTTGA
Source organism: Erodium maritimum (assembly GCA_963921825.1). Classification (NCBI taxonomy): domain Eukaryota; kingdom Viridiplantae; phylum Streptophyta; class Magnoliopsida; order Geraniales; family Geraniaceae; genus Erodium; species Erodium maritimum. The sequence continues at coordinate 19,454,583 of OY997596.1, forward strand.
CCTTGAACTTCACATCTGGAGCGAAGCCTTGAACTGCCTGGGAGAACAAGGTGGACCTATTGAGCACATTGATGTCGTTGTTGGAGCCCAGTGTCCCGAAGAAAGAGTCCCAAATCCAAAGATCTTGGGATGCAACGACTTCTAGCATGATCATGGGGACGTTCCCGTGGTCCCTACTTACGACCTGTGCAGACCATGCCACATGAAAGTTCTTCCAATCCCAGTGCATGCAGTCAAGACTCCCTATCATCCCCGGAAAGCTGCGTTCTTCGTTCATTCGCAACAAACGTCTTGTATCTTCCACAATCGAATGACGTAGATATGTTTGCCCGTAAACCCTGATGACGCCCAAGCAAAACTTCTTCAGGCAGTCCAAGAAGTGCTCTCCGCCATTCGCAAATACTTGTCGCAGGCATCGACGGGACCTCCATAACAGAGCTGACGAAGTGCTACCGTGCACTTCTGGTGTTGAGTGAAAGAGGCCATCCCCTTAGCATCCTTTCCGTTACGGAAGTAGGCGTACCGGTCACTCAAACCATTCATGATCTTATGAACATGTCCCTCGGCATCCGGAACCGTAGGCGAAACTGTTGGTCGCTGTACACCGGTCTAGGCGCGAAGTAGTCATGGATCAACCCTTCGTGTACATCTCTCGATTGCGCTCAATCACTCTCCGCTTTGGTCGCGGCGCCGACCCTAAGCCCTCGGTCTCATCATCATCCCGAGCCCTTGGCATTATCGGTGACAACACTTGATAGTGTATTGCTTTTACCGTGGTCTCAGCAAGCCTACTCATCTCTTGGTCTATATCTTTATTTCTTCTAGCATTGGAAAATTCGCCATCGAAAAAAATACTAAACTAGGAAAAATAACGAGAGAATTTGAAGAGGAATAAAGGAAAGGGAGCTTCAAACAAGTGAGAGGGAGTGATTTTTTTCTTGGGGTGAATTTGAATTTATAGAAAAGTTAGGTTTTTTTTAATCGTCGCTGACACGTGTCGTCTGCGCACTAGCCCGCCGACTAGTCGTTGACGCTGAGACGACGCGTTGCGTCATTGCAGTATTCTGCAATGACACACTGACACGCCCCCTGACACGACCCTTTGACATGACGAGCCGTGCCAGCAAGTCGTGTCAGCGCCGTGTCAGCGCCTCCAACGACCCCCTGACACGACCCGTTGGAGATGCTCTTACAAAGTATTAAACCCATATTTTAATAAAATGTAGTCTTCATCAATTAGTGGCCTGAGGCAACCGCCTAAACTGCTAAGAGATAGGGTCGGCCTTATTTTGAATCTATAACCTTGTATTTGAGTCTTTGATCATGGGTATTGTGTAAATATCGATTTCATTTTAGTTAATGTATGGATTGATGGTTAATTTGGGGTTGGTGATGTTATTTTGCATGTTTTGGGTTCGTTGAGGTTAATGAACATCCAATTGCTCGTATGAGTATTTATCTATATTTAAGCTACTCGATGTTTAATGTTACACTCAAGTTACGATTATAAGCTTAAATATAACGAATTGAGACCAGAAAGCAAATGGATTTGGTTGATTTAAGCTAAAGAGGTACAAAATGTTCTAGAAATGACGAAGGACAGAAATTGAAAACCTAATTAGCAAAAATACAAAAAGGAAACCAAACCATAGACAAAGGACACAAGGATGAGGTACAGTCCTTTTGTATCGTGCCTCAACCCGTCGTTGTCGTTGCAGATGCAGGACCACGTCCTTGCGTGTGCGTTGTGTGGCACCCACGCAACCTTGAGCTCGGATAGAGGAAGAAGAAGGCACGTGCTTCTCACGCGGGCTCACTTAACCCAAAACGCACCGTTTAAACTAAAGCTTTAAACATAACTGAAATAACAAAAATTCGGAAATGAGACTTGTGATTGAAGCAAGCATGACAAATACCACTCCCTTAGAACTTGGCTTGACCTCAAGCCAAGGCTTTAGCTAACCAGTCAGGGAAATTGTTTTTGATAGTAGCAGCCTCCTCCCATGTAGCATCCTCAATAGCAGACCTGTCCCATTGAATCAGATATTGCACTGTTGCTGCATTATTGCGATTCACAATCCTCTTCTGGAGCAAGGCAATTGGGTGAAGCTTCAAATGGCCCTCAGTAGTTGTTTTCGGTAGCTGGTGTAGTAGTCTGTTCTTGTGGCCAAGTTGCTTCTTCAGCAAGGATACATGGAAAACAGGATGGATGAGGGAACCAGGAGGCAATCTGAGCTTGTAAGCAACCTTGCCAATCCTCTTCATGACCTGAAAAGGTCCATAGAACCTTGGGGACAACTCCAGATTAGATCTCAATGCCACAAAGTTTTGCCTATATGGTTGGAGTTTCAAGTACACCCAATCACCCACAGCAAACTCACTCTCACTTCTATGCTTATCAGCAAACATTTTCATCCTGGCTTGAGCCTGAGTCAAATTCTCCTTCAGGACTCTATTTAGTTCCTCCCTAGAATTTATGAATCCCTCCACAGCTACAACATAAGATTGTATAGGCCCAAAGTTGATCATAGGTGCAGTAAACCTATAGACAGCTTCAAAAGGTGACATTTTTATGGAGGACTGATGACAAGTATTGTACCAGAACTCAGCAAAGGACAACCAAGAGCTCCATTTCTTTGGGAAAAGGTTAGTCATGGCCCTCAAGTAATTTTCCAAACACTGATTCACTCTCTCAGTTTGTCCATCTGATTGAGGATGATATGCAGTAGACATGGCCAATTTGACCTCCAATTTTTTAAACAACTCTTTCCAGAATATACTCAGAAATAAATGATCCCTATCAGATACAATTGAAGAAGGCAGGCCATGGAGCTTAAAGATAGTGTCAAAAAATAGATGAGCTACCTGTGCTGCAGAAAATGGATGAGAGAGAGGTATAAAATGAGCATACTTAGTGAACCTATCCACCACCACTAGGATAGCATTTTTTGTGCTTGATGTAGGGAGGCCTTCAATGAAATCCATAGAAATATCAGTCCAAGGCTATGCTGGAATAGGTAGAGGATTCAGAAGCCCTGCATAAGGTGTGTGTTCAGACTTACACTTCTGACACACATCACATTCTCTCACAAAATCATATATGTATTTGTTCATATGGGGCCAAAAGAAATGTTGCTTGACCCTCCTAGTTGTAACACTGATTCCAGAATGGCCCCTAATGGGTGATTCATTTAGGTAGGATATAATCTTGGTTCTAATACCTGCATCAGACCCCAAATAAACTTTCCCATCATATAAGATGACACCTTGCTTCAGATCATAAGAAGGCATAGAATGTTTTGCAAGAGACAATTCCAGCAAGAGCCTTTGGGCCTCCAAATCATTATCATAGCTTGAATGAACCTCAGACATCCAAGCTGGGATCACTGTGGAAACAATACCAAGAGTAGCATCTGGTAGTCTTGATAAAGCATCTGCTGCCACATTTTCTTTTCCCTTCTTGTATTCAATCTCATAATTCAATCCCATCAGTTTAGCAAGCCATTTATGTTGGAAGGATGTTGTTAATTTTTGCTCCAATAGAAACTTGAGACTCTGATGATCTGTCCTCAGCACCACCTTGCCAGAAGCAAATTAATGTCTCCATTTCTGTATGCAAGTCATAACTGCCAATAATTCCTTCTCATATATAGACATTGCAGCCTGCCTTAGTCCTAGAGACTTGCTTAGAAATGCAATAGGTCTCCCTTCTTGCATTAAAACCCCACCTATGCCCTTATCACATGCATCAACTTCTATGATAAAGGGTTTTGTAAAATCAGGCATCCTTAGCACATGAGTAGTGCTCATATCATCTTTCAAGGCCTCAAAACTGACATGAGCCTCAGGACTCCATGCAAAGAAGTTTTTCTTCAATAAATTTGTCAAGGGTCTTGCAATTACCCCATAGCCCCGCACAAATCTTCTGTAATAGCCAGTTAACCCCAGAAATCCCCTCAGTGCCTTGATGGATTTAGGAGTAGGCCAATCCCTCATGGCCAGAACCTTAGATGGGTCTGTTGCCACCCCTTTTCAATCCCTCATGGCCAAGATACTCAATTTTCCTCCTCCCAAATTCACACTTAGAAAGTTTGGCATATAGTTGGTGGTCTTGCAGCCTTTGAAGCACCATTCTAACATGAACAAGATGCTCATCCCAACTCTTGAAGTAAATCAGTATATCATCAAAAAATACAAGGACAAACTTCCTTAAATAATCATGTAAAATCTGGTTCATGAGGGATTGAAAAGTTGATGGAGCATAAGTTAGCCCAAATGGCATGACCTTAAATTCATAGTGACCCTCATGAGTCTTAAATGCAGTCTTAGATTCATCCCCTTCTGCTAACCTTACTTGATGGTACCCTGACCTCAAATCAATTTTTGAAAAATACTTGCAACCAACCAACTCATCAAGAAGTTCCTCAATGGTTGGTATTGGGAACTTGTCTTTAACAGTTTGATCATTCAACTGTCTAAAGTCAACACACATCCTAAAAGATCCATCTTTCTTTTTAACAAGCAAAAATGGAAATGAGTAGGGGCTTGTACTATGTTGAATGACACCAGCCTCTAACATATCCTGCACTAAATTCTCCAGGATGTTCTTCTGCTCATAGGAATGCTTATAGGGCCTAATGGATGGTGGTCTACTGCCAGGTAACAATGGGATCTTGTGGTCACAAAATCTTCTAGGTGGTAATGTAGAAGGGGCCTCAAAATCAGATGGGAATTGATCAAGCAAGCATTTCATTTGAGGGTCCAACACAACATCAACTTTCTTATCAGCAACAACTAAAGTGAATTGAGCTAAAAATAGGGACTCACCAGCCTGAAGTTCATGCTCTACTGACTTGATACTAGATAAGCTGCAGTAATCAGATGAGACTGTCTCCATAAATTTAATCTTCGGACCCTTCAAGGTAATATAGATAGATCTTGCAGAATAGTCCAGCTCTATAGGGCTCACAGTCTGCAGCCAATCCACCCCCAATATCATGTGGAAACCACCCAAGGGCATCACCAAGAATTCCCACTCAAGTATCAAGCCATGTAAAACCCAAGAGATCTTTGTAGCGGCAGTACAGGTTTGAACATGACCATTTACCATTTTAACAAGCACAATAGGCCCAACAAAAATGGTCAGTCCCAGCTTAGAGGCAGTGGTCTGATCCAGGAATGACTTGGTTGCTCCAGTATCAACCAAAATAGAAATGATTGAGCTATTTATAGAGCCTTGGACTATAATAGATTTTGAATGATTTATGTGGACCATGTGACCAAAAGACTCATGAGATAGCACACATAATTCAGGTTGATGCAACTCTTCTATAGCAGGTTCCCCAGGATCCAATTTCAACAACTCAGTTTCATAACCCTCAGTAGTGATCTGATACAATTTGTGCTTATTGGGACACACATGGTTTTTAGTGTATTTAGCAGGACAAGTATAGCACAAACCCCTCCTCTTTTGTTCATCAAACACATGAGGACTAACCTTTGTAAAAGGCACAGTGGATGAATTGTGCCTTGGCTGAGAAGGTTGCAGTTGTTACTAAGCTTGTTGAGGCCTAGGCCTGTAAGTATTATGACCATAGGAGGAAGTGCTAGGTTGGGATGATTTGACTTTGATCTTGTGCTCCTCCTTCTTGGCTCTATTCATAGGCTGTGATAGTGTCTGAGGGTCATACATTAACACCTCCACCTCCAATATTGGCTTCAATCCTGCTATATAATTGGAGACAAAGTATGCTTCAGAATAATGAGGGTCTCTTCTCAATACCAAGAACCTCAACTCTTCAAACTTATCATCATAGTCTCTTAAAGACCCTTTCTACTTGAGTTTTTTAAACCCACTCTCCACATCAGAATGTCCAACCTCTTCATGTTATAATACCTCTCCCAAGTGAATATTCAGCATACCAATAATCAGTAGAGCCAGTCATGTGCATAGAAGCAACTCTCACCTTATGTTCATCAGGTATTGAGCAATATTGAAAGTAGCTATTGCATTTCCTAATCAATGCTTTACCCCCTTCCCATCAAACAAGGGAAAAACTAGGTTTGGAGTTTTGAATGTCAACTCATTCATTTGAATTTGTGGGTAACCATGTAACATCTGAGGTTGTGGCAGATACAAGTTCTGTGCAAAACCCTATGGATTGAACAACTGAGGGTTTATCATCTGGGGGTTTGCCACCCGAGGGTTAGGGATCTGATTGTTCGGCACTTGAGGAGCCATAATCTGAGGGTTCAAAATCTGAGGATTCATCATTTGAGCTGGATAGCCCATACAAGTTTGAGCAAAAAAAATTTGAGCTCCTTGTAATGGAATTTGGGTGTTAGCTGCAGGGATTCCTTGACTCATCTGAGCTTGAGTAGGATGTGGTAATGGAATTTGGTTGGTGGTGTGTGGGTGAGGGTTTTGTGGGACTGGTGTAAATGAGGGTGGTAAGGGAACTTGGCCATTTATTTGGTGCTGTGGGTTTGATACCCAGGAAGAAACATCAGAAAGTGGGTTCAACCTGGGTCTCTGTGGGGATGGTGGATCTGGAGGGTGTGGTTGATGAGGTGAATAAGTGAGGCATTGAGGAGTAATGGGAACAGACGGATTGTGTACCTTTGGACCCATGGATGAAGATGGATCTCGAGGTTGTTGCATCTGGTTCTTTTCACGCATGAGCATGGCAAGTTGTTCCTTCATTTCATCCATTTCTTCCAATCGAATACGCAATGCTTCATTCTCAGCTCTGAGACTTGAGTTCGCAGCTCTGAGCTCCATTTCCGGTGTTACTGCCATCACAGGGTGCGGGATTTGAGGCTCTGATACCACTTGTTACACTCAAGTTACGATTATAAGCTTGAATATAACGAATTGAGACCCGGAAGCAAACGGATTTGGTTGATTTAAGTTAAAGAGGTACAAAATGTTCTAGAAATGACGAAGAACAGAAATTGAAAACCTAATTAGCAAAAATACAAAATGAAAACCAAATCATAGACAAAGGACACAAGGATGAGGTAGCAGTCCTTTTGTATCGTGCCTCAACCCGTCGTTGTCGCTGCAGATGCAGGACCACGTCCTTGCGTGTGCGTTGCGTGGCACCCACGCAACCTTGAGCTCGGACAGAGGAAGACGAAGGCATGTGCTTCTCACGCGGGCTCACTTCACCCAAAACGCACCGCTTAAACTAAAGCTTTAAACATAACTGAAATAACAGAAATTCAGAAATGAGACTTGCGATTGAAGCAAGCATGACATTTAAGCATATGTTTGGAATAAAAAGACATAATATCCCTTTTCCATGGCCCCTTACATGCAGTAAACGTTCACCTTATAAAAATCACCACATGTCCATAATACTCGTCGACCCACGTATGCGGTGGCCAATTTACAATACAAAAATTAATTTGAAATAATAAAAGATGATAAGTTGTGTTGGGAGTAAATGAGCAAAATTAACAGATGCATTGTACCCAGACATGATTAAAATCAAATAAAAATGAAGATGAACAAACCAAGTTGAAGTCCACAATCTTTGGAATTACAGATTCAGAGCATCTATCATGTTAAAAGTATACTGCGGCGAATCTTTATCATCTTCTTTATCTCATTGACACTGTCACAACTGTACAATGCTTCGAGATATCAAATCCTTTTGACTACTCCTATAAAATATAAATAATGGTACGAAGAGCATGATGCATTGAACTGGTTCGTTTCAGAACCTCCCAAATCAATCTTTGTACAATATTATATGGTCATAACATATTTATTACCTGAACACATACTAGCGACACTGCAATCATTTTGATATTTTATCGTCTTTATACTTTGTTAGGTTTTGCACAAAACCTCGCGTGTTTTGTTCTCCAACTTTACAAGCTATCGCATAAATGTTGATCCCATTCATGTTTCTTCCATGTCCCATTTGATTGTGTTTTTCTTTAGTTTAACTGACTCAATCTTCCATGTTCGGCGGCTGACGGGTAGAATTAAAAAAAATGTGTTTTTTCTTTTTCAGCTTGTTCACCGCCTGCACAAGCTGTAGTGGTGATTTTTGTGCCGACGGAGAGTCGCTGGCGGTAAGAAAAAAAATAGTATTTTAATATATTGTTTTCAAGTTATATTTAAAAAAAATATAGAAATCATCAAATTATATTATATGAAAAAAAAAACAAGTACTTAAATTAAAAAAAACATAAATAAACAACAAAAACAAGTCCTTGAATTAGAAAACATACACTAAAATAAACATAAACATCATGGATAAGAATACCATAAATGAGTTAAAGAAGAACTAGAACTGAAATTAAAACATAATGAAAGATAATAGAAGCTAGGCGTCTCTAAATTTATTCCAAATGTGCTCGACGAGATCGTCCTTCATCAGGTAATGTATTCGTTCATTTTGCATCCTCGCAGTGTCTCCAAGTATGACATGGGTCGGGACGAAGCCTGCTCGTGCAATATGTGGTTGACGTGGCCCACCTTCATCTGTTTGTTCAAGGTAGCCGTCGTAGGTATGACATTCAACCTCAACTATCATATTGTGCAATATAATGCATGCATTCATTACCAAGTCGATGTACTGGGGTATCCACAAGCGGCTCAGTCGCTTGATAATGTGAAACCGAGCTTGGAGTACACCGAATGCTCGTTCCACATCCTTCCTGCACGCTTATGTTTCGGGAGTTAAGGTAATGGAATTGTTTTCATGAAGACTGGCCACGAATGGTATGCCATCGGCAAGATAATACGGGAGTGTGTAGTGGTTACCATTTATCGTATATTCAACCGGTGGTTGCCAACTGTTGATAAAGTCTGCGAACAGTTTGGAATGGTTGAGCACCGTCAAATTGTTGTTCGAGCCCGCCATGCCAAAGAACGAGTGCCAAATCCATAAGTCACGAGTAACAACCGCCTCGAGGACAAAGGTTGGTCGATTACCGTGGTCCCTCCGGGAGTGTGCTCCTCGATGTGTCATTGGGCAATTCTTCCACTCCTAGTGCATGCAGTCAAGACTTCCAAGGATGCCCGGTAACCCTCGCGCTTCATTAACCGCCAAAATGTGGTCCATATCAGCCCATGTAGGCTTACGCCGGTACGTAGGACCAAATACTTTATTGATTCCACTGCAAAATTTTCTCAAACATTCGAATGACGTTGTTTCCCCTATCTTCAAGTACATGTCCAACCCATCAGCTGCAATTCCGTAACATAACTGCCTAATGGCCGCAGTACATTTCTGATAAGGAGAAAATAAAACTTGACCCAATGCATCTAACCTTGATGTGAAGTAATCATCGTGCTGCTCCAATGCATGTACGATACGGAGGAACACATCCTTTGGCATTCTGAACCGACGAAGGAAATGCACCTCCGTGTACACAGGGTTCGTGTTGAAGTAGTCCTTCATTAACCGTTCGTTTGCGGCTACCTGGTCACGTGCAATGTATTTTCTTTTACGTGGTGGAGAATCGACCAAAGTTACATCTAACAACCCCCCTCGGTGGACAGACACTCTTCGAGTACCTCGTGCAAAATGGAATTCAAATCCACATCGTTGGGTAGGTTGGCCATGTCAACGGACGAACAAGAATGCGGGCCGGGACGATGATTTGTGAGAAGGATGACTAGTGAGACTAGAAATTTTGTGATTTTTAGTTGAATTAGGGTAGGTTTTAGAGATAAATTGTATTTATGTTGTTTTATTTTCAAAAAAAATGTAGTGGTCAAGATTATTCTATAGGCCATTTAGATTTTTAGGATAAAATAGCCGTTGGCGTCGGCGAGGAGAGCCAGCGATGAGCTCACAGCCAGCGACCTCCCCGCCAGCTCCTAGCCAGCTCCTCGCCGACGTTTTCTTCCCGCCAGCGCCTCCTCGCCAACGACTATGGATGCTCTAAAGGTGGACTATCAACAACAAACAGAAAAGATTGTAAGCAGGTGCTCAAACAAATATTTTAAATCCTCTTTATTTCGTTGTTTTCTTCCTTAGCTATAAACCCGTCGTCATTGTCCATTTCCTCCGTCGGTGACAATAACAGCTTGGAGCCTCTGTTGTCTTGGACGGTGGATGTGCTCCTCCCCTCTCTCTTCTTCGTCCTTCTCCTTTTCTTCTCCTTCCTTCCTTTTCTTCGCACTAGCTATGCTAGCCTTTACTTTAATATTCCCTGCTCCGAGTGGTAGCATTATAGGGGCTTCTCGCAGTCGACTCCGACGACTTGTCATTGATATATGTGGGACGTTGCTTCTACTCTTTGTATAACAGTGAGGTTTTGGACGAGTTCTGTCCGTTGGCTCGATTTTAGGAGCTTTACTTCGAGTGTTGGTTGTGGCTGACAAACTCGAGCCTTCTACGGACAGAGTGTCGTTGGATGTGGCTGCCTTGGGCTTGTCCAGTGCGTTTGTTTGGAGCTCTAAGTCCTCCTGGTAGTGGCGACTATCGAATCTTCAACGTCTGGTTCTTATTCCCACAACAGTACCTTGGTCGACCTTGTTTAGATCTAGAATCGGAGGAGTGTGTTCTCTGTGTAGTTGTAGATCTATGATGAAGTTTCTCCATATCCGGCCTTGGTGCCCAGAATTCTGGTAGTGTGGAGGCTTAAGAATGGTGGTCGTCCTTCGTTCACGGCTCATGGTGAGTTGAAGTTGGTCTGGTACTGCAAGAGCTATGGTCATCTCTGGTTCGGACCATATCTGTTCTCATTCTTTCAGATCCGACGACATAGTTTTCTCATGGATTTGGAGGAGCTCAACATGTATTGTGTGGTATGGTGTGTTCGACCGAAGCGAGTTCTTCGAAAGCCTCATCCTTGTAGGTTGGAGTCAGGATTTGGTCGTTAGTCGCCTGAGTTCTTCTTCGGTCGCCAAATATTGGTTGTGCCGACCTCTCATTGTTTTTTTCCCTTGCTCTTGGCTTATATCCACGTCATCGCAAGTTTCAGCCTTGGTGGATGGAGTTATGTTCATCACTGCTTAGTGTGGTGGTTGTTGTGGAAGCAATCTCAAGGAGTTTGGTCTTGTTTCTGGTGTTGTCCTCTAGCGTACTCGTCTCAATTGTACTTCTGCTTTCTAAGGTGATGTCGTTGGAGTCTCTCTCGAGTCTTCGGAGGGTACTAGTGTTGGTATCAGTCATGGGACACGCTTCTTCATTCTTCAGGGTCTGATCGTCGTGGTTCTGGTGTAGTCACAACTGGTAGTTCGATTGGTCGTTTGGCGCTTCATTTCAAATCTGGCATGAGAATTGTTTTTTCATCGACTCTGGTATTGATCGTCGTGAACCCGATCATTCGTTGTGGTGGTGGTACTAGTATTCCATCTCTTCGACTTAAGATTGCGTCCCCATGTTATCCCTTTATTATTATCTGCTTGGACTTCAAACTGCTTCCTTTCCATTCGTGGTTAGGGCTCACCGGTTTTTGGTGTTAGCCGTTGGCGAGTGGTTAGGTTATTGTGCCTCTTAGTTATTTTACTTCAGTTTCAATTTAGGGTTAAGTGTGTTCGGATGGGTTTTACTCTCTATTTTGTCTTTGTCGTTTGCGGTGTTGGTCATTGACTTGTTAGAGTCTGTCTACCAGCTTGTGTGACAGGTTGACAATCCTAGTGAGACATGATTTTCACTTTTTTAGGTAGTTAGTTGGGTTTATGCCAATATCGTCTGTGCTTAATTGTTTCAAAATCCGGGTTCAAGTCCTTATTGTACATGTGCGCTTCATGGTTGTAAAATCCAAGTGTTACACCTTTTTTTTTATTTTTCTTTGTTTTGTGCTTAATGGTTGTAAAATCTAGTTATTTAGACTCAGGTTGTCTGGTTTGAGCCCTTGTGGATTGCTGAGGTTCCTATCATAGGAATGCTCCTTCATTGTGGTTGTATTCGCCCCTCGTTGGCCCCATCTTGAGGTTGTGCTTTCACGACAGTACTTCGATTTATTTTTGTGTTGTGTTTGTGCCCTTCTAGTTGGTTGCATCCATCTTTGGGTTTTTGATCTGTAGCTAGATCTCGGTTCACCATCTTGTACTCCTTTTCGTCGTTTGAAGAGGTTTAATTTATATATTTTCCTTGTTGATAAAAAGAATTCTTCCATGCCAAAGATCCTTGTTTGTTCTCTTTTTCTCGTGCACTAATAGTTCAATCGCCCAAGTGAGCGTAGAAATTGTTAATGATTTTATCACATAACAATTAGAATGATACACTTCCATTTATGGGATGACAATGATTGTTGGATAGGCTTGCACGATTTCGTAGTGATTCGCTTCGTGCTAGTAAACTACACTTTCTGTATGTATTTAGTGATTATTGTTGGAAGAATGCTTCCAATACTTTAAAGGTTTTGTGTTGTTTCTTCCACATCAGAAGATTAGAGGAACAACTCTGAATGAGTAAATGAATGTTATTTTCTCCTTGTTTAAGACTCAAGGTTTGGCATGAAGTTGGGCTTTAAGACGTAGGCGGGCTTGATCTTGATATCGGTCTCGGGCCCAAAATCTGATTTTGTCAATAGTTTTAGTTTGGCCTAATTAACCTGTCACGCCCCGAATTCGGCATGACCGAACCCAGAACGCGAACGGTGAAACAGTAAAACGATTTTCAAACATTTTAATAAACCTTTTTAAAATTACCACTTACGTTAATCAAAAACAATAATTTTACAACCGAGTTTTAATTTAAAAAAATGAAAGAACACTAAAACATGAGTGTACGTCGCTAGACAACCCCGACAGCCCGGACTCTCGCTCCCAGCTCTTCAAGCCTCGAGGGATCCTCCTAGTCCGCCTCGCGAACGGTACCTGTAGGAAAAGCAGCAAGGGGTGAGCGTTTCGCTCACCACCACGGATACCAGATTTGTAAGAACCGCTCCCGGTCAACGCTAGTCAAATCGGCGAAAAACAGGAAAATCTAAAATTTTTGGACCGACACTTAAATGAACCTAAATTTGACCCTGAGGGTCATACCGGACTTAATTTGACCCCGATATCGACCAAAGTGAGTTCCAGGGGACTCAGGGCAACTTTCTGACCAATTTGGGAAATGTTGACTTTTTGCTGGAAAAGTCAACCGAGCGACGTTTTTGTCCATTCGAGGCTCGTTTTGGATTCTAAAAGCTTAGTCGTCGTCACATCGGTCTTAGTTGAGCCGTTTCCTTGTAGCCCGTGAAGTTTCGTAATTTCTTGGAAAAAGGGCCCGTTCGGGGCCCGAGACGGCCGAATTTCGCGAATCTGACAGAAAAATATCTACAAAGATATTCGTTTAAAGGGGTGGGACCCACTTGCCACTTGTCACACAAGTGGTGGTGTTAGGTTTTTTGAACAAAACTAAAGGAAATTAAAGTTGATGGTAGTTTTGTAAATATGGAAAAGTGTGTGTTTTTGAAAAAATACAAAGATGAGAGATGGAGGGGTGTTCGGCCATATTGAAAAAAAATGGAGTTTTGGAGAGAGAAAGGGGAGTTCGAAGAAGAAGAGAAAAGAGAAGGAGGTGTTGGAAGTTTAGTGATTTCCCGTCGATCAAACCGTTGGATCGTCTCAAAGATAGAAGAATCAAGCTCACACCGTCATTCTCTACGGTGTGAATATAACCGCTTCTCGTTTTGGTACGTTCGAATTTTAGGGTTTGAGTTTAAATCATTCAAATATGGTTGGGTTTTGGTTAGAATTGGTTTAAAGATGAATGGTTGAGGTTTGGGGTTCGTTAGGAACATTTTGCAGCGAAAAGGAAAATTTCCCATTATGGCCGTGTGGGGCCCACGTGTTCGGGTCTCGGGTTTTCGTGTTTGGGTGGTTTGGGACGAACCCCAAGTCGTTAATCCACACCCGGAACGAATTTTGGTATTAAATTGTAAAAGTTGTAAATGACGGGTTTAGAAACTTTAAACGCGAATTAAATTACTCGGAAGTCGGAATTTGATTCCGTCGACTGAATAGGAACCCTTGAATTATTCTAAGACCGTAGAAACAAAAACGGGAATTTTCGGAGCCTCGGAAGGGCGTTTTTAAAACCCGGGCAGATTCGCCATGTCGGGCGAATCGGGCTTTTCCGAGCCCATTATCGACAATTTCGAGTAATTGGGAAGTTTGGGAGTGATCGACATTGTCGTGGTTGAGTTTGGGTGTCGAATTCATTAAAATTCAGCTTTGTCTGCAAACTTAAAAAGTGTTTAATTGTGATCTTGTTAGATCGTCCCGAGGACCGCGGAAAGGGAAAGCTAGGCGAGTGATCGCGAGCACGCCAGAGCTTGGTTGTGGAATTTTGGGAAAGCGTTACGAGGTAGGAAAAAGTAGCCGGATCTCGGCCCTGACTAGGGAAAGTTAACAATAGAAATGCATGTCACACTTAGTAGTATCGTAGGAGCAGTGAACTTTCGATATTAGAATTACTGGAGGCATTTGGTTATGCCCGGAGGTTGATTGTTTAATTTGTGTCTTGGGTGGCCATGAGGGCCCGTGCTTTAATGTTCGTGTCTTGGGTGGCCATGAGAGCCCGTATTTTACTGCTGTGTCTTAGGTGGCCATGAGAGCCCGTGTCTTTACTGTTTGTGTCTTGGGTGGCCATGAGTGCCCGTGGGGTTGTTGAACCCGTGTCTTTACCGTTGGTGTTTTGGGTGGCCTTGAGTGCCCGTGTGGTTGTTGAACCCGTGTCTTTACCGTTGGTGTTTTGGGTGGCCTTGAGTGCCCGTGGGGTTGTTGAACCCGTGTTCTACCGTTGGTGTTTTGGGTGGCCTTGAGTGCCCGTGGGGTTGTTGAACCCGTGTTCTACCGTTGGTGTCTTGGGTGGCCATGAGTGCCTGTGGAGTGTCAAACTTGTGTTGTTGCTGTTTGTTGAACTTTGTTTGTGATTGTGATTGTGGTTACCTGAGGTTGGGGTCCCGCTTCATAATAACGGGGGTCCTGTGATCGCACGCGTCTTCATGTTCAGACGGGGTAGGGGGACCGCCCGTGAGGAAAGGGGTCCTGGCCGCGCGTGCGTGGGGGTGACAGGTCCACAGCCTGATCCGACTTTGTGTCGGGAAAAGTGCAACAGGTCGACCGCCTGGCCTGACAGGGATCGGCAAAGTGCGTGGTGGACTGAGCAGCTGGAGTGCGATCCTTTGTGATCTTGTTTGGTGTGTGATCCTTAGTGATCTTGGGTGTTGCGTGGTTATCTGTCGTGTCATTTGAGGAAGTCGTCAATCGTTGTGTTGGGTCTACATTGCGTGTCCGAGTGTTGAGTCGGTTGAGGAAAGTAGTAGTCGTGTGTCAGTCGGGTTACTTGAGTTTGGGGATAATAGTCCCCGGTGTTGGGTTTGTTGTTGGTGTTACCGGCATTGTCTGCTAAGTATGCCGTAGTCAGTCTGTTATCCGTGGTGGTGAGCGAACGCTCACCCCTAGCTGCTTTTCCTACAGGTACTGGTCGCGGGACGGACTAGGTGAGCTCTCGAAGCTTGAAGAGCTAGGAGCGGGAGTCCGGGTTTCCTTTTTGAGTCTAGCGACGTACGCCATGTATTTTGTCCGCTTGTTGGGACGTACTTTTGAGTTGTAAATTATTATTTTGATGAACAAAATGGTGGTTTTAAAGTGTTTTGTTTATAAGGTTTAAAAATGTTTTTATTGTTTTACCGTTCGCGTTCCGAATTCGGTTCTGCTGAATGTGGGGCGTGACAGGATTGACCACGACATACCCACAGAAATGCCGGGAACACCGGCAACAACAACAACCCCGGGGACTACTACCCCAAAACACAAATTAGACTGACGGTCACGCAATACAACTGTTAAAAACTTCCCAACCATCTCAAAACCCGGACACGTAATGTAGACCCCAAATCAGAGACCGAACAACCATTCCGTTAATCTTACCGACAAGGTAAAGCACAACACGATCCTATATGCATTTACTTGTAACTTTCCGCAACCAAACCAGTATTCGCTACTCGTCCCTACCTCAGAGGCCTGCGAGAAAAGTAGTAAAGGGGATGAGAGTTCCGCTCACCTCCACGGGTACCCGTTCGATTATGGCATACTAGTAAAGCATCAACAACTTACCAATCTAAACAGGGCAAACAACTACCTCAAAACCTGATACCAAACCGTCACAACTGCTCACGATACCTCAAATACTCGCTCACGTAAGGGAAACCTCGAATGGGGATTATATTCTCAACTAAGAAAAACACTATTGCTCACCATATCAACACCCCAATTACCCGATCACGTTAGGGAAACCTCAAAACGGGGATCACGTTCTCAACTAAGCAAATCACTATTGCTCACGATATCAATACCCCAATTACCCGATCACGTAGGGGAAGCCTCAAAATGGGGATCATGTTCTCAATTAAGCAAATCACTATTGCTCACAGTATCAATACCCCAATTACCCGATCACGTAGGGCAAGCCTCAAAACGGGGATCATGTTCTCAACTAAGCAAATCACTATTGTTCACAATATCAATACCCCAATTAGCAGTCACGTAGGGGAAGCCTCAAAACGGGGATCATGTTTTCAACTAAGCAAATCACTATTGCTCACAATATCAATACCACAATTACCCGATCACGTATGGCAAGCCTCAAAACGGGGATCATGTTCTCAACTAAGCAAATCACTATTGCTCACAATATCAATACCCCAATTACCCGGTCACGTAGGGGAAGCCTCAAAACGGGGATCATGTTCTCAACTAAGCAAATCACTATTGCTCACAATATCAATACCCCAATTACCCGGTCACGTAGGGGAAGCCTCAAAACGGGGATCATGTTCTCAACTAAGTAACTCACTATTGCTCACAACAGCAATACCCCAATTACCCGACCCAACAGTTACGACCTCAATCAAATACGCAATAATAACCACGCAACACCCAAGATCACAAAGGATCGCACACAACAATCAAGATCACAAAGGATCGCACACCAGCTGCTCAGTTTCCGGTCGCTAACCGGTTGGGCTTGAGCCTGCCCCACGCAACTTTCCCCGACACGTAGTTGGGCCAGGCGGTCGACCTCTTCGCGGCATATAACACAATACTTTTCCGATAGCTGGTCGAAAGGGGAGCCGCCCTTTATCGCGGAGCAATGCACACTTTACCGATGGTTAGTCGGAAGGCTTGCCAACCCCTACGCGCGCGACCCCGTGGCACCCTTTGTCGTCAGGCGGGCCAAACCTCCATGCAATCACAATCATCACACAAGGTTCAACAAATAGCGACAATCATATAACGACTAACTACCACTCAGCAAGACAGTCAACAACAATACAGGTTTAACACCCCACATGCACACATGGCCACACACGAAACACAATCAGTAACATACGGGTTCAACACCCCAAAGGCACACATAGCCACAATCATAAACACAACAAGTTACTTAACCTACGGGCACAACTAAGTGCCCACATGCATTTCTATTGTTCGATAAATTCACTTATCCAACGACACCACCAAGTGTCACATGCATTTCTACTAATAACTTTCCCTAGTCAAGGCCGATATCCGGCTACTTTTCCCTACCTCGTAACGATTTCCAAATTCGATGCTCACGCTCCGCAGTACTTACGCTCACCCGCTTAGCCTCCTCTTTCCGCAGTCGGCGGCACGATCTAACAAGATCACAAATTAAAACAGTTTTTAAGTACGCATGCAAAGCTGAATTTTTAATGAAATTGACGCCCAAACGCAACCCCGACAATGTCGATCACTCCCAAACCTCCCAATTACTCGACATTGTCAACAATGGGCCAGGAAAGGCCCGATTCGCCCGACTCGACGAATCTGCCCGGGATCGGAAAACGCCCTTTCGGGGCTCCAAAAATTCCCGTTTTCGTTTCTACGATCCCAAAATAATTCAAGTGTTCCAACGCTATCGACGGGATCAATTTCCGACGTCCGAGCGATTTAATTTGCGTTTAAAGTTTTTTATCCCGCCATTTCCAATTTTCACAAATTAATTCCATAATTTATTACGGTCTTGAATTATCGACTCGGGGATCTTCCGAAACCACACGAACACGAAAAACCCGAGACCCAACCACGTGGGCCCCACCCGGAGACCACCGGAAAATGCTCATTTTCGCCCCAAAACGTTCCTAACGAACCCTAAACCTCAACCATTCAACATTTAATCAATTATAAACGAACACTTAGAAATAAAACGCGTCAAAACGAGGAAAAGTCGGGTTCTTACCATAGGCAACGACGAGGGGAGCTCGATTATGCAAGAAAATCGACGATCCAACGGTTGGATAGTCGATAAACTCCAACAATCCTTCACTTTCTTTCCTTTTCTCTCCTTCCCTTTCTCTCTCTTCTTTCTCTCTCTTCTCAGTCTTTTTATTTTTCTGAAATGGCCGTGTACCACTCCTTCTTCCCTTTTAATTTTTGTTTCAACCACTAAACACACTAAAAAGACTAAAATGCCCTTAACCTTCCTTTACTTTTAAATTTAAAACCAAGGTTATACTTGTCCTTAAAACTACCTTCCACCACTTTCATGACAAGTGTCATGTGGGTCCCACTAGTTAGAAAAATATCTTTATAGATATTTTTCAGTCAGATTCGCGAAATTCGGCCGTCTCGGGCCCCGTGCGGGCCCATTTTCCAAGAATTTACGAAACTTCGCGTTCTACAGGAAAACGGCCCAACTAAGACCGCTGTTACAACGGCTAAGCTTTTTGGATCCAAATCGGGCCTCGAACGGACCAAAATGTCGCTCGGTTGACTTTTTCGTCAAAAAGTCAACTTCCCGAATTGGTCAAAAAGTTGCTCTCAGTCACCCAGAACTCACTTTGGTCGATATCGGGGTCAACTTAAGTCCGATATGACTCTCGGGGTCAATTTTAGGTTCATTTAGGTGTCTGTCTCAAAATTTTAAATTTTTCCGTTTTTCCGCCGATTGACCGGCGTTGACCAGGAGCGGTCCTTACATAACCTATGAGAAAGCCCATCTGTTTATGGTAAGAGGTATTTATGTGATATTAGTCAAAGCTTTAATGGTAGGTTAATAAGGGGCTATTGGAGGTTACAAATGATTAATGACATGTTAATAATGAGATTTAATGTGTTAGAAGAAGTTACAGACTAATTTGAATTCAAATAACTTGTGAAATTACGTTTGTACCCCTAAAGTTGAAAGCCTATAAATACTAATTGGTGAGCCCATTTGACAACATGCACACATCTCCTTTCTGTCCCAAATTTTGCTGCATGTCCACGTATTCATTAGATTTTTACCAACCTCTTCTTTCCTTTCTTTTATATACTTTCTTTAAATAGTAAGTTCGTTCATATATATTATCATCCTTTTTATATTACATTTCTTGGGTACCATCTCTACAAGCTCTACATCCAAAATCGTGAGTGAGCACAAGTCTAGGTAAAATTTGTGTTAAACTCGAGAATATACTAACTTGTTCGCCACCTCAGACGCACCATACAAATTAGCTTCAAGTCAGTGGACCTAACTGACACGACACAACTTGCTTTTCCGAGCTCTAGTAATTAGGCGTGTTTGCTATATTTTATTACTGTTTTGCTCGCATGTTGTCTGCTCCACATCTAATATTAGGGAAACTTTTGAATTAAAATTTGATTACCTACATATTAGAGGATGAATCTGAAAAACATGAAAGTTGTTAGTAGATCTATGAGGCATGATAAGAAGATTGAGCCCCTAGACGGAACAAATTATTGTAGATGGAATACAATACTTTTTATGTGCCTTGAAAAAATTGAACTGGACTATGATTTCATGAATGATCCCCATGTTTTAGAAGTTTTGACCCTTACTAAGGTTACTCCAGAATCTACCCTTGTGACTACTTAAGCGTCCAAGACGAATGAAGCTTTAATTCTATAATTTGAAAAGGATAATAAGACAGCTAGGTTTTCCATGCTTAGCTCAATGACCAACATCCTTTTTGACTTTTACTTTGTGCACAAGTCCACCAAGACTATTTGGGTACTACTGGAAATGAAGTACAAGGTTGATGATGCCGGGGTAAAAAGTATGTGGTAGGAAAGAGTCTTGTCTGTCACATGGTCAACACCAAGTCCATCATGGATCAAGTCTATGAATACGAGAATCTCTACGCTGTCGTTATCAGTGAAGGAATGAAGATTTGTGTGATCTTTCTTGGGAACGTCCTGCTCAAGAAATTTTTCTCATTTTGGAGTGAATATTTTAATCACTTAAAACATTTGAAAATGGGACATAACTCTTCAAGAAGCTATCACTCATATGCAGATGGTGGATCTCTTAATAGGAAGGGGGAAGTTTGTGAAACCGACCTTCAACACCAACAAACCTCCATTAAGGTTAACGTCCTTCATCTGTGGCATGGCGGGGCATCGAGCTACCGATGATCCCAACGAAAATGACCTCCGAAAGAAGGGACAAAGGCGTACTTACTTGAAGAAGATCAAGATGTGGATATTGTGGTCATTGAGCCAATCATGGTCTCAAATAGTGTCTAATGTTTGCTGGAATCAGCGGAAACTCGACACTTGTGCAACACCCAGAGCTGTTCTTTGAGTTTCACGAAGGCACATTAGGAGAAGAAATCTATAAGGGAGACGATCATCAACCTCCGATCGCTGGCCGACAAAAGATTAGGTTGAAGCCGACTTCTGGAAAGACTCTAGCTCTAAACGATGCTTTGTGGATCCCTGCGATACGACATAACCTCGTCTCCAATACCTTCTTAATTGAACTGGAATTAAGACTGTAATAGATAATGATATCGTTATCTTCACCAATAATGATGTGTTCATATGGAAAGTATATGATAGTGGTGTCTTTTCCTCTTTGATGTTGATGAAGTTACGATCAATAAGAATGCTCCAACTTTTGCTTGTTTAATTGAGTATCTTGATCTTTGGAATGGTAGGTTAGAACATGTTAGTGTTGAATCGATTAAACGCCTAAAAACCATGTCTAACTTACCAACTCTTTCTACCTTTCAACTCTTGGAATGTGAAATTTATGCGAGGAAAAATTCACTACATAAACCTTGTAAACCAGTTAAAACAAGGGAAATGATACTTTTTTTATCTAATCCATACCGATCTTACCGATTTCAAGAACACGAGGAGCAAGGGAGACAAACATTATTCTTTTGCCTTCATCGACGGTTACTCGAGGTTCAAGAGAGTTTATCTACTTAGAATAAAATACGAAGTGGAGGATATGTTCATCAAGTTCAAGAACAAGGTAGAGAACCAACTAGAGAGCAAGATCAAGAAAGTAAAGTTTGATAGAGAAGGCGAGTATTGTTCAAACTTTCTGAAAGAAGCTTGTAAATTGTACGGTATTATCCACGAGACTAGTGCACCATATACACCTCAACAAAATGGAGTACCTGAACGTAAAACCTCAAACTCTAAAGAACATGATGAACACGATGCTATTTAGTTTGGGATTTTCTGAAGAAATGTGGGGGGAATAAATCTTGTTGGTATGCCATGTCCTGAACCGAGTACCACACAAGAAGCTCGACAATACCCCTTACGATATTTGGAAAGGCTACGCTCTTAACCTTTGGTTTCTGATAGTGTATGGGTGTTCGTCCAAAGTGGGTCTCATTGACCCCAAGATAACCGCTATCGAACCAAAAACCTATGATTGTGTGTTCATAGGTTATATCTAGAATAGTGTGATATAGATTCTTGTCACTAGAGGATCGCTCAATCTCTGAAGGTAGAGATTTTGATTTCTACGAGTACATCTTTATACTAAAGAAAGACGTTGTTATCGCTTTGGTTGAACCCACTATCACCAACCCCTTTCCCTCGCTAGCTAATAGGTAGTTTACCGATCCTTTACTTCCACTGCTCGTTCTAAAGAACCTAAAAGAAGCAAGAGAGCGAGGGTCAAGAGGGAAAGGTATATAGACTACCTAAGTCTCATTACGGCCTGAAACAAGCGCCTAAGAAATGGTATGATAAGTTCAAACATATCATGGTGTGTATGGATACACCGTGAAGAACTCTAATTCATGTGTATATTCGAAGATAACAGAATTAGTGTGTGTTATTATCTGTCTTCATGATGATGACATGCTTATTCTTGGAGCTAATATTGAGGATGTGAATGAACCTTAAAAAAATTCTATTATCATATTTTGAGATGAAGGACCTAGGAGAAGTCAATGTAATCCTTCAAGTCAAAGTGATCCATAACTCAAATGAATCTTCTTGTGTCAATATCAATACATTGAGAAAGTATTGAAGAAATTCAATCACTTCCACATTGCAGCTGCTAGAAATACCTACGATCCCAACGTGCATCACGATATGAATCAAGGTGAAAGAATTTCACAAATTGAGCAAGCTAAGATCATAGGAAGCATGATGTTCCTTGTCAAAAATTATAAATTAAGAGAAAGAAAGTAAAGCAAATAAAAATTGTAGGGGTACTCTATGTCCTAATGCCCAACTTTCAGAAATTATTAAATCCTAACCCTATACAATTGAAATTGCCATGTAGTAACGGTCAATTAACTGAAATTGCCAACTGTTTCTAATTTTAAACGGAGGTTAACTTGGCCAAGTGAAAAGTCGAGTTTACCCTCAAATATGTTCTTCCTTCGGACGTTAACTTGGCCTAACTTTATCTCTTCGTGACCTCATTTCTTCATCTCAGCTCTTCGAACTTCATCTCTTTGTGTCCGAGCTTCGAATTTCATCTCTTCGTGACCTCAGCTCGCCCAAGCTCCATTATAAAATGAGTCACGTGAGACGCACGTGATTCACTGTTCACGGAAACAGGGAATTTAAACAGTACTTTTTTGTTTTTAATAATTCAGTTTTGAAATTCGTTACTATTTGACAATTAAGTGTAGTAGGGGGTTAGGACATGGACTAACCTCAAAATTGTTATACGATTGAGAAAAATAGCCTAAGGTTATAGTTTCGTAACGATTTAGTCGTGGCATTGAACAACCTTAAGCACACCACTCTATAAGATCCACATGGTAATGACCATAGGAATGTTGCTGAAGGTTTAGTTCGACACAACGTAGATACCGATCCTCAAGATCAGGTTTGTCTTAACTCAAAATCACTACTCGCTAAGCTCACTTATATTCCCATCCGACACATATAATATTCTTTCACATGCTACTTATAAACATCGATGACTGACTATTATCATGGACTCAAGATCTTTAGATACACATGAACATCTTATATGCAAATAAAGTGGTTGTCGGGAAAATTACAAACATATAAATATGAGAAAAAATGAAATTAGAAGATACCTGAAAGATGACAATAACCTTTTTTTATTGCAACAATAGTCGTCTTACACTTGTCCAACGATTACAAATATCAACTCTTATGTTTTCACTCTGATTTCTATACAAATTTATTCCCATCCGGTTACTTAAGTCGCCGATAACAACCTCTACCAAGATCAGAAGTCTATATCCCACCGACGCATCCGACGTGTATTCAATCGAGTACTATGGTATCCAATGTACATATCCAGCGGATGGCTCGCTGGTTACGGTTGTATCCAAAACTTCTACATGGTCGGGTGTGTCACTGGGTACTACCATATCTGATGCCTCTATCCGGTCGGGTACTGAGTCTTTCTTGCTCAATTTTTGGCCCTTTTCCTTCCAAATTCATAAAAAATCTTAGCAAGACACAACATACCAAAATGAAGGAAAGATGAAGTAAACCCTAATAGAACATGACTAAAATGGTACAAAATGCAGGTTAAAACACTCTAAAAGTGTATAAAAATGCATATGCATCAGAACCCCACACTTTAGATTCTGTTGTCCAAAGGAAACAAAATACATAAATTGTAAAGATAAAGACGGTTAAGGATTTCATGTATCCTTTATTCACAAACTGGAAAGTAAGCATGCATATGCAAAAGGTTCTAAAAACGATTATGTTCAAAGTGTTAGTCTTAGTGCCTGTAGTTCAATCCTAAATGTCCAAATGTATATATCATCGTTAGCAATAAAATTAAAGCGGCTTTATATTACTTATGTGTTAGAGTAATATATCGATGTGTGCTCTGATATATGCCCACCATGCGAATAGAACCATGGATCGAGATAGATCACACTCGATAGGTCCCTAGTCAACAATGCTTCACTAGAAGAAACTAGTATGAAAGATGGCTCTTTATGGCTTACGTTCTGTTAGTCATTGGAATGAGATTCCGGAGTCTGATCATAGATATCATGTGAGACATGATATTGGACGACCCGACATGAATATGTGCCATAGATCAAGTCATGAACATATTCATTGTCGTAGCTTGTCATGTATCCTTAGACCAAGGAGTCTTTGTGATCGCAATGCTAATAAACAACTGAGTTTGACCTGAGCCTAACGTTGTCCGTAACAGGGCTTCCATAACGGCCAAGATTGGTTTGGGGATGGACTGTATGAGTGACACGAAAGACGTCTAAGGGATTTATCCTTCATACTACGGTATGGGAAAGATATCGGTTCTCGGCCACTTGATCGAGAGTGACTGAAAGAATAGCATGGCCATGCACATGATACTGAGTATCATATATTCAGTCATCTCACATATCAAGGAACATTGATTGAGAATAATAAGGATGACGGCTTTATGCCTTATCTCAATCAGGATATCGGAGATAAAAAGGTAATGACATAGACGACGGAAAGGTTAGAATTGACAGGGTCGATTCGTTATGTAATGTCAGACAATACTAAAGTCTCGTTAGTTGCCACTTATATAGGATCAAGTAAAATGGGATTTTACATTGACCTATTGACATACATAAATCTAAGGGTCACACCGGAGGGTGAAACTCATTGACACATTTATGGAGAATGTCCAAAAGGGAGTTGTCTCGGGACATGACCAAAACTGGGTTTTGGGTTATGTGCCCGTAAGTGAATAGGACTTTACGGATCGAGACAAGGCTTGGAGTCTTGGGATTGATCGCATCGGATAATGTTGTACATTTCCGGTATGAGAGGCTTGGAGGCGATGAGCGAATCACGGGACCTCGTTGGAAATGGCCACTGGCCATGTTCCAAGAGGCCCATGCCACCAAGGCCCATGGAACTAATTAATCAAGTCTTGATTAATTAGTACTAAGTAAGCATGACAAGGATTAAGGTGTTTGTGATTCACCACCTAACCCTATCTTATCTGGCCGCACTTTGTCTTATTTACACCTTAATTGTCATCATGCCTGTCTCATGCCTTTAGTTGGACATGTATGGGGTGTGTTATGTTTAAGTCATCTTTTTTCAACATAACAAAAACAAGACAAGAATAGGAAACACAACTTCTCTCCCTCTCTCCCTACAATTTCGGGTTTGGCAAGATCCCACCTCCATTTTTGTGTTCTTGAGTCCTCAAAGAGAAGAACTACGTGGCTTTGATTCCTGTCACGCCCCAAATCCGGTTTTGACCGAACTCGAGACGTGAACTAAAATAAATTAAAAACAATAATAAAAGTAAATTTAATAACATAAAATTCGAGTAGTTAATAATCAAAATCTGGTGCCACGAGTCAAACGCTCCAATGCAGATAAATAAAAATACAGTTTAGGTCATAAACAGGAAGTACATCGCTACTAAAATATAAACCCCGGACTCTCAATGAGCTCCCAAGCTCTGAGACGTCCTCTACACCGACTCACCATCGAAACCTGTAACACAGTAAAAACAGAGGGGGTGAGCTTTCGCTCAGTAGGAAAAAGTAGTAATGGAAAGGACTTCCGCTCCGTCACCATAATTACTAAGTCGAGACTATAACCTAATAACTGACAACACGAATAGGAAACCAACAAGAACCCAACATTATCGACCAAAGAACCAAGCTAAGAAAACATATAAACAACATAATATTATACTACGACATCTACTGAGAACGTCACTCAAATCCAACATGACATGAACATAAGACAAGTGCACCGGGATACTCTGATCCACACACGCAACTCAACATATCGTACCGAAACAGCACCTCGGTCTAGATGTCTTCCCGAAATCCAGCATCGGGGTGAACACAATATACATCAGACCGGAATACACCCTCGGTCTAGATGTCTTCCCGGACACACAGCATCGGGGTGAAACAATATACATCGTACCAGAATACCCATCGGTTTAGATGTCTTCCCGGAAACGCACATCGAGGAAAATAAACAATACATCATACCGGAAACGCACCTGGCCTAGATGTCTTCCCGGAAACACACCTCGGGGCAAGCAAACAATGCATCATACCGGAAACGCACTCGGCCTAGATGTCTTCCCGGAAACACACCTCGGGGAAAGCAAACAATACATCATACCGGAAACGCACTCGACCTAGATGTCTTCCCGGAAACACACCTCAGGGAAGCAAACAGTACATCATACCGTCAAGCTTACCGACACAACTTACCAAGCACACCACATCGGTCTATCATTCACCCGATCATATCACAAGACAACAATTCATAATGCATTCATCACATTCATTCATTCAATCATATCACGAGACAACAATCTGTAACACATTCGTCACATTCATTCAATCAATCATATTATGAGACAACAATCCATATCATGTTCATCGTAAGTCATATAGCATACTACTATTCTAAATTAACCAAAGACGATACTATTCATCGACATTTAAGGACTAATAACCACAATCAAACACAACCAACACACAAACCTAAGACCCGACGTGGTCACATGTGATTCTACAACACGACAATTCCCATAGTTGAAAGTGGTTATTCTAGTTAGGGTTAACTCCATGTACTAACGTTGTACTAAAGTCAACTGTCAAATCCGCACCCAAACTTTGGAAAATTGTCAAATAGTACCAGATTTCAAAACTTAATTACCAAAAACCATTAAATACTGTTAAAACTGACTGTTTCCGTGAGCAGTGACTCATGTGCGTCTCACGTGATTCATTTTGTATGTGTGAAATCACAAGATTGCCCTTTCATTTTCTTCTCTCTTGAAGCCTCAATTTGACTATCTTCATTATAGCTCTCGGCGCTATAATGCTCGCGGCGGCTAGGGTTCGTTAGTTCAGCTTGTTTTCAGAAAACCAATTCAAGGCTGGTGCATCTGCGATTATGGTGTTTCAATTTTCCTTCTTATTCAACATGCATTTTCTCTCGTAGCGTAACGCGATACAGAGAAGCAGGAGAGGAGTGGTAGCAAATCAGAAGCTCTGCACATAAGCTTCAATGGCAGAACCAGAAGATTCTCGATCAGGTGATTTTCTTCAGATCTTTTTCACTAGTTTATCTTCAATCGTTGACGTACAATTTGACGTTTCTTCTTCGTGAATAGATTGACTTTTGAATTCTATTTGTTGCTGAAATGATTTTGAACACATTATTTATTTGGATATTGCTTATCAGTGTAGTGATTTTTAGGTGAATTCTAGGAATGAAACTGTAATAATTAGGGTTAAGGATTTCAATGGGAGAGAAGATGAGTGTTTGAGTCAATATGAGCTTAAGTTCTCTATAATTTTGCTTATGGATTCATATATCTGAACCAACTTGCTTTAGAAAATGACTGCTTGTTCTTTGCAAATTTGGTTTTGGGTTGCTAATCTAGTAATGTTGATTGAGAATTGTGCTAAATTGTTAGTTTCAAATACCATTTTAGAGGGAATCATAAGCGCCAAAGGATGATGCAATTGGAAGTTTTAAATCGATGATTTATCTCAATCTAAGAAGCGAGGTAGAGATTGCAAACATAAATAGCTCGAGAATAGAGTTTATGGCCCAAAGGATCATGTGATTCAAAGTTTTATTCGGTATGGATTTTCAGTTCATGATGTTGTTTAGGAGTCCTCATATTCTAGAGTTTATGAGCTGAAAATACACAGATTATAGTGTTCTTGGGCTAAAAATCCCCAAATTGTAGGGTTCCTGAGAAAACAATCCACAAATTCTAGGGTTTGTTTAAAAAAACCCCAATTTCTAGGGTTTAATTGCTGAAAATCCCCAAATTATAGGGTTTGTTTAAAAATCCCCAATTTCTAGGGTTTATAAGCTGAAAGTCCCCAAATTCTAGGGTTTGTTTAAAACCCCCCAAATTCTAAGGTTAATGAGCTGAAAATCCACACATTCTAGGGTTTATGAGCTGAAAATCCCCAAATGTTAGGATTTATTAGCTGAAAATCTCCAAATAATATGGTTTATGAGCTGAAAATCTCCAAATGATAGGGTTTGTTTTAAAATACCCAAATTCTAGAATTCTTGAGATAAAAAAAAAACAAATTTAGAATATTAAAGTGATAATTTTTTGTTTGGGTGTTTGTATGAAGCAACTTAGTTCATGTTTGTGAATTGTGCAAGGATGATGAATGAAGCAACTTATTTAGAAGATGCTCTCAAAGACGAGCAACGAAAGAATGAGTCTCTTCAAAACGAAAGAATGAAGCATATATCTATTTAGTTCATGTTGTGTGAATTGTGAAAGAATGGTGAATGCAGTTTTATGTGTTGGTATGTAAAGAAAATTAGCAGATCATTAGTACATATGAAGATTACTGTTACATAAATGACATTAACTAAATAGATACGGAATGAATTTATGTTATAAAATGCAATATGGTTATGTTGAGTGAGTTCCTAGAAACAATTCCAAGATCTCAGAAATATTTCAAGATCTCAGAAATATGCCAAGATCTCATAAATAGTTCAAGATCTCAGAATATTTCAAGATCTCATAAATAGTTCAAGATCTCAGAATATTTCAAGATCTCAGAAACAGTTCAAGGTCTCAGAATATTTCAAGATCTCAGAAATAGTTCAAGATCTCAGAATATTTCAAGATCTCGGAATTATTTCAAGAACTCAGAAATATTTCAAGTTCTCAGAAATATTTTAAGATCTCAGAAATTGTACTTAGTAAAGGTCATTAAGTCCAAAAATGATCCGCAGTGACCTTTGTTCCTACATATATATTTTGCTAGCATAAGAGCATAACAGTCAGGTTTGACGTTTGACTTATTTATTTTGGAACAAAAATTACCGTAAGAAGATATATATCTAAGATAACCATCAATTTAGCGGATTTTTTTGTTCCAAAAATAAATAAAAGGGGTAAGTACATGACGTTTGACTTTCTACCAGATATGTACGTAGAAAAAAAATCATGGCGGGTTAGTTTTTGAGACGAAATATCATTAGGGGTCAATTATCTTGTGATTCCATTTTGTTAGCATAAGAGCATAACAGTAATGTAGTGTGGATGGATTGGAAATAATACTAGTTTTTTTCTCAAGATGATTGTGTCCTACTTGTGATTTCATGAATTCAGTCTTTAATGGTTAATTGAATTGATGTCTGGCAAAGAGAGGCAGCATGAACAAGAGAACTTTAACCATTCTTTTCCTTTAACTTTACAAACAATATGGTTTCACTTTTAAAATTCTTTTTCAAATTCACAATTCACAAAAGCTTATAGGTAGTCATAAGAAACATTCATGGATGCTCCACTTTCTGTAACAAGCCATCACCATAACATAAACAAGATCTTAGAATATTTCAAGATCTCATAATATTCCAAGATCTCAGAAATAGTTCAAAATCTCATAATATTTCAAGATCTCAGAAATATTTCAAGATCTCAGAATAGTTAAAGATCTCAGAATATTTCAAGATCTTAGAAATATTTTCAGATCTCAGAATATTGAAGGAAACATATCTGCCAAACATATAAACGCTGGTAACCTTAATATTTTAAACTCTCGACAAAACATGTTTTATAAACATTTAACCATTTAACCAAATAAAGGCTGATCCACTAACATGTGGTCTGCCACATCTTACAACCAAATAAAATACTGTCTTAAACTTTTTATCCAAAAGAAAGTAGCGCTTCATAAACAAGACTAGTCTTTTCCATTTCCTCGAGTAGCCCTTCATTTTCCTAACCCTGCAGCAGCCTACGAAAAATGAAACCACACATGATGTCAACTCTGAAGGTAATATTTCTTATATGTACATTCAAATTAACAATTTCTATGTTATGAGGAAGGTAAAAGATGGACCTTTGCAATGTCACTATTATCGGAGGATATGACTTCTCTTCCTTTGCGCGAGTGATGATCTCGTGACGAATTTCTAGTTGCATCTTCTTCTAACTTGCCAGTGATTCCAAGATATCAGACATGTTAGTGGTTTCCTTACCCAAATCAGCACCATCATCTCCTTCAAAATCCTCGCTACTATCCTCGTCTATAAGTCTGAATCTTCGAACTACATTATCATCTTCACTACTATCCTTACTACTATTCTCATCCTCATCACCTTCATTTTCTTCTGAAAATTCAAACAATGAAACTTAGCATGCTAACCACAACATTTGATTCAAACCTTGAATCAATTCTTTTCTAAAGACCATTGTTTGACATTAAAACACTATTATATTTGATTCAAATGTTAACACAATTATTTGGAGACTAAAACAAGCATGAACATTATCGATTCTATAGCCCACGGGGGAAAGCAGATTTCAATAGCAACCAACATGAATCAAAAA
Organism: Erodium maritimum; assembly: GCA_963921825.1. NCBI lineage: Eukaryota > Viridiplantae > Streptophyta > Magnoliopsida > Geraniales > Geraniaceae > Erodium > Erodium maritimum. Next base: position 19,485,083 of record OY997596.1, read on the forward strand.
TTAAAGTGATGATTCTTAAGCAATTATAGGAGAAAGAACCTACGGGATGGATGATGTTGAAACTTGAGTAGATCCAGTTCAACAAAAGAAGCTTCTATCTTCCCCACAATCACATGCTTCTCCGACAACCTGAGGGCGCGAACCAAGATGATGCTCTGGCTCTCGGAATTAGGGTATCCATTCCCGATGAAGACGCTGTAGAAATTGAAACTAAAGCTAGAAATTTTCGAAGGAGGGAGAGAAAAATCAGAGAGAGAGAGAACCTCGTTAGGTCAACCAGGGAGATTTCGGCAAAAACCTTAATCAGCGGAGCAGTCCACAGTTTCATTATTCAGAAAGACACGATCGAAGCCCTATAAACCTTAACAAAACGAAATTCTTAAATCAAGTTCAACAACGCTTACCTCAAAATCGCAATGATGGAGCTTGGGTTCAATGCGAAATTGACCATATTGACGAACGTGAAATTGATTTGAGAGCGATCGAAGTTGATTTGAGCGAGAGAGAGAGGGATCAAAGTTGATTTGTGCGAGAGAGAGAGATCGAAGTTGATTTGAGCTAGAGGGATCGAAGTTGATTTGTGTGTTCCATAGCTGATATTCAACCACAGATTTTAGAGGGCAAAACCGACTTTTCACATGATCAAATTAACGTCCGTCCAAAATTACACACAGTTGGTAAATAAAGTTGGGTCAACGTTACTACATGACAATTTAAGTTTGCTAGGGTTAGGATTTAACAATTTTTGAAAGTTCGGAGTTAGGACATGGAGTTACCCCTTCTAGTTAATCACATCCTATATGCAAGCTAAGACTTTTCCGGTTATTAACATCCTATATGCATACTATTAACATTCTTCAATTAAAAGCGGTAATCACTACTCTTCCCTACCTCAAGTGCCTTCCGAACGCTTAGTCACATGAACGCCTAGTAGTCTCCTCCTCCGAGCTCGAGAATCAAGTCTAGGATAATAAATTAATAATAGAATTAATAAACATTCAAGGTCGGTCTTAGTGAGAAATACCTAAATTACCCCTAACTATAAAACGTGGGCCAAAAGGTAAATTGTGCCCGAACAAGGCCCAATTCGGGCAGCCCACAAGCCCAGCACTTGGCCCGGTCCGTGCCCTTCAGAGGACCGGCACCAGGCCCGGACCGTGCCCCTCAAAGGCCCGGCACCAGGCCCAGACCGTGTCCCTCAAAGGGCCGGTACCGAGCCCGGACCGTGCCTCTCAGAGGGCCGGTACCGAGCACGGACCATGCCGCTCAGAGGGCTGGTCAGGGACCCTCTCCGTGACGCTCAGAGGGTCGGCCAGAGGTATCACGCCCCAATTTCAGTAAAACCGAATTAGGGACGCGGACATTTAAAACAATAAAACATTTGAAAACTTTTTTCCATAAATCACTTTAAAATCACCATTTGTTCATCAAAATAATCATTTACAACTTAACAAAAAATACGTCCCAACAAGTGGACAAAATACAAGGTATCCGTCACTAGACTCAAAAGATAAAACCCGGACTCCGCTCCTGGCTCCTCAAGCTTCGAGAGCTCACCTAGTCCGTCCTGTGATCAGTACCTGTAGGAAAAGCAGCTAGGGGTGAGCGTTCGCTAACCATCACGGATAACAGACTGACTACGGCATAATTAGCAGACAAAGCCGGTAACACCAACAACAAACTCAACACCGCGGAACACTATCCCCAACTCAAGTACTCCGACTGACACACACCCACTGTTACCTTCCTCGACCGACTCAACACTCTAACACGTAAAGTAGACCCGACACAACGATTGACGACCTCCTCCAAAGACTCAAAGACCAACACGCAACACCCAAGATCACAAAGGATCGCACACCAAACAAGATCACAAAGGATCGCATACCAGTTGCTCAGTAACCTCCCTCACGCCCTTTACCGATCCCAGTCAGGCCATGCGGTTGACCTGTTGCATTTTCCTCGACACAAAGTCGGATCAGGCTGTCGACCTGTCACACTCACAACCCCAAACCACACACGCGCGGCCAGGACCCCTTTACTGACGGGCGGGCCCCCTACCCCATCTGAACATGCAGACGCGTGTGCTCGAGGACCCCCGTTTCATGAAGCGGGCCCCCAACCTCAGGTAAACACAATCACAATCACAAACAAAGTTCAACAAACAACAAAAACACAAGTTCAGCACTCCACAGGCACTCATGGCCACCCAAGACGCCAACTGTAAAACACGGACTCAACAACCCCACAGGCACTCACGGCCTACCAAGATACACCAACAGTAACTCACGGGCTCAACAACCCCACGGGCACTCACGGCCTCTCAAAACCACCAACAATAACTCACGGGCTCAACAACCCCACGGGCACTCACGTTCTCTCAAAACCACCAACAGTAACTCACGGGCTCAACAACCCCAAGGGCACTCACGGCCTCTCAAAACCACCAACAGTAACTCACGGGCTCAACAACCCCACGGGCACTCACGGCCTCCCAAGACACACCAACAGTAACGACACGGGTTCAACAACCCCACGGGCACTCATGGCCACCCAAGACACACCAACAGTCAAACCACAGGTTCAACAACCGCACGGGCACTCACGGCCACCCAAGATACCAACAGAAAAACACGGGCTCTCATGGCCACCCAAGACACAACAGTAAAACACGGGCTCTCAAGGCCACCCAAGACACAACAGTAAAACACGGGCTCTCATGGCCACCTAAGACACGAAAAACACAATCAACCTCCGACATAACCGATGCCTCCAATAGTCCTAATATCAACAATTTCACAATCAACCTCCGGGCATGGTCATATGCCTCCAGTAATTCTAACATCGATAAGTTCTTTGTTCCTACGACACTACTAAGTGTCACATGCATTTCCAAACTTCGATAACCTACTTAACCCACGACACCCAAAGTGTTACATGCAATTCTAATGTTCGATAATCTCCTTAACCCACGATACCCAAGTGTCACAAGCAATTCTACTGTTAACTTTCCCTAGTCAGGGCCGAGATCCGGCTACTTTTCCCTACCTCGTGCGTGTTCTCCAAAAGCCAACCAACAAGCTCTGGCGTGATCTCAGTCACTCGCCTAGCTTTCCTTTCCCTCGGTCTGCATCACGATCTAATAAGAGCACGATTTTAAATACTTATAAGCTCGCATACATAAACTGGAATTTAATAAACTTAACGCCCAAAAGTAACCCCGACAATGTCGATCACTCCCAAACCTCCAAATTACTCGACATTGTCGATATTGGACCCGGAAAGGCCCGATTCGCCCAACATGGCGAATCTGCCTAGGTTTTGGAAACGCCCTTCCGGGGCTCCGAAAATTCCCGTTTTCATTTCTACGGTCTTAGAATAATTCAAGGGTTCCTAGGCACTCGACGGAATCGAATTCCGACTTCCGAGTCAATTAATTGACGTTTAAAGTTTCTAAACCCGATAATTACAAGTTTCGCATTTTAAATCTAAATTTCGATTCGGTTAGGGATAAATGACCCGGGGAACGTTCTAAACCACCCGAACATAAAACCCGAGCACCCGATCACGTGGGCCCCACCCGACCCAACTTGGCCGTGGGTTGCTAGGGCCATTTAGGGCTCGGCCCACCATGGTGGTGGCTAGCCCTAGCTCCGGCCAGCCACCCCGAGGTCCGGCCCGCAACGGCCAGCTCCAGCCAGTACTGGCCAGTACCGGCCAGCTCCGACCAGCCCCAACAAGGCACGACCAGCCACCTCACACGGCCGACCGACCACCCTACATGGTGTCCGGAGCTCCCCCGAGCTCCCGGTCACCGGAAAACGTTCCAAACCCATTCCAAAACGTCTCCAACAAACCCCACACCTCAAAACCACCAAGAACTACTAGTTTTACTCAAACCCTAACTTTCCAAACTTAGCAAAACGAGAATCGGTTCGGTACTAACCGTAGTGGAAGACGATGTGAGCTTCATTCTCCTAACGTTGAGACGATCCAAGGGCTAGATGCTCGTGAATAGTGACCAAGACCTCCCAAGCCTCCTCTTCCTTCTCTCCCTTTCTTCTCTCTTCTTTCTCTTTCTAAAACACAACCTTTTCTAATTTCCCCCCTTTTCCCCCTTATGGTCGAACCCTTCCTCTCTCCTAGTCTTCTTGTTTTGCCCCATAAACCTAACACCACCACTTGGTTGACAAGTGGCAAGGTGGGTCCCACACCTTTTTGGGAAAATATCTCCTAGATATTTTCTAATCAGATTCGCGAAATTCGGACGTTTCAGGCCCCGAACAAGCACTTTTCCCAAGAAATTACGAAACTTGACGGGCTACAAGGAAACGGCTCAACTAAGACCACTGAGACGACGGCTAAGCTTTTTGGATCCAAAACGGTCCTCGAATGGACCAAAACGTCGCTCGGTTGACTTTTCCAACGAAAAGTCAACATTTCCCAAATCGATCAGAAAGTTTCCCTGAGTCCCCCGAAACTCACTTGGGTCGATATCGGGGTCAACTTATGTCCGGTATGACCCTCGGGGTCATATTTGGGTTCACTTAAGTGTCTGCCTTAAAATTTTAAATTTTCCTGTTTTTCGTAGGTTTGACTGGCGTTGACCAGGAGTGGTTATTACAAGAGGCCCTTTCCGTGCCAAATCTGGGCAGACCCAACTCCCTCTTCCCCAACTTCGTTTCCACGAAAATCTACTTCAAAAACTCCATTTCTAACATCATCAAACTCCAAAATTAGTCACCAAAACCCTCAAACTTCAATACCCATAATGGGTTTCCTCAAAACATCAACAATCAATTGATTTCTAACCAAAACTTCCACTAATCTTCATACAAACAACCATCTAACAACAAGTAAATCAAAACCCATCTAGTTCATGCAATTTCAATGGAAACCCATAACCTTAAATTGATTGAAAGTTGTAAAGACCGGCTAAATTAAAAGAAGCAAAATATTAATTTTTATCGTCTTGAAACGTCGAGGTTGGAAAATCGAGTTGAAATTGGTGATCATTTGCGAAAAAAAAAGAAAAAAAAGAAAAAGGAAGTCAGACCAGGCCAGGCCGAGCAGGCCCCAGCCAAGCCCCGGTTTGGGCCGTGCGGTCCACTTCGCCAGGCCCGTGTGCCAGGCCGGCTTAGAAGCCCAGGCCCGCTTGTGAGCTCGGGTATAAGAGGGATTGTTTGGGTCTGAAACCCTAAATCCTCTCCTCCTTCCTCCCGCAGCCGAACCCGATCCCCTCCTCACTCCTTCTTCTTCGTCTTCTTCGAGCCTCTGCCGACCCACTCCCCTCGCCATCTCATCTCGCCGGAAACCGTCCACGCCGACCTCCCCTTTATCGCCGTCTTCTTCTCCGTCCGATCCACGACCACGCCGCCCCCGTCTCCCTTCCCTCTCCGTCCAGCCACCACGCCGACCTCCCTCCTCAGCTCCGACCCGCGCCTCCCTCGTCGCCACGCCGTCCCCGACAACCCTTCTCCCTCTCAGTCCTTCGATCCCGACCTCCACCGCTCTTTCCCCTCCACGCCCGTGACCGCCGGAGCCACCGCCGTGGGCGAGGTCACCGAGGGCGTTGTGCTCTGCCTCGAGACCGAGAACGTGGAGGCCGCCGTGAAGAAGGCCGTGCACCGCCGGTGCCATCCTGGCCATCTCCGCCGCCGGCCGTTTTATTCCGTCGCCGCCGTGCACCGTCGCCGTGCACCGCCTAGTCGTCCTTCCCTCCACGTGAGGTTCGTGCCTGGGGGTTTAGTCGCCGGCGGTGTCTTCGCCGGCGGCCAGTTTAATTTCCGTACCGAGACGTTTCGTTTTTGTTGTTGTTTGTTTTGTCCCGAGCCTGTAACTCCAGAATTGGAAAAGGAAATAAAACGAGTTTTGTTGTAAAAGTTGATTCCTTGTGGTTTTAGATTTGAAATGTTTGGTCGTAGGATCAACAGAATTGGAAAAGGAATATCAATTTTGGAAACGAAAAACTGTTTTGAAAAGGGAAGTAAGCTAAAAACGAATTTGGATTCAAAGTTGTTGTTGTGAATCGGAACTTTTGAAAATCAATCCCAAAAAGGAAAACAGAAAAGATTTCGGTTTTGTGATTAAAAAGGAAAATCAGTTTTAAAATAAAAAGGAACTAAAATCAATTTGGTTTTAATAACGGTTTTGAATCGAGGAGTTTTGAGAAACAAATCTGTTAGGAAAATGAACTAAAACGACTTTAGTTTTAAAAAGGGATTAAAAGGAACAATCAGATTTGATTTAAAATGGATCTTGATCTGTTGAGCGTGGAACGAATAACCGGGCTGTTAAAATGGACTGCTATTTGGGTTTAAAAAGGAACAAAAGCGGACCGCTGAATCAGACCTCGGGATTCGTGCATTGGGACCGTGCCTCGCATGCACCAGTTTCAGTGCTCGGGTACTCAAACCCGATTCGCCGTGACCCCGCTTTTATCCCGCTCGAGTTTAAAGGACAAATGTCGGATCTAAACTGGACAAATCGTAATCTTTAACTTGACGGTGGAACCGTTATTAATTATGGCTTTCGTGTTATCTTTAGCGTCCGACTTCGATCGAGGTGCAGCCCGGAGGTAGCGAGCCAGAACGTCAACAGCTAGGGAACATAGCGGTTGCTCTTCAGTTGAGGTAGGGAAAAGTAGCCGGATCTCGGCCTTGACTAGGGAAAGTTAACAGTAGAATTGCATGTGACACCGGGGTGTCGTGGGTTATCTAGGTTATCGAATATTAGAAAAGCATGTTACGGGAACTTAGTAATTGTTGGAAAAGCATGTGACACTTAGTAGTGTCGTAGGAGCAGAGAACTTAGCGTAGTAGATTTACTGGAGGCATATGACCATGCCCGGAGGTTGTTTGTGAACTTATCGATATTAGGAGTACTGGAGGCATATGACTATGCCCGGAGGTTGTTTGAGAAACTGTTGATATTAGGACTGTTGGAGGCTTTGGTTAAGCTAGAGGTTGTTTGATCTTTTGGTGTTTGGGTGGCCTTGAGAGCCCGTTTTATTATTGTTGAGTCTTGGGTGGCCTTGAGATCCCGTGTTATTTATTGTTGAGTTGGGTGGCCTTGAGAGCCCGTGTTAATTTTTGTTGAGTTTGGGTGGCCTTGAGAGCCGTGTTATTTATTGTTGAGTTTGGGTGGCCATGAGAGACCTTGTGTTTGCTGTTGAGTTTGGGTGGCCATGAGAGCCCGTGTGTTATTATTGGTGTCGGGGGGTTGCTGAGCCTGTGAGTTATGGTTGGTGTCTTGGGAGGCCGTGAGTGCCTGTGGGGCGGTTAAGTCCGTGTCTTACTGTCGGTGTGTCTTGGGAGGCCGTGAGTGCCTGTGGGGCTGTTGAGTCCGAAGTTTACTGTTGAGGTGTCTTGAGTGGCCTTGAGTGCCTGTTTGTTGAACTTGCTTGTGTTTGTGGTTGTGTTTGCCCGAACCGACTGTGTGTCGGGGAGTGGTGTGGATTTTGGCAGGTTACGAGCATTCTTCGGCTGGCCTGACCAAACTCGAGCCTCGGCAGGTTCTGAGCATTCTTCGGCTAGCCTGTTCCGTGTCCGGATCCCGAAAGGTTATGAGCATTCTTTGGCTAGCCTGATCCGTGACCGGGTCCCGGCAGGTTACGAGCATTCTTCGGCTGGCCTGACCGCGTACGAGGCTCGGCAGGTTCTGAGCATTCTTCGGCTAGCCTGATCCGTGTTCGTGTCTTTGGGGAAGGTCGTCATTGGTTGTTGTGTCGGTTTTACTTAACGAGTTTGAGGTTGAGTCTAGTGAGGGAGGTTACTGAGCAGCTGGTTTGCGATCCTTTGTGATCTTGTTTGGTGTGCGATCCTTTGTGATCTTGTTTTGTGTGCGATCCTTGGTGATCTTGTTGGGTGTTGCGTAGCTTTCTGTCGTGTCCTTGGAAGAGGTCGTGATCGTCGTGTCGGGTCTACATCACGAGTCTGAGTGTTGAGTCGTTCGAGGAAGGTCACTGTGGGTGTTTGTCAGTCAGAGTACTTGAGTTGGGGACAGTGATCCCCGGAGTTGAGTTGTTGTTGGTGTTACCGGCATTGTTTGCTAATTATGCCGTAGTCAGTCTGTTATCCGTGGTGGTGAGCGAACGCTCACCCCTAGCTGCTTTTCCTACAGGTACTGATCACAGGACGGACTAGGTGAGCTCTCGAAGCTTGTGGAGCTAGGAGCGGAGTCCGGGTTGTTTTGGAGTCTAGTGACGGTTGTTTGAACTTGTTTTAAATTGTAATTATTATTTTTGTTGAACAATTGGTGTTTTTAAAGCGATTTAATGAAAACAGGTTTCAAGTATCGTATCTTTTTAAATGTTCGCGTCCCGAGTTCGGTTCGCTGAAATTGGGGCGTGACAAAAGTAGATTATTAGAGCTTACTTACCTTGGAAATGGAAAGAGGATGAAGATGGAGGTGTTTTGGAGAGGTTTGGTGAAGAAAATCCTTCAAAGTTGCTTCCTTTCTTCACTATCTTCTTCTCCAAGCAATGAAGCTCCCAAGCTCTCCCTTCCTCTTGAGATTTTCGGCCAACACAAGGAATGAGGCTGAAATGTGACCCAAAATGGGGTCTTAAACCTAAGGGAGAAAAGTCCAAAATGCCCTCTAGTTATCCTTCTTCTATTTTGACACACATGAGGGTAAATGAGTCATTAGAGACCCATTTCTTCTCCTCCATTCCACCATGGACAAGTGTCCATATGGGGGCCACCTTGCCTTTAATAATTTCCAGCACCTTTAATTTAATTAGGTTTAGTCGTTAATTGGTCTAAGTTGACCCGAGTTTGACTTTTTCGCAAAGACAGTCAATTGAAAGGATACGACCCAACTAAGCTAACTGTAACGACAGCTAAGCTTTGTGGGTCCCGAAAAGGTCCCGAATGACTCCCAGAGTAATCGATTGACTTTTTCGGCCGAAAGTCAATTTTCGCCAAAAATCACCGGTTCGACCGGGATCGACCGGGGGCGGTTCTTACAATTCCCATGTGGATACGTAGGCGTCTTGGAGACTCAAGCCAATCATTCCTTACCCGGAGTTCTTGTTTTGGTAAGAAATAGTGCTGGATTTTTCTCTTGTGAATCCATTCTTTGTTAGTTATTTCATGGTTTTAATCGTCTGTTGGTTTTCATTGATTTTCCGCTGCGAGTTGGTTCATCTCCAACCCTACCTCTGTTAGTCTTAGTGCCCGTAGTTCAATCCTAAATGTCCAAATGTATATATCATCGTTAGCAATAAAATTAAAGCGGTTTTATATTACTTATGTGTTGGAGTAATATATCGATGTGTGCTCTGATCTATGCCCACCATGCGAATAGAACCATAGATCGAGATAGATCACACTCGATGGGTCCCTAGTCAACAAAGCTTCACTAGAAGCGACTAGTATGAAAGATGGCTCTTTATGGCTTACGTTCTGTTAGTCATTGGAATGGGATTCCGGAGTCTGATCATAGATATCATGTGGGACATGATATTGGACGACCCGCCCTGAATATGTGCCATAGATTAAGTCATGAACATATTCAGTGTTGTAGCTTGTCATGTATCCTTAGACCAAGGAGTCTTTGTGATCGCTATGTAGTCAACAACTGAGTTTGACCTGAGCCTAACGTTGTCCGTAACAGGGCTTCCATAACGGCCAGGATCGGCTTGGGGACGGGCTACATGAGTGACACGAAAGACGGCTAAGGGATTTATCCCTCATACTAAGGTATGGGAAAGATATCGGTTCTCGGCCACTTGATCGAGAGTGACTGGAAGAATAGCATGGCCATGCACATGATACTGGGTATCATATCTTCAGTCATCTCACATATCAAGGAACGGTGATTGAGAATAATAAGGATGACGGCTCTATGCCTTATCTCAATCAGGATATCGGAGATAAAAGGATAATGACAGGGACGACGGAAAGGTTAGAATCGACAGGGTCGATTCGTTATGTAGTGTCAGGCAATACTAAAGTCTCGTTAGTTGCCACTTAAATAGGATCAAGTAAAATGGGATTTTACGTTGATCTATTGACATGCATAAACCTAAGGGTCACACCGGAGGATGAAACTCATTGACACATTTATGGAGAATGGCCAAAAGGGAGTTGTCTCGGGACATGACCAAAACTGGGTTTTGGGTCATGTGCCCGTAAGTGAATAGGACTTTACGGATCGAGACAAGGCTTGGAGTCTTGGGATTGATCGCGTCGGATAATGTTGGACATTTCCGGTATGGAAGGCATGGAGGCGATGAGCGAATCACGGGACCTCGTTGGAAATGGTCACGGGCCATGTTCCAAGAGGCCCATGAAAGGCCCATGCAACCAAGGCCCATTGAACTAATTAATCAAGTCTTGATTAATTAGTACTAAGTAAGCAAGACAAGGATTAAGGTGTTGGTGATTCACCACCCAACCCAATCTTGTCTTGCCATACTTTGTCCTATTTACACCTTACTTGACACCATACTTGTCCCATGCCTTTAGTTGGACAAGTATGGGTTTTGTTATGTTTAAGTCATCTTTTTTCAACATAACAAACACAAGACAAGAATAGGAAACACATTTTCTCTCCCTCTTCCATGGCCATTTCGGGTTTGGCTAGTTTCCTCCTCCATTTTTGTGTTCTTGAGTCCTCAAAGAGAAGAACTACGTGGCTTTGATTCCCATGTGGATACGTAGGCGTCTTGGAGACTCAAGTCAATCATTCGTTAACCGGTGTTCTTGTTTTGGTAAGAACTAGTGCTGAATTTTTCTCTTGTTAATCCATTCTTTGTTAGTTGTTTCATGCTTCTAATTGTCTCTTGGTTTTCATTGATTTTCCGCTGCGAGTTGGTTCATCTCCAACCCTACCTCGAGACCCAACAACCTCGAGACCCAACACAAAGTAGACATGCATTTTGACTACCAAAGAATTGTCAGAGTTTCACATGAAAACTTAATCCCATAATTCTCGTTGAACCACAAAGATGAGAAAATACACCAAAAATAGACACAAGCTCAAAAAATTAAAAATTACCTTTCTCATGTTTCCTCCTTTGACCACTCCAAAAAGGAGGGCCTCTTCGTCCTTGTGAATAAAGGTTAGTAGTGATATGCTAAATTGCACAAACCCCTCTCCACTAATTGTAAGGAATAAAGGTGAAAACGGAATCAACAAGGAAATTATTCGGTTTGTATCGTTAGATTAGGCTCAAGGTCGGGATAAGATAAGAAAAGAAGGTCAAGTAATAATATCGTTACATAAGTGCTTCAATCTCACACTCAATAGGTGTTTCATACATTTTCAACTCTCATTTACAATCATAAGCACCTTTGACTTACTTTTCCTTTAAATACATTTTTTTCATAACAGTTTTTGTCCTTTTATCTTGCTTCTCTTCTTCACCCTTCTTTTCTCTCTCTCTCTCTCTCTCTCTCTCTCTCTCTATATATATATATATATATATATATATATATATATATATATATATATATATATATTTATTAAGAAAGGGCACTTTCCAAGAAGGAGAGAACCTAGAAAGGTCAAAAACCAGTTCAACAATTACAGGGAACTCCAATAAGGGGAGCTAAAAGGACCAAGCCTTTTCCTAGAGCAACCAAATATCAAGATTTCCACTATCCATCTTTCTTCTTGGCAGCCAAACTACGGATTGTAGTCCATGCATCAATCTCAAGAGATGAGGAAGATAAAGCAGCAACATCAGAATGAATCTTTGACTTGGTAAAATGAAGATGAGTGGGGTTATATAACGAAGTTGATTGCTTCTTCGGAGGACGACCCGTACGAAGGAGAACGTCTTTAAAAGAACTGTCCTATTGTTGTACAAGTGAAACGATCGCTCCAACTGGATCAGCAGCACCCACCAACTCCTCGCGACCCAAAACAGGGAGTTGGGTCGAATATATATGGATCGGGTGTCCAAGAATCAAAACTCCAACATGGAATTGGGTCGGATCTCCGTGGGTCAGCTCTTCGTGGGTTGCCTGACCCACAAGAAGCCTAACCAACCCAACTCCACGTCCTTCAACCACACAATCCAACAGCAATTCCTCGACAACCTCCACGCTAATTTGGGCTAAAATATCGGTAAGATTATCTACGAAGATAATAGTACCACAATCTACGGAGATATCTCAGCCTGTCTCAATCAACTCTGGAATTTTAAAATTCAAACCCGTCTGATCTGCCAAAGATCTCCTCTACTCGCCGAAAGAAACCTTAACAACCGCATCGGAGGTGTCCTTAGCGTTCACATCGCCAGACGGCGACGCTGAAGATGGACCATGAACGAAATCCAGGGCCTACACACCATCAAGCTCCATCGAGTCTATACTCTGTTCCACAACAGCTTTCTCAAACTCTCTACAAGAGATATGGCGTGCCTCCAAGGAAATGGTTCATGTATTCATAGATTTATCTCCTCCTTAGGAAATTTTGGTTTAATAGGATGACTTTGATCAAAAGTGGAAGCGTCCCCTTAATTTCGATTACATGCCTTTGAAAATTCATAATATGCGCACTTGAAGTAAAAAAAGATTAGCTCCACAAATATTGCAATACACACCATTGTAATACCAATCCTCCATAACAATAATGGTGTAATGAATCAATGAAAAAAAGGCCTTTATCCGTCTAGCTTCTTTCTTCGCTTTTCTAGCTGCCTTCTTTACTAATTATGTGCCTACATCTTTCTACTTCCTTTAGTTCTAAATCCCTAAGTAGTTGAATAGGGAAAACTTAGAATGTCTGAGCATAAACCAACTAAAGTTATCAGGAAATCCAAAAAACACAAGAATAACTAAAATAGACAGAGAATAAAAAGTAAAAAATTAATAAAAAAATTAATAAAAGCGAGACAGTCTCAACACAAAGAGGATAACTGGATGTTTCATTTAGCTGCACCCCGAGAACGACACCAAAAACTTTACGTCATGCGATTTCACATGTAAAACGGGGGCACGACAAGTGCATCAGTCGTCAAGTATTAGTCGGATGGTAAGTCTGGATATCGTACCCGAAGGAGCTAATAGGTATATACTCTATATCTTGTTCATTATTCAGATTTCTCCGTTCGAGGTATTTTATAGTTGATTTTTGTGGAGGTCAACGGTAAGAAATTAAGAGCAAGAAATGAAAGCATAGATATTTGTAATACAATTGAGGAAAAACAACCTATGATCATATTTTAGTAACGATGTTTACTCGTAGCATTGAACAACCGTGAGCACACTACCCCACACGGTAGTGACCACATGAATTTTTCTTAAGGTCCATATCTACATGATGGAAGTACCGATCCTCATGACCCACCTTTCCTTAAGTCAAAATCACTATTCGCTAAGTTTGCATATGTTTTCCCTTGTGAGACACATAATATTCTTTCAAATGATACTCATAAACATCAATTACTGGCTATAATCCTAGATTCAGGATATTTAGATACACATGAATATATAATATGCTAATAAATTGGGTATCACGAAAATTATAAGCATATACAGATAAGAAACAAATGAAACTAAAAGATACTCGAAAGATGACAAAAACTGTTTGAGTTGTAGCAATGGTCATCTAACACTTTTAAACTTTTCACTCTGATTTCTATACAGGTCACTCAAATGGGTTTAGAGACTTAATGGCCAAGACTAGTATTTGCACTAGTATTTTGGTAAATACCATTGCCCACATCTCTTTCCATTTTCCCCATTTTTCTCCCCCTCAAAGAGCTGAAAAAAGGGAGGAAACTTTCCATAAGTACATCTTATATGATCTGAAGTTGCTATCCGACCGACACATCTAATGGGTAGCTAGATGAGTACTATTGTATCCGGCGTACGTACCCGGTGGATGGCTCATCAGATACTGTTGTATTCGACACTCTTACCTTGTCGTGGTGTGTCTTTAGCTACTACCAGATCCGACGTCTCTACCCGATCGACCATTTGATTGGGTATCGAGTGCTTCTTGCTCTTTTTTGGCTTTCTTCATTCTGAATTCCTATATGAACTTATCTAGATGCAAAACACCGAGCACGAATAAATAGTGAAGTAAACCTTATTAGAACGAGACTAAAATAGTACTAAATACAGGTTAAAACTCTCTAAAATCAGTATAAAATGCACATGCATCATAGGTCTATTTAAGATTGAGAATAACGTTGAGGATATGGGCATTGATTTAGTAGATATCCACTTAATCAAATAAGTCTTTTATTAAAGGATTTTTCTAGGTAACTTTCTCTATTATTGATGTTCAATAGAGATAGGGTAATCATAGAGTTCGGATAAGGTACTATTTGGTTGTTATGCAGCTTACTTCATCCATTTTCACAACTTTTTTTTCTGTAGCATTATCCTTTTCTTAACACTCACAAAAAGTGGATTGATTAGAAGTTTGAAGTCATTAGACCTACTTTGGGTGAAGTTTTAGCTGTGAGAAGCGACCTTCAGTTTGATAAAGCTTTTGTGTTAGTGCATTTTAAGAAGCCTGTAATGCTCTAATCGATGAAATTTAAGTTGGATTCTACGATTTTTGAATTTCTCGTGGAAAAGTTGGATGACTCTATTGTGGTGAAGAGGTTGTTAATGCCTTCTCCGGCGAGGCCATGTCTGGTTGAGAAGGAGCGCTATGTTGAAAATAAAATCCCTGAAAGTTTAGAGACATATAGGGTTGGGGATTCAAATCCAGCTTTATCTGATCCCTTAGTTAATTCAAATTGGAATACTTCTTCGGAAAAAGGGTTATGAGAGGTTTGAGGACATTTTTTTATCACTGGATGCTTCGGTTAATACTATTCCTTGACTTTGGACATCTCTTGTATGTGATTCAACTGTCTGTCGGTTTCGGTGGCAAAGGATGGTGTTACGTGAGAAACAAGTTATCACCCCTAGAAAGAGAGGTGGGCGTCTAAAGAGCGAACAAATTATTCTCTGATAGTGGTATTTAATGAAACAAAATCGAAAGATAGGTCCTTTAGAAGGATCGGGAGATTCGGAGAAATGAGTGGTTTAAATTAAACAAGTAGGAAAACAGAGCCTCAACTTTGAAGAGTCAGAAACAAGGGACTGTTTAGAATTAAATGCTGACGAGAAGGATACTATTGACGGTGGGGACGAGGAATTAGAAATAAATTCTTGTTCCTCGACATCTTCCTAATTTTTGTTTGGTAAAGCTTCTATGATCATTTGCTAAGCCTTAAATGAGCTTTTCTTCTTTGATAGTTTATGATCTGCTTGTGGAAGATAATGTCATGTTTTGTTTTGTGTAAAAAGGCTTGTGAGTATGTTTAGCATTTTTCCTACATTGTGAGAGTTCATAGTTTTTGTGGGGAAAGGTTTTTCCTTTGGGTTCGTGATGCTAAGAGACGATGGCTGTTTTTTGTTATGTTCGAGAGGTTTGGGTCCAAAAAATTGTGGAAATTATGGGTTAAAATTGGTTATTTAGTGCTTTAGTTTTTGTGGTTTCACGGAATTGCTATTATTTTCTAGAACATGCCTAATAGTACTGAGGAATTACTATTGAAGGTTCAAAATTATTCTTGGTTTGTTTATAAGGTTTTGGGGAATTGGGTTGTTTTGTTAAGATCAAAGACTGGTTGGTTTGTCCTATAGCCTATGTAGTGTCACGGAAATGGATTAGAGCTGGTTTTGGATAGGCGTGGTGCTCCCGTAGAGGTCAAGTTTCCATCCAGGTTTAGGGGTTGGAAATTCCATCCCGTTTTGAGTTTGCTGGGAGTTACTATTTTCGGTGTTGTGGGCCTCTTCCAAGTCTTTCTATTGCTTTTTACTTATCTTTTTAAGGTTTTCAAGTTGATCCCCTTTAATTAGATTGTAGCATCTGCATTTGAATTACTCTTCTTGTAGTTCAAATTTGTTGAATAAAATCATCTTCTATAGAAAAAGGTTGATTTTCTTTCTTATGTCTTTTGTCCTTATTCATATTTCTCACCATATTTAGTATTAGGCCGAGATTTTTATTGAGTTCTTTATCAATCAAGTTCTTCTCCTATTCTCCTTCCTTTGATTGGAGTGTGGCTCTTTGTCTTTGCCAATCATTTCTCTTAGTAACAATGAGTTCAAGTATGACTAGTTATTTTGAATACTCTACTTGAAGCATGCATTTCCTATAGAAAAGTCTCAGGCTTGTCGAGAAATTAGTCGTAATCCATAGTAGAATATTTGAACTTGTTGTTTAGTTATAATCTTATAGCAGTTAGTCTAGACGGTATATTAATTTTTCAAAATTTTCACAATATTTCACATATTTACCACACACATGAGGATCTCTAAAGTGTGGGGGATTCTTTAGTCCACTAGTAACAATGATAACTATAGGGCCTTTAAGGTGTAACACCCTACTAGTGGACTGAAAAATCCATGACAGTTAGGGTATGTCTTAACACCTCTAAGGAAATATAGTTCTCTTTCTTATGAATGATATTCTACCCAAAATTGTTGTGAAAACGGATATGCGAGATCATGGACCAATTGTAATACCTAGATAGGTTTTAGGATCATAGCACTAACCTAGTATGCACAACCTTTTATCCCTAACTAACGATAATGACGTCAAACTCTTATAGTTGTTTTTTCTCGGCGGAAAGGAAATAAGCACTCTCCCCGGTACAAAAAGACTGCATTCAGACCCCAAGATATGACTACATCGTATTTTTCAGCTATGCATTGATGGCATGTGGCGTCACCCCAGACTATACCTTGCCTTCCTATAGTGACTACTCTAGAGAGGCTAACGACACAAATCACAATGTTAATTGATAAGACTGTTCATTCGATTGAATAAGGTCATGATTAAGTCTAGGGTTCCTTAACTAGCAAATTTGACAAATTACTACCCAAATCAACATAGAGGTCATGTACTCCACGCCCACTAGGATTTCTCTTCCTATGTACATAATATAATCAAATACACATTCAAGTAATCAAACATATATCCAATTAATTAAGCATGGATTCAATCAATCAAGTCTCCCAACTACGACATAGCTCAACAAAGTCAATTAGTGAAATCGGCTTCCAAAAATCTTAATTCATGCAGTTAATTGTGTAATCGAACTATTAATGACAAAACCATAAAAATTGTTCCTTAAATTTCAATCTACATCAATCATAATCTTCGAATAGAAGAAATTAAGAATAAATAGAGATGGAAGACACCAACAACAAAGATAAAAAAAAAAAACAATTTTCATATTATTAAGCTCAAATCCATACATACATAGCCATGGAAATTAAGTTATCATGTCTATGAAGCTAAATCCTATGAAGATTCAATAAGGGACTCAAAAACCAAGAGACAAGAAGAGAAAAGAAACCCATTCATGTGTGGACTGAAGAATCCAACACAAAATCAACTCCATCTTCATCTTCAACCTCTATCTTCTTTATTAGCTTCAAATTTTCACCTCCTCTAACTCACCTTGCCCTCATAAGGCTACATCTTTCTCCCTTGGAGTAGTAGTAACTCCCTTATCTCCTCAGCCAAACTCTCTCAAAATTTGAACCCCAAATGATGCACACACACCTAGTGACCTGATTTTTAAAATTTATAGGCGGTTGGGAACTTGCATAACGTGGTGTTTAAACTCCCACGGTGTGGTCTGACTTGGTGGAATCTAGGTCAAATGGCCTACCTTCGTGTTCCTATACAACGTGGAATGAATGGTGGAGGTCGATTTCTCCACGGCGTGAAGGTCATCGTTTGGAGATCTCTGGAATTTGGTTTGGGAAATTTCTGACAAAAGACCTGACTTGCAACTCTTCTACAGTCTGAGTTGCGATATGATTCCTTTCAAAAATTTGTAGATCCTTCTTCGGACTACAATTTAACATCAAGAAACACTTTATTTGAAGTACGGGCGACAATAATATGAATAAATAATAACTTTATTTAAAGTACGGACGACAGTTATATCGCTTTATTAATACATTTTCCAATGCCAAAAAGAATAATTTTGAAAAACATATTATCATGTCTATGTTGTTTGCCAGGAAATAGGAACAATCAAATTTTGGATGTACGACTATAAAATTCAGTTTTGTTATAGAAGATGAACAATAAGTGAAGGATTATGATGGTCATTATACACAATTTTTAACAAAGTTTATAATTGTGCAATGAAAAGTTAGATAGTAGTTTGGAACAACCAAATGTTACAACTTAAAGTGTAGGGTTGTGATATGTTTTTTTTATATATATTTTTTGAAATGGACGACGAGGAATCGTATTAATAATGCCAACCAAACATACAAAAAGGGCTGAGCGCCCTGGGAAGCAGAACAAAATTGGGCCTCTCGTATGTGACCCAGCGGTCTTGGACCCGTCAAAATAGCCTAATTTCCATCTTAGACAAAGATACAAATCGATACGTCCTACCCTAAACTATAAAGTAACACAATTGAAAACAATAGAAACTGAAACAACATGGAAAAACTAAAACATAACCAATAAATGAAAAAACAGTAGAAAATTATTTGTGTAGACAATCACCCCCAAGACACAGCAAGAAGGATCGGTCCCGATTCGTGAGTGGTAGGCCACCAGCCATCTACCCCATGTGCTCTTTGATACCTCGTAACTCTTGGTGGGGTTATTTTGCAGCCCGCTCCTGATTCAGATCATCATTCCCTTCGTGCACCACCAAAACGTCGTCATCTCAGTCCTCTTCAAGGAAGCAGATCCCCAATTGTTCCTGACCAGACTCATTTCCCATAAGGCCGAAAGAGAGGCAGGAGCGACTGCTCGACCTAGAAAGGACCATGTATGACCTAGAGATTGGCGATGCGAGGATAGGGACAACCATGCTTAGGCACATGCCAGATTCAAATCGACGGAGGGCTAATGGCCTTGTTGCGGTGGAGGAGGCAAACCCAAAGCCATATGCGACGAAAATGTCTGTCATGAGAGTGAAATCGTGAGAAAAATCCTTCTATTGGATACGATGAAGGGAAAATAGTGCAACTATGTTTTTTTGAAACGAGTATAGGGTTATTGTATTAATATAAATTGCAACCCTTACAGGTTAGGGCATAACTGCCCAGGATTCTAGATATTTGTCCCAGTCGACCGTAGTCCACCCGACGCTCATGGATCCGTAGAAATAGTCTGCTTCTGCTTGCAGATCTGAACTCAAGATTTCCCCTTACCAGCATTTCAGAAATAAACAACCTCAAAGAGTTAAGACAAAACAACCAAAGACCTAAACGACCTAGAAATAAAGAGAACTGCAGACCTAGAATGACAAGAGTTAGTGCTTTGAATGTGGCTTCCCCGAGACTTCCCAGCACTGGTAGTCCCGGGTCAGTGGGTATAGGTCCCAGGGAGACCTTCCCACCCCCGCTGGGTCCTATCATTCTTCCCGCGGAGGGTCCATCCCCTCCATTTGCAGTTCCTGGGTGCGCTTCAGTGAAGCCTCCTTGATTCTTTCTTCCTAAACGTTGACTTCTTCAGGCACCCTTTCCTCTCGCGGCTGTATTGTGTGTGACCACACCGTCGGTTTTGTTGACTCCCCCTTCTCCTCAGCCACCGGGGTTTGCGTAGTACCAATCCCCCCAATAGGGTTTGTCGAGGGTGTGACCTTCTCTACATTGTTGTTCCCCTTTGCCTCAATCCTTTTCTTTCGAGAATGGAGACCGATTGCCGGGTTGTACTTCAGCAAGCCTCTGAGATACACTAGTAGATGATTCTGGTTGTAGTGAGGTACTAGAACCCTAGCATTTTTCGGGCGATGTATCTCCTTCCCCGTCGATCGCGGTGTCGCCCCCACCTCAGAATGGGATACCTTAGAAGTCGGCCAGGGCGGGGATTCGGGGGTTTCGTTCTGATGCTCCTGCCTGAGCCCGGCTTGGGTGATTACCGTCGATGTGGTGTCTAGCGTTGTGCCGGTCGAGACCACACTCTTCGACAACGGAACACTCGGGGCTTGCCATGTGATCAAGGCCCTTGGTGGTTCATAAACCCTAGCAGTGCCCCACCGGTCGCCGGGTTCATTCACGAAGGGTGGCGGTGGTCGTGCGTACCAGGAGTCATGTTCCCGGCCGTCGGGCCAATGTTCGATCAGGCCTGACCGATGAAACCTGCCAAACCTGTCGGTGATGAACGGTAACGTTCGATAGGGACAACGACCTTGCATCCGATAAGGTTCGTACATATGCCATGGTGGTGCCGGACGAGGATACCAGAGTGGATCGCGTCGGGGAGCAGAGAGAGATTGGTTGTGTAGGGAGTAGCGACGGGGGAAGGATCGCTGCAATTGCCATCCTAGGTTGAAGCGTGCGGCTGGTCGGCGATAAAACGGAGCGGTTGGCCGCACAAGGGGATAGGGGATCCATGGTTGATCAGAGTGCATGTTGAGCAGGTGATGGGGAGCCGAGGATCGTGGTTCGGGGTGGAGAAGTGGTGTGGTGACGCCGGCGGCAACAGGATGCAACCTTGTTAGGGTTCAAAATTCTAACCCTAAGAAGGTTCTTCGAGAGCTTCTTATTAAACCACGATAGTTAGAGCATCTCCAATGGTCTACCATGACTAGTGTCAAGGAGTCATGGTAGGAGATGTGTTTTGTCTTTCTCTCTCCTCCATACCATGACATCTCCAACGGTTTGCCATGACTAGTGTCAAGGAGCCATGGTTTGTAGTTGTTTTTGGAGAAAAATAGGCTTATCTCTCCTCTAAAATAGCTCCTACAACGGCGACGCGTCGTTGTAGGATCCTGCAACGACCCCTTGACATGCCGCCCCTGAAATGACCCCTTGACACGATGAATCATGGCAGGGCCTGCAACGATACGCCTCCCACGACCGTTGGAGATGCTCTTCAAGGTGCTCTAACAAATTTTTAATCGACGCCCAGTAAAAGATTACAACTATTAAAAAAGACTAGACCCTAAGAGCATGTACAACGGAAAGGCCCTAGGTGAGGCCCTGGGGCTGAGGCCCTTGTGCTGACTGGACAAAAGTGAGGCCCTGGGGCTGCAGAATAGTGGGTGTTTTGCAATGGAGAGGCCCTGCTGAGGCTCTGTGCTGACTGGATGCTGAGTTGTTATTAATTGACATTTTGTTGTTTTATTTAATTCTTTATCAGAAACCGTTTAAATTATTTATTATATAAACAAATGTGAAAATAATAATTAATGACAATAAAAAAATTGAACACGAATAAAAAGTAAGTTGAACTTTTATTGATCCCCTTGTAATACAACCCACAAAAAACCAGCTCCAAGAGCACAATTGGTTGTGGATTTCAGAACGACCTCTGTTGATCTCTCGTCGCATTGGTTCCCCACGGACGACCCTCTTGATCCTTGGCATTGCTCTCTGCATGCTCCTCTCAATCCTCTTCCGAAGTCGTCGCTCAATTGGCCGCATTCGGGCTATCATATCCTCATATGTCGGCAGTTGGGCTGCCATCTCCTCATACGTCGACATTCGGGCAGCCAGCTCCTCGTATGTCGGAACCTCAACGTCGGACATAACCTCATCGTCGGACATTTTGAAAATTAGAGAGTAGAAAGTGGGAATGAGAGAGTGAAATTGGAAAATGGGTATGAAAAAAATGAGGTTGGGGTTGGGGTATTTATAGGGTATAAAATGTTTTTGATTTAATCTTTAAAAAAAATTATAGCCTATGCCGACCGTTTGACAACGGTCGGCTTTGCCACGTGTCGGCACGCGAGAGGAGTGAAGCCAGACAGGACCGAGGAGCGAGGGACGAAACCCGGATCGCGTGTTTCAGGATCCATCTAGTCAAATGGCTCAGATGAGTTTTGATACATAGTTAAAAACAGTGACTTGTCATCATTTGGTCTAAGTTTTGTTACCCAAACCGTCAGCGTATCTGCAATATATATATATATTGGGATCCGCCGCTCTCGATACTCTGATACACAAGACCAGATTCGGCGATGCCCACATGACGCAGGATCAGACAGGAACAAACGTCTCTGATCACGCCATCCTTATCCGCTCAATGCGTACGCGCTACATCAGCTAGCACACACCTATAAATACCGAACCACACCCCTAAATCCAATTTCATTTCTCAGCACACCACGAGAACAGAACAGATGAGAGTGATTGAATCGTGGCCGTTGCCGGAATCTGCGAGGAGATATGACCGGAAAAATGAGAGGATGGAGAGAAAGAAGGTGGCGCGGTGCTTGAGCTTGGGATGGGTTCTGATGCTGGTGACTCTAACGGCGTCTATGGCGGTGCTGCCGCTGATGCTGCCCCCTCTGCCTCCGCCGCCGATGCTGTTGCTCTTCTTTCCGGTCGGGATCATGGCAGCCCTCATGTTCTTGGCCTTCTCGCCGACGGAGGCCGCCGCCGTTGGAGGGCGGAACTGTGTATTACTGTAGATTACTGCTTCTGTTTCTAACACTTGGGGGACATGAGTTGTTTATCAAGAGGGAATGGATGTATAATTTCTGGGTGGCATTTGTTTATCTGTCTATTTCACTAATCATTATTATTACCATATTATAAAACAATTTGTTATGTTAACATCTTTGTTTTGAAATATATATTGATTTAGCTTTGCAACAAGAAATGAAATTGTTATTATTAAGATTCAGATATTAAATAAAGAAAATTGAATACCTGCCGCTCATGTTGTCGATGGTATATCTGGGTCTTTCGGGAAACAAGTAAGACAGATGGGTTGATTTAGTCTCGGACATTGGTGAGTCAGACACAGCCTCGGCTGCGGATCTTTATGATGGTTTAACAGCCTCGGCTACAGATCTTTACGATGGTTTAGATTGGGTTCTCGTTCATCTCTTATATTAGTCACTTCTGTCGCTTCATGTCGACTTTGGTGATGCTCCCGCTCAACCAGATGTCTACTCCGGATTTTCCTCGTCGTTGAGTGTAGCGAGATTTGCGGGGATCCGCTACAAAGGTTTAATTGAGGAAGATTTCAGGAGAATTGAAACGGTGTATGTTCTCCCTATAGTAGCGTGGTTCTAAGCTCAGCCAGGGTCATTTCATTGTAATTCTTTAGCTCTGTTATTTTTGTTGTTTGTAATTTAGGTCCTACTAGTTTGTGTTGTTTTGAATTGTTTGGTTTGTTTATAAAGTTTCCTTCTCTGATAAAAAATAAAGAAAATTAAATCAAACTATATTTAGTTAACATCTTTACTTTTTTAAGACAATTGTATTAAGTCTTATATCATTGAAATAAAGACATGACAAGATATTAACCTTCTTAAATTACACAACAACCAATGAAAAAATCTCAATAATAACAGGCAAAACAAGTTTTACATTATATTAATAAAATTAACACAATCCAGAAATAAGAGAGTATAGTCACCCATAATACTCTTTTATTTATTATCTTGATCTGGAAGTAACCTTTTTTTTTTCTTGAGCAGTATCCCTCAACAAGCGTTTTCAAACCCAGGTTCTGATCCCCTTACAGTGTCGTTTAAAGTCCCGTGTACTTGATACTGTATACTTAGAAAGAAAAAGAAGTCAACCAAGCTCCATAGGAACTAAGCCTTTTTATTGTATCGATTGGGAGATGGAAGAGCAGATGAATTGAATTCCGGGAACCCTTTTATAGACGGCTATGGGTATAGACATACCCGAAAGATAGGCCCGAGTCCTTGTTTGTAGGACCTTCTTGGACGGGCTCCAGATCGGTGTGGGATTAAAGCAGCTTTCATTAAGACAGAAAACTTTCGCTTGGTCCATTGGGTTTCAAATACAAATAAGAAAGATTGATTCTCCACTTTCAATGACGACAAACTCGTTTAGGGGAATGCATTCTTCCAAGCAGAAGATTAAGATATAGAATTTGAGATGCAAATGGAATAAGAATTCACCCACGGAATGGTGGAAAAATTCATAGTAGCCACTGGGTCTCCGAACCAAGGGAAATCTCTTTAGGAAAGAAAGTCCCATCGAGTTAGCTCTTGGAGTCTAGTTTCATTCTCTCTTGAGCCTGTTTCGGATTATTGACCTTGAGCTGCTACATCAGTTGTTGTTTGTGCCTCCCCTTCTACAACAGCTACTTTCTTGCCTTGCTTTATGTTTATTGTTCACTGAGGAACATATTTGTTTGGACAATAGACAAGATATGTACATACATACCTGAGGAACTACTAGATACAAGTGTCTCTGTGATCGCGGCATAGGTAGTACAATCTTCCCAACCAAGAAAGACATGGGAGAAAGTTCACTGACTTACTTACGGAATCTCAAAGACTCGTCCAAGATCACTTAGTTCGAATTGCATGTATTAAGCATATAGCCTAACTAGCATGATTTTTCCCTGCAGTGGTAGAACCTGGTGAACCGGGAACTCATTGATGCACACATCTATCATCTCCTAAGTAACTTTTTGGTATGTATTAAAATCTAGATGAAACTGATAGACTAGACAGACGGTAGAAAACTTCTACAATAGCTCTTACCTTCCTTAAACTGACATTATTAGCTGCACCAATAGCTGAGACTTGAACAAGGATGCAGGAGACATTAATAAGTGGACCATTTCACTATGAAACCCACCTATATTGTTGCTAAACAGTAAACTTAGTTAACTTCTTCTCTAAGTCATAGAGCTAACCCAATAGTTAGTACCTTTCACCCCCAAACAACAATGTTAGATGAAGGGGAATGAAGGGTATTGTTGAAAAATAAATTATTTCTTACTAGTCAAATCTTCCATTATACAATGCACACTAGATATCACAATTGTTTCATGTTCTTCTTAGGACCAAGTAGTTTCCAAGATAGCAACCATTGTTTAGGTTCACCAGGAATGAAGCAAGTTATTCTCCACCACCTAAAATCTCTTATTCAAACCTCTCAAGATTTCTCACCAATAATAAGTAGATGGTTGGAATCTTCAAAAGCCGTAGAGTAGAAAGGGAAAAGTGATTGAGCAAGCGGGATCTTCACAGCTCTGCTATGAAGGAACAATTTAATTGGTATAGCTTGATGACAGACCAACAACACAAATGTAGAAACTTTTGGAGGGAAAACTAAAGACCAAATAAGCGTAGACCAAGCATCTTCATCTTCACCATTATCTTCCAGGATAGAATACATTTTCTTAGTTATTGTTCCATTCACATCTAACCTTATGCAGTACTCTCTTAGTTATTGTTCCATTCCACAAAAACCACCTGCCAATAATTTCTCTTGCCAAAGTCCAAGTCTTTTCTTGAATTTTTCAACAATAGGTTTCAAAGTATTTAGTTCTCTTGGGTTAGCACCTAATTGGAACACCAAATTGTCACGCCCCAAATCCGGTTATCGCCCGGACTCGAGGCATGACGGGTAATAGAAGACGAATAAACAATAAAACAATATTTAAACCTTGAAAACCTCCAATAAGTACCTCAAACCATAAACTTTCAATACTATAGCTCGAATCCATCAAAACGTAGTTCAAAACATGAAATAACCCTCAGGGGGTGTAATAATAAGTCTTACAAAAACTGTTCTTAAACCAAAGGGTATAAACATGAAGTCTCTACGGGACCCACACCGAGAAGCTCCCAAGCCTCTACTCCTCAATCAAACCTGTAGACACCACAAAGAACTCGCAGGGGTGAGCTTACGCTCAGTAGGGAAAACACGTAACCAAGTGGATCTTCAAATCAACAGATCAAAGATAAAGTCAACCACAAATATGTTAACAAACACAGGTAATAGAGAAGTCAACCAATGCCGTGGTACATGAAGTCTCCACCCTCCGATCCACATAACGTGTCCTCTCGGATTTTCCCTCAAGTCTAGAGGAGACGCATAACATTGAGGCGACCGGAAACAACCCTTCGGGGCGCTTATCATCGGACTTCTCAGAAATGTCTCCAAGGGATTTTATGTCCTCGGGAACCAAGTGCATTACTCCCATGGAGAGTATACACTTGGACAATTTAATAACAAGCAATTAATGATTGAATAACGCACTCACCCGAAACACGACATAATACAAGCTCGACAATCACCAATTCAATACCACGCATGACTCACACATCACCAATTCACCGCAACAAACAGTACACGAATCACGCAAACATAGTACACCAATCACACAATTCCAACTTACCGTTCACTTACCAGTTTCGGACCACCGGGGCATCGATCACCTGATTGCACCGCACGGTACAACCAGTCATACTCGATGCTCCAAACAAGCATTCAAGTAAGTCAAGTAATCAATCAAATACAACCAACAAGCAAGTACGAATACAATCAACCAAATATAAGAGCCTTCAAAGAGCATGCATACATGCAATTCTACTAGTTCGTTAGACTCTTTAGCCTATCCACTAAGCAATCAACAACCAAGCATGTGGTCCTAACAAGAAACTAATCCGAGGGCTTTGCCAAGGCTCCTCTACCAGGCAATCATATCCCAAGTATTTAAAAGCGAGCTACACTAGTGATTGACATCCTAATCGGTCACCACTAGACACTTCCGGTTATTAGAAAATGAAAGACGATTAAGCTAGTTATTCGCATCCTATAAGCATATCTAGGACCTTTTCCATTTTATTAACCTAGCATGCATGCTAAGCATGGTAAACGAGAGGTTAAGGCTTTCCCTACCTCAAGGTCCTCCTCTTCAACGCTTTGATGACGTCCAGTGATCACCACTTTGCTCCTTCCTCGGTTCCCGGCGTGATCCTTGCTCCTCTAGCTCGATCCACAACGTCTTGGATACAAAGAAACGCTAATTAGGCTCCACTTAGACAGTAAGAAAGACCCCCAAGCCCTTCCAAAGTTCAGCTCAAAACCAAGATGCCAAAATCCTCAAGAACCCTCAAGAAACCCTCACCCTGGTGGGTCACGGATCTGGTCACGGATCCGTGACGCTAACCCTCACGGTTATCGTCACGGAGCTGTGACGAGTGCCGTCACGGACTCCCTCACGGAGCCGTGACGTCGCCCGTCACGGGATCCGTCACGGATCCGTGGCGCACCAGGGCAGTTTCGCCCTTCTTCAACCTCCAGCTCCAAAACTCCGAAAAACCACTCTTAAACCCAGAAATTTACCCCTTACAACTCCCAAAACAGTCCAAATCCTTCAATACTCCTCTACCCATGGTAGGAATCAACACACAAACAAGTTCCCAAGGATTCATCAAATCAACCCACCTCAAAATCTCCAACAACTATTGATTTCTCAACCAAAATCCAACAAGGTTCATCATCAACACCATCTCTCACCATCTCTACTCAAACCCAACATCATCTAGCACTTTTCACCCAAAACCCAAGAAAATAGATGAAGAGAAATGAGGATTAGAGAGTTCCATTACCTCTAGAGTGATGAGATGAAGAGGATGCTAGTGATTTTGAGGGTGGATGGTTAGAGGAAGACCCCAAATGACTCCTTCTTCTTTGATTTTCCTTCAAACCTCCATGGGAGCTCTCCTTCCTTGCTTCCCCTCTAAGTTTCGGCTACAACAAGAGCAAAATGACTTGATTTTGCTTCTCCAATCCAATATAAAACCTAGGTGAAGGAAAGACCTAAAGGCCCTTTAGCTAGATTCCTTTGTAGTGGCTTTTGGGAGGGTAAAAGGGACAATGACTATCCCTTTTTCTCTCATTCAACCAAAATAAGACAAGTGTCCCTCTAGCTCATTTAATTTTCCAAATTATTTTCCAGCACTTTTAAAAAAGAAGCTTTAGTCGATATAAAGTCTCGTTTTGACCAAAATTGACTTTATCCGATATTATACTCAAACGAAAGGGTTTTCTCCCCTGAAGCCAACCGTGATAGTGGCTAATCCGTTTGAGTTCCGGAAAAGTCCCGAGTGACTTCCGGAGTCACCGGTTCGACCGGAAGCGGGTCTTACAACACCAAATAGTCCATGGGAAGAGTAGAGTTAATACATCCAAGGATGTCTGTTTTCAGTCACGTGACAAGCATTTAATAAAACCACTGTGAGTTGTGAAAATTAATCTTCAAGCCAAAGACCTTTTGAAAAACCTTCAAAGAATGTTTAAGATTAACAATATGGGGGATGAAGGTTTTAATGATTATAAATATATCATCGATGAATCGTAAGTGTGCAACAATAAGACCAAGGGTTGAACATTGATATCCTTGAAACAAGTGTGTCTCCAAACCCTTTTCTAATATCAAGTGCAACCCTTCTACAAAAATGGAAAAGAGGAGTGGTGATAATGAGCATCCTTTTCTAAGGCCCCTTTGTAGTTTGAAATCCTATGAAGGAGACCCAAGCCTAAAAGCAAGCCAATATCCACTCCCTCCATTTCTGTCCAAAACCCATCATTTATCATATTTTCAATAGATACTACCAATCCACCTGATCATATTCATTTTAAAAAATTCACCTTTAAGAAAATCACTTTTTCATCATACCTCGTGATATAATTTAGCAATTCTAAGGCAATGAATATCACATCTAGTATCTATCTTTTAGAAATGAAACCAGTTTGGACATCACGAACAAGATGATCCATAACTACCTTTGATCTTGTAGAACTCATTTAACCATTGTGGATTAGTGACCTTAGGAATGAGGGTTAAGAAGGAAGAATTAATTCTCTTTCCCAGACAAGAGCTAGTATGAAAATGGTTCATAAAGTTGAGAACATCTATACTAACAAATCCCCAAGCGTTTTTGAAAAAACCTCATTTTGAAGCCATCAAGACCGGGTTATTTATTGGCATTGCATTCAATAATAGCAACGAGAATTTCAGTTTTAGTAAAACTTGTTTCTAGATAATCAACTTGTGTTTGTAAGAGCACTTTGCTGGGTAATGAACTGATATCAAGAACAATTACAGACTTTGGATGGAAACTTTCTATAAAATGTGTAGCTGCAGCATCCTTTATATTAGAATGGAAACTCAAAACAATACACTACTTCCCAAATTTGGACAATCATATTCTTAGTTTCCATAACATGATTTTTTTGGGAGCATTTATCCCCCTCCCTCGGCCACTTCACTTTGGGTTTTTGTCTCCAATTCTTTGCCAACAGTTGAAATTTTTGTATCAAATTTTCTTTTGACAGTGCCCTATGGCAAACTTCGGTTGTGGTAAGTTTTTTTTATTTATCCAAAAGCTATCCAAAGAATAAATATCAGCCTTTAGAGAATCAATGTCCTTCTATAGGGATCCAAAGAAATTAGTACTTCATTCTTTTAAGAACCTTTTTAATGCTCTAAGGTTGTACGAAAGTATAAAATGAGTAGCTCCATGGGTGTGGATGGAGTCCCAAAATACTTTAGTTTCTTCAAAGAATTAAGGACGACAAAGATAAGAGTTGAAGAATTTTAAGGGTTAGAGACCCAATAAAAAGTGTAAAGAGAAAAAGAGGCATGTGATCTGAAAGACATCTAGCGCTGCATGTATGTGTGATAGTTTGAAAGACAATAAGGAGCTCCGAGGATATCAGAAACCTATCTAGACTCGAAGCTTTGGAGGCAGGACCAAACCAGGTAAACTTACCAATACTCAATGGAAGGTCTATCAAACCTGAAATTCTTGTTAAGTACAGTGGCAAGAGGTCGTTCGATATGTTAAGACATTAAGATGTCGTATATGATATTATGACATGTGGACAAACATCTTGCGTCACAAAATTATGGAGAAATAAACAATGTGAAGAACAAACAACCATAAAGACAAAGAGATTGATAACCCAATTCGGTACGTCATACCTACAACTGGGGCAAACTTTTCCAGTGGAAAGGTTTCATTATAATGTAATAATCAACATACAAGTTCCTCAGATCATCCTAGATTGAACCTATGCTATTAATACAAAATGAAAACCTAAATAGGGTCCCCCCTGAATCCAAGAGCCACTCTTGATTCCGCTCTACAAGCCCCTCTTGATTACACTCTACGAGCCCCTCAGTCTCGGATTGCTTCGAGCCCTTCAGTCTCGATCTGTTCTTGTTCTTTAGGGTTAATCTTGAATCTTCAATCACACAACCACATCTTCATCCCTCTTCAGTTACGCTCCGAGGGTGAGTCCACCTCAAAACAACTCATTCAGTTACGAATGGTTTTCAGTACAAATATCGTTGTTCCTTGTTCAACACATTCAGTCTCCCAACATGCTAGTCCAACAAGCTTGGGAGCTCTGAAGGTTAAAGCAAAGAACAACGAATTGTTTCCATGAAGGCAATAATAGCGTCGACGACGTCTTTTAATAATGTCGACCAGTAGTTGCTAATGGAATATCTCTTGACCTTTTATAGCTGCTCCAACTTGTAAAACGTGGCTCCTAAGGTTTACTTCATCCTGAGAGTCATGATCAAGTATTGAGACATTGATGCGTCATTAGTATAACCAAGTCCTTTCATATTCTTAGTTGTTCTTCTTGAATTTAACATCTTGACAGACTTAGTGATTTGATCAACCTCTCCATTGAGACTACTCACTTCACCTTTGAGAGACACAATTGTTTCAAGTAGCTTTGCTTTCTACCCTGTCAAAATATGTATTT
Organism: Erodium maritimum; assembly: GCA_963921825.1. Lineage (NCBI taxonomy): Eukaryota > Viridiplantae > Streptophyta > Magnoliopsida > Geraniales > Geraniaceae > Erodium > Erodium maritimum. The sequence goes on from OY997596.1 coordinate 19,515,538, forward strand.
GATCACTCTATATCTCCAAGAATTTATCAAAGGCAATATTCATAGCATCATTTGAGAACAATTCTAGAGAGAAGCTTGTATCGGTGATCTTACTTGTTTCAAGAGGATCATTGTGAGTAGTAAAATGATTATGGTTTACCTGATCACTATCACTCTACTCATCATCTTTATCACACAGAGATGTCTAAAATCTTTTCTTCTATTTCTTCAGAAAGATTGGGCATTCTTCTTGAATATGACCATAGCTTTCACATTCATAGCTCTGACTTCCTCTTTCTTTGCCATCTTAACCAACATTCCTTTTACCATGTTTCTTTCCCTTATAATGTGAGATGTCAGTAACATCATGGCGAAAATCACAATTGACATCTTCATATGCAGTTGTAAAGATCTCCCATGCTTCATTAGTGCTTGTACAAGTGTTAATGAGTTTACGAGCATTTTGATCAACACCTTTGAATATTTCATTAAGAGCGCGAGAATTACCCATTGAGGCTTCATCTTCTGCAATACTCCATTCTTTTTCTGGCTTAGGCATAGCTGGTTTTCCTTCCTCGGGCTTTAATAGTGGTGATTACCAGCCATGAACTACAAATTTCCATGTTTTTCTATTCAGGGATTTCATGAACATAACTCATCTTAGGTTTCTAGTACCCATAGTTAGACCCATAAAGCATTGGAGGATGATGTATTGAGCTTCCTTCTCTTAGGTGTTCCATTCTTGCACACACATAAAATTTACCCCTATAGGATCTCACAGCGTAGAGTGGGTGTCACGCCCCAAATTCAGCGAAACGAACTCGGGACGCGAACCTTTAAAACATGAAACACTTAAAACCTGTTTTGAATAAAAGCTTTGACATTTCCATTTACTTCTCAAAATAATAGTATTTACAATACAAAAACGTTCCAACAAAAGGACAAGGTACAATATCCGTCACTAGACTCAACAAAAGTAAAGACCAGACTCCGCTCCAAACTCCACGAACTTCAAGAGCTAACCTAGTCCGTCCGGTGATCAGTACCTGTAGGAAAAGCAGCTAGGGGTGAGCGTTCGCTCACCTCCACGGATAACAGACTGACTATGGCATAATTAGTAGATAAAGCCAGTAACACTAAAACCAAAACCAACACCGGGACTACAGTCCCCAACTCAAACAACCAACTGACCCACAACCCATTACTTTCCTCAACAGACTCAACACTTGATAACACAAAGTAGATCCGACACAACTATCGACGACCTCCTCAAGGACACGACAGAACGACTACACAACGGCAAACAAGATCACAAAGGATCGCACACCAGTTGCTCAGTAACCAATCTCAATCAGGTCAGGGTTCGACCTATCGCAATTCCTCGACACGAAGTCGGATCAGGCTGTCGACCTTTCAAACTCGCAATTCATCGACACGAAGTCGGATCAGGCTGTCGACCTTTAGAACTCGCAATTCATCGACACTAAGTCGGATCAGGCTGTCGACCTTTAGAACTCGCCACCACAGGTAACCACAATCACAATCACAGGCAAGTTCAATCACACAGGCACTCAAGGCCACTCAAGACACCTCAACAGTCAAGACTCGGGTTCAACAACCCCACGGGCACTCACTGCCACTCAAGACACCTCAACAGTCAAGACTCGGGTTCAACAACCCCACGAGCACTCACTGCCACTCAAGACACACCAACGGTCAAGACTCGGGTTCAACAACCCCACGGCACTCACTGCCACTCAAGACACCAAATTAAATACACGGTCTCTCAAGGCCACCCAGACTCAACAATAAATAATACGGGCTCTCAAGGCCACCCAAACTCAACAATAAATAACACGGGCTCTCAAGGCCACCCAAACTCAACAATTAAATACGGGCTCTCAATGCCACCCAGACTCAACAATCAAATACACACAACAACCTCCGACATACACGATGCCTCCAATAGTCCTAAGATCACTAGTTTCACAAACAACCTCCGGGCATGGTCATATGCCTCCAGTAATTCAATTATCGCTAAGTTCTCTGTTCCTACGACAGTACTAAGTGTCACATGCTTTTCTCTTAAACGCTACAATCCCGTATAATGCTTTTCTAATATTTAAATAATTCTACTCAACCCACGGCACCCCGGTGTCACATGCAATTCTACTATTAACTTTCCCTAATCAGGGCCGAGATCCGGCTACTTTTCCCTACCTCGTATATAAATCCAAAAGTGCTCCAACAACACCCGAAGTACACCCAGTCACTCGCCGAGCTTCCCTTTGCCTCGGTCCGTAGCACGATCTAAAAGAACACAAATTCAAAGTACTTTTAAACTAGTACGAATAAACCGAAAATTAATATACTTAACGCCCCAACGTAACCCCGACAATGCCGATCACTCCCAAACTTCCCAATTACTCGATATTGTCGATAAAGGACCCGTAAAGGCCAGATTCGCCCGACATGGCGAATCTGCCCGGGTTTTGGTTAATTGCCTTCCGGGGCTCCAAAAGTCCCCGTTTTCGTTTCTACGGTCTTAGAATATTTCAAGGAACCCAACGCACTTGACGGAATCGAATTCCGACTTCTAAATCAAATTATTAACGTTTAAAGTTTCTAAACTCGTTAATTTCAACTTCTCCAATTTAATTCCAATTTTCGATTCGATTAAGGATAAAAGGTCCGGGGTACGTTTTAAACCACCCGAACATTAAAACCCGAGCAACCGAGCACGTGGGCCCCACCCAAGAGGCTTGGCCGTGCCCTAGGGTTTGAGGGAGGGGCTCGGCCACCAAGTGGTGGCTGCTGCCATCTCCGGCCAGCCACCACATGGCCGGCCGGCCACCACCCACGGTGGCCGGAGCTCCTCCCGAGCCTCCGGTCACCAGAAAACGTGAAATTTCTCTCCCAAACACCTCTAAAACGTCTCCAACACCTCTCTAATCTCTACACAACCCTAAACCAAATTTTATAACCAAACCCTAGCTCTTGAAAATAATCGAAACGAGAATCGGTTCGGGTATTACCGTAGAGGAGAATGAGGGGAACGGGATTGCTCTTTGCTTCAAGACGATCCAAGGGCTTGATCACAAACCCTAGCTCCACCTTTCTTCTTCTCTCTTCTTCTTCTTCCCCTTCTCTCTCTAAAACCTCTCTTCCTCTTTCTAATTTTTAAAACAAATAACAACTAACTCCAACTTTCCCCCTTTAACCATGTGTTTCGGCCAACACACCACAACCATCCATTTTCCCCCCAAAACTAACTCCACCAAGTAGTTGACATGTGTCAAGGTGGGTCCCACACCTTTTGGAAAATATCTAGTTGATATTTTCCAATCAGATTCGCGAAAAACGGACGTTTCGGGCCCCGAACGGGCACTTTTCCCAAGAAATTTTTAAACTGGACGGGCTTCAAGGAAACGGCCCAAATAAGACCGCTACGACGACGGCTAAGCTTTTCGGGTCCAAAACGGTCCTCGAATGGACCAAAACGTCGCTCGGGTGACTTTTCCAGCGAAAAATCAATCTTTCCCAAATTGACCAGAAAGTTGCCCTGAGTCCCCCGTAACTCATTTTAGTCGATAACGGGGTCAACTTAAGTCCGGCATGACCCTCGGGGTCAATTTAAGTTAAGTTAAGTGTCTGTCTTAAAAATTTTAAATTTTCCTGTTTTTCGCAGGTTTGACTGACGTTGACCAGAAGTGGTTATTACAGTGGGTGACCTGCTCTGATACCAATTGAAATTCTAAATAAGTGCGAAAGTAAGATGTCAATCTGAATGTTATAGCTTGTTGGCTGACATCTTGTTATATCAGGAACATGGAAACAACTATAATCATAGAAGGATCAAACACACATGGGGACACAAAATTGGTTACCATTTCGGTGCAACATCACCTACATCTACGGGACTTTTCCAATGGAAAGGTTTTGACTATAATGTAATCAATCAGCATACAAGTTCTTAGATCATCAAGATCAACCCTCTGCCATTATTATAAAATGACAAACCTAATTTAAAGACTCCCCCTAAACCTAAGAACCATCTCAGTTCCACTCCTCGAGCTCCTGCAGTATCATATTGTCCTTGGTCTACTCGAACGGTTGTGATGCTTCAATCAAAATAATACAGCTCCAATGCTTGATCAATTACGACGAACATCATGTGCCCAATTGATATAGGAACATGGTGGTAGGATGAGATAGAACCTTGCTGATAGGTTACATAGGATAGTGATGATAGGATGTAGAACCTTAGTTGGCCGTACAACACTCTCTAAGGTTCCAATGGATGAAGATGGAGTCGATGATGGAGATTGCTTCAACTGGCCGTACAACACTCTTTGAAAAATCGAAGTAACTAGGAGAATAGATGGTTGATTGAATGACGCCACACAGGACGCGTAGAGGACTCCTTATGAGTAATATTGACAAGAAAAATATCATTTCCTGACCCAAGAAGGTTCTGAAGTAGTTCAGCTCGCCCAAGGAAAACATCATTTGTCTCCACAGATGCATTCTCAGGCCATTGTTGTGATATCAGCCCATTCGTCATTTGAATATCACCTTTGAACAATTCTGCAAACCCGTCCAAGAACATATCATAGCCATTGTTGGATGGACCCACAATGAACAAGTTGTGCACAGAACATACGATTTGGTCTTGCTCCAACAATTCTCGTTCTTCTTGGCCCGCTTGTTATTGTTGCGTGAATGTCGTCGTAGGTATTACCTCTCGCTCATTTTTGGACATTGTTGCACAGACAATAGCCCAAACTTGTTTCTCGTCTTTTCTCTGTTGCTCCCTGGCCATTAAGTCCATCACTTTCTGGACCTTGGCTTGCACTTCCGAGAGAGTTTGCAAGTTGTCAGCCCATTCGCTTGTTAGAGTCTGGTGTCGAGGTTGTTGTGAATAATACGCCATCAATGGTTGTTATTTGGAGTGTTTAGCTCTGATACCAGATGATATAGGAACGTGGTGGTAGGATGAGATAGAACCTTGCTGATAGGTTACGTAGGATAGTGATGATAGGATGGAGAACCTTAGGTGGTTGTACATCACTCTCTAAGGTTCCAATGGATGAAGATGGAGTCGATGATGGAGATTGCTTCAACAAGTCGTACAACACTTTTTGAAGAACTGAAGTAACTAGGAGGATAGATGGCGGATTGAATGACGCCACACAGATTATGGAAAGTTTGTGATAAGTAGAAACACTCAAACTTCAAGGATTCACATACATGAAGATTGAAATGTGATAGGTTCTTCCCTGGAAAAAAATCGAATTTTTATTTCATTAAACTTGTCAATCACATTCTGAAAATGGACCTTGTTAAATAGGACAACAACACAACTGGAAATTAATTACATTGGACAAGTAAATGACTCTTTGATTGTCTAAATGTTGGAATTCTGTAAAACAGCACAAATGGCTCATTAATGACCTGAATTCATCTCCCTTGCATTGAATTAAGTGGTTGATTTGTCTTTGGAAATATGGAACAAGTTGCATTCATTATGTCTGATTTGTTGGAGTCTTGAATTTATCTTTAATGTCTTCTTGATTTTCCTTGAGAGCTAGTTTCGATGTCCTCATCATTCCCTCCCTCTTGACAAGGTTCTGACCTCATAACTGATTCATAACCTCTCAAATTTAATTTGTCCACCCCCGTATAGTTGCAACCACGGTTCCACCACATGCCAATACCCGTTGGCCAACAAAGCAATCCAAAGAAGTGTATTGACAATTTATGATAATTATAACGAAACAATCTTGAATATACCTCGAATTTTTCATCTGACCCAAGAAGGTTCTGAAGTAGCTCAGCTCGCCCAAGCAAAACATCATTTGTCTCCACATATGCATTCTCAGGCCATTGTTGTGATATCAGCCCATTCATCATTTGAATATCACCGTCACGCCCCAAATTCAGTAAAACCGAACCCGGAACGCGAACGTTTAATTTAATAAAACTTTTCAAACCTTTTGAATAAATCGCTTTAAAACCATCAATTTGTTTAACAAAATAATAATTTACAACTCAAAGTACGTCCCAACAAGCGGACAAAATACAAGGTATACGTCGCTAGACTCAAAAGTAAACCCGGACTCCCGCTCCTAGCTCCTCAAGCTTTGGAAGCTCACCTTGTCCATCCCGCGACCAGTACCTGTAGGAAAAGCAGCTAGGGGTGAGCGTTCGCTCACCACCACGGATGACAGACTGACTACGACATACTTAGCAGACAATGCCGGTAACACCAACAACAAACTCAACATCGGGGACTACTATCCCCAAACTCAAGTAACCCGACTAACACACAAACCGTCACTTTCCTCAACCTACTCAACACTGGGACACGTAATGTAGACCCGACACAACGATTGACGACTTCCTCCAAAGACACGACAGACAACCACGCAATACCCAAGATCACTAAGGATCGCACACTAAACAAGATCACAAAGGATCGCACTCCAGCTGCTCAGTAACCCCTACGCCCTTTACCGATCCCTGTCAGGCCAGGCGGTCGACCTGTCGCACTTTTCCCGACACAAAGTCGGATCAGGCTGTCGACCTGTCACCCCAATCCACGCACGCGCGGCCAAAACCCCTTTCCTTACGGGCGGTCCCCCTACCCCGTCTGAACATGCAGACGCGTGCGATCACAGGACCCTTGTTATTATGAAGCGGGCCCCCAACCTCAGGTAACCACAATCACAATCACAAGCAAAGTTCAACAAACAGCAACAAGACCGGTCTAACACTTCACAGGCACTCATGGCCACCCAAGACACACCAACAGTAACTCACGGGCTCAACAACCCCACGGGCACTCATGGCCTCCCAAGACACACCAACAGTAACTCACGGGCTCAACAACCCCACGGGCACTCATGACCTCCCAAGACACACCAACAGTAACTCACGGGCTCAACAACCCCACGGGCACTCACGGCCTCCCAAGACACACCAACAGTAACTCACGGGCATTCATGGCCACCCAAGACACACCGACAATAACTCACGGGCTCAACAACCCCACGGGCACTCATGGCCACTCAAGACACCAATAGTAAAACACGGGCTCTCATGGCCACCCAAGACACCAACAGTAACTCACGGGCTCTACAACCCCACAGGCACTCATGGCCACCCAAGACACACCGACAATAACTCACGGGCTCAACAACCCCACGAGCACTCATGACCACCCAAGACACCAACAGTAAAACACGTGCTCTCATGGCCACCCAAGACACCAACAGTAAAACACGGGCTCTCATGGCTACCCAAGACACCAACAGTAAAACATGGGCTCTCATGGCCACCCAAGACACCAACAGTAAAGTACGGGCTCTCATGGCCACCCAAGACACGACTACACAATCAACCTCTGGGCATAACCAATGCCTCCAGCAATTCTAATATCAATAGGCTCACAATCAACCTCCGGGCATACCCAAATGCCTCCAATAGTTCTAATATCAATAGGCTCACAATCAACCTCCGGGCATAACCATATGCCTCCAGTAGTTCTAATATCGAAAGTTCACTACTCCTACGACAATACTAAGTGTCACATGCATTTCTATTGTTCGATACGTTCCCGTATCATACGACACCACCCGGTGTCGCCTGCCTTTCTAATATTCGATAAACTTACTTAACCCACGACACCCCAATGTCACATGCATTTCTACTGTTAACTTTCCCTAGTCAGGGCCGAGATCCGGCTACTTTTCCCTACCTCGTATGCTTTCTCCAAAAGCTCACAATCAAGCTCCGGCGTGATCCCGATCACTCGCCTAGCTTTCCCTTTCCTCTGTCTGCGGCACGATCTAATAAGAACACAATTTTAAATACCTTTAAGCTTGCAGGCATAAACTGAATTTTAATAAACTTGACGCCCAAAAGTAACCCCGACAATGTCGATCACTCCCAAACTTCCCAATTACTCGACATTGTAGGTAATGGACCCGGAAAAGCCCGATTCGCCCGACATGACGAATCTGCCCGGGTTTTGAAAACGCCCTTCCGGGGCTCTGAAAATTCCCGTTTTCGTTTCTACGGTCTAAGAATAATTCAAGGGTTCCTATGCACTCGACGGAATAAATTTCCGACTTCCGAGTCATTTAATTTGCGTTTAAAGTTTCTAAACCCGTCAATTACAACTTTCACAATTTAATTCCAAATTTCGATCCGGGTGTGGATTAATTACTTGGGGAACGTTCTAAACCACCCGAATACCCGAACAAGTGGGCCCCACACGGCCACAACGAAAAATGTTCCTTTTCGCCCCAAAACGTTCCTAACGAACCCAACACCTCGACTCATCCAAAAACTACTAGTTTCAAACCAAACCCTAATTTCCAAACTTAACAAAACAAAAATCGGTTAGATGCTCACCGTAGAGAATGACGGTGTGAGCTTGATTCTTCTATCGTTGAGACGATCCAACGGTTTGATCGACGGGAAAAATCACAAAACCACAAACTTCCTTCTCTTTTTCTCCCTTTCTTCTCTCTTATTTCCTCTCTCCACTTTCTCTCTCCACTTCTTCCTTTTTTTGAGAATGGCCGAACATATCAATTGCTTTCCCTTTTGTTTTGTTTTAAGAATAACAACTTCTCTTTATTTACAAAACTAACACTAAAGTATCTTCATTTGTTTTGTCCAATAAACCTAACACCACCACATAGTTGACAAGAGGCAAGTGGGTCCCATACCTTTTTGGAATAATATCTTCTAGATATTTTCCAATCAGATTCGCGAAATTCGGACGTTTCGGGCCCCGAACGGGCACTTTTTCCAAGAAATTACGAAACTTCACGGGCTATAAGGAAACGGCTCAATTAAGACCGCTGCGACGACGACTAAGCTTTTTGGATCCAAAACGAACCTCGAATGGGCCAAAATGTCGCTCGGTTGACTTTTCCAACGAAAAGTCAACATTTCCCAAATCGGTCAGAAAGTTTCCCTGAGTCCACCGGAACTCACTTTGGTCGATATCGGGGTCAACTTAAGTCCGGTGTGACCCTCGGGGTCAAATTTAGGTTTATTTAAGTGTCTGTCCAAAAATTTTAAATTTTCCCGTTTTTCGCAGATTTGACTGGCGTTGACCGGGAGCGGTTCTTACAATCACCTTTGAACAAATATGCAAACCCGTCCAAGAACATATCATAGCCATTGTTGGATGAGCCCACAATGAACAAGTTGTACACAGAACATACGATTTGGTCTTGCTCCAACAATTCTCGTTATTCTTGGCCTGCTTGTTGTTGTTGCGTGAATGTCATCATAGGTATTACCTCTCGCTCATTTTGTGTACATTGTTGCACAGACAACTTAGCCCAAACTTGCTTCTCGACTTTTCTCTGTTGCTCCCTGGCCATTAAGTCCATCACTTTTTGTACCTTGGCTTGCACTTCCAAGAGAATTCGCTGGTTGTTAGCCCATTCGCTTGTTGGAGTCTTGTGTCGAAGTTTCTGTCAATAATACGCCATCAATGGCTCTGCTTTGGAGCATTTAGCTCTAATACCAGAAGATACAGGAACGTGGTGGTAGGTTGAGATGGAACATTGCTGATAGGTTACATAGGATAGTGATTATAGGATGGAGAACCGTAGCTGGCCGTACAACACTCTCTAAGGTTTCAATGGATGAAGATGGAGTCGATGATGGAGATTGCTTCAACTGGCCGTACAACACTCTTTGAAGAATCGAAGTAACTAGGAGGATAGATGGTGGATTGAATGACGCCACACATATGATGGAAAGTCTGTGATAAATCGAAACACTCAAACTTCAAGGATTCACACACATGAAGATTGAAATGCGATAGGTTCTTCCGTGAAGAAAACTCGAATTTTTATTTCATAAAACTTGCATAAATTTGTCTATCACATTATGAAAATGGACCTTGTCAAATAGGACAGCAGTAAAACTTGAAATTAATTATATTGGACAACTAAATGACTCTTTGATTGTATAAATGTTGGAAATCTGCAAAACAGCACAAAATGGCCCATTAATGGTCTGAATTCATTTCCCTTGCATTGAATTAAGTGGTTGATTTGTCTTTGGAAATATGGAACAAGTTTCCTTCATTAAGTCCTTAGAAAAGAGGCAAAAAAGATTTGTTGGAGTCTTGAATTGATCTTTAATGTCTTCTTGATTTGCCTTGAGAGCTAGTTTCGATGTCCTCATCATCAGTAGCATTCTCATTGATTCATTTCATACAGATTCTCAAAACGCTAATCCAACACGCTTGAGAACTCTGTAATCATGAGATCAAGAGCAATGCACACAAGTGTCCTTCTGGACAAACTTGAACGAGGTCAACTTCTCTGAATACGCTTGAAGTGTAATTCTTGAGCCGAACCGATCTATGAAGAACGATCTGATATTTATAGCTCCAAGCACTTAGTATCGTGACTCCTACGGTTTCTTAATCTCTAGAGTCACGATCAAAGTGAATATCCTTGTTTACTTGTTCTAGAGACTTTCTAAAATAGAAAAGATATATATATTGAAGAAGTATCTTTGAACTACGTAACTTAAGTCCACTCTTCTTACTTTCATGCTGAGTTCGGGCCTAAAGATTAATTTTGATAAATCTATGGCCATCCTCCTAAATGCTAGATCCTGCACGCCAGAGTCGGTTGCCACTTCTTTAGGTTGTCTGGTAGGCACTCTGCCTATCAAATATCTTGGTTTCAGCCTTGGCACAAATCCCAGACGTGTCTCTTTTTGGGCCCTGTTATTCAGAAGTTCGAGGACTCTCTTGCCTTGTGGAAAACAAAGAACCTCTCCATGCCAGGTAGATTGGTATTGATCAAATCTACTTTATCAGCTTTGCCTGTTTTCTTCTGTCCTTGTTCAGGGCCCCAAAAAGGGTTATTCGAGAGTTAGAAGCTTGGAGGCGGAGATTCTTGTGGCATAATAGGGCTCATTCCCGTGTTTTCTGCAAAGTGCGTTGGTCCACTGTATGTAACCCCAAACGTGATGGGGGTTTGGGTATCCGGGGCCTGGAAACGATAAACCAGAGTTTGTTGGCCAAATGGTTCTGGCGCTTTGCTGCTGAAAAAGACTCTCTTTGGAAGCGTGTACTATGTGCTAAGTTTGGTTGGAACTTATCTGAATGGGACCTCACAGCTCTTGATAAGACGGGGTCCTATTTCTTTTTTGGACATATCATGAGTCTATCAGAGTCCCCGACTTTCAGAGGCTTGTTTGGTAGTCAGATTCTCTATTGGCGTGTCGGAGGGGGTGGATCAAAAATCTCCCTCCCAAGTATAGCTCTCTAGCTTGGTTACCAGCTCACGATGGGGTCCCTACCAAGACTTTTCTGGAAGAACGAGGTATGCGTATTTCCCTCAGTGACATGTTCTGTTGCCTATGCGGTGATGTTTTTGAGGATACCTCGCACCTCTTCTTGCATTGTTCCTTTTCTTGGCCTTTGTGGTCACGACTTTATTCTTGGTGGTCGATTTTTTGGGTTTCTCCTGGAGATTGTGTATCATTGATTGGTGCTTGGAGAGGCTTAGGCAGCAGGAGATGGTGGAGAGTTTGGGTGAAGGTTGGGTATTTATGTTTCTGGCATATTTGGTTGCAGAGGAACTCTGGTGTTTTCAGGCAGTGGTTTGATCCAGTGTGGGTCGTTTTCAGCAAGCTCCAGCTGCACAGTTTCAGTATTTGCAGGATGGCTGGTGACCTTAAGGGAGATGCTACCCTTCCTCTTTGGTTGGCATCTCCATCTTCGTGTATTAGTTTTCCTGTTAGGAGTTGAGCTCATTTTCTGTTCTTTGAAGGTTATTTTGGGGTTTTACCTCGTGCTTTGTAATCTATTATTTCAAAGCCATTGAATAAAAAAATCATTTATCATAAAAACAATTCCTTTAACCGGATATGTATGGATACGTTATGGATATACTTGAAGAATTCCACACGCGTGTGTGGTCGTTCACAATCATGTCAATGACATTATGTTTTGACATCTTCGTTCAGCTCCACACCGGTTGTATACAGATGATGTAACGTCATCATATTTAACATATGGCTTAACACAAATATTGTCAACCCTAGATGTAACAACAATCCATTTACTTTCTCACCCTCTTTTTCTCCAATTGTATTTTATTAGCCACAACAAATCACATTGCTTCCATTGATTTCTTCAAATCATAATTAGCAAATTTATGTTGATTTCTTAATTAACTTTTGATGATGAAGTCTAATTTGATTACTTCTTGCTATTCCTTGTTTCAATTTTGAATAACGTGATTTTTCAAATCAAAGTTAGCAAAACCATAAATTGGGAGATGACATCAACTCATTTAGAACCATAAAGTTACATCCTAATTGTGAACCGAAAATTGCATTCTAAAATTTATCCACTAATTTCAAATATATGAATAAAATTATTTCTTAGATTCTGAACGTAGAACTGGATTCATGGCATCCATTGCTTCATCAATCGAACCTAAAACCAAATTAATAGATCTAGAACCCCAATTCGTCCAAACTTCTCGGAGATGATTGTTATGGCTTCCCGACGGAGATTTGTTCAAACTTCTCTACATAATATGAGTCATGTGTGGTAATAGAGAGAGATGGGCCATAAATGTCGATTTAATATTCCTTTCTTCTAAGAGTGGTGTTTCTAACGTCTATTAGGAAATGCATACAATGAGCTTGATCTGATCTTGAGCTCCACCTTGATGTCTCTGGTCTGGGGCATGTTGTCCATCCACGGATCTGCATCTCAAACCTATTCTGGTCCACCTGAAGGTTAGCGCCAGATCTTCATTCGAGATCACATGGTTTCAACTCTGACACAAAAAGAAAAGATGGGATTTGAGACTTCCAACTCCAACGTTCCTCTCCAAATCGAGACCTCCAACAAGCCAAAAATCCACCATCGAGGATACTAGGTATTGTTGATATCCATGTTGACACCCTCTACAAATCCCAATTTGGGAAAGGAGGGGTTGAGGTTGAGCTTTGACGGTCAGGGCCGAGGGAGACAAAAAAGATGTGAGATGAGAAAGACAATCTCTCACTCCGACAAGGGTTGTCTGATGACTTTATGATTTTCACTTTTTTTTTTATTCAATGAATATTTTCGTCTTATATAAAAAAAATAGGGTCACGTGTCACGTCCCAATTTCAGTAAACCGAACTCGGGACGCGAACATTTAAAATCATAAAAACACTTGAAACCTGTTTTGAATAAATACTTTGAAATTACCATTTAGTTATCAAAATAAGAATATTTACAATACAAAAACGTCCCAACAAGTGGACAAAATAAAGGCCAGACTCCGCTCCTAGCTCCACGAGCTTCAAGAGCTCACCTAGTCCGTCCGGTGATCAGTACCTGTAGGAAAAGTAGCTAGGGGTGAGCGTTCACTCACCACCACAGATAACAGACTGACTATGGCATAATTAGTAGATAAAGCCAGTAACACTAAAACCAAACCCAACACCGAGACTACAATCCCCAACTCAATTACTCAACTGACACACATCCCGTTACTTTCCTCAACAGACTCAACACTCGATAACACAATGTAGACCCGACACAACTATCGACGACCTCCTCCAAGGACACGACAGAAAGACTACCCAACGCCAAACAAGATCACAAAGGATCGCACACCAGCTACTCAGTAACCTCCCTCATGCTCAGTTATCAATCTCAATCAGGTCAAGGATCGACCTATCGCAATTCCTCGACACGAAGTCGGATCAGGCTGTCGACCTATCGCAATTCATCGACACCAAGTCGGATCAGGCTGTCGACCTATCACACTCACAACTTCAGGTAACCACAATCACAATCACAGGCAAGTTCAACAAACAGGCACTCAAGGCCACTCAAGACACCTCAACAGTCAAGACTCGGGTTCAACAACCCCACGGGCACTCACGGGCACTCAAGACACACCAACGGTCAAGACTCGGGTTCAACAACCCCACGGGCACTCACGGCCACCCAAGACACCAATTTAAATAACACGGCTCTCATGGCCACCCAAGACACCAACAATCAAATACGGGCTCTCATGCCCACCCAAGACACCAAATTAAATAACCCGGGCTCTCATGGCCACCCAAGACGTAAATTAAACAGTCAACCTCCGGGCATGGTCATATGCCTCCAGTAGTTCTAATATCGCTAAGTTCTCTGTTCCTACGACACTACTAAGTGTCACATGCTTTTCTCATAAACGCTACAATCCCGTATCATACTTTTCTAATATTTAAAAGAACCTACTCAACCCACGACACCCCGGTGTCACATGCAATTCTACTGTTAACTTTCCCTAATCAGGGCCGAGATCCGGCTACTTTTCCCTACCTCGTATAAAACTCCAAAAGTGCTCCACTAAGTCTCGATGTGATCCCAGTCACTCGCCGAGCTTTCCTTTGCCTCGGTCCGCAGCACGATCTAAAAGAACACAAATTTAAGGCACTTTTAAACTAGTACGAATAAACCGAAATTCAATAAACTTAACGCCCAAACGTAACCTCGACAATGTCGGTCACTCTCAAACTTCCCAATTACTCGACATTGTCGATAAAGGACCCGTAAAGGCCCGATTCGCCCGACATGGCGAATCTGCCCGGGTTTTGTAAAAGCCCTTCCGGGGCTTCAAAATTTCCCGTTTTCGTTTCTACGGTCTTAGAATAGTTCAAGGGTCCCAATGTACTTGACGGAATCGAGTTCCGACTTCCGAGTCGATTAATTAACGTTTAAAGTTTCTAAAACCCGTTAATTACAACTTCTCCAATTTAAATCCAATTTTCGATTCGGTTAAGGATAAATGGTCCGGGGGACGTTTTAAACCTCCCGAACACTAAACCCCATCACCCGAGCACGTGGGCCCCACCCGACCTACTAGGCCGTGAGCCCTTAGGGTTCAAGGGGGGCTCGGCCACCATGGTGGTGGCTGGTCGCAGCTCCGGCCAGCCACCCCATGGCCGGTCGGCCACCACCCACGGTGGCCGGAGCTCCTCCCGAGCTTCCGGTCACCAGAAAACGTGCAACCACTCCTCCAAACACCTCTAAAACGTCTCCAACACCTCCCCAACCTCAATAAAACCCTAACCCAATCAATTTAACGAAACCATAGCTTTTGAAAATAAACGAAACGACGATCAGTTTAGTACAAACCGTGGAGGAAGACGAGGGGAAGACGTTTTCTTCTTGCCTTGAGACGATCCAAGGGTTGGATAAACTCCAAAACCCTAGCTTTTATCCTTCTCTCTTCTTCTCCTTCTCCTTCTCTCTCTAACTCTCTTCTTCTCTTTCTATTTCAAACAACTAACTCCCTTTTTCTCTTTTTTTTTTCTTTTTAACTAAGTGTGGCCGGCCACCCTCCCTCACCACTCATTCCCCCCCCCCCCTAAAAAAAAACTAATACCACCAATTTTTGGACAAGTGGCAAAGTGGGCCCCACACCTTTTGGAAAATATCTACTTGATATTTTCCAATCAGATTCGCGAAAAACAGACGTTTCAGGCCCCGAACGGGCACTTTTGCCAAGAAATTACGAAACTTGACGGGCTACAAGGAAACAGCTCAACTAGGACCGCTGCAACGACGGCTAAGCTTTTTGGGTCCAAAACGGTCCTCGAATGGACCAAAACGTCGCTCGGTTGACTTTGCGTTGCCCTGAGTCCCCCGTAACTCATTTTGATCGATAACGGGGTCAACTTAAGTCCGGTATGACCCTCGGGGTCAATTTAGGTTAAATTAAGTGTCTGTCTTAAAAATTTTAAATTTTCCTTTTTTTCGCAGGTTTGACTGTCGTTGACCGGAAGTGTTTATTACAGTCTACCCCCCTTAAAGGAATTTCGTCTGCAAAATTTAAAACAGACGTACCTCGGGAGTCGAACAGGTCGGGATACTTCGCGCGAACCTCGTCCTCGCGTTCCCACGTCGACTCAGCCCCGTGATGTTTCCACTGCACTCGTACCAAGCGGATAATCTTGCCTCCCCGTAGGACCTGCTCCCGTGTGTCCATGATCCGAACCGGCTGCTCCTCATAGGAGACATCGTCATCCACCTCGATATCGGTCCACTCAATGACGTGGGAAGGGTCTGCGTTGTATCGCCGCAACTGGGATACGTGGAAGACGTTATGGACTCTCCTAAGCTGCGGTGGCAACGCCAGACGATAACCCACTGCTCCTACTCTGCCCAAGATCTCGAACGGGCCTAAGTACCTCGGGGCCAACTTGCCACCGCTGCGTCTGAACCGCACCTGCCCCTTTCTCGGGCTCACCTTCAGGAACACGTGATCCCCTACTGCGAACTCAAGAGGTCGACGTCGCTTGTCGGCATAACTCTTATGCCGGCTATGCGCGGTCCTCAACCGATCGCGTATCAGCACGACCTTCTCTGTCGTCTCTCTGACAAGATCTGACCCCAGCAGGCTCTTGTCCCCCACCTCTGCCCAACACACTGGCGATCGACACGGCCTCCCATACAACGCTTCAAACGGTGCCATCCCGATACTGGCCTGGAAGCTGTTGTTGTAGGCGAACTCGGCCAACGGTAGGTGGGTCTCCCATGATCCCCTGAAATCAAGCACACATGCTCGCAGCATGTCCTCCAATATCTGAATAGTGCGCTCGGACTGACCGTCTATCTAAGGATGATGTGTCGTACTTAGTAGAACCTCGGTCCCCAATGCCTTCTGCAGACTTGGCCAAAACCTGGACGTGAAGCGGGGATCCCTGTCAGACACTATCGACACCGGGACCCCATGGAGACGCATTATCTCCTGAACATACAAGCTGCTCAACTTGTCGACCGGGTAAGTCATCCTCATAGCCAGGAAGTGGGCCGACTTGGTCAACCGGTCGACTACCACCCACATGGCGTCGTTTCCCTTCGGTGATCTCGGTAGTCCACACACGAAGTCCATCGTAATGTGCTCCCACTTCCACTGAGCAATCGGTAGTGGCTGTAACAATCCCGCGGGACGCTGATGCTCGGCCTTCACCTGCTGACAGACGAGGCATCTCGACACAAACTCTGCGACTGCTCTCCTCATCCCGCACCACCAGAAGTGCCGTCTGAGATCACGGTACATCTTGGTGCCCCCCGGGTGCACTGTAAGACGCGAATGATGTGCCTCTCGTAATACGGCGTCTCTACAGTTAACCGGCACGAACAGCCCCCCGCGGTACCGTAACCCCCAATAAGTACTATCCTCCCAGCCCACCACCTCGTCACCCCTGACGACTCTCTCGTGGATCTCTAACGCCTCGACGTCCTCCGACTGCGCCTCCAACACTTGGGCAAGCAGTGAGGGCTGAGCCACCAGTGAGCACATGGCCACGCCGCCAGTAATCTCCTCTAGCTCGAGCCCGAACGTGCTCAGCTCCCCCATCATGTCCCACTCTCGGACTGATATGCTGGCGAGGCTCGGCACCGACTTCCTACTCAAGGCGTCGGCGACCACGTTCGCCTTGCCCGGATGGTAGTGTAGCTCGAAGTCGTACTCCTCGAGTAGTTCCATCCACCGTCGCTGACGCATGTTCAGGTCTCATTGGGAAAATATGTACTTGAGGCTCTTGTGATCCGAGAACACCTGAAACCCCTCGCCATACAGATAATATCGCCAGCTCTTTAGCGCAAACACGACTGCTGTTAGCTTCAAGTTGTGGGTAGGGTAGTTGCGCTCGTGCGTCTTCAACTGTCTGGAGCCATAAGCCACAACTCTGCCCAACTGCATCAGTACGCAGCCCAGTCCCTCTCCGGACGCATCACAGCAGACGTCATAACCGACCCCTCGCTCGAGCACCACTAATATTGGAGCAGTAGTCAGCCGAGTCTTCAACTCCGTGAATGCCCGTTCACAGTCCTCCGTCCACACAAATCCGGTTCCCTTGCGCGTCAGCAGAGTCATCGGCGCGGCTAGTAGCGCAAAATCCTGTACGAATCGTAGATAGTAGCCTGCCAACCCCAGAAAGCTGCGGATCTCGAAGACACTCGTGGGTCGTGCCCACTTCGAGACCGCGTCGATCTTCGACGGATCGACCAGGATACCGTCACGGGACACGATGTGGCCGAGGAATTTCACCTCAGAGAGCCAGAACTCGCACTTCTCCCGGTTGGCATATAGCTGATGCTCGCGCAGTAGTGTCAGAACAGCCCTCAGATGTGACTTATGCGCCGCCTCGTTCTGCGAATATATCAGGATGTCGTCCACGAACACCACCACAAACTGATCTAGGTACGGCCGAAAGATGCTGTTCATCAGGTCCATGAACGCTGCAGGTGCGTTCGTCAGTCCGAATGGCATCACCAGGAACTCGTAGTGCCCATATCGTGTCCGGAATGCAGTCTTTGCGACGTCCCCCTCACGGACTCGCAACTGATAATAACCAGATCGCAGATCGATCTTCGAGAAGTAGGTCGCCCCTCTCAACTGGTCGAACAAGTCATCGATCCTCGGCATCGGGTATCGGTTCTTCACCGTAACCCGGTTCAGCTTCCGGTAATCCATACACATCCGTAGCTCTCCACTCTTCTTCTTCACGAAGAGTGCTAGTGCTCCCCACGGTGATACACTCGGACGGATAAACCCCTTCTACTGAAGCTCCTCCAGCTGACGCTTCAGCTCAGTCAACTCTGCCGACGCAAACCTGTAAGGCGCCATCGATATCGCCGATGTTCCCGGCACTAGGTCAATCCCGAACTCCACCTCACGAACCGGTGGCAACCCGCTCAACTCTTCAGGGAAGACCTCGGGGAACTCGCATACCACTCTCGGTAACTCTCGGCTCTGCATAGCCGGTACTTCCTCCTCTGCGGACAACGCCGACAGGAGGACCCCACTCTTACTACCCAGAACACACGTCACCTTCGTACCACCCACTGACACTGTCACTCGTCGTCTGTAGCAATCGATATTGGCTCGGTACCTCGATAGCCAATCCATTCCCAAGATCACATCAAAGGTCGTCATCCCCAACACGAGAAGATCACCAGGGCAAGGACAGTCTGTGACTCTAATCTCGCAGGCACGACACACCCTAGTCAACGATACCCCACCCCCAACTGGGTGTCCAGGCATAGGGGTAGAATCAACGGCTCTAAGCTCAGCCCCAACCTCTCAGCACAACCCGACGAAATAAAAGAGTGTGACGCCCCGGTATCAAATAAGAATAACGCCCATAAACGATACAATAAACACGTACCCTGGATGGTTTCGCGGTATGTGCTAGATCCTGGGGCTCTGGAGTCGGTGACTGCTTACACTCTCCCCTGCGAGGCCTGCTGCCTCTGACCCGGCGCACTGGCTGCTGAATACCCGTGACTCTGTTGCTGTCTCGGAATCGGTGCGCTCGTAGAAGGCTGTGACGACCTCGGCTGCTGACTCTATCCAGGGCGACCCCTGGGCGACTGTACTGTCCGCGACTGCTGCGGTCGCTGCGCTGATGTCGCTCCCAACGGCTCACGGCACCATGCCATAGTGTGTCCAACCCGGCCGCACTGGAAACAGTTGGTCTCGTCGGCTCTCGGCCCCGAGCCTTGGCCTGTCCAGCTTGTCGCTGGTAGTGCCGCGGGCCCTCCCTTCACTGGGCAATCTCGCTGTAAGTGGCCTGGCTGCCTGAAGTGATAGCATGTCGGCCTCCTCTCTGAGGCGACTGGCCCCACTGATGCTACGGACCCCTGCTGTCTCGATCCACCCTAATGAGGCGGTGGTCGGAAGAACCCCGTGGTCCTCTATCTCTGCGAGTCTCGTGAGTCGGACGGCCCTGCAAAGCTGGTCGGCCGCTGTCGGACCTCACGGGTCCTGGCCGCATCCCGGACGCCCTTCTCCACTGTCGCTGCGGTGTCCACGAGATCTGTATACTTCCGCAGCCTCAAGGCGAGAACCTGGTTCCGGATCACCGGCCTCAGTTCTCCCTGGAACCGCAGGCAACGGTTCTTCCCGGTCATCACCATCTCCGGCGCGAATCTGGTCAAGGCCGTGAATCTGGCCTCGTACTGCGCCACTGTCATCGCCCCCTGCTCCAGGTCTAGAAACTGCCGATGTCGCTCCAACCAAGCCGACTCGGGAAAGTACTGTGCCAGAAACACCTCCTGGAAGATGTCGTAGTCGTGCCCGACAATGTCCTTCACACGCCTCTACCAGTGGTAGGCGCTGTCTCTCAGCTGGTGAGCTACGAAGAACACTCTGCGACGGCCATCCTCGATACCTGATGTATCCAGGTCTCGCGTGACCTGCTCTAGCCACCTCTCTGCTAGGTCGGGGTTCGGCTCCCCGACAAATATAGGTATCCCGAGCTTCAGGAAGTCGAGTAGTGCCCGGGATGTATGATCCTCTAGCTGACCGGGCCTCACTGGGACCGAGGCTGCCTCTGGAGCTGGTGAAGCCGACTCTCGGCTGGCGATGAACGCCATCAAACTCTGGACTGTCCTGGTCAGCTCATCCAGGGCAGTCATAACGGGAGGGTCCTCGACCGGCGGAACACTGGGTGTGCATGTGGACGGTCCCGCGTCGCTTGTCCTGTCTTCTTCGACAGGAGTGCCCTGCGCCTCCGCGTACTCGGCGGGCTCAACGGTTGGCACCCTTCCCGGTGTCCCCGCTGACCGTCCCCGCCGGCCTCGCGTGGGCGCCCGACCCCGTGTTCCCGCTGCTCGTCCTCGTCTACCGCGAGCCATAAGCCAGTATCCTCTGCACGGATACACGAAAACGTTCAGTTTGCGAACTCAAATAAAGACAACAAGCTCAAACACACTAACGTTCCCACGGTCTACGTTTACTCTAGCGTGCTTAACACTAACACGTCACACCGCTCACGATATTAATACTTTAAATATAATAATACGTAAGCGAAACCTCAATTAAACCGCATAAACGCACACCAAGCCACGCACTACAACACGAAGAAACTGCGAAGTCAAGACGGTGCAAAAACAGGGGTCACGGATCCGTGGCATACCCCGTCACGGTTGGGGTCACGGATCCGTGACAAAGACCTAAATCCTGCCAAAACCCTCTGGTCCGTCACGGATCCGTGACGGGATCCGTGACGCTCGTGCAGACCTGTTTTCCAAACTTGCTTCAAACTCGAAATTCAACCCGTCTTAACTCTAAAATTGGCATTAACGACACACGCGCTAGACCACCAAACTAACAACACACGCGCAAAAAATCAAAACCAACCACGAATCTTCCAACCTCAACCAAAACACAAACCGACAAGGTCAAACAACAACAACCACAACAACAACGACCCCCGCTCACCGGGCCAACCAAAGTCGAACCTTGCCCACCGGGCCAACCAAAATCAAAACACACGCCCACAGGGCCAATCAAGTTCAAAACACGCCAACAGGGCCAACAATTTTAAAACTTTCACCCTTTCATTTTAAAACCTCATTCATTGACATCACGTAGTTACAACCCGGTCCAGGCGTCCCCGAACTACGGTGTACCGACTTGACATCAACACCGTCACGTTCGACTACAGGAGCGCTCCTGAGTCGACCCGCGACAGTTTAAAAACAGTTCACGCAACCACACACAATCAGTATGCCAGCAACAAAATCACCCGACATGGCAAATCTGCCCGGGTTTTGTAAAAGCCCTTCCGGGGCTCCAAAAATTCCCGTTTTCATTTCTACGGTCTTAGAATAGTTCAAGGGTCCCAACGTACTTGACGGAATCGAGTTCCGACTTCCGAGTCGATTAATTAACGTTAAAAGTTTCTAAAACCCGTTAATTACAACTTCTCCAATTTAAATCCAATTTTCGATTCGGTTAAGGATAAATGGTCTGGGGGACGTTTTAAACCTCCCGAACACTAAACCCCATCACCCGAGCACGTGGGCCCCACCCGACCTACTAGGCCGTGAGACTTTAGGGTTCAAGGGGGGCTCGGCTACCATGGTGGTGGCTGGTCCCAGCTCCGGCCAGCCACCACCCACGGTGGCCGGAGCTCCTCCCGAGCTTCCGGTCACCGGAAAACGTGCAACCACTCCTCCAAACACCTCTAAAACGTCTCCAACACCTCCCCAACCTCAATACAACCCTAACCCAATCAATTTAACGAAACCATAGCTTTTGAAAATAAACGAAACGACGATCAGTTTAGTACAAACCGTGGAGGAAGACGAGGGGAAGACGTTTTCTTCTTGCCTTGAGACGATCCAAGGGTTGGATAAACTCCAAAACCCTAGCTTTTATCCTTCTCTCTTCTTCTCCTTCTCCTTCTCTCTCTAACTCTCTTCTTCTCTTTCTATTTCAAACAACTAACTCCCTTTTTCTCTTTTTTTTCTTTTTAACTAAGTGTGGCCGGCCACCCTCCCTCACCACTCATTCCCCCCCCCCCCCTAAAAAAAAAACTAATACCACCAATTGTTGGACAAGTGGCAAAGTGGGCCCCACACCTTTTGGAAAATATCTACTTGATATTTTCCAATCAGATTCGCGAAAAACAGACGTTTCAAGCCCCGAACGGGCATTTTTCCCAAGAAATTACGAAACTTGACGGGCTACAAGGAAACGGCTCAAATAAGACCGTTGAACGACGGCTAAGCTTTTTGGGTCCAAAACAGTCCTCGAATGGACCAAAACGTCGCTCGGTTGACTTTTCCAGCGAAAAGTCGACATTTCCCAAATTGATCAAAAAGTTGCCCTGAGTCCCCCGGAACTCATTTTGGTCGATAACGGGGTCAACTTAAGTCTGGTATGACCCTCGGGGTCAATTTAGGTTAAATTAAGTGTCTGTCTTAAAATTTTTAAATTTTCCTGTTTTTCGCAAGTTTGACTGTCGTTGACCGGAAGTGATT
The DNA here is from genome assembly GCA_963921825.1 of Erodium maritimum. Classification (NCBI taxonomy): domain Eukaryota; kingdom Viridiplantae; phylum Streptophyta; class Magnoliopsida; order Geraniales; family Geraniaceae; genus Erodium; species Erodium maritimum. Next base: position 19,538,351 of record OY997596.1, read on the forward strand.
ATTACATCACGTGTCTTGCACACGAGTGTTTTTTCGTCCAAAAGTTTATAGAAATATGCTTCGTATTTTTTTAGAAATTAAAGTATAGTATAACCAAATGTTGATACTAAGTGTAGTTAAGTGAAAAAACGTGTATAGCTAAGTGTGATCTTCCTAATTAAATATAAGGAATTTCCCAACTGTGAATTGCAACGGGCGTTCATCAAATTCGTTTTCCTATGTTACAATTATGTCTTTGGTTTGGGGAACTAATAATTATCGGGATAATGATAAAAATGTATACACCATCGTCATTTTAGTGGCTAGATATCTTATATTGTAACGTTATGGACTTTGATTCTTAACTCATATTTTGTTCTATATTGTTTTAGAGTGACAATTTTTTATCGTAAAATTAAATTAAAAACACAAAATCCACAATTTGATAGCTCGATCGGGTTAGTATAGTAACAAAAATGAAAGTGGCGATGGTATAATTTGAAAACAGAAATTGTTTTATTTTAATTTTAAATTATTATAACAAGACATTCCTTTAAAATTAAATTGACACAAATTGATTTTTGGGTTATTTACGATAAGGTACCCTAATGTTTCGTCCACGAACGATAAGGTACCATTATGAATTTTTGTCCGATAAGGTACCCAAATGATTCGTCCACGAACGATTTGGGTTAATGCTGTTAAAAAACTAACAGATTTATGTAGAATGATTATTTGCCCTTTGACATTTCAGTTGACTTTTGACTTAAGAGTGAAAAGACCATTACACCCTCAGTTATTATTTTTCTTTAATTTATATTTTCTAATTATTTTTAATTTTCAAAAAAAAATAAATAAATTACATATTCTTTTAAAAGTTATATTTTTTTAAAACTGAATTTGGTTTTTATTTTCAAAAATCAGTTTTTATTTTTTTTAAATCATATTTTTATATTTAAAAATCAGTTTTTATTTTTTTAATAATTATATTTTTATATATTAAAAAAATTCATATTTTATATTTAAAAATCAGTTATTATTTTTTTTAAATCAGTTTTTATTTTCAAAAACCAGTTTTTATTTTCAAAAATAAGTTTTTATTTTTAAAAATCAGTTTTTATTTTTTATTTAAATTTGTTTAATTTTTAATCTTTTTAATATTTTCTATTTTATTATTTTATTATTTTAAATATTTTATTCTATTTATTAATTTTAATATTTTATTATTTTAATATTTTTATTATTTTTAATATTTTATTTTATTATTTTTATTATTTTAATATTTTATTATTTTAATATTTTATTTTATTATTTTAATATTTTATTTTTTGTTTAAGATTTAATTTTTTAATATTTAATATCTAAATATTTTGTATTTTTTAATATTTTGAAAATTTTGAAATTTTTTTAAAAAATTATTATTATTTTAAAATTTTTAATTTTGAAATTTAAACAAAATTAAATTTATTTATTTATTATTATATTTGTATTGTATTATATAATTAAGGGTATAATGGTAATTTTGTCAACCAAATTTATAAGCTTAAAATAAGAAAGGGTAAAATCGTCATTTCACACCCCACTTAACTGCACATGTCTGATTTGGAGGAATACTCCGTTAGTTTTCTAACGGAATATGCCAATTTTAACCAAATCGTTCGTGGACGAATCATTTGGGTACCTTATCGGACAAAAAATTCATAAGGGTACCTTATCGTTCGTGGACGAAACATTAGGGTACCTTATCGAAAATAACCCTTGATTTTTCGATTTATTGCAAAAAAATAAAATCGGAGATCTGCTAGGGTTGAGAACTCTCAACCATAGCCGTCGTAGCCGTCAACATGGAACCTCCACTATTCCCGTCTCCAATAGCTATGAGACCGGTCGTGAGTCTCCTCTTCTCTCTACTCCTCGTAGTGCTTTCCTCCGCGCATCCACAATTGAACAATGTTGTATAAGAAGGATGGCGTATCAGCGAAAAACCGCGACCATCTGTCGCGGTGGTACTCTCCTCCATGAGTCCACAATCCAGTGTTTCTATATCGGAAGAATGATGCATCGGTGACGATCTGCAATTCCATGTTGCGGCGATGCTCGCATTCTCTATGTTAGCCTCCCACGTCTCGAGCGGTGATGTAAGAACCGCTCCCGGTCGAACCGGTGACCTTTAAAGACAAGTTTGACTTTCTACCGGAAAAGTCAACCGAGGACGCAGGAGGTCACTCGGGGCCTTTCCGGGGCCCAACAAGCTTAGCCGTCATCACGGTTAGCTTAGTTGAGCCATTTCCTTCAGTTTGACTATAATATTGGGTAGGTCAAATTTCGGTCAACCGTGAGCTTTATTTTGGGCTTTTTCCGATAAAATCTTGGAAGCTGAAATTTAATTAAATAAAGATGACCCACACATGACACTTGTCATGTTTGGCTTGGAGGATGAGAAAGGCAGCTTAAATTGACTCTTATACCCTCGAAAGTTACCTTTAAAGGGATAGGACCTTAAGGGCTTTTTAGTATTTGAACCAAATAGGTCATTTAAAGCAACTTGAGCACCCAAAATCAGCTCACACTCTAGTGTTGCAGCCAAAAATCACAAAGGGAGAGAGCAAGAGAGAAGCTCATTTCTTGAGGAAGAAGATAGTGAAGAAAGCTTGGATTTTGGAGCTATTTCTTCATCCTTTTGACTCCATTTTGCTTCCCTCTTCTTCATCTCATCATCCTAGAGGTATGGATGCTCTCAACTCTTCATTTCATCTACTCTCAATTCATGGGTTTTGTGGATTTGATGAATGGCATATTCAGGCCTTACCTGGATCAGTTTGTCGTAGTCTTTGTTGATGACATCTTGATTTACTCGCCTAATGAAGAGGCACACGAGGAGCACTTGAGGAAAGTGTTGACCTTGTTACGCACTCACCAGCTATGGGAATCTGGAGAAGTGCGAGTTCTGGCTTGCAGAGGTGAAATTCCTCGGACATGTGGTGTCCCGTGATGGTATCCTAGTCGACCCGGCGAAGGTCGATGCAATTTCGAAGTGGGCAAGGCCTAAGAACGTGTTTGAGATCCGTAGCTTTCTAGGGTTCGCCGGTTATTATCGACGCTTTGTTCAGGACTTCTCACGTTTGGCTGCACCTATGACAGCTTTGACTCGCAAAGGAGCAGAGTTCCTTTGGATTAGTGAGTGTGAACACTCGTTCTCGGAGCTAAAGGCTCGTCTGACCACCGCTCCAGTTTTGATTGTTCCGGAGAGAGGAGTGGGCTATGACGTATACTGTGACGCCTCAGGCGAGGGACTTGGTTGTGTTTTGATGTAGTCCGGGAAAGTAGTCGCTTACGGCTCAAGACAATTGAAAGTGCACGAGCGCAACTACCCGACGCATGATCTCGAACTAGCAGCAGTGGTCTTTGCACTGAAGATTTGGAGACACTATCTTTATGGTGAGCAGTTTAGAGTATTCTCGGACCACAAGAGCCTCAAGTATATTTTCTCTCAGCGCGATCTGAACATGCGCCAAAGGCGATGGATGGAATTACTTGAGGAGTATGACTTCGAGCTGCTCTATTATCCGGGCAAGGCGAATGTCGTCGCGGATGCTCTGAGCAGGAAGTCGACTCATTGCGTGGCCAGCATGGCAGTACGAGAGTGGAACATGTTAGAGGAGTTGAGCTCTTTCAGACTTGAGCTTGAGGAGATCACGGATGGTATGGCTTTGTGTGCATTGGTGGCTCAACCCACATTGGTTACTCGGGTGCTAGAGGCACAGAACGAGGATGCTGAAGCGTTAGGGATTCGTGAGAGACTGGTAGCCGGAGAGAAGATCGATGACTGGGAGTTGAGTGCAGATCAGGGACTTCGGTTTAGAGGACGGTTGTTCGTGCCCCGAGGATGTAGGGACACCGTGTTGAGAGAGTGTCACCACTCCCGGCTTGCAGTGCACCCCGGAGGCACCAAGATGTATAGAGACATCCGAAGACAGTTCTAGTGGAGGAGGATGCGCAGGGCAGTCGCAGTTTTTGTTTCGAGATGCCTGACCTGTCAACAAGTGAAGGCAGAGCATCAGCGCCCCGCTGGCTTACTACAACCTTTACCGGTTTCCGAGTGGAAGTGGGAGCATGTGACTATGGATTTTGTGAGTGGACTACCGAGGTCGTCTAAGGGGCATGGCGCCATTTGGGTAGTGGTTGATCGACTAACCAAGTCGGCACATTTTCTAGCTATGAGGATGACTGACACGGTGGACATGTTGGGCCGGTTGTATGTCAGGGAGATCATTCGTCTACATGGAGTACCAGTATCAGTGGTATCTGATATAGACCCTCGTTTCACATCCAGATTCTGGAAGAGCCTACAGAAGGCATTGGGGACTGAGGTACTGTTGAGTACAACTTACCATCCTGAGACAAATGGACAGTCAGAGCGCACCATTCAGATTTTAGAGGACATGCTTCGAGCTTGTGTGCTTGACTTTCAGGGATCATGGGAGGATCACCTACCTTTAGCAGAATTCACTTACAACAACAGTTATCAGTTCAGCATTGGTATGGCACCATTTGAGGCTTTGTACGACAGACCATGTAGGTCGCCGGTGTGTTGGGCTGGGATAGGAGATCAGAGTTTGCTTGGACCAGATATGGTCAGGGAGACGACCGAGAAGGTCACAGTGATTAGAGCGGCTAAAGACCGCACAGAGTCGTGAGAAGAGCTATGCAGACAGACGTCGCAGACCACTTGAGTTTCCAGTCGGAGACCACGTTTTTCTGAGGGTGAGCCAGAAGAAGGGCCTACTGCGGTTCAACCGCGGTGGAGGAAAGCTATCCCCGCGTTTCATTGGACCATTTGAGGTCTTAGAGAGGATTGGAGCGGTAGCTTATCGGTTAGCCTTGCCACCGCAGCTTGGGAACGTGCATAACGTTTTCCATGTGTCCCAACTGCGGAAGTACACGGCAGATCCCTCGCATGTTATCAAGTGGGAAAATATTGAGGTAGCAGATGATGTCTCTTATGAGGAGCAGCCCATCAGGATTGTGGATACGGGAGAGAAGGTCTTGAGGAAGACTACTATACCTTTGGTTCGAGTGCAGTGGAAGCATCAGGGAGCTGACTTGACCTGGGAGCGAGAGGACGAGATCCGAGAGAAGTACCCCCACCTGTTTGACCTTTGAGGTACTTTCACTTTTAATTTCGAGGACGAAATTCTTTTAAGGGGGGTAGATTGTAAGAACCGCTCCCGGTCGATCCCGCTCGAACCGGTGACCTTTAAAGACAAGTTTGACTTTCTACCGGAAAAGTCAACCGAGGACGCAGGAGGTCACTCGGGGCCTTTCCGGGGCCCAACGAGCTTATCTGTCATCACGGTTAGCTTAGTTGGGTCATTTCCTTCAGTTTGGCTATAATATTGGGTAGGTCAAATTTCGGCAACCGTGAGCTTTATTTCGGGCTTTTTCCGATAAAATCTTGGAAGCTGAAATTTAATTAAATAAAGATGACCCACACATTACACTTGTCATGTTTGGCTTGGAGGATGAGAAAGGCAGCTTAAATTGACTCTTATACCCTCGAAAGTTACCTTTAAAGGGATAGGACCTTAAGGGCTTTTTAGTATTTGAACTAAATAGGTCATTTAAAGCAACTTGAGCACACAAAATCAACTCACACTCTAGTGTTGCAGCCGGAAATCACAAAGGGAGAGAGCAAGAGAGAAGCTCATTTCTTGAGGAAGCAGATAGTGAAGAAAGCTTGGATTTTGGAGCTAGTTCTTCATCCTTTTGACTCCATTTTGCTTCCCTCTTCTTCATCTCATCATTCTAGAGGTATGGATTCTCTCAACTCTTCATTTCATCTACTCTCAATTCATGGGTTTTGTGGGTTTTGGCTTGAAGTTGTTGAACTAGCCTTATTTTTGTCTATTGGAGAAGGAGTAGTGAAGTAGGATGTTGAGATGATGCTTTTATTGAAGTTTGATGAACATTTTGGAGCTTTTGATTTGATTGTGATTTGGAGAATCATTGGAAACTTGTTTATTTATTGATTCCTACCATGGGTTGAGGAGTTTTGAAGGTATTTGATGGTTTTGGGAGCTGGAAATAGTTAAAAATGGAGTTTGGTTGTGGATTTTCGGAGATAAGGAACTGGAGGTTGAAGAAGGGCGGAACTGCCCTAGAGCGTCACGGATCCGTGACAGATCCCGTGACGGGTGACGTCACGGCTCCGTGAGGGAGACCGTGACAGCACACGTCACGGCTCCGTGACGTCTTCCGTGAGGGTCGGTGTCATGGCTCCGTGACCGGCCAGTTCAGAGGGGTTTTTGAGGGTTTTTCCCCCGTTTTGATCTTGGTTTGGAGCTGAACTTTAGAGGGGTTTTGAGAACCTTTTTTTACTGTTAAGTGGAGTCTAATTAGAGTTTGTTTTGTGTTCAAAGACCACAAGACCTTGAAGAACGAAGACCTTGAAGAAAGAAGACCTTGCCGATACCCGTGTGAAGGACGGTGTGGTGACTATCGCTTGTGACATCAGAGTGTTGAGAGGAAGACCGCGAGGTAGGGAAAATCTTAACTTCTCAATTAATTAACGCTTAGTATGCATGTTAGGTTAATAAAAATGGAAAGGTCCTAGAATTGCATATAGGATGCGAATAACTAGAATAATCGTCTTTCAATTACTAATAATTGGATGAGTCTAGTATGCATGTTTAGGATGATGACAATTAGTGAAGCTTTCTTTCAATACTTGGGAATTGATTTACTGGTAGAGAGGCTGTGAAGAGCTCTCAGATTAGTTGTGTGCTAGGTTCACATGCTTGGTTGCTAGTATTAGGATATTCAAGAGTCTAATGGAACTAGATCGAATGCATGCTTGATTGTTCTTGGTTTTACTTGAATGATCGTTGATTGCTTGAGTGGTGGTTAATTGTTGATTGAACGGATGATCGAGTATGACTGGTTGTGCCAAGCAGTACAATCAGGTGATCGATGTACCGATGATTCGTGACAGGTAAGTATACGGTAAGTGTGAAATGGTATTGGATGCCTTCTTGTGATGAACGTGTGCCATGATGAGTGTTGATTTATGATTGAATGATAATGTTAGTTCCTTTATCTTTATTCTTAAGATGTATGTTTAAATGTATGTTTGGTTCGGTACTACACCGGGGGGGGGGGGGGGGGGGGTAATCTGGTGCCGTTGTGGTGGTTGGAGTTGGACAGATGCAGTGGGATATTGAGTGATGTGATGAGCTTATTGCTCGACAGATCCTACGGAATATTCATTGATTATTGGGGCCAGAGGGCTCGGCAGATCCTACGGGGTATTCATTGATTATGGGGGCCAGAGGGCTCGGCAGATCCTACGCGATATTGAGTGACGTGAGGAGCTTATTGCTCGGCAGATCCTACGGGATATTCATTGATTATTGGGGCCAGAGGGCTCGGCAGATCCTACGGGATATTGGTTATGGTTACAGAGGTTTCACCCAAGTGGTGTGTCCCACGGGAGCACTACTTGGTTCCCTATGATTTATGGTCCTTTGGAGGCATATCCGAATGGTTTTTGGTTCCCCGATGCATGTACCTCCTATGGATCGAGGGAAAATCTGATATGACATGGATACTCTGGTGGATTGGAACATGGAAACCAAGGTGATCCCAGAATCTATCCATCGATCGGAGGCTTGAGAAAGCAAGTGACTGACAGGATATCGATTACTTCCATTTCACTCCTATTGATTTGTTAAAGTAATTCTTATGAAATTCCTTATGTTATTTGTTACCTTGAGAATATTGTCTTATTATAATTATTCCTGTTTCTTTATTATTTCCTTGTTAATTGTATTAAACTATTGATTCGAGTTACCTTCGTAAGCAGTTTACTATTTGACCTAAGGGTTGAGTTACTAAGGTTTTTCCTACTGAGCGTAAGCTCACCCCCTTTGGTTTCTGATTGTGTTACAGGCGTGCCGGATGTCTAGTGAGTTCGAGGCTCGGGAGCTTTTGGACTTCTTGGGGGTTTTAGTAGAGTTATGTTGGTCTTGTGTATTGAACATCCTTTTTCTTACTATTTACGTTGAGATGTGACTCACGAGGATTTGAACTACTTGTTTATATATATCTTTTTGATGGAGCTTTTATGAGAATTTTAAGGTTTTATTAATTTTTTATGATTTCTATTTATTTCAACTCAGGTCACGTCTCGAGTCCGGTCAAATCCGGATTTTGGGCGTGACATGTGACACGATCAACGATATAGTCGGGAAAAATCAGACGAATCAGGCAAGGACTATTATGCAGCCTAACCAAGTCCAATGAGTAAGCAAGGATTCAGAGACTTTTATCGGGAGGGGTCCCTGAATCATACCTATCCTCCCTTAGAAACGTCAGGCTCAATTTCGATGGATCACATGACGAAAAGAGGTCTTGGAAAACAGGGATCCAGCAGCGTTTAGGAACCACTTTGAGTAGTTTTTGGTAGTTTGGAACTTTTGGATTTTATTTATGTTCTAGTTGTGGTTTCAATTCCTGTATTAGTTATGTTTCTTTTTCTAGTTCTACTTGTTGTCATAACCGTTTTCTGTTAGATCGGTCCGTATCTAAGAGTTATAGGGCTATGACCATTGTAATGACTATGTTTTCTATTAATGAAACTACTGCTCTTTTTTTTATAATAAAATTGGCACAAATTGTAATGATATATAAGTTCGGTGTCACAACGCCTAACATTTTTCTTTCTATCCATACCTCTGTAATTCATTTCAAAATATATATTAAAGTAAACATTTTTTAGATATAAATAGCAGCACCTGCAAGATACTTAGATTTCCGACTACCAGTAATGTCCCTAAGAGCATCTCCAACGGTCGTGGCAGGCGGGTCATTGCAGGCGCTGCCACGACTGGTCTTGTCAAGGCGTCGTGTCAGGGGCGGCGTGTCAAGAGGTCGTTGCAGTATCCTGCAACGACGCGTCGCGTCGTGGCAGCCACAATGGCTAGTCCGCGAGCCAGTGAGCAGCCAACACATGTCGGCGCTGATTCAAAAAAAAAAACTAATTTTTTTATATAAATACAGATTCACCCCAACCCAAAGAATTACTCCTCCACTTGTTTCACAAGCTCTCTTTCTCCTTCTCTTCTTCTCCAAATTCTCTCGTTTTTTTCCTTTGTTGTGTAATTTTTTGATGGAGAATTTTTCAACGCTAGAGGAAATGAAGCAAATGACTCCCACACAAATAGACGAAGCGATGAGTAGGCTGGCTGCGGTAACAGTAAAAACAATTCGCGATCAAGTGATGTTAGGGATACTGCCAAGGGCTCGGGATGATGATGAGGCCGAGGGCTCAGGGTCGACGTCACGACCAAAGCGGAGAGTGATTGAGCGCAATCGACAAGATGCACACGAAGGGTTGATCTGTGATTACTTCGCGCATAGACCGGTGTATAGCAACCAACAATTTCGGTGACGGTTCCGGATGTCGAGGGAATTGTTCGTACGTATCATGGATGGTTTGAGTGACCGGTACGCCTACTTCTGTAACCAAAAGGATGCTACGGGGAGGCCCTCTTTCTCTCCACACCAGAAGTGCACGGTAGCACTTCGTCAACTCTGTTATGGAGGTCTCACGGATGCATGCGCCGATTATTTGCAAATGGCGGAGAGCACTTCGTTGGACTGTCTGAAGAAGTTTTGCTTTAGCCTCATCATGGTTTATGGGCGGACATATCTTCAACACCCGACCGAGGAAGATCCAAGACGTTTGTTGCGAATCAACGAAGAGCGCGGATTTTCGGGGAAGATAAGGAGTCTTGACTGCATGCACTGGGATTGGAAGAACTGTGATGTGGAATGGTTTGCACAGTTCGCAAGTAGGGACCGCGAGCCCGTCCTTACAAACATGCTATAAGTCGTTGCATCCCAAGACCTTTGGATTTGGCACACTTTTTTCAGGACACCGGGCTCCAACAACGACATCAACATGCTCAATAGGTCTACCTTGTTTCACCGGGAAATTCAAGGCTTCGCTCCAGATGTGAAGTTCAAGGTCAACGGTAGAGAATACAAAACCCCGTATTACTTGACAGGTGGAATTTATCCTGCTTGGGCAACATTTGTGAAGTCAGTACGTGCTCCACAAACGCCGAAGCAAAGATGATTTGCTAGATACCAAGAGGCGTGTAGGAAGGATATCGAACGAGCTTTTGGAGTTCTATAGGCCTGGTTTCACATCATCACTCACCCTGGCCGAATGTGGGATAGGAGCACACTCTCAGTGATCATGACTGCTTGTGTTATCCTACACAACATGATCATTGAGGATGAACGGAGGTCGTGGCCCATTGATCCGTTTGTAGATATTGGTGTCCCGGACCCAAACATTCGTAGAGGACCACCACCAGCGGTAGACGTGGACACAATCATAGGCCATAGGACAAGGATTCGGGATTGGGATGTTCATCACCAACTCCACGATGATCTCATCGAACACATTTGGGCTGAATATGGAGACGGCGGCCACAATTAAATATTAATTGTCAATTTTAATGTATTTTATATTTGACCTTAAATAAAAGTAGTAGTTATGTATTTTATATTTGGCTTCAAATAAAATTAGTATTTACATTTGGGGTGCTTTTTGAAATATTAAAATGTGCTACCATGGCTTTTGACACTAGTCATGGCAGACCATTGGATAGGTCATGGTAGGGAGGAGAGAGAAAGCCAAAAAGCACCTCCTACCATGACTCGTTGACACTAGTCATGGCCATTGTTGCAAAAATCCCCGCCTGGAGGCGCCTAGGCCTCGCTTAGGCGTTGAAATGGGCTCTGTCGACCTGATTTATCGTCCTGGGGCGCTCCAGGCCGTTTGGGCAGAATATGACCGATTAATCCCCGATTCGGCCGATTGATCACCGTCTGAGCGATTAATTGAGCGGGTCGATCAGGCGTCGAGTTGGATTCGTATTAAAAAAAATAGCTTCTAACCTTCTACAAACCAAGTTAAACCATAAAATTATACTAGTTGATAGTCATGCTTATTGATATTCTTTTAAAAATTGTACGGTACTTTTAGTTTAGTAGAATATTTAAGTTTTTTAATAATTTAATGTTCGATATTATTAATATTTTTTATATAGTATAATATAAATTTTGATAATATATAATAAAATAATAATCCGATTAATCCTCGCCTAACGCTTAAAACTCTTTCCTGTCCGTTTAGAGCTTAACGTTTTTTACAATCTTGGTTATGAAAGGCTAGTGGAGATGCTCTAAATAAGATGATAGTCCTTGTATTGAGAAGGCGGCTTCCTTGTTGTTTCTCTTGCTACCTAAATTTGGCAGCGACCATAAATCAGAAGAAGATTGAAAAGCATGTGTTGAGCAAAATAAACGTTTTGTCAGAATGAATATGCAAAAGATGAGATGGATGCTCGACTTTTTTTATACCAACTTGTCATGATAATGATATAAATTGGATAGTGACACTTTACTACCCAACATCAACATTACGTGTCTAACAATACAAGTCAATGCCTAACCATACAACAAATGAATCTCATCTATTCCGAGAGACCCAACCCAAGAGACACAAAAAACGCTAGAAGGAGGGGTCGAACCTCCGACCTTGTGGTTAACAGCCACACGCTCTAACCAACTGAGCTATTCCAGCTTCTGTTCACTTTTCACAGAAATTATTTATCACTCTGTTTCATTCGTTCTAAACAACACACATTAGTAATGCTATGTTATATGCAGCACAGCCATAAAATCCAAATAAAGTAAACTCTGAGCTTCTAAATGATACTTTTCGCACAATTATAGGTCTTGCATTTTCAATTCTCTATCAGAATTATATTCAGCCATGTTTCGACATATGTGAGAGAAAAAATATGGCATGTATCAAATTTGGGTATTACATATAAAATATTATACAATCTTTTTGTACGTAATTTCTTATCATTTGACATGGTTTCTCTTCTGCTAGTATAGGGAACTGGTTTTAAGGTTTCTGGTTTTATTTCGAAAGTGAACATCGCTGCCATGCACCCTATCCAGTCGCCACATGTGGTTGGGTCTGTCGGTCACGCCGCTCTGTCCCATCCGGTCGACAACATCGCAGACCACGCCTGGTGTGGGGGATAAATATCGGTGGGGTTGGCTGTCTTCGTCCCCATCTTCTCCTTCTTTCTCCCTCGCTTTGGGTCGGCCCGATCCTCGTGAGGTCTTGCCGATTTCACGCCCTTCGATGCTACTGTCAACGGGATGTTCTGGCTCGCGTCCGGGAGACCTAATACGACTCTCTTGGGTAACTTCTTCTCCAAGCTATGAGATGGTCTCTCCCCGCCTGAACCCTAGATCACTTGTCCGGGCTCACAATGACCTTACTCTGGTGCCTAGGGGGGACGGAGTTAGTTGTATGATTCCGAGGTTTGTTCCATCTCAACACCAAGGTGGGGGATCACTCGGGATGTGATGCTGTGGTCGGTGTGCTCCACGATCACGAGGGTGCGGATCCGATCCTAGTGGTTGATCTGTGACGCGTATGGGTGGTAGAGGAGGAGGACGATGGAGGCTACTTCCACGTTTTCTCGACGAGGATGGGCGCGGAGGTAGGTTAGGGTTCAGATACCCTACGGTGGGGCTGTTCTCAGGCCTGCTTGTGGGGTCGGTGGCCCTCCATCTCTGGCCTCGAGGAGAGACGCGTTGGATGGTGAGGAGGTAGAGCCTTCACGAAGGCCAGTTAGGTCGTCGCCCTCGCTCTGATATCCTCAGAGCAACCTCCCTGCATATCGGAGCGGTATGCTGCGGTATAACCCGGCGAGAGGACCTCGTCCCCGTGGGAGCGGACGGGAGTCACAACCATCCCCTCTGGCTTGGATAGGGCAGAGATCATGGGGGGACCGCGATGACGGCGCTGCACTACAAGGGCACTTGGAGGGAGCTGCCCCAAGCACGCTGACATTGGACCCGATACCTAAGGCGAGGTTGTCTCGAGGAAGGGGAATCGGCATGACATTGAACCCGATACCTAACCCGGGTCCCCGATTTCTTAACTGGGACATCAGCTAGCCGTCCGCGATAGGCCTCCCTGGGCGGTCCACCAAAACCCAATGACTTTTGTACACGTGAAGATCTGGTAGGGGTCGAATGGTGATCACCTCTCTACTAATTTGATTGCTGACCACCTAACGTGGGAGTGTGGTGGGTTTTGAGGTGGAGGATGCCCACATCCGGGGGTGCGGGATGTTGAAGTTCCACCACCCGTTAACCTGGGGAGCGTAACTACTGGAGCGCTGAAGAGGATGGCGTCGGCTCCTAATTGGGGCGAAAAGCTACAAGCGTGGAAGAGGCCCTGTCGGGAGGGATAATAGACCGCCAAAGCGTCGAGGACTGGCCTTGGGAGGGGTCCTCAGACGATGTTTTGCCTCCCACCATCACCACTGTTGAGCTCCTAGAGTTTCTTACCCCCCCCCCCCCCCCCTCGTATTCTGTCTTTGCCCGTGGGGCATTAAAATACTATCTGTGACGGTTCTGGTATTAAAAGGCTCAGTGAACCATTGTTAATTCATACTGAGCTTTTGTGGTCGAAGAGCATGTTCCTCTGTCAACATAAGTTGGGGCAGCCCATAAAGGTCAACCATTATTAGACGGAAATGACTGTAGATATGTTTATTATTGAGATATGAATTAATCATGTTGAATGAGACAAATCTTGTTGAACGGAAGAATATTGTCATGATGTTAGAGGAAGATGAGCCAACTATGCACCCAAGTGGGCTTAAGTTCACTAGTACAGTAAAGGATGCTAAGCCCAAGAATAAAAACGTCATTGTTTACATAAAGGGAATACATATTCTATGTAAGGAGGAGGCTCAAATGGGATCAACAGATAGAGAAGAACGGACATAGTTCGTGGTTGCAGAGTTGAGCAAGCCATATGTAGATAGCTCATGGAGGAGGCGATCACATATCATCTTCTGGTATATATACTCGTAACATGTTGTTTTTTTAGGGTTAGCCAAGATAATAGAGAAGAAACACCGTGGAGCAGGGCGGCTCAGTGTTGGGAGTAAGCCTGAATTCTATTTGTAATTCAAGCCAAACTTATAGTTTAATTAAGTAAAGCTATTTCATGTTCAATTGATTTGTTGGTGTGGGTTATTAGAGAAAGCACAACGGGTCGGCCCTTGCCCCTGAACTGCGCCCTCGCGGTCCGCAGGCCGCGGCCCGTCCCACTGTGGGACGGAATTTACGCGGTCCGCGGCCATGAATCACGCGGTCTGGACCTCAGCCCCCGCCCCTCGCTCGCGGGCCGGAACCACGAGGACCACATGAGACGTGCGAAGGAGATGTGGGCGGTTGTAGAGAAGGACGACAGACCTCGTGACCACCCAGCAAAGTTCGACCTGGATCAGTGGGTTGCGGAGCTCGAGAGCAATAAGAAGTTCGCCGCCGAGGAAGGCACAATGGGTAATGTCCGCCAAGAACAAGCACGCCAACAACGACAACAATTGGATGAGGCTGAGGCTTATAGCTCAACCCCACCCACAAGCACAGGGGACGGTTACACACCTCTTAGTGGTGAGTCCCAACAACCAGAATAGGCAGCTTCTGACCACAACGAGGGGACTGAGGTCCCTCTCAGCGACACACCCTCATCCCCTGAGTCCGCCCCAAGTCCCCCTCGCCGAACGCGACCGCAAGGAAAGAAGGCAGTGAAGGCATAAAAAAATGTGAGCGCCCTCACGGCCCAAATGACTCCCTTCGCCAAGATGGAACGTTCAAGGCTGGAGGCTGAACGTACACGGCAGGAACGCCATGCAGAAAGGACTCGCATGCTACACAAGATAACCGAAAAGTGGGAAGCGAGCATGGCCTTCTACATGACATTGAGGAATACTGATACCTCCAACTACACCGAAGAAGATTTGGAAGACCACAAGGCGTGCAAGGCCCGGACGTGAAGAGTCTTGGATGCTCTTGAAGGTGAACTTGACGATCTTCGACGACAACAACCACCACCGGATGTCGACCCAACAGGGGATGATTCTTGAGCATGTATTTTTTTTGGGTTGTATTAAAAGGGGATGAATAAAATTACAAGCTCATTTTTTTCGTGTTAAATTTATTTATTATTTTTTTTATTGTCATTAATTATTATTTTTCACATTTGTTTAAACTTTATATAATTTAAACGGTTTCTGATAAAGAATTAAATAAAACAGCAAAATATCAATTAATAACAACTCAGCATCCAGTCAACACAAGAGCCTTAGCCCCCGGGGCACACATTGCAAAACACCCACTATTCTAAGGCCATAGGGCCTCACTTTTGTCCAGTCAGCATAAGGGCCCCAGGGCCAGGGCCTCACCCAGGGTCTTTCCATTGTACATGCTCTTATAGCACGTACAACGGGCCGGCCCTCGCCTCCGACCCGCGAGCTCGCGGTCCGCACCCCTCGGGCTGCCCCACCGTGGGGCTGAGTTTACGTGGCTCGCGGCCCTGATTCACACGGTCCGGGCCTAAACCCGCGCCCCTCGCCCCTCGCTCGTGGGCCGGACTCGCGCCCCTCGCTCGAGCTGGTCCTCTCCTGTGCCGACACCTGGCATCCACAACCGACCGTTGTCAAACGGTCGGTAACGACTATATATATATTTTTAATTAAAATTCAACACATTAAAACCCTATAAATACCCCAACCCCAACCTCACTTTTTCCACACCATTCTCCAATTTCACTCTCACATTCCCACATTCTCCTATCTCATTTCAATTATTCTCGTGAAAAATGTCGGGCGACGCAGGGTCCCGTGCACACTCAACTGGTGACGAAGTCAGATTCAGCCCCGACGAACTAGCACAGAATTTGCAAGACATTCTAGCGGAGCCTCGTGACAACTCCGCTTTCACTGCATACTCGCAACCGGGGTCGAGCTCAGGTAAGTGCAAACTAATTTTTTATTTATTGTATTTTTTAATTCATGTATTGTATTTATTTAATGTATTTATTGAATTTTAAAAAATATTTTATTTTATTTGTTTAATTCATTTTTTGTATTTGTTTGATTAATGTATTGTAATTTTTTAATTCATTTATTGTATTAATTTATTGTTTAGGGAAATTCCTTCCACAACAATTCCAAATGGCGTCGGGGTTCCAAATCCCGCAACAATTTGGAATGATGCCACAATTTGAAATGAACCCACAAGGACAAGAGTTCCAGATGCCACCCCAATAATACAACTACGCCGACCACCCATTACCCGACGTAGTCGTCCCCCGATCATCCTCTGCCGGATCTTCCCAACGACAACAACCGCCACCGGATGTCGACCCAACAGGGGATGATTCTTGAGCATGTATTTTTTTGTGGGTTGTATTAAAAGGGGATCCATAAAATAAAAGTTAATTTTTATTCGTGTTAAATTTATTTATTATTATTTTGATTGTGATTAATTATTTTTTTCACATTTTTTATATTTTAAATAATTTAAACGGTTTCTGATAAAGAATTAAATAAAACAGCAAAATATCAATTAATTAACAACTCAACATCCAGTCAGCAAAAGGGCCTCAGCCCCTGGGCCTCACCCAGGGCCTCTCATTGCAAAACACCTACTATTCTGAGGCCTTAAGGCCTCACTTTTGTCTAGTCAGCACAAGGGTCTCAAGGCTAGGGCCTCACCCAGGGCCTTTCCATTGTACATGCTATTAGTTGTGAGTTGGATCAACTTATGTGGGTTACATTTTGAGAATCATCACATTGTTATGAAGCCTCGTCTTGACCACGTCGTAGATCTACTGGAGCGACGTCCATTCCAGGTTATTGGTGATTTTAGGGTTTCGCTTCATTTTTCCTTTTTAACACTAAATTGTTGTAATGAACAATGTTTGGTTGAATGCATAGATGGTTCTGCAATTGGATTCATAATGAGTAGATAGATGAACGGGTGAAATGGGGAAGATGAACACATGAGAAAATTGTTAAACAGAAGAATTAAAAATGAAAATAGTTAATAGGAAATTAACAATAAAATTAAAGATATATTAAAATTTTAAATATATAGATTTTTAAATCTAAAACATATATTATAAATTATTATATATTTTAAAGGTTTTTTTTTTTAATTTTGTAAACTAATCAGGGGTAATTATGTTGTTTTAACAAAAAGAACTAACAGCTTTAGTGCGTTAGATAGAAAACTAACCTTATATTTTAGTCAAGTTTGGATAAATATGTGTTATTTTTAAATGTTAGTGTGATCATATGTAATACGTGTATACATTATTGTAAGTAAACATAATTAACCCTTTACAAAATGGAAATGAGTACATGCAGGTGTAACCTGGTTAGGAAAGAAAAAAAAACTAAAAGCTAAAGGGTTAATTACATTTACATACCCTGAACAATACACGTTTAACAGATACTTACCTCAAACTTATTTCGTAATGTACACATACCCCAAAGGCCCAAACTAACATTTTGTAACAACATCCTCATTCCATCCATTTACTTTTCATTTATTTAAAAACGGTGTAACTACCATAAGTGTTACAATCCTAAATCTTGCTCCAAACATAAATTCAATCATAAATCTCGCTCCGAACCTGAATCCAACCCTAAAAGTGAATGGAAAAATAAATGAAAGTCGGATGTATTTACAAACGGATAGATCAGAGTATATATGCGTTACGAAATAAATTTAAGATAAGCATATGTCACACCAAGGACACCAAATTATTGCTCAGCAATTTTCTTCTGAGTTTTTGATAACAAAGATTGACAGAGTACAGGGGAAGGGAACAATTTCAATTCATTATTGTTTGTGACAATGAGAAATGATGATCCAAATTAGAATCATGTTCCATGTATAATTAACAATTTCATGTTTTGTTAGATAATGTACAATGCAGCAAAAATCACAATGAAGGGCCATTCAGAATCAAATACAGTATAACACTAGGTAGTAGTATTAGTATATATATTACAAACCCAGCAAACTGCTAAATCTGATGATCAACGGAATAGCATCTGATTTGATCAAGTTTGGTTTAGTATAGAATCTCTCCTCCGGCCATCATCGAGCAGCTTCAGCAAAGCCACGGCCTTGTTCTTCCCTTTGGCGCTCCCTTTCTCCGCCACATCCGCGATTCTATCCAGACCCACCTCCCCCAAATCCGCCGCCGGATTCTCGCCGGCGAACCTTGCTAGATTCAGCAGCGCCGACACCGCATTCTCTTTTGTCCTCCCGCTCGAGAAATCCAGCAAATCCACCACAACCCCAATTCCCGAAACCCTCCGGAAAGCCTCCTCGCTCTCTTCGCACCCCGCAATCTGCGCGATCACCGCCGTGGCGTCCTCCACGATCCCCACCCGCCCGTCCTTCACCACCAGCGAGAACAGCGGCGGCACGGCGCCGAGCTCGATCACGGTGGCGCGGTTGGGCTGGTAGAGCGAGATCCCGAACAGAGCCTTCAGGGCGTCCTTGATCGACCTCGTCGGCGAATTGGGGCTCTTCACGATGTCGATCAGGGCGTAGATGATGTCGCGCTTGGAGCCGATGATGGACCGGTAGGCCTCGTCGGCGATGAGGAGGCTGTGGAGGGTGGCGGCGCAGGACTGGACGGCGGATTCGGAGGAGGTGGAGCGGTGGTGGGAGAGAGAATGGGAGATGGCGTCGAGGAGGCCGCGCGTGGAGATAAGCGCGTCGCGCGAGGAGATGGACAGGTTAAGGAGAGTGGCGGCGGCGTTTCCCTGGGACTCGCCGGAGGCGGAGTAGAGGGTCTCGGCCAGGAACGGGATGGCTCCGGCTTCGGCGATCAGCGGTCGGCTCTCTTCTTCGTGCTTGCTGATCAGCCGGAGCTCCCTCAAGGCGTCTCCGCGGGTCTGCTCCGACACCGAGCTCAACTTCGCCACCAGCATCCGAGCCGCCCTGCGCTTCACCTCCATTTCAGATCGGATCAGGTCGTTCGATCCCTCAGTGTGATCGGCTTGGATACGAAACAGATGCAGAGAAGGGGAAAAGGGCATTTTCGTCAGAGAAAAAGATGGTGGGTCGATGTAATAATATAGTATGAGCTGTACTATGTTTCGACCATTTCCATCTGGTCCTTTGAAATTTGTAGTACACACTTTTGATTAATTAGTTTGTTTATTTATGAAAATGACGAAGAAAGAAGATTCCGGGGACGATATTGGATGATAATGTCTCTCCAAATTCTATGTTCATATTATTTGACTTGTATTATATTGATTTTTTTTTTGAGTAAACATGATTTATTCCATTAAAAAGGTTAGTACATGTTTGACAATCTTGGTGGGGCAAACATAAGAACTCTATAACAACTTTTGCCTGCATGACGTATTGGAGAAGCCAGAAAAGCTAAGCAAAACCAAAACCAGACTAGGTAGAACTGAAAATATAAAACCATAAAACTAGGATAATACTTGTGGCCATTGCTCAAGGCAGGGTCTACAAACCACTAGGTCCCCCAAAGGCGACAGTCTTCTTTCGCTATAAAACCGAGCCTATGATCACCAGTACCGGGTTGAAAACAGGGTGACCTCGGCGGGAGTACCCTGACTCCCCTGAGCCCCAATATACGACTCATGGCGCCTGGCGAGGCTGTTTACCAGCCCTCGCCTGATCTTCCCGAGGTTCTCCCGCCGAGGCCCCCTTCATTCCTAGAGCCGCTGGAGGTTCCTCAACCAGTCCGGCCCACGAGGTCCCTGATGATCCCCCCTCTGCCGATCCACCCCCGATTCCCCAATGTGCCTTCCCCATCACGAGGGCCAGGCCGTGGATCGATTGGCCGTGGAGAGGTTGCCCCACTTGGTAGTGGAGAAAAGCTCGGCGGCACCCTAATAGTCTGCGCCCAAGTCGTGGCATACCCTTTATCCTTCCGGGTGTTGGGGAAGTGCTTTAGTGACTTATCAAAAGTATGGATTCCCGGGATCTCCTTGTCATAGGCCGTGGGCGAATGACCTATACACCCACAATTATCACAGAAGGTTGGCAGCTTGACATATGTAAGAGAGCATGTGATCGGGTCCTTGAATTCAGGGAATCGAAGGCGCATATGGCGACATAGGGGTCGGTCGAGGGAATGCCAGTAGCGGACCTTCACCCCCCTCCCCCCCCACACACTGGCCGAATTTATCACACGGGACATCCACCGTCCCTCCTAACGCCTCTCCAATTCTAGTTCCCATAATCTTAGTGCTAACAATCCGGGGGATACCATGGGCATGAAATCAAAGTTGCATCCTGTCCATGGCCGGAAGGTCTTCGGCGAAAGGATCCTTCTCCGCCAGCATCAGTGGTTTTCCATCAAAATACCATGGTTCGTTTAGCTGAACCCAATCTCTATCCTCCTTCATGGCAAAATAGAACTCGAAGACCCTAGGGGCGGCGTTCTTTATGACCAAACCAACCGCCGATTTTCCCCATGCATTGATAACGATACGGAGGAGAGTATCCCTACGAGGTTGGACCTCTGTGAGGAGACGACCCACCATCCCATATTTTTGGCTGGAAAGTGCGCTCGAAACAAGCACCCCGTTCACAACCGTAACTTCCAATGGTTCTTCAAACCATAGAGAGCATCCAGAGAAGGTGTGTTGAAGGGCATGTAGGGGAGTATCAGGTTTCACTCATGGAGGCGGGATACGAGGGCGAGGCTGCGAGTAGGTCCCCGCCAGTTCTGTCAACAAGTGATGCCCCTTCTGGGCAGGGACGACATGATCAACCAAAGGAACAACATGAGTTTCCCCATTCGCTGTCTCCAACCCTTCCGCCATCTGCAGACGGTGGCCCTCCAAAACCCTAGTCGAAAGCTGGGGTGATGGCACAATATTCGTCTGTTTGGGAGGACGCCCCGGCGCACATACAGTGGTTTGGGCAACGAAGATTGCTCCCCTGGTCCATTCTCTATCAGCGGGAGCATCACAGGAGGGTACGTGGGCGGGACCTGCATCAGGGCCCAGGTCGGAGTTGATGGCGGCGCCACCGCCTTCTTCTTCCGCCGTGTCCATTTAGGCCACACCACATCGCGCGACGGGCATGGGAAAGGGACAATCCCCGGTTCCGCACCCACGCCAGCGGCTAATGGGGCGAGGACTCCGGCGATCGCACCCACACCACCAGTCGATGGAGTGAGGTCACGGCAAGAGCATTCGGAGAGGGCTGAGAAGATGGTGGGGGCATCAGAGTAGGCGAGTGGAGAGGCGCCGCTGGGGAGGCGGAGCGCGCAGCCTAGTCAGCGAAAATTGCGGAGATTCAGGAGCACGTAGGCAAGACTAAAGTTTAGAGGTCTCGATAGAGACGAGCTGAAAATACGTTTATTTTCAGTCTTGAGTTGTTAATTCACAGGTATACCAATGACACCATAATAATAAGAAATATAAGAAATATGTTCATTCTTATTGGGTTAAGTTAAAGCGATTGTCGGTAATTAATCACTTGATTATGAATACAGCACAAGTTTATAACTAAAGAATGGAGCAAAGCACGTAGGTTGAGAAAAAGAAAAGAAAAAGTAGAAGAGAGATGTTGAATTGAAGCGAAAGTGAGAAGTTGGTGAATGTGAACGGAAGAAGATGCCATGGTTTGACGAGGTCGCTGTTAATCTGCTGAGGTAACACAAAGTTTTGTCAAACCATCTTGCATACCATTTTAAAATAAACACAAATAGATTGAAAAAGCTATTGGCCCAAATGGGTCCAACTTTCCATATTCTTATTGAACCGAAATTGAGTGGGATTGCCCAATGAAAAGTTTGTATAATGAGAGACTACACATTAACACGAGCCCAACCCTGTTTCAAAACCAGTAATTTATTTTATCAGCCAAGAGAAAAAAAATCTCTCAGAAGAACGAACACAATTGTACCCAAATGAGGTTGCTTGCACATCAATGCAACCACAAAGCAACTACCCCTATACAAAATTCAAACTACATTCAGTTTCTTGCACCATACACCAAACCCCAACTTATGTAAACCAAACCCCAGTACATCAAAACAAAAAACCCCCAACAAAGATCTATCATATCTAAATCAAACCTTACTTACAGTTCCAAACAAATCTTTAGACCAAATCCTTCACCAAAATTTTCAGAACTCCTTCCAAAGCCTTTGTTTTTGTTTCAGTAACTTCAAATCAGCCCACATAGGTAAAGAAAGTCAAATGCAGCAGAACCACCTGTGATCTTCAAATGCAGCAGCAGTCTCAAGTCTCAAAAAGCCCTCCCAACAAACCAATAAAAGGCCCTGGAAGAAGACACCAAGAGCACTACCAGAGGGAGGAAACTAAAATAACAAAAACACCTCTCAAACCTAAACAACAATACTACCCACAAAACACAGCAGAAGAGGAAGAGAAGGAAAGACAAACAAAAGAACCCCACATTCACAACATAACAGCCAGACAAGGCCAAAGAGAAAGAACCCCCCAAATTAAGGCCTAACCTCACAACTAAAAAAAACCACAATTTTTTTGATTTAAACCTTCTCTTTAAAGATAAAAGAGAAGACATATAGTCGAAACTCTACATTACAACAAGAACACCGGCGTAAAGCCTGGTATCAGAATAAATCCAACAATGGGCTAACAAACACTGGTCTCAGAATCTAATCTTACAGACAATAAGTACCAGAAAACAAAACCCAATCCGGGGAAAACAAACCAAACAGGAAAACAATGCCTCACAGACCATATTCTGAAACCTAAACTAGAGAGAACTGACAAGCAGCCCAGTCTCAAAAAATACAGCCTAACAACCAGATATAAAACAACATGTACAACAATAACCAACCAGAGCTCAACAGGCTAATCAAAAAACACCCTTAAGGCCAACACAAGCAAACCAACCAAAACAAACTGAACACACACCGACCAAAAGACAAAGCTGGGAACCAAAGGGGAGAAATAGAAAAACACTGAATCTCTAACCGGAAAGGCAGACCACCCACTTAGCAACACAAAATAGATCAACTCGTCACAAGAATGACTCACTCAACCCATCCTCAAAACTCACCGGGATCAGAAAGACCCCGACACACAGGTGGCCAACACCACAACGGTAGAGTTAAACTCTAGCCCCGACCGGAACATGTCTATAACACAAGCTTAGAGCCAAACCCTCGACGTCAGCCAGCACACGAGCGTCGAGTCTCCACCAAAACAGGTTCGGAGAAAAAGACCCATCCAGATCGAAAATCAGAGGAAGGAAAGAAAGAGTGAGAGGAAAAACCCGAGGGAAACCAAAGCAACTCTCGCATGTAGCGTCCCAGAGTGACAAGCCAAACCCAAATCACAACAATCTTCACCGGCGAAGTCGCAGAAATGTGTCCCATGATTGAATCAGGAACTGGGCACCGAGAACTAAGAAGTATAGAAGTAGTAGCCACCGCTGCAGCAAGAAACCCTAATCTGCAACAATCCACACCAGGATGAGGGAAAGTCGTCCCACGGTCAGATCGGAGCCGCCCCAACCCTCCACGCACGGAAGGAAAAGCCACCGACCATCAGATCAGAAGCAAGAACTAAATCTGACAATAACCGGAAGGAGGAGACAAAAGGGGGAAAAGAACGAAGCGAAGGATAAAGGAGAGGCAACCCAAAACCAGCGATTTTGATCGAAAATCTGAAGAAAAAAGGGTCATCGGCGGAGGTAGGGCATCGTTTCTGGCAATCGAACCCACACCCTGTCATTGTAAATCGATGGTGGCCAACACCAAATCCATCGACCTACGGAGAAATATATGACCGGAGGATTGATACGGACCATCAAACAACCCACTATCTTGTAGATCGGGTGCGAAATAGTCGGAGAAGGAGTCAGAACGGAGGGGAAAGGGAGTGAAGAAGTAGAGAAGCAAGGAGGGAGAGAGAGGTAAGGCTGAGAAGAAGGGTAGAAGGGAAATCCACCGCCAGCAGCTCCATGGTCGTGAAGACCAGAGCGCTGTCGGCGGGGGAAGGAGCAAGGGCGGCGATGGGTAAAAAGGATAGGTTACTTTATAGAGAGAAGCTCTCGGTTTAGTTCAAAACATGTAATTAAGTTGGTTATTTTCTTTTGATGCGTCCATTTTTTTTAGCGAAAGTGACATAGATATTATTAATAAAAGAGACCGCATAGAAAACAGGATTTCGTAGGTCCTTGTTTAATAAACTCTGATATCAATAATCGATAATATTACGGGTTTTAACCAGAAAACTTGTAGATTGAGAAGTAAACCTTATGCTAGGCCAAAGCACTAGTAAGAACAGAAAAGTAAGACACATGCATCTGAAACAACTAACTATACCTAAACTGAGCACTATATCCGGCTCGACCTGAGCCCAACCAAAGTACCCCAGAAACTTATGGATCCTCCAATTGGGACCTCTAAACTACTAAGAGATGCTCACGGTTTGAGGAGGTATCATATGACATGGTGGAAGGTTAAACCCTACAAAAAAAGAACAAAACAAAGAAAGGAAAACAGAACTAAACGATCATGACGGCCTAAAACCAGGAAACAAATCAAGGAGAAGGCATCGGTCGAGGCCAAAGAGGAGGCTTCGTCACTAGCGGCTTCAGAGGCGGTGGAGGCTGATCAGGGGAGCGACAGATCTGGTGTATCACCTTTCGGACCTCAACAGATCTACAAGCTCGCGGGGACGGAAGAAGAGGCGGCTTGTGGGGAAGGGGGTAGCGGTAGGTGTGTAGCTAGGGAGGTCACAGCCACTGTGACGCGGATAAGGTGGGAGGGAATGTTGCGATGAAGGTGGTGACGAACGGGACGATGCCCGGAAAGGAAAATTCCATGATAGGGGAACTTGGCTAGGGCCACGCACGTGGGACGTTAAATGATGGTTGTGCCTATTAATATATACATGGCTACATAAATATTCAAAAGTAACATCCGATTATATTAAGTTGTACATGTGCATGACACTGTTGGGATTTCCGTCTAAATATGTTAGATTTTATTATTCATTTTTTTGAAATGATGAAAGTACCCTCACCATAGAAACTTTAAATTACTTCAAACCTAAAAGAAAACCTAATCTTAAACATGAGAAACTCCCAAAAAAGACTCAGAGATCTGATGATCTCTAGTTACGGCATGGAACACACGTTTCTCCAATTTAGTAACCATGACAACAAGAAAAAGGTAATTGATGTAAGTGTAGTGTTTTGTGAATGAAATTGTGTACTTTACATTTCATCACGTCTTGGTATTTATACAGGAGAGAGCATAAGTAAGTTAGAGGTAATAATCAACATGACCTCAAATATCTCTAACTAATAACAAAGAGATAACATGATAGATAGATGGAAGACTAGATCATAAGTTGTTGCTGACCAAGTCATAAGTTGTTACTAATATTCCCCCTCAAGTTGATCAACCGGTTAGTGAGATTCAGCTGGCTAAGTAGAACATTAAACTGTTCGCGCAGTAATGGTTTGATATTAATGTCTGCAAATTGATCATTAGTAGTAACATGCGTGACTCTGAATGTGCCCCGACGAACTTGTTCACCAACAAAATGACAAGCAAGAGCAATATGCTTCATCCAAGAGTGGAAGACAAGATTGGAACTCAAGAAATTGGCACCAAGATTGTTATAATAAGTTGTCGCAGATTGAAGCATCACATGCAATTGAAACCTTAAATGGGTTTAAGGGGAACGGGTACCTCTTATTTTTGGCCTTTTCTCGGTGTCGTTTGGGTCTTCCGGAGACTGTATCAGTTGGGGCTGAAAAATAGAGCATCCTCACTGTTTCAGATGGTGATCAGAATCCTTGCTCAAGGGATAGTGTGCGGTTAGTAGGAGATGGGTTGTCGAGCTCTACAGTGGCCTCCATTGTTTAGACGGCCAGATACACTGATTTACAGGTGAACGGTACGTTGCCGGTTTTCGGCGAGCCTTCTTGTCCAGCTCCAATTTATTCGATGCCTATTACATGGGGAGTTTCCTTGCTTCAAGGGATTTCGAATCCTAATGGCTCGGATTTGGTCTTGCCGCAAATCTTGGACGTGATTGCAGCGTCGTCACCGATTTCCTCAGTGGATCAAAGTCACGCTTATTATGGGTCTGTTAATGGGCTGAGGATTAAGGCAGTTTTGGGCACGAAGGTTGGAACAGTTCCTGATCAGGTTGGCGTGGCTACTAATCTGGTTGGGTTGGGCCATCCTCATGGGGATTCTAGGCCTGATCTAGACGGGTCTTTGGTATTAGCAGGAGGTATTTTAGGGTATGGTGTCGAGGTTGCTGTTGGAGAGGGTATTCCAATTGCCGAGGATTCGCTGGTTCTTGAGTTGGGATCGAAAGTTTCTGTTGAGGGACGAGAGTCTCCGTGGAAGGCTGCTTTGATGCATCAGTCACCCCGTACGGGTCATGTGGTAAAGAAGTCGACATGATCTTTTGTTGCTCATAGGTCGGTTACTCGGTCTTTTAGCCGTGAACGTCTTGTTAAAAACGTTCCGCCTGCTGCGGAGATGTTTGCCAAAGGGGCGGCTAAAGCTTGTGAGGACTTCAAAGCTTTATCTAATTGATAGGGTTAGGGTCTTTCGGTCTTGTCGTCTTTTATTTTTTAATTTATAAGGTTTTTTGGCCTTAGCTTCATTGTGGGAGCTCTTTTTGTAATTGTTACTCCGGTTTTGTCCGTCGGATGCTTCGCTCTCTAGAATTGTCGTTTCCTTAATAAATTTCTGCGTTGATAAAAAAAAAAGATTGTCACAACAAACAACTGGAGAATGCAGCTGGACATGGCCAATCTCTTTAAAAAAGAGAAAACTAACATTAGTTCATATGTCGTATCTGTAATGCTTTGTATTCAACCTCTATAGAAGAACGAGCGACTGAACGTTGTTTTCTTGAACTCCATGATATCAGAGTTGAACCAAGACAAAAAAGTTAACTCGTGGTGGAAACATAATCATTTTTATATTATCCTCTACCATATTGAATAATATTTTATATATTTTTTATTTAAACCTATTTTTTAAAATTTCCTTCATTCTTTTCTTGATTTTATTTTTAATCCTTATATTCGTCTATCACATCATATGATGGTTCTGTGAAATCAATCCATGACAATATTGTGTGATGAATCCATGACAGTATTGTGTGATGGTTCTGTGATAAACCATTCATGAGCCATATTACAGAACAAGTATGGTATGAACCCCCAAGTACACTTCAAGTTATGTGATAAATCTGTTTTCTTCAAATATTGTATTATGATAGCTTAGTACACCCCATTTTCAACTTCACCTTATTTCCCTTATATTTGTCCCTCTCCTCCTTCGATTCAGCTGGACTTAAACGACATGCACTTCTACATCTTCTTTTCCAATGAAGACCCAACACCTGGATAGTCACTAATCTCAAATCTAAGAAAGAGATAGAGATATTAAGGCCTCGTGTTTGAGCTATTTCTCGAGCATGGAGGACGAAGAACAGAGGACCAATCTCACCCCGACCACTTCGATTTCATCTCGGCCCTCACCTCCATGGTCTCCTCGCCTTCGGCTTCTCCGGAGGCTATGGCTTTTCAGTTCCAAGCCCTATCGAGACGATGTAGCTCT
The DNA here is from genome assembly GCA_963921825.1 of Erodium maritimum. NCBI lineage: Eukaryota > Viridiplantae > Streptophyta > Magnoliopsida > Geraniales > Geraniaceae > Erodium > Erodium maritimum. Next base: position 19,565,898 of record OY997596.1, read on the forward strand.
CGAGGAGATTAGTGAGAGGAGGAGGAGAGGGTTATAGCGTCGCTTTGGAGGGAATTAACGAAAAGGCCTTAAAAACCCAAACCCTTTTGCATGTTGACCTTCCTTTTTTCAGTTCTTTTTTATAGCCCAAACCTATGAAATTACTTTCTTATCCCTCAGTTTAAACATTTTCATTTCCCCTCCTTTTTTTCCCAGCACCTCTTTTAACTCTACAACACCCTAGTTTCAACATAATACACATCTTTTACTTCTCTTACTCTCAACTTTCTCTCTCTTTCATCTTCGAACTTCTCTTATTTTCTTCTTCTTACTTCTCCTATCTACAATCATCATCATCTAGTTGTGGTCGTCGCGAAACACTTGCCACCGTCCCGTCGAGCTTGCCACGACGCTACTGTATTCTTCTTCTCTTATTTTTTTCTCCTATATTTTTTTTGTACGGGTCTCGACCGAGGTATAGAATTTGACCGATCGATTCGGAATGTTCAAAAACATGGTCGATCGGTTATGGCCAATCCATCCAAAAACATGGTCGATCTACCATGTTTTTTAACACGATCGACCGACCATGTTTTTGGGTGGATCGCCCATAACTGATTGACCAAAAACATGGTCGATTGACCACGTATATATCCACCAAATTTTATCCCGAAAAGTTTTGGGGGAACAATTGAATTTCAAGAAAATTATGGGGAAATTTTGACTTTTGAAAAAATTAGGGTCAATTTTGGAAAAGGGTAAAATAGGTATATTAGAAGTTTCATTAAAGATGAAGGTCATCTAGCAAATGAATTAGAAATGAAGGTTATTTTGCAAACGACATTAGAAAAGGAGGTCATTTCGCTAAATTCTCCCGTCGCTTTGTCGTCGTCGGTGGTGGTTGTCGGTGAAGAGGAGATTGGTGAAAGGAGGAGGAGGAGAAGGTTAAGACACTTATTTTGGAGAGAATAAATGAAATGGGGTTTGAGGTTGCGGAAGATGAGGATAAGGAAAGGCCTTTTTAGGGTTTAAAAGTCAAAAAGTAATTTTGATATTCTTGAAAAAAATATTAGGGTTATGTACCTTGGACATGGTTGCATCTGTTCAAAAATGAACAAAAAATACTAACTTGTGTTGTGAATATAGGTATAATAATAATAATAATAATAATAATAATAATAATAATAATAATAATAATAATAATAATAATAATAATAATAATAATAATAATATAAGAGGGTATAAGAACACAAGATAGAAAAGAGGTGCAGAGGCCAAAATGCTCTCAGTATTGTGTATTGCCGTATAGCAAAAATTGGTGTGTTTTAACCATGGGATGTGTATGCTATTTATAGAAAAATTTCCCAACATTTTACCTTAAAACACAACATACTTTCTTGCAAGATAAAGGGGTATGAGGCCTCACCATAATGATGGTGGGTGGCCACCATATTTACAACACTCCCCCTTGGACACAACCATTCATAAAATAAGATAACACTGGATGTGCTTAAAGCTTAGGTTGCCTCGTTAAAAACCTACTCAGGAAAACCCGGTAAGAAAAAACCTGTAAGGAAAAGAGTGCAACGCAAAAGCATGCTTGAAGTTGTGCTTGATCATGTGCTTGATGCTGCATCGTAAAAAACATTTCCAAGAAAACCATGTGGGACAAAACTTGGATAAGGGAAAAAGAGTACCGCACATGATTCTCGTTCCCCCTCATCGTTACTCCCCCTAATGACTGACAGGATCACTTTGAATGTTGGTTGAGTCGACGCATCCCGATCTTGAACACTAGCTTTTCAAAAGTAGATGTCGACAAAGCCTTAGTAAATAAGTCGGCAAGATTTTCACTGGACCGAATCTGCTTGACATCCATCTCATAACTCTTCTAGAGTTCATGAGTATAAAGAATTTCGGAGAGATGTGTTTGATTATATCCCCTTTGATATAGCCTCCTCTGATCTAAGCAATACAAGATGCATTATCCTCTTATATTGTGGAAGGGGAATTTTCCAGAGGAATGCCGATTGAGCTCTGTATATGCTGAATAACTGATCGGAGGAACACATATCTCGGTTAGCTTCATGTAGTGCAAGAATTTCTGAATGATTGGACGACGTCGCAACCAAAGTCTGCTTCGTTGAGTGTCAGGAAATGGTCGTCTCATTGCAGTTAAATACATATCGCGTCTGGGAGCGAGTTTTATGGGGATTTGATAAATATCCTATATCTGCATATCCAACCAAGACAATGCTCACCATGTACTTAGAATACAAAAGTCCCAAATCTTTAGTATCACTCAAATAACGAAGTATGTGCTTGATACCATTCCAATGTCGTCGAGTGGGTTCTGAACTGAACTTGGCAAGTACATTTACTATGAATGCTATATCAGGTTGAGTACATTATGCCAAATATAACAAAGCCCCAATAGCATTTAGATATGGTACTTCAAGATCAAGTATCTCTTCATCAGCTTCCTTAGGGCGGAATGGATCTCTCTTGAAGTACTGAGTGAATGAGCATTATCCATGCTAACGCGTTTAAGGAGCTTCTCAACATATGCATATTGATGGATCAAAATACCATCAGACAGATGCTCGAGCTGCAGGCCGAGACAATGTCTTGTCTTCCCCATATCTTTCATTTCAAATTCCCTTTTCAGATATTCTGCAGTTTTGAGGATCTCTTCTGCAGTCCCAATCAGATTCATATCATCGACGTATACTGCTACGATAACAAACCCAGAGTTTGTTTTCTTTATGAATACACATGGACATATGATGTTATTCTTATAACCTTCTTTGATAAGGTACTCGCTAAGACGATTGTACCACATTCTCCCGGATTTTTTTAGTCCATACAACGACTTCGGTAATTTTATCGAACACATATTTCTTGGACTATTTTTCATTGCTTCAGGTGTCCAAAATACCATACAAGTAAGCACTGACAACGTCCATCATACACATATCAAGTCCCTTAGACACTGATAGGTTGATCAAATATTTGAAAGTTATCATATCCATCATTGGGGAATATGTCTCATCAAAATCGACCCCCGGTCGTTGAGAGAATCCTTGGGCCAGAAGTCTAGCCTTATACCGGGCGACTTTATTTTTCTCATTTCGTTTCATTGTAAACACCCACCTGTAACCAACAGGTTTAACACTGTCAGGTGTTTTGGAAACGGGCCCAAAAACTTGGCGTTTCTCCAATGAAGCCAATTCTGCTTGAATTGCTTCTTCCCACATAGACCAGTCATCTCTGTGACGACAATCGTCGATGCTTCAGGGCTCAAAGTCAAACTCATTGATTATCTCATTGGCCACCACGAACGCAAAGACTTCATCAACAATAATTGATTGTCGATCCCAAGTTTCTTTTATGTGTGAGTAGTTAATATGAATTTCCTCATTCCTTTGCTCTCGCAATTCATCAAGACTATTAGAGCCTTCCGGCATTTTCGGAACGATTGGTTCTTCTGGAACCGACTATGATAGTTCTTCTGGAACCACCTCTGATAATGAGGCTTTCTCATCCCCTTTATTCGTCTGACATTTCTGCTTCCGAGGAACAATGTCTTTTGATCCAACTAGTCATCCACGCTTCAGGCGTGTACTAGAGGAATTGATAGCCGCCTTTGCAGTATCACCAGTGATCTTAATTTTAGATGCTACATTGATAGCATCTATATAAGATTTTGTCATCTTTGATGTGTCTGCAAATGCATCAGGCATTTGATTTGTAATATTCTGCAAATGAAGTATCCTCTGTACTTCTATCTCACATTGTGACGTGCGTGGGTCAAGATGTCACGCCCCAAATCCGGTTTTGACTGGACCCGAGGCACGGTTCCCAATGCACCAGTTTTGAGGCACGATTCCCAAGGCACCGATTTAGCGTTCCCCCTTTTAAACCCGTCCTAAGTCTGATTAGCAGTCCAGTTTAGGGTTTTAAAACCGTTCAACAGTCCCAAGATTTTTGTTTTCGATTATCGGTCCGGTAGTTCGATCCAAACAGTTCAGCTTTGTTCCTCCGTCCCAAAAATTAAACCTTTTTCACTAAAACTATCATTTCTTTTAATCTCAACTATTTTGATGCTCCAAAATCGAACTAAACCAAACTGTTTTATTTTAGAAACGTTTTAATCTCCTTTCCAATTTTTTGCTCTGATTAAAACCTGCTTCAATAATCAAAAACTAGATCCAAACTCACGGGAACAAGGAAAAGGGGAGGAGGGTTCGGTTAGAAACGCCGGCGACCATCAGCGGTGATAAAGCCAGCCGAGGACTCACGGTGGTACCTCACCGTAGGGAAAGGAGACAGTTGGCGGTGGAGAACGATCGTGGGGGCGATGGAACTAGTCGAAAACACCTCGCCGTAGATCTGAGTTGTGCGACTTCGAACTGAACGGAGAGGACGAGAGGAAGAAGGGCGGTGAGAGGCTTGGCCGGCGATTTTCGTCTGAACGGAGAAGGGGGACTGCCGAGGGAGAGATGGCTGGAGATGAAAGAGCCGGTGGCGAGGTCTCGATGAGGGAGGAGGGGCGGAAGAAAAGGGAGGGAGGTGGTGGCGATCGTGTGCGAACGAGGAAGGAGGTGTGAAGGAGAGAGAGGCGTGAGGGAGAGAGAGTTTGGGTGAGTTGAGCGAAGAAGACGACTGAAATTAGGGTTCCAACCCTAATTTCGTCTTTAAATACCTGGGCCTGGAATGGGCCTCAGGCAGTAGTTGGGCCTCCGGCTGACAAACGGGCCTCACAACCCAAGAGAAGGGGTTGGGTCGGGCGGGTCTGGCCTGGCCGGGTATACTGGTCGGTTCCGGCCTAACCCGGTTCAGCCCATTTTTTAATATTTTTCTTCTCAAATTTCACTCGTTGCAAAAATCTACCCCAACGTTTCATATTTCAAAATATTACCCTTTTGAATGAGTGTGGTTTTACAGTCTACCCCCCTTAAAAGAATTTCGTCCTCGAAATTTAAAACGAACGCGCTCCTCTTGACCCTATCTCAGGGAACGTCCGCTCAAAACTCACAAGCGAGGCATCCACGTTGTACTTCTGTAGTTTGGGAACACGTGGAAGCTGCTAGGAAGCGGCTCTAGTTCTGCCAGAAAAACACAAAATGTACGATAAGCTGCGGGGCCAACTTGCCTCCGTCGTGGTCGAACCGCTAACAGTTCTTCTTAGGCTCACTCTCAGAATATCTGATCACCAATTGAAACTCAAGAGGCCCGCGCCTTTCATCTGTGTAATTGTTCTATCGGTTCCGCACGGTCTTTAACCGTTTCCGAATCTACGCGACCTTCACTTAATCGTGCTTCACTAGATCATGCTAGTTACTCAAATTAAACTTTGCGTTGAAAAACAACATTACTCAACAGTTCACAATTTCAACAAGAAACGATTTAGATCAACACAAGGAATCATTGAGTACACACAACAAGTCGATTAGCCTTCAGACACTGAGGAATAACAGCTAACGATCTTGGTAACCTATACCGGAATCCAACGTCGGTGTAGATAGCGGACCGTCACAAACAACCTCGATGTAGATACCCCTCAACGGAATTTCTCATCGGTATAGGTATCACACCGGAACAAACGACATCGGTCTAGACATGCCATGCCTGAATTTCCCGTCGGTATGGGTGTCTTACTGGAATACTCCGAAAGTTGGACAAAGACGGAGCCACCCGCAGGTGTAACTTCTCAGTTTCTCTTTAGTAACCGTCACAAGAATAGTTAACACTGGAACGCCAATAAGGTCATGTCACGACCTAACATACACAAGACAAGCAAGTAACACACAAATGCCATCATCAAAACAAAGGTTCTCATAATCACTACATGGTTTGGAACAACCGCTCGTTTCACCACATCTCGTGGAAAGGTAGGCGTACCTCAATCAAGGAAATAATACAATGTACCGACACCTGGTCGGAAGGCGGCACGCCTCAAAACATACCACAATCAGAAGCTCATGCTATACCAAGCACGGCGCACTTGTCCAACATAGCAACATGTCACACCGATTAAACCTTATCAAATTCCCAACCAGCTAATGGACCAGCCACACATCAAGCATCACAATTGTAGGTTATGGCAAAACCATCAGCACCCAACTGCGATCGATCAAGGAGGCTATCCAACCTGCGATAATTCTCTTACCGTTGACACTTGCTCACAAAATATCGATTGATCAACTTATAAGTCGTTTCATCCGAGTCATCACGATAATGAGTCCACAACAAGCATTGAAATCTCGAGGATTTGAACAGTTCAGAAAACTAGCGCGGTTCCTTCAATCGTTTCTCGAACAACTCAGAACCAGCAACGGTTGTGCCCTGCATGGCACAGATCCGACCTACCGCGCAACACTTTGTTCGGTGCCATCTTGTTACTGGCATGGAAGCTTGTGGTAGTCGCACTCGGCTGTCTGTTGCCGGATTTCAACGTGAGGTGCTCTCACTTCGATGGCGTAACTTAATGGTTATGCTAGTCCTCGCGGGACGTTGGCATTCGTTCTTCTCTTGCTGACGGAGATATGCATTGGTACTCGGTTCGCGTTCTCCGTATTTTGCTCTGCTGGGGATGTCGCTTGATGACGATGTATCTCTCGAAGTTGTTTGACTGTAACGTGCGGCACGAACGATACGACTCTCGAACACGTCTTCTTGCTGTAGCGCGGCACGAACTATCTCCTCGATCTGCTACAAGCTCTGATCTTTGGTGTCGTCATTGTTGACCATTTCCTTTTAAACGTCGTCGCGTCGTCGCCGAGCGTCAGGTCTTCGTCTTGAAGTGGTCCGACCTCCGGTGGTCTTCATGCCTCCTTAGCGCTCCGCGCCGCTCCTTCTTGAATTCGTGCTGCATTCTTCTCGGCGATGCGCTCGGACAGGTCCTTCGTCTTTCTGGCTCTTCAGGCTAGCATTCGGTGCGATCACTCTACTTGCGCGAATCTGCGTGGTCCAAGGATGTCGGCGTCGTCTCTGGTCTCAGGTCTATTCCATTGCTGGCTTCGTGAACTGGCGGCACTCCGATCGGTCCCTCTGGAAAGAACGTAGGGAACACACTCTAATCTAATCTCTCACGTACAATATACACTTGTCTAATCTCTTCGTTCGTTAGCCGGGATGTCAAGACAAAATGGTTGTCTCAAAGGTTCGAATCTTATGACCTAAATCTTCCAGCGGGGTAGAAGAAGCTGTAGATTGCGACGTTTGTGGGTTATGGGCCCACCACGCTTCCACTGCGCTATTCTGATCTTATCGTCACTCGGTCATCTCTGGTGATCGGTGGAACCGTTCACTGGTCAAGGCTGCAGCCTTTCACAGCTCGGGCATTCGTTGCCGATACCATTCGGTGAATGCCTGTTGTTTCACCAATCGATTCTTACAACTCGATCCGTACTCTCGAAGAAGGACAGAACTTCCCGTACTACTAGGTCTGTTACTCCTCTTTCAAACTCCAACTGACACTAGTTGGTACTACCACACCTCTAGTTGGTGTGCTAAGATACGGGTGGGCTTACCAGTTTAAACTCGTTCCATCATAAAGTAATCACGAAACAATACAACCAAGTGTAATACTCAAGTGTCAGCAAACACGAAATCCAAAATGTAAATCGTAAACAAGTACTCTAAGCGCTGTCAAGATCAGTATCAAGTCCCTCAGCTCGAGGCCCGACAATCGCGTACACTTTTCCCTACTGAGTCTGAGGTCCTCCTCTCGGTGGTAGTGAAAGAATCTGCTGCTGTGGTCGCTGTACGGGTCCTCTCCCAAATCAGTCAGGACACACTGTGGAGATGTGTCCCGATCTGCCGCAGTGATAGCATGTCCTCTCATCTGGACGCGGCCTCTCCTCGGTCTGCACCATCTCGGGCGCGAAGCGAGACAGGGACGTGAACCTCGCCTCATACTCAGAGACGGTCATCCCTCTCTGCTGCATATCCAAAAACTGCTGGTGTCGGTCACCTTGAACAGATCGAGGAAAATACTGTTCCAGGAACAGTCTGGTGAACATCTGAAAGTCCTCTCCAACCCTGGTCTGCACGTACTGCGACTAGTAGTATGCTTCTCCCTCAAGCTGAAAAGTCTCAAATGATACTCTCAAACGACTATCAGATACCTCAAACGTATCCAGGTTGCGGTTAATCCGTTCCAACCAACCTGCGACATCCACGGGGTCTGAACTCCCGGAGTAGACTGATGTGTCCAGCATGCAAAAATATTTAAGTGCCTGGGCCGTAAAGCTATCAAAATGGTTTGGCCTTTCAATATAGGCTGTGGTAGCCGTGGGCACGGTCTCTGGTGTCGGCGCTGTAGTCTTCTGCTGAACGCTGATCGCTGCTAGCACTGCGCGAACCACCTCCCTAGAGGGGCCGCCTGAGTCGGCTCTACGACTGGAGGAACTCTAGGTGGTAACCCTGACGGTCCACCCTCAAAACTCCGGTGCTCTGTAGAACTAGCACCCTGGGCACTCGCTGCCCTTGCCTGCCCAACAGCTGGTGTCTGGCTCTGCCCCACAGCTGGGCGGCTCCTGGTCCCTCTCGGGATGTAAACACGGGACATCTCGTGTACTCGTTTCATTTATAACTTATAAGTTCAATTCGATTTAACTCAAGCGGTTCGATTTAACATAGGGACGTCCTCATGCGTCTCAAAGGGATCCTACTTGGATCAGTAGTACGTAGTATAGTCATATATAATATTTATATAGACAAAGAATTTCGCACCTTGTGTGTCTCACAACATCAAGAAAGTAATGCAATCAAGCAGTAGTTCAACCAACTCCCACATGAGGCATAGTTTCAAATAATCCCACAATCAATATACCGGACCGGTATCCATCTCGGTCGGGTATCTTCCCATCACGTGGGGTTCAAATCATAACACAACAAATCCACGATTTATGTCCTCAATTCCTTTCTCATAAATCTCAACTCTTTCCATAATCTCAACCTCTTACTTTTCTCTTATAACATTCATGTCGATCTCGTGTTGTTACAACCCGATTCAGGCGTCCCCAAATCTCGTTGTAACCACTTGACATCCCTCTATCACGCTCGACTACAGTGGCGCCCCTGAGTCAGCCCGTGATAGTGCAAACACTTCAGTTTCACAGAATTTTGGGCATGACCCGTTCGTATTTTCCACCAACCATCCGCTTAAGCGGGACATCTAATCATCAATTTCATATGGCATTCAGTACACAAGGTTCACACAATCAGCAAACACACATCACCGTACAATCACGAAATAAATACTGCAAGTATTCCTTGGGTTTCTACCCTTTACTCAAATAACACCCAAACCATACACACAAGTAAAGCAATAGCGATCACGCAATAATTCACTAGCGATACACACATAACAAGACTCCCTTAACGCGCCGGACCTCACGACTATAGCATAATTTACCGACACTCGGTCGGAGGGGAGGCGCACCCTATCACGGCTCATAGCTCGTTTTACCGACACTTAGCTGGAAGGTAGGTACACCTTGCCATAACGCGTTTTACCGACTCCTAGTCGAAAGGTTGGTACACCTTGTCACTGACAATAGCACATTTTACCGACTCCTACTCGGAAGGTAGGCACCCCTTATCACAGAATCATAGCACGTTGTACCGACTCTTAGTCGGAAGGTAGGCACCCCTTAATACTGTCAACAACACGTTTTACCCACTCCCGGTCGGAAGGTAGGCACACCTTATCACAGAATCTGAGCACGTTTTACCGACTTCTAGTCGGATGGTAGGCACACCTTAATACTTCAACACTTCAACAAGCCAACACTTCAATAAGTCAACACTTCAATAATTCAACACTTCAATTTTACCAATCATAGAACGGCCAACCAAGTGGCAATACACTTAACAAACGGTTTACTCAACAACCAATTTAGAACGGTCAATCATTGCTCGTTAACCCAATCCCGATCTCAACCGTTCGGTTTCACCGATCACTGTAACTTACAGTCAATAAGGGAAGAATACCAATCAAGCAATGCAACCATTGTAATATAAAAGATTCAAACTTAAACGAACATTGAAACAATAGAACTTGTGTCGTTCCAACTCTACGCATCAAATGTTCCCGACTTGCGTTACTGAGTACCACGACTTAGACCACCTAACTCTACCCACCTAATTGACGTCGGTCCGAGGTTTTGAAAACACGTTCAAAATGAAACCAGGCTCTGATACCAAATTGTCACGTCCCAAATCCGGTTTTGACCGGACTCGAGACATGACTTGAGTTGACAATTAAATAATAACAAAATAATAATAAAACCGATTAAAAACTCAAGAGGTTTCAATAAAATACTCGAATAACATGTTCCAAGTTATAAATAGGAGTCAAGTTCAAAATAGAGTACGAAAATACGCGGTTCATTACAAATGACCCATGACGTCTCTAACACCCAAACTATCCAGAAGCTCCCGAGCCTCGAATCCACTACTCAACAAGCACGCCTGTACAAACAATCAATAAAACAAATAGGGGTGAGCTTACGCTCAGTAGGGAAAATCATAAACAGTTTAACCTCCAATATAATAATAAAACTGCTTTAGCACGACGACACATACTGTAATTAATACTTTTAATCAAAATGATGCGGTAAAATAGGCAAGATAAGAACAATATCACATTCTTAAAAATAACGGTAACTTTCAGGAGAATAAATGGAAAGCGTTGTAAAGATTCGATAACACACCAACAACTCAAGCCCTCAATACTCCGATCCACGAATAGGTTCTTGTGTCATATCGGATCCCATACTCCGATCCACAAGAGTATTCGTGTCATATCAGATTTTCCCTCGGTCCAGAGGAGGCACATACATCGGGCTACCGATAACAATCCCTGAGGGACGCTTATCGTCGGGATTCTCGGAAATGCCCCCAAAGGACCATATGTCATAGGGAACCAAGGTAATGCTCCCGCATGACACATACACTCGGGTGAATCAATAAGTAACCGTTCCCCGCAGGGTAAACCATCCAATTGCCCCGCAGGGTCCACCAACCAATTCCCCGCAGGGTAAACAAACCGATGCCCCGCAGGGTCAACAATCACACGCCATACCGGAAACGCACATCGGCCTAGACGTCTTCCCTGTAACGCACATCGGGGAGTATAATCAATGCCCTGCATGGTCCACAACCAATATCCCACAGGATTAACCAATCAATGCCCCGCATGGTCCAACAATCAATATCCCGCAGGATCAACAATCAATGCCCCGCAGGGTCCAACACTCAATATCCCGCAGGATCAACAATAAATGCCCCACAGGGTCCAACAATCAATATCCCGTAGGATCAACAATCAATGCCCCGTATGGCCCATAACCAATGTCCGGCAGGATCAACCAATCAATGCCCCGCAGGGTCCAATAACCAATGAATTCAAAGACTCACAAGAGAATAACATACTACACAATCATGGAACAACCGAAGCTTAGCAAATCACAATTCCATCACAACACACCAACGAGATCCATATACCTTTACACTTACCGTTATACTTACCAATCGCAATTCATCGGTCTACCACTCATCCGATCGTACCATTTAGCACAATCAATTATACTCAATCATTCATTTAATCATTCAATCATTCAAGCATCCATTCAACATTCAATCATTCACGCATTCATTCGATCATTCAATCATTCAAGCATCTATTCAAACATTCAAGCATAAGATTTATCTAGTTTCGTTAGATTCTTAATTTATCCTGAAGGCTAAGCAGGCAATGCATGTGAGGCAACCACAAACAATCCTATGGCTCATCTCGGCCTTTCTACCAGTAAAGCAATTTCCCAAGTATTGAAAGAGAGTTAAACTAGTTATTCACATCCTACGCATGCATGCTAGACACGTCCGGTTATTAGTAATCGAATGAACGATTATTCTAGTTATTCGCATCCCATATGCAATCTAGGAGCTTTCCGATTTTATTAACCTAATAGGCATACTAAGTATTAAATTGCACGAGTAGTTTAGTACTTTCCCTACCTCAAGGTCTTCCTCTAATAATACTCCTAGTTGCTGACGTCTGGGTCTACTCCGTCTTCGCGGGCGAAGTCCAAGCTTGGGTTTTTAACAGTTCAAACTTACGATCAGTTCAGGTACGGTCCAAAGTAAATTCAATACGTTGCCTTTTAAACTCGAACGGGTCAAAACGGGATTAAACGACGAGTCGGGTTCGAGCACTCGAGCCCCGAGCACAGAACCCGGTGCACGTTTCCCGAGGCACGTTTCCCAATGCACCGGTTTCGAGGCGCGGTTTCCAAGTCACCGATTTAGCATTCCCGCTTTTTAAACCCGTCCTAAGTCTGATTAGAAGTCCGGTTTAGGGTTTTCGAAACCGTTCAACAGCCCCAAGACTTTTGTTTTCGATTATCGGTCCGGTAGTTCGATCCAAACAATTCAGCTTTGTTCCTCAGTCCCAAAAATTAAACCTTTTTCACTAAAACTATCATTTCTTTTAATTTCAACTATTTTGCTGCTCCAAAATCGAACTAAACCAAACTGTTTTATTTTAGAAACGTTTTAATCTCCTTTCCAATTTTTTCTCTGATTAAAACCTACTTCAATAATCAAAAACTAGATCCAAACGCACGGGAACAAGGAAAAAGGGAGGAGGGTTCGGTTAGAAATGCCGGCGACCATCGGCGGTGGTAAAGCCAGCCGAGGACTCACGAAGGTAGCTCACCGTAGGGAAAGGAGATGGTTGGGCGGTGGAGAACGGTCGTGGGGGCGATGGAACCCATCGAAAACACCTCGCCGTAGATCTGAGCTGTGCGGCTTCGGACTGAACAAAGAGGACGAGAGGAAGAAGAGCGGCGAGAGGCTTGACCGGCGATTTTCGTCTGAAAGGAGAAGGGGGACTGCCGAGGGAGAGACGGCTGGAGATGAAAGGGCCAGTGGCGAGGTCTCGGTGAGGGAGGAGGGGCGGAAGAAGAGGGAGGGAGGTGGTGACGATCGTGTGCGAACGAGGAAGGAGGCGTGAAGGAGAGAGAGGCGTGAGGGAGAGAGAGTTCGGGTGAGTTGAGCGAAGAAGACGACTGAAATTAGGGTTCCAACCCTAATTTTGTCTTTAAATACCTCGGCCTGGAATGGGCCTCAGGCAGTAGTTGGGCCTCCGGTTGACAAACGGGCCTCACAGCCCAAGAGAAGAGGTTGGGTCGGGCAGGTCTGGCCTGGCCGGGTCTGTTGGTCGGGTCCGGCCCAACCCGGTTCAGCCCTTTTTTTTCTTCTCAAATTTCACTCGTTGTAAAAATCTACCCCAACGTTGGGTCATCGAATCCTAGCAGTGAAAGGCTGCAGCCTTGACAAGAAAACGGTCTGACCGGTCACCGGAGATGACCGAGCGACGATAAGATCAGAGTAGCGCAGCGGAAGCATGGTTGGACCATAACCCGCAGGAGTTGTAATCCCCAGCTTCTTCTACTCCCGCTAGAAGATTTAAGTCTTAAGATTTGAACCCTTGAGATAACGCTAACATCCTTAGACCAGGCAGACTCGCGCCAACGGAGCTGACCAACCCAGACGTCAGTCGAAGGGCCAAGAAGACGGAGGACCTGTCCGAGCGCACCGCCGTGAAGATTGCAGCACGACTTCAAGAAGGAGTAGAACGGAGCTCTAATGAGGCATGAAGACCACCGAAAGCCGGATCGCATCAATATGAAGAATCGATACTTAGTACCGACGCGACAAGTCCAGGAGAAGACGACCAACGATGACGACACCAAGACCGGAGTAGGTAACGGATCAATGAGAGAGTTCGTGCCGCGCAACAACAATGAAGACGTGTACGAAAATCACATCAGTCACGCCGCACGCTGCAGGTGAACAAACACCTAGAGATATAGTGACATCAAGCGACATTCCCAGCAGAGCAGAATACGAAGAACGCAAACCGAGTACCAAGACGTATCTTTGTTGACAAGGGAAGGACGAATGCCAACGTCCCGCGAGAACCAGCGTAACCGCTAAGTTACACCGTAGAAGTGAGAGCACCTCACGTCGAGATCCGGAAACAGTTAGCAGATTACGACTACCGCAAGCTTCCAGGCCAGTAACAAGATGGCACCGAACGAAGCGTTGCATGGTGGGGCGGATCTTGTGCCATGCAGGGCACAGGGGAAATTTAAGAGTTAACCGTTGTTGGGTCTGAGTTGTTAGAGAAACGATTGAAGGAACCGCGCTAGTTTTCTGAACTGTTCAAACCCTAGATATTTCAGTGCGTGTTGATTACTCCTTAAGTGGTGACTTGGGTGGACTTGCCTATAAGTTGGTTTGATCGATAGCTTGTGAGCTAGTGTCAATAGTGAAAGAAATACCACCGGTTGGGATAACCTTTGTTGATCGATCTTAGTTTGTGTCCCATTGTCGAGTGTAGTTATCATAACGTTTGGGCTATGCGTCTCGAAGGACGCCTACTTTCGATTGAGAGCCGGTAAGAGATTATACCGTTCCTTGTTGTTGTGCGTCGTTCGTCCGACTAGATGACGGTAGAGTTCGTGGTTGTACTGAACCGTGCCCCGGTTTTGAGAACCGTTGTCTCGTTGATGTGATGAATTGGGTGAAGCGACTTGTAAGGTGGTTTGGTCAGTGGTTGTGAACAGGTATCGATGTCAAGAGAATTATCGCGGGTTGGATAACTTTCTTGATTGATCGCAGTTAGGTGTTGATGGTTTTACCACGATCTAGGTTCGTGATGCTTGATGTGTTGCTGATCCGTTATCAGGTTGAGGATCTTGATAAGGTTTACCTAGTGTGATATGTTGCTATGTTGGACAAGTGTGTCATGCCTTGTATGACACGAACTTTTTGACTGTGGTATGTTTTGGGGCGTTCTACCTTCCGACTAGATGTCGGTAATTTGTGTTATTTCTTCGATTGGGGTACACCCACCTTTCCACAAGATGTGATGAACGAATAGTTGTTCCAGACCCTACAATGTTAGTGAGATCTATTGTTTTGATGAATGCATTGTGTATTACGTCCTTGTAATTTATTTGTGATCGGTCATGACTTGATAGTGGTTGAATTCTGGGGTGATTTGTCCCTGTAACGGTTACTAAGGAGGAAATTGAGAAGTTACGTCAGTGAGTGGTTCCGACCTTGTCCGACTTTCCGAGTATTCCGGTACGACCCTATACCGATGGAAATTCCGGTATGGGATGTCTAGGCCGATGTTGTGTGTTCCGGTGTGATACCTATATCAATGCAGGATTCCGGTGCAGGATATCTAGGCCATTACCTTAGTTTTCTTAAGTGTTTGGATGTTACTCGGCTTGTGTTTTTACTCGGTTTTTCCTTGAGTTGGTGTGAGACGTTGCACGTTGGATTTGTAAATTTTTGGGTAAGACGGTTTTGCACCGCTAAGTGTGACGTTTGAGTAACTAGCGTGATCTAGTGAAGCACGATGAAGTGAAGATCGCGTTGATTCGAGAACGGTCAAAGACCGCGCAGAACCGACGGGAGAGTTACGCAGATAGGAGTGGTTCGACCTAAGAAGGACCTTTAGTGGTTTGACCGCGACGGAGGTAGGTTGGCCCCGCAAATTATCGTACATTTTGAGATCTTCAAGCAAAACTAGAGTCGTTGCCTAGCAGCTTCCACGTGTTCCCAAACTGCGTAAGTACACACGGATCCCTCGCTTGTGAGTTTTAAGCGGACGTTCCCTGAGATATGGTCAAGTGGAGCGCGTTTGTTTTAAATTTCGAGGACGAAATTCTTTTAAGGGGGGGGGGTAGATTGTAAAACCCGACTTATTTTAAAAGGGTATGTTTTTGAAAATTGAAACGTTGGGGGTAAGTTTTTGCAACAAATGTGTTTGAAAAGACCCTAACACTGTCTTCTTCCTGACTCGCGTGACACGAGACCCAAGAAACGGCCGCCTCTCCTCTCAGATCTGAAACGCTCTCCCTTCTCTCTCTTCTTCTCCCTCGAGCCTTCACCACTCCGTCCTTCCCTCTTTCGCACCAGAAACCGGCGAGTTTCGCCGTGTCCCCGCCCTCCTGTATGAATCGAACGGAAACGAGGTCCGCCGACAAAACCCCTTTCGCCGACTTCTTCTCGACCCTAAACATCGCCGGCGACGGAGAAACAGCACAGTTCCGAGCTATTTCTCGTCGCACCCTCCTTGCCTGACCTCGCCGTGGCCCGTAACACACCAAACCGAGCTCGATTCGAGCATTTCCGACCAGAGCCATCGCCGGTGAGCTCCACCTCCGTCAGATCTGAGACGGGAAGCTCTGGGTCGCGTTTCCTGGTACCCACGGCTCGGCCAAGGCGTCACCAGAGCCCTGACGCCCTTCGCAACCCTCGTCTCCGTCTTCGTAAACGTCCCCGACGCCGTGGACGGTGGTCGGAGCCACTCTGGGTCGCCGGAACCCTCGTCAGCTCAGGTCGGGCCTGAGCAGGATTTGGATCAGAGTGGGTGGGACAGTTTGGCCATTGGGCCACAGCCACAGACCCTGGGCCGGTCGAAGCTGGACCTGGAGACGGGCCTTGGGCCCAGGCCGGGTCTCGGGTCTGGACTTGGGTCCGGGTCCGGATCGGGTCTGGACCGGGTTCGGGCTCGGATCCGGGTCAGACCGGTTTCAAATATTTAATTATTTTAAAAATCAGGTTGATTAAGTATTTAATTAATTTAATTTGGAAAAATTAGAGGACCTTTGGGCAATTACTGGTACTGATTGGACCCTTTTATCTGTTAAACCCAGACTCAAACTTGGACTTCGCCCGAGAAGACGGAGTTGGCCCGGTCGTCAGCAGCTAGGAGTATTTTTAGAGGAAGACCGCAAGGTAGGGAAAGTACTAAACTCCTCGTGCAATTTAATACTTAGTATGCATATTAGGTTAATAAAATAGGAAAGGTCCTAGATTGCATATAGGATGCGAACAACTAGAATAATCGTCTTTCAATTACTAATAACCGGACGTGTCTAGTATGCATGCATAAGAAGTGAATAACTAGTTTAACTTGCTTTCAATACTTGGGAAATTGCTTTACTGGTAGAAAGGCCGAGATGAGCCATAAGATTGGTTGTGGTTGCGTCACATGCATTGTTTGCTTAGTCTTCAGGATAAATCAAGAGTCTAACGAAACTAGATAAATCATATGCTTGAATGATTTGAATGACTGCGTGAATGATTGAATGTTTGAATGGATGCTTGAATGAATGCGTGAATGATTGAATGTTTGAATGGATGCTTGAATGATTGAATGATTAAATTAATGATTGAGTGTAATTGATTGTGCTAAATGGTACGATCGGGTGAGTGGTAGACCGATGGATCGCGATTGGTAAGTATAACGGTAAGTGTAAAGGTATATGGATTTCGTTGGTGTGTTGTGATGCAATTGTGATTTGTTGAGCTTCGGTTGTTCCATGATTGTGTAGTATGTTATTCTCTTGTGAGTCTTTGAATTGATTGGTTATGGACCCTGCGGGACATTGATTGGTTGATCCTGCGGGATATTGGTTATGGTACCCTCACCGTTGAGGATTCCGGTGTGGGGATGGTTTACGTGAATGATTATTGGTGGTCCGGTATGGTACCCACACCGTTGAGGATTCCGGTGTGGGGATGGTTCACCCTGCGGGGCATTGGTTGTTGGACCTACACCGTGGAGGATTCCGGTGTGGGGTATTGTTGGACACTGCGGGGCATTGGTTGTTGGACCTACACCGTGGAGGATTCCGGTGTGGGGTATTGTTGGACCCGGCGGGGCATTGGTTTTTGGACCTACGCCGTGGAGGATTCCGGTGTGGGGTATTGTTGGTCCCTACGGGCATTGGACGGTTGACCCTGCGGGGCATTTGGATGGTTTACCCTGCGGGGAATGTGTTAGTCTTAGTGCCCGTAGTTCAATCCTAAATGTCCAAATGTATATATCATCGTTAGCAATAAAATTAAAGCGGCTTTATATTACTTATGTGTTGGAGTAATATATCGATGTGTGCTCTGATCTATGCCCACCATGCGAATAGAACCATAGATCGAGATAGATCACACTCGATGGGTCCCTAGTCAACAAAGCTTCACTAGAAGCGACTAGTATGAAATATGGCTCTTTATGGATTACGTTCTGTTAGTCATTGGAATGGGATTCCGGAGTCTGATCATAGATATCATGTGGGACATGATATTGGACGACCCGCCCTGAATATGTGCCATAGATTAAGTCATGAACATATTCAGTGTTGTAGCTTGTCATGTATCCTTAGACCAAGGAGTCTTTGTGATCGCTATGTAGTGAACAATTGAGTTTGACCTGAGCCTAACGTTGTCCGTAACAGGGCTTCCATAACGGCCAGGATTGGCTTGGGGACGGGCTACATGAGTGACACGAAAGACGGCTAAGGGATTTATCCCTCATACTAAGGTATGGGAAAGATATCGGTTCTCGGCCGCTTGATCGAGAGTGACTGGAAGAATAGCATGGCCATGCACATGATACTGGGTATCATATCTTCAGTCATCTCACATATCAAGGAACGCTGATTGAGAATAATAAGGATGACGGCTCTATGCCTTATCTCAATCAGGATATCGGAGATAAAAGGATAATGACAGGGACGACGGAAAGGTTAGAATCGACAGGGTCGATTCGCTATGCAGTGTCAGGCAATACTAAAGTCTCGTTAGTTGCCACTTAAATAGGATCAAGTAAAATGGGATTTTACGTTGATCTATTGACATGCATAAACCTAAGGGTCACACCGGAGGATGAAACTCATTGACACATATATGGAGAATGGCCAAAAGGGAGTTGTCTCGGGATATGACCAAAACTGGGTTTTGGGTCATGTGCCCGTAAGTGAATAGGACTTTACGGATCGAGACAAGGCTTTGAGTCTTGGGATTGATCGCGTCGGATAATGTTGGACATTTCCGGTATGGAAGGCTTGGAGGCGATGAGCGAATCACGGGACCTCGTTGGAAATGGCCATGGGCCATGTTCCAAGAGGCCCATGAAAGGCCCATGCAACCAAGGCCCATGGAACTAATTAATCAAGTCTTGATTAATTAGTACTAAGTAAGCAAGACAAGGATTAAGGTGTTGGTGATTCACCACCTAACCCAATCTTGTCTTGCCATACTTTGTCCTATTTACACCTTACTTGACACCATACTTGTCACATGCCTTTAGTTGGACAAGTATGGGTTTTGTTATGTTTAAGTCATCTTTTTTCAACATAACAAACACAAGACAAGAATAGGAAACACATTTTCTCTCCCTCTTCCATGGCCATTTCGGGTTTGGCTAGTTTCCACCTCCATGTTTGTGTTCTTGAGTCCTCAAAGAGAAGAACTACGTGGCTTTGATTCCCATGTGGATACGTAGGCGTCTTGGAGACTCAAGCCAATCATTCGTTAACCGGTGTTCTTGTTTTGGTAAGAACTAGTGCTGAATTTTTCTCTTGTGAATCCATTCTTTGTTAGTTGTTTCATGGTTTTAATCGTCTCTTGGTTTTCATTGATTTTCCGCTGCGAGTTGGTTCATCTCCAACCCTACCTCGAGACCCAACAGTGGTATCAGAGCCGTGCTACCTTCGGGATTCACAAGACGGTGTTCAAAGTTTCGGTTTTGCTTGAAAGTTTCGTTTTTGGCATGTTGTTTTGCTAAATTGTTTGATAACATGTTTTAAATTATTGTTTATGGATTTAATACATGTAAAATGATTTTTTGAAAATTATTTCAAATCTGGAAATTTTGAAATTTTTTTGATTTTTCGGGTCTCGGGAGCGGGACTCTCGGGGAGCCGAAACCGGGACCGAACGGGGCTCCGTTGGACGGAGCTAGGCCGAGCATGACCATTGGATGGTTGATATGCCAAGGCTAAACCGTTTTGTTAGTTATGAAGAGTTTGGAACCGTCATGATGAACTCGAAGATCAAATGTTCAAAAGTTTCATTTTTGAACGGTTTCGATAAACCGAGCATCAAAAAATTTCGAAACTTGGCTATTAATTAAAACCGGAAAATCACATGATGTTTGATAACATGCTTGTTTGATAACACGATGTGTGATGTGATGTTGGCATGGTGCACATAATAACCCCGAGCTCAATTTAATTATTTATCGCTTTTCACGGCCTGCGAGCCGTTAGAGGTAACGTGTAATTATTCTTTCAAGGTGTGGTCGTCGAACCACTTGTTTGTAATATTTATTTATTCCCGACCTGCGAGTCGTGTATTAAATTGTAATATATTACTCAACACGAAGAAAGGGCGAAAAGGTCATTTGGTGGCTTTTCGGGTGTTGGCATCGGCTTGGAGTCGGTGGAGCTCAAGAAGCTAGTGGGAGTTAGTTTAGGGGGGCTATTATGTGCACATTTATCGCTTTATGCTTGGTTTAGTTTATGCATGATTAATTCTATGTGTTTTAGAATTGCATGCTTAACTTTATTTACCGAGCATATCACCTCACATGCAAAGATAAAATTGGAATTTTAATCCTTGTGTGTGAACCCTTAGAACCGTCATTACATTGGATGTAGTTGACGGGTTCAAAGGAAGAATTACATTGGATGTAATTTGAGGCATCATTGCATTTGGAATGTAGTTGATGTGCTCATCGCATCTAGGATGTGCCAAAGTTTTGAACACAACTGGACAAGTAAAAGCGGGTCATGTCCGATACCTCCCAATAATCAACACCTTACTACCTCCCCGTCCTATGGGTGTCGTGCGCATTAGCGGAGCATCCATGGGGAAGCGGGGTAGTAGGTTTGGACGACATATGTGGGTGTCGTGCGCATTAGCGGAGCACCTACATAGTGACGGGCCATAGTTGAAAATTGGTGGACCCGACTACGATTCTCAGCCTGAGGTTGAGCTAGGGTAACAGATAGGGTAAGTCGTGTACATAAGTACATACCCTAGCCAAGAGTCACATTGGATGTGATTGGATGGAGTCCTACCTACATAGCTCGATTAAGTGGTGAGCATTAGTTCAGCTTAATCGAGTGAATCAAGGATCTTGGTTTCAGATTCTAAAGATTTAGAATCGATTGTTGGTGTTTAAGCTTGATCTTCATAAAATTTATTCAGTTTACTGATTGAATTTTATCTGTTGTAGATCAAATGGCAAATTCAGCGAACATTAATAGTTTGTCATTAAAAACCATTCTTGACAGGGTCAAGCTAAATGGGACAAACTATTTGGACTGGTACAGAATTTTGAGGATAGTCCTCAAGTCTGAACGCAAAGAATAAGTCCTTGACAAGGCTGTCTCTAAGACCATATCAGAGTTACATGAAGTGTCATTAACTGCTGAGAAGAATATCTCAGGGATCTGGGATCCAAGGATATTCTGATGGTCAACAAGGGAATTGGAAGTGGCAAGGGCTGGGCCCATGCGCACTTGGCAGGAAAGATGAGACACCTGAGAATGTCTGCTTCAACTGCCAACAGCCTGGTCATTGGAACCAGGATTACAGGAAGTTCACGGCTGATCTGAAGAAGGGCAGTGGGACTGCGCCTTCATCAAATAGCCTGGATGATCTGAAGAAGGGCAGTAGGACTGCGCCTTCATCAGGAAACCTGGATGATCTAAGGAAGGGCGGTGGGACCGTGCCTTCATTCGGTATTAACTCTATAGAGCTACATCTCTCTACTTCCAAAGATTTATGGGTATTAGATACCATGACTGAATCTCACACATGCACTAATATATGGTGGCTGAAAGTAGGAGAGATTTGGAAAGCACGAAATGGACCTCAGAGTTGTGGCAACTGCTGTAGGATCCATGAGTCTTGCTTTGCCAAGAGGCCTTGTCTTAGTATTGTATAATGTATATTGCATACCTACTTTTAGTAGGAATATTATATCTGTATCCGTGTTTGACAAGGAAGGATATAATGTTAATATTGGAAATGGAGTTTTCAATGTTCTATGCAATGATATGTTTTATACCAGTACTGACATGGTTGGAGGATTGTACATATATAGATATGGGTAACAATGCCTCAAGTTCTATATATTCCGTTAATACCAAGAGGTCTAAATCCAACGATTTAAACCTAACTCTGTTATGGTACTGTCATTTGGGTCGCATAAACAAGAAGCGCCTATCAGCACTTCAGAAGTGCGGGCTTTCAGGTTCATTCGAATTCCATTCGATCGATAGGTGCAAGGTTTGTTTGATGAGCAAAATGACTAAAGTGCCATTTATCGATCGCGATGAAAGGGCGGGTGAATTATTGGGGCTGATACACTCGAATGTGTGTAGACCAATAAGTTCACTTGCCAGGAGGGGTTTTAGCTACTTGATCACATTTACTGATGATTACAGTAAATATGGTTATGTCTATTTGCTGAGACATAAGTCTGAAGCTTTTGATAAATTCAAAGAGTTTAAGACTAAAGTAGAAAACCAGCTCGACAAAGGTATTAAGGCACTTCGATTGGATTGAGGTGGAAAATACTTGACCACAGAGTTATTAGATCATATAAAAGAGAATGAGATCCTTTTGGAATGGACTCCTCCTGGGACACTGTAGTTGAAAGGTGTAGCCAAACGGAGAAATCGGACATTGTTAGACAATGGTCCGTTCCAAGATTAGTTGGACTGATCTCCCAATCTCTTTCAGGGGTTATGCTCTAGAGACGACCGCATTCATAGTGAATCGGGCTTCGACGAAGGGTGTGGAAGGGACACCATTTTCAAATGGTACGGGATGATGCCCGCTTTGTCCTTTCTAAAGATTTGTGGTTGCGAGGCTTATGTGAAACATTTGGTTTCGACTAAGCTCGAACCAAGATCTGAGATATGCACCTTCGTGTGGTATCCCAAAGCAACAAAGGGATACTACTTCTACAATCCCAGTGAGAACATGGTGTTCGTCGCTTGGGGTGGGGTCTTTATGGAAAAGGAGTTTTGTTTCCAAAGACGTCATTGGGAGGACTGTGCATCTCGAAGAAATTCAGGATGGTACAGATCTGTCTAAACCAATTGGCAACCCAGTAGAAAGGAGACAGAGATTGTCGTAGAGTAAGAACCAATTCCTGTTACAATTCTGGAAGGTCCAAGGCGATTTGAAAGGATCAATCTTCCACCTCCAAGATATGGTATCCGGAGGTGACAATGAAGTCATGGTGGATCACGATGATCCAGCCACCTTTCAGGAAGTCGTGGATGGGCCCAACTCCGAGTTATGGCTGGGAGCCATGAGGGAGGAAATGCAATCCATGTCGGACAACCGAGTCTGGGAACCGGTTGATCCCATCAATGGTGTGAGGACCATAGGATGCAAATGGATCTTCAAGGTGAAGATGGACATGGACGGCAACCCTCTGACCTACAAAGCTCAACTGGTGGCGAAAGGTTATAGGCAGATCCAATGGATTGACTATGAGGAAACCTTCTCCTTAGTGGCTATGGTCAAAATCGATCCAAATTCTTCTTGACATAACTGCGTATCATAATTACGAGATATGGCAAGTGGATGTCAAAACGGCTTTCCTAAATGGAAATTTGACTGAGTACGTTTGTATGTCTCTGCCCAAAGGTTTTGACGATCCGAAGAATAAAGGAAAGATTTATAAGTTGTTGAAATCCATTTATGGATTGAAACGAACTTCTCGGAGTTGGATCCTTCGTTTTGATGAAGCTATAATTGGATTTGGCTTAATCAAGAACGAGGATGAATCTTGCGTTTATAAGAAGGCTAGTGGGAGCAATATTACCTTTCTGGTTCTCATTGAAAACGACATCCCAACCTTGCACGAGACTAAAGCTTGGTTGAGGAAGTGTTTTTCAATAAAGGACTTAGGCGATGCTTCCCATATCTTAAGGATTAAGATATGTAGAGATCGCACCAAGAGGGTCTTGGATTTAAGTCAGGGAACCTATGTGAACAAGGCATTGAGTAGGTTCTTAATGCTCGATTCAAAGAAAGGACTCTTACCCACTAGTCATGGCATTCATCTCAGCAAGACTCAGTGTCCTAAGACACCTGATGAGCTGAAAAGGATGATGAGAATCCTATGCGCCTGGGGGCAGGATCGATCATATATGCCATGACATGTATGAGACCAGACGTCTCGTAAGCCTTATGTTGTACCAGTAGACATCATTCTAACCCGGGGGAAAGATGATGCTGAACTAGTCGTCGAAGGATGAGTAGACGCTAGTTTTCCAAGACAAATCCAGATGACTTTAGAAGTCAATCAGGATATGTGTTTACGTTGAATGGCAGAGCTTTAGCTGGGAAAGCGTATAGCAAGATACCATTGCCGAATCTACGACAGAGGCCAAGTACATGGATGCTGCAGAGGCAGCTAAGGAGGCTA
The DNA here is from genome assembly GCA_963921825.1 of Erodium maritimum. Lineage (NCBI taxonomy): Eukaryota > Viridiplantae > Streptophyta > Magnoliopsida > Geraniales > Geraniaceae > Erodium > Erodium maritimum. The sequence goes on from OY997596.1 coordinate 19,590,211, forward strand.
TGTGGATTTGGAAATTCATGGCAGGGCTGGGTGTAATTAAAAACCCATCTAGTCCGGTGAATCCATTTTGCGACAACACAAGGGCCATTGCGCAAGCTAAAAGCCTAGATCGCATAACAAATCCAAACATGTACTACGGCGTATCCACCTCATCAGATAAATACTGAACTGAGGTGAAGTGAAGATAACCGATATTGCAATAGATGATAACATAGCCAACCCTTTGACTAAGGCAGTGTCACTGCCTGAACATGTTAGACATGTAAAGTCGATGGGGACATATTGGAGTTTAGATTGGAACTAGGGCAAGTGGGAGATTGTTAGTCTTAGTGCCCGTAGTTCAATCCTAAATGTCCAAATGTATATATCATCGTTAGCAATAAAATTAAAGCGGCTTTATATTACTTATGTGTTGGAGTAATATATCGATGTGTGCTCTGATCTATGCCCACCATGCGAATAGAACCATAGATCGAGATAGATCACACTCGATGGGTCCCTAGTCAACAAAGCTTCACTAGAAGCGACTAGTATGAAAGATGGCTCTTTATGGCTTACGTTCTGTTAGTCATTGGAATGGGATTCCGGAGTCTGATCATAGATATCATGTGGGACATGATATTGGACGACCCGCCCTGAATATGTGCCATAGATTAAGTCATGAACATATTCAGTGTTGTAGCTTGTCATGTATCCTTAGACCAAGGAGTCTTTGTGATCGCTATGTAGTGAACAATTGAGTTTGACCTGAGCCTAACGTTGTCCGTAACAGGGCTTCCATAACGGCCAGGATTGGCTTGGGGACGGGCTACATGAGTGACACGAAAGACGGCTAAGGGATTTATCCCTCATACTAAGGTATGGGAAAGATATCGGTTCTCGGCCGCTTGATCGAGAGTGACTGGAAGAATAGCATGGCCATGCACATGATACTGGGTATCATATCTTCAGTCATCTCACATATCAAGGAACGCTGATTGAGAATAATAAGGATGACGGCTCTATGCCTTATCTCAATCAGGATATCGGAGATAAAAGGATAATGACAGGGACGACGGAAAGGTTAGAATCGACAGGGTCGATTCGCTATGCAGTGTCAGGCAATACTAAAGTCTCGTTAGTTGCCACTTAAATAGGATCAAGTAAAATGGGATTTTACGTTGATCTATTGACATGCATAAACCTAAGGGTCACACCGGAGGATGAAACTCATTGACACATATATGGAGAATGGCCAAAAGGGAGTTGTCTCGGGATATGACCAAAACTGGGTTTTGGGTCATGTGCCCGTAAGTGAATAGGACTTTACGGATCGAGACAAGGCTTTGAGTCTTGGGATTGATCGCGTCGGATAATGTTGGACATTTCCGGTATGGAAGGCTTGGAGGCGATGAGCGAATCACGGGACCTCGTTGGAAATGGCCATGGGCCATGTTCCAAGAGGCCCATGAAAGGCCCATGCAACCAAGGCCCATGGAACTAATTAATCAAGTCTTGATTAATTAGTACTAAGTAAGCAAGACAAGGATTAAGGTGTTGGTGATTCACCACCTAACCCAATCTTGTCTTGCCATACTTTGTCCTATTTACACCTTACTTGACACCATACTTGTCACATGCCTTTAGTTGGACAAGTATGGGTTTTGTTATGTTTAAGTCATCTTTTTTCAACATAACAAACACAAGACAAGAATAGGAAACACATTTTCTCTCCCTCTTCCATGGCCATTTCGGGTTTGGCTAGTTTCCACCTCCATGTTTGTGTTCTTGAGTCCTCAAAGAGAAGAACTACGTGGCTTTGATTCCCATGTGGATACGTAGGCGTCTTGGAGACTCAAGCCAATCATTCGTTAACCGGTGTTCTTGTTTTGGTAAGAACTAGTGCTGAATTTTTCTCTTGTGAATCCATTCTTTGTTAGTTGTTTCATGGTTTTAATCGTCTCTTGGTTTTCATTGATTTTCCGCTGCGAGTTGGTTCATCTCCAACCCTACCTCGAGACCCAACAGAATGGTTACTTGTTGATTCACCAAAGTGTATGGGTCCCGCGGGAGCATTACCTTGGTTCCCGATGACATATGGTCCTTTGGGGGCATTTCCGAGAATCCCTATGATCAGTGTCCCTCAGGGATATTACCGGTAGCCCGATGTATGTGCCTCCTTTGGACCGAGGGAAAATCTGACATGATACGAGTGCTCTTGTGAATCGGAGTATGGGATCCGACATGACACAAGAACCTATTCGTGGATCGGAGTATCGAGGATTCGAGTTGTTGTTACGATATTTACTTGTTCCCATTTTAGTAGTTTTCAACTATTTACAGCGCATTCCACTTATTCTCTCAACAGTTACCGTTATCCTTAAGATTGTGATATTGTTCTTATCTTTACCCGTTCTACAACATCTTATTGATTAAATGTTTTAATTGCAAAACGCGTCGTCATGTTAAGCCAGTTTTATTACTAAATTGGAGGTTAAACTGTTTATGATTTTCCCTACTGAGCATAAGCTCATCCCTGTTTGTTGTTTATTGTTTTGAACAAGCTTGTTTGTTGAGTAGTGGACTCGGGGCTCGGGAGCTTCTGCGGGTCCGGGTGCTTTGTCATTAGAGACGTTTTTGGTCACTATTTTGTTATGAATCTTATGTTTAAAGGAATTCTTGTTTAACGTATTTACTTGAGATTTTCATGTTGAAGCTAAACTCAGAGTTTTATAATTGATTTGAGATACACTCGTGGTTCTATTTATTATTGTCTTTAAGTCACGTCTCGAGTCCGGTCAATACCGGATTTGGGGCGTGACCACGAGAGTTCATGCCTTACTTCAGGAGACTTATTCTTCTCACCTAAAGGTAGAAATGACGTCTCATCAAAATGACAGTCTACAAACCTTGCAGTAAACATGTCAACCGTCAAGGGTTCCAAATACCTGATTATCGATGGTAAATCAAAACCAACATAAACTCCCAATCGCCGTTGGGGTCCCATTTTTGTGCGTTTAGGAGGTGCAATAGAAATTTGCACAACACAACCAAAAGTTCTCAAATGGGATATATCAGGTTCATGACCACATGTAAGTTGCACAAGAGAATATCGGTGATATGCACTAGGCCTCAACCGAATCAAAGATGCAGCATGTAATACAACATGTCCCCAAATAGAAATAGGTAAATGTGATTGCATTAGTAATGTACGTGCAATTATCTATATACTTTTAATAAACGATTCCGCTAAACCATTCTGGGTATGGACATGTGCAACGGGATGTTCAACATTAATCCCTAAAGACATGCAATAATCATCAAACGTCCCCGACGTGAATTCGCCAGCATTATCAAGACGAATAGACTTATTTAGATGATTAGGGAAATGTTCCCTTAGCTTAATGATTTGTGCCAACAATTTAGCGAATGCAACATTTCGCGTTGACAGTAAACAAACATGAGACCATCTGCTGGATGCGTCTATCAGGACCATAAAATAATTGAGTGGTCCGCTAGCTGGATGTATTGGCCCACATATATCTCCCTAGATCCTTTGCAAGAATGATGAGGATTCAACATTAATCTTTATTTGAGATGGTCAGACTATTAATTTTCCTAGAGAACAAGCGGTACATGATATCTCATTGGACATTAGGATCTTCTGGCCCTTTAACGAATGTCCACATGAGTTCTCAACAATCCTACGCATCATGGTCGATCCCGGATGACCAAGACGATCGTGTCAAAGCATAAAAGCATTTGGATGAATGAACTTCTGGTTCATCGTTGCGCAGGTTTCAACTGTTCTTATGATCGTGTAGTCCAACCTCGACGATAGAACATGAAATCTCTCTAGTACTCGCTTTTCACCACGATCATCCTTGGTGATACAGAGAAACTCAGTCTCATTTTCTCTGGTGGTCTCAACATGATATCCATTACCACAGATATCCTTAAAGCTCAGTAGATTTCTCTTGGATTTACTAGCATACAAGGCATTATGGATACGCAATCTCGTTCCTTTTTCCAATAGCAATGTGGCTCCCCTGGAGCCTTCTATTAGGTTTGTTGTACCCGAGATAGTATTAACACTTGCTTCGACCAACGTTAAGCAATAAAAATATGTCTTGTCCTTTAAGATTATGTGCGTCAACGCGCAATCAATAATACATATATCATCATTCCAATTGAAAGCGGACAATCCACTATCGAGCTCCATATCCTTTACAAAAGGAGAGCATTATATTAGTTTACAAAACTTGATAGGATTGTACAAAACATCACATATATATTAGTTCAAAGGGATGCATTGGTAATAACAAGCTCATGCCATAATCCCATCATGAGTAATATTCTCATCCAGCCTAAGAGCTGTATATTGGCACTTTACCAGATTTATCATCTTGAACATGGATCGAAACCATAATTTGTCAAGATATTTCAATATGAACATATCGACATTCAACATACTCGACTTCAAGTCGTTTGTACGTAGTACTTAGAAATTCTGGTCCAAAATACGCAAGTCGCTAGTATTATATATTTGGAACTTCTGGTCCAACATACATCAGCCCGTTGGTATTTGGAATTTCTGGTCCAACATACCATCATATTTGTAACTTCAGGCCAAAAAATATGTGATCTCATAAATTCGTTCACAAAACGATGATGCGACGAGCAAACCAATGGAGTAGCCAAACTACCCATATAACCGTATATAAATTTTCAAGCTTCAAGCCTTAAGTCGAGCTGCATGTTATAAGCAAGCGGTTTCCGTCTTGGAACTTTTAGCCCAAAGTACCATGATATTTGTAAGATTCAAGTCACAAATACATATAAACACACAATGAGTGAACTCCCGGGGTAAAATAATCACAAACGGTTAATGTAAACATAACCGCACACCGAGCGGACTCGTGGGGTAGTCATAATAAGTGCATAAAGTAAATATACATATATAACCGCACAAACGAGCGAGCTCGCGGGTTTTAATATATAAATACAGAAATTAAATATATATGTATATATAACCACTCACCGAGTTAAAACTAGTGGGGTAACCAAATATAAATGTATCCGCGCACCGAGCAAGCTCGTTGGGTAGACATAATATAGAAAATAAATATAAACACATTACAGTTATTTTCTAATGTCAAAGATCCAATGTATTATTGGCAATCACAGAGCATACATATAAATAACAGATATAAATAAGTATGAAATAAATATAAAATAAACTTAATAGTATCGTTAGTAGAATAAATTAACGAAACTAAATTAGTAATGATATCAAAATTTTGCACCTAAATCGGATTGAACGATTCGTGCTGATAACGTGTTGTGAATAGAGGTATAAGAGCATGAACAGCGGACCGGCCCTGAGGCTCGGCTCGCGTTTTTGTAGGCCGCAGGACGCGGGTCATCCCGTTGTGGGACGGCTTTTACGCGTCCCGCGTCTTGTAAAAATATGGGTCGGACCTGTTAGTCTTAGTGCCCGTAGTTCAATCCTAAATGTCCAAATGTACATATCATCGTTATCAATAAAATTAAAGCGGCTTTATATTACTTATGTGTTGGAGTAATATATCGACGTGTGCTCTGATCTATGCCCACCATGCGAATAGAACCATAGATCGAGATAGATCACACTCGATGGGTCCCTAGTCAACAAAGCTTCACTAGAAGCGACTAGTATGAAAGATGGCTCTTTATGGCTTACGTTCTGTTAGTCATTGGAATGGGATTCCGGAGTCTGATCATAGATATCATGTGGGACATGATATTGGACGACCCGCCCTGAATATGTGCCATAGATTAAGTCATGAACATATTCAGTGTTGTAGCTTGTCATGTATCCTTAGACCAAGGAGTCTTTGTGATCGCTATGTAGTCAACAACTGAGTTTGACCTGAGCCTAACGTTGTCCGTAACATGGCTTCCATAACGGCCAGGATTGACTTGGGGACGGGCTACATGAGTGACACGAAAGACGGCTAAGGGATTTATCCCTCATACTAAGGTATGGGAAAGATATCGGTTCTCGGCCGCTTGATCGAGAGTGACTGGAAGAATAGCATGGCCATGCACATGATACTGGGTATCATATCTTCAGTCATCTCACATATCAAGGAACGGTGATTGAGAATAATAAGGATGACGGCTCTATGCCTTATCTCAATCAGGATAACGGAGATAAAAGGATAATGACAGGGACGACGGAAAGGTTAGAATCGACAGGGTCGATTCGCTATGCAGTGTCAGGCAATACTAAAGTCTCGTTAGTTGCCACTTAAATAGGATCAAGTAAAATGGGATTTTACGTTGATCTGTTGACATGCATAAACCTAAGGGTCACACCGGAGGATGAAACTCATTGACACATTTATGGAGAATGGCCAAAAGGGAGTTGTCTCGGGATATGACCAAAACTGGGTTTTGGGTCATGTGCCCGTAAGTGAATAGGACTTTACGGATCGAGACAAGGCTTGGAGTCTTGGGATTGATCGCGTCGGATAATGTTGGACATTTCTGGTATGGAAGGCTTGGAGGCGATGAGCGAATCACGGGACCTCGTTGGAAATGGCCATGGGCCATGTTCTAAGAGGCCCATGAAAGGCCCATGCAACCAAGGCCCATGGAACTAATTAATCAAGTCTTGATTAATTAGTACTAAGTAAGCAAGACAAGGATTAAGGTGTTGGTGATTCACCACCTAACCCAATCTTGTCTTGCCATACTTTGTCCTATTTACACCTTACTTGACACCATACTTGTCCCATGCCTTTAGTTGGACAAGTATGAGTTTTGTTATGTTTAAGTCATCTTTTTTCAACATAACAAACACAAGACAAGAATAGGAAACACATTTTCTCTCCCTCTTCCATGGCCATTTCGGGTTTGGCTAGTTTCCACCTCCATGTTTGTGTTCTTGAGTCCTCAAAGAGAAGAACTACGTGGCTTTGATTCCCATGTGGATACGTAGGCGTCTTGGAGACTCAAGCCAATCATTCGTTAACCGGTGTTCTTGTTTTGGTAAGAACTAGTGCTGAATTTTTCTCTTGTGAATCCATTCTTTGTTAGTTGTTTCATGGTTTTAATCGTCTCTTGGTTTTCATTGATTTTCCGCTGCGAGTTGGTTCATCTCCAACCCTACCTCGAGACCCAACAGGACCGAGGCCCGTGTCCCACGTTCCTCAACCACGGGACGGGTGGATGCCCGTGGCTCGTGTCCCGCGTCCGACGGCCAACTAATGACAAGCGGCCACGTGTCTTTTTTTTTAAAAAAAAATACGAAAAATCAGATTTAGCTAAATATGATTGGTCCACTCACAATTCAAGCCTCACAATCAAAACCCTATTGTAAAACACCCCCTATTTTGAGTTCTGAATCCCACAATTTTGTCTAGTCAGCATCCAAGCCTCACATAACAGTCTTTCCATTTTACATGCTCTAATAGTAATATAAGAGTGTCACGCCCCAATTTCAGTAAAACCGAACTAGGGACGCGAACATTTAAAACAATGAAACATTTTGAAACCATTTACATAAATCACTTTAAAATCACCATTTGTTCATCAAAATAATCATTTACAACTTAAAGGTACGTCCCAACAAATGGACAAAAGCAAGGTATACGTCGCTAGACTCAAAGTAAACCCAGAATCCCGCTCCTAGCTCTTCAAGCTTCAGAAGCTCACCTAGTCCAACTTGCGACCGGTACCTGTAGGAAAAGTAGCTAGGGGTGAGCGTTCGCTCACCACCACGGATAACAGACTGACTACGTCATACTTAGCAGACAATGCCGGTAACACCAACAACCAACTCGACACCGGGGACTACTATCCCCAAACTCCAGTAACCCGACTGACACACACACACTGTTACTTTCCTCAACCGACTCAACACTCGGACACATAATGTAGACCTGACACAACGATTTACGACCTCCTCCAAAGACACGACAGACAACCACGCAACACCCAAGATCACAAAGGATCGCACACCAAACAAGATCACAAAGGATCGCATACCAGACAAGATCACAAAGGATCGCATTCCAGTCAGCTGCTCAGTGCCGGTTGCTAACCGGCTGGGCTCGAGCCTGCCCCACGCGCTTTGCCGATCCCTGTCAGGCTCCAGGCGGTCGACCTGTTGGCGATAAACCGAGCTACTTTTCCGATAGCTAATCGGAAGGGGAGCTGCCTGTTAGTCTTAGTGCCCGTAGTTCAATCCTAAATGTCCAAATGTATATATCATCGTTAGCAATAAAATTAAAGCGGCTTTATATTACTTATGTGTTGGAGTAATATATCGATGTGTGCTCTGATCTATGCCCACCATGCGAATAGAACCATAGATCGAGATAGATCACACTCGATGGGTCCCTAGTCAACAAAGCTTCACTAGAAGCGACTAGTATGAAAGATGGCTCTTTATGGCTTACGTTCTGTTAGTCATTGGAATGAGATTCCGGAGTCTGATCATAGATATCATGTGGGACATGATATTGGACGACCCGCCCTGAATATGTGCCATAGATTAAGTCATGAACATATTCAGTGTTGTAGCTTGTCATGTATCCTTAGACCAAGGAGTCTTTGTGATCGCTATGTAGTCAACAACTGAGTTTGACCTGAGCCTAACGTTGTCCGTAACAGGGCTTCCATAACGGCCAGGATTGGCTTGGGGACGGGCTACATGAGTGACACGAAAGGCGGCTAAGGGATTTATCCCTCATACTGAGGTATGGGAAAGATATCGGTTCTCGGCCGCTTGATCGAGAGTGACTGAAAGAATAGCATGGCCATGCACATGATACTGGGTATCATATCTTCAGTCATCTCACATATCAAGGAACGGTGATTGAGAATAATAAGGATGACGGCTCTATGCCTTATCTCAATCAGGATATCGGAGATAAAAGGATAATGACAGGGATGACGGAAAGGTTAGAATCGACAGGGTCGATTCGTTATGCAATGTCAGGCAATACTAAAGTCTCGTTAGTTGCCACTTAAATAGGATCAAGTAAAATGGGATTTTACGTTGATCTATTGACATGCATAAACCTAAGGGTCACACCGGAGGATGAAACTCATTGACACATTTATGGAGAATGGCCAAAAGGGAGTTGTCTCGGGACATGACCAAAACTGGGTTTTGGGTCATGTGCCCGTAAGTGAATAGGACTTTACGGATCGAGACAAGGCTTGGAGTCTTGGGATTGATCGCGTCGGATAATGTTGGACATTTCCGGTATGGAAGGCTTGGAGGCGATGAGCGAATCACGGGACCTCGTTAGAAATGGCCACGGGCCATGTTCCAAGAGGCCCATGAAAGGCCCATGCAACCAAGGCCCATGGAACTAATTAATCAAGTCTTGATTAATTAGTACTAAGTAAGCAAGACAAAGATTAAGGTGTTGGTGATTCACCACCTAACCCAATCTTGTCTTGCCATACTTGTCCTATTTACACCTTACTTGACACCATACTTGTCCCATGCCTTTAGTTGGACAAGTATGGGTTTTGTTATGTTTAAGTCATCTTTTTTCAACATAACAAACACAAGACAAGAATAGGAAACACATTTTCTCTCCCTCTTCCATGGCCATTTCGGGTTTGGCTAGTTTCCTCCTCCATTTTGTGTTCTTGAGTCCTCAAAGAGAAGAACTACGTGGCTTTGATTCCCATGTGGATACGTAGGCGTCTTGGAGACTCAAGCCAATCATTCGTTAACCGGTGTTCTTGTTTTGGTAAGAACTAGTGCTGAATTTTTCTCTTGTTAATCCATTCTTTGTTAGTTGTTTCATGGTTCTAATTGTCTCTTGGTTTTCATTGATTTTCCGCTGCGAGTTGGTTCATCTCCAACCTTACCTCGAGACCCAACAGTGGTATCAGAGCCGTGCTACCTTTGGGATTCACAAGACGGTGTTCAAAGTTTCGGTTTTGCTTGAAAGTTTCGTTTTTGGCATGTTGTTTTGCTAAATTGTTTGATAACATGTTTTAAATTCTTGTTTATGGATTTAATGCATGTAAAATGAATTTTTGAAAATTATTTCAAATCTGGAAATTTTGAAAAAAGTTTGATTTTTCGGGTCTCGGGAGCGGGACTCTCGGGGAGCCGAAACCGAGACCGAACGGGGCTCCGTTGGACGGAGCTAGGCCAAGCATGACCATTGGATGGTTGATATGCTAAGGCTAAACCGTTTTGTTAGTTATGACGAGTTTGGAACCGTCATGACGAACTCGAAGATCAAATGTTCAAAAGTTTCATTTTTGAACGGTTTCGATAAACCGAGCATCAAAAAATTTCGAAACTTGGCTATTAATTAAAACCGGAAAATCACATGATGTTTGATAACATGCTTGTTTGATAACACGATGTGTGATGTGATGTTGGCATGGTGCACATAATAACCCCGAGCTCAATTTAATTATTTATCGCTTTTCACGGCCTGCGAGCCGTTAGAGGTAACGTGTAATTATTCTTTCAAGGTGTGGTCGTCGAACCACTTGTTTGTAATATTTATTTATTCCCGACCTGCGAGTCGTGTATTAAATTGTAATATTTTACTCAAGATGAAGAAAGGGCGAAAAGGTCATTTGGTGGCTTTTCGGGTGTTGGCATCGGCTTGGAGTCGGTGGAGCTCAAGAAGCTAGTGGGAGTTAGTTTAGGGGGCTATTATGTGCACATTTATCGCTTTATGCTTGGTTTAGTTTATGCATGATTAATTCTATGTGCTTTAGAATTGCATGCCTAACTTTATTTACCGAGCATATCACCGCACATGCAAAGATAAAATTGGAATTTTAATCCTTGTGTGTGAACCCTTAGAACCGTCATTGCATTGGATGTAGTTGACGGGTTCAAAGGAAGAATTACATTGGATGTAATTTGAGGCATCATTGCATTTGGAATGTAGTTGATGTGCTCATCGCATCTAGGATGTGCCAAAGTTTTGAACACAACTGGACAAGTAAAAGCGGGTCATGTCCGATACCTCCCAATCATCAACACCTTACTACCTCCCCGTCCTATGGGTGTCGTGCGCATTAGCGGAGCATCCATGGGAAAGCGGGGTAGTAGGTTTGGACAACATATGTGGGTGTCGTGCGCATTAGCGGAGCACCTACATAGTGACGGGCCATAGTTGAAAATTGGTGGACCCGACTACGATTCTCAGCCTGAGGTTGAGCTAGGGTAACAGATAGGGTAAGCCGTGTACATAAGTGCATACCCTAGTCAAGAGTCACATTGGATGTGATTGGATGGAGTCCTACCTACATAGCTCGATTAAGTGGTGAGCATTAGTTCAGCTTAATCGAGTGAATCAAGGATCTTGGTTTCAGATTCTAAAGGTTTAGAATTGATTGTTGGTGTTTAAGCTTGATCTTCATAAAATTTATTCAGTTTACTGATTGAATTTTATCTGTTGTAGATCAAATGGCAAATTCAGCGAACATTAATAGTTTGTCATTAAAAACCATTCTTGACAGGGTCAAGCTAAATGGGACAAACTATTTGGACTGGTACAGAATTTTGAGGATAGTCCTCAAGTCTGAACGCAAAGAATATGTCCTTGACAAGGCTGTCTCTAAGACCATATCAGAGTTACATGAAGTGTCATTAACTGCTGAGAAGAATATCTCAGGGATCTGGGATCCAAGGATATTCTGATGGTCAACAAGGGAATTGGAAGTGGCAAGGGCTGGGCCCATGCGCACTTGGCAGGAAAGATGAGACACCTGAGAATGTCTGCTTCTACTGCCAACAGCCTGATCATTGGAACCGGGATTACAGGAAGTTCACGGCTGATCTGAAGAAGGGCAGTGGGACTGCGCCTTCATCAAATAGCCTGGATGATCTGAAGAAGGGCAGTAGGACTGCGCCTTCATCAGGAAACCTGGATGATCTAAGGAAGGGCGGTGGGATCGTGCCTTCAATCGGTATTAACTCTATAGAGCTACATCTCTCTACTTCCAAAGATTCATGGGTATTAGATACCATGACTGAATCTCACACATGCACTAATATATGGTGGCTGAAAGTAGGAGAGATTTGGAAAGCACGAAATGGACCTCAGAGTTGTGGCAACTGCTGTAGGATCCATGAGTCTTGCTTTGCCAAGAGGTCTTGTCTTAGTATTGTATAATGTATATTGCATACCTACTTTTAGTAGGAATATTATATCTGTATCCGTGTTTAACAAGGAAGGATATAATGTTAATATTGGAAATGGAGTTTTCAATGTTCTATGCAATGATATGTTTTATACCAGTACTGACATGGTTGGAGGATTGTACATATTAGATATGGGTAACAATGCCTCAAGTTCTATATATTCCGTTAATACCAAGAGGTCTAAATCCAACGATTTAAACCTAACTCTGTTATGGCACTGTCATTTGGGTCGCATAAACAAGAAGCGCCTATCAGCACTTCAGAAGTGCGGGCTTTCAGGTTCATTCGAATTCCATTCGATCGATAGGTGCAAGGTTTGTTTGATGGGCAAAATGACTAAAGTGCCCTTTATCGGTCGCGATGAAAGGGCGGGTGAATTATTGGGGCTGATACACTCGAATGTGTGTAGACCAATAAGTTCACTTGCCATGAGGGGTTTTAGCTACTTTATCACATTTACTGATGATTACAGTAAATATGGTTATGTCTATTCGGTGAGACATAAGTCTAAAACTTTTGATAAATTCAAAGAGTTTAAGACTATAGTAGAAAACCAGCTCGACAAAGGTATTAAGGCACTTCGATTGGATCGAGGTGGAAAATACTTGACCACAGAGTTATTAGATCATCTAAAAGAGAATGGGATCCTTTTGGAATGGACTCCTCCTAGGTCACTGTAGTTGAAAGGTGTAGCCAAACGAAGAAATCGGACATTGTTAGACAATGGTCTGTTCCATGATTAGTTGGACTGATCTCCCAATCTCTTTTAGGGGTTTTTCTCTAGAGACGACCGCATTCATAGTGAATCGGGCTTCGACGAATGGTGTGGAAGGGACACCATTTAAAAATTGGTACGGGATGATGCCCGCTTTGTCCTTCCTAAAGATTTGTGGTTGCGAGGCTTATGTGAAACATTTGGTTTCGACTAAGCTCGAACCAAGATCTGAGATATGCACCTTCGTGTGGTATCCCAAAGCAACAAGGGGATACTATTTCTACAATCCCAGTGAGAACATGGTGTTCGTCGCTTGGGGTGGGGTCTTTATGGAAAAAAAGTTTTGTTTCCAAAGACGTCATTGGGAGGACTGTGCATCTCGAAGAAATTCAGGATGGTACAGATCTGTCTAAACCAATTAGCAACCCTGTAGAAAGGAGCCAGAGATTGTCGTAGAGTAAGAACCAATTCCTGTTACAATTCCGGAAGGTCCAAGGCGATTTGAAAGGATCAATCTTCCACCTCCAAGATATGGTATCCGGAGGTGACAATGAAGTCATGGTGGATCACGATGATCCAGCCACCTTTCAGGAAGTCGTGGATGGGCCCAACTCCGAGTTATGGCTGGGAGCCATGAGGGAGGAAATGCAATCCATGTCGGACAACCGAGTCTGGGAACCGGTTGATCCCATCAATGGTGTGAGGACCATAGGATGCAAATGGATCTTCAAGGTGAAGATGGACATGGATGGCAACCCTCTGACCTACAAAGCTCAACTGGTGGCGAAAGGTTATAGGCAGATCCAATGGATTGACTATGAGGAAACCTTCTCCTTAGTGGCTATGGTCAAAATCAATCCAAATTCTTCTTGACATAACTGCGTATCATAATTACGAGATATGGCAAGTGAATGTCAAAACCGCTTTCCTAAATGGAAATTTGACTGAGTACGTTTATATGTCTCGGCCCAAAGGTTTTGACGATCCGAAGAATAAAGGAAAGATTTATAAGTTGTTAAAATCCATTTATGGATTGAAACGAACTTCTCGGAGTTGGATCCTTCGTTTTGATGAAGCTGTAATTGGATTTGGCTTAATCAAGAACGAGGATGAATCTTGCGTTTATAAGAAGGCTAGTGGGAGCAATATTACCTTTCTGGTTCTCATTGAAAACGACATCCCAACCTTGCACGAGACTAAAGCTTGGTTGAGGAAGTGTTTTTCAATAAAGGACTTAGGTGATGCTTCTCATATCTTAAGGATTAAGATATGTAGAGATCGCACCAAGAGGGTCTTGGATTTAAGTCAGGGAACCTATGTGAACAAGGCATTGAGTAGGTTCTTAATGCTCGATTCAAAGAAAGGACTCTTACCCACTAGTCATGGCATTCATCTCAGCAAGACTCAGTGTCCTAAGACACCTGATGAGCTGAAAAGGATGATGAGAATCCTATGCGCCTGGGGGCAGGATCGATCATATATGCCATGACATGTATGAGACCAGACGTCTCGTAAGCCTTATGTTGTACCAGTAGACATCATTCTAACCCGGGGGAAAGATGATGCTGAACTAGTCGTCGAAGGATGAGTAGACGCTAGTTTTCCAAGACAAATCCAGATGACTTTAGAAGTTAATCAGGATATGTGTTTACGCTGAATGGCAGAGCTTTAGCTGGGAAAGCGTAAAGCAAGATACCATTGCCGAATCTACGACAGAGGCCAAGTACATGGATGCTGTAGAGGCAGCTAAGGAGGCTCTGTGGATTTGGAAATTCATGGCAGGGCTGGGTGTAATTAAAAACCCATCCAGCCCGGTGAATCCATCTTGCGACAACACAAGGGCCATTGCGCAAGCTAAAAGCCTAGATCGTATAACAAATCCAAACATGTACTGCGGCGTATCCACCTCATCAGATAAATACTGAACTGAGGTGAAGTGAAGATAACCGATATTGCAACAGATGATAACATAGCCAACCCTTTGACTAAGGCAGTGTCACTGCCTGAACATGTTAGACATGTAAAGTCGATGGGGACATGTTGGAGTTTAGATTGGAACTAGGACAAGTGGGAGATTGTTAGTCTTAGTGCCCGTAGTTCAATCCTAAATGTCCAAATGTATATATCATCGTTAGCAATAAAATTAAAGCGGCTTTATATTACTTATGTGTTGGAGTAATATATCGATGTGTGCTCTGATCTATGCCCACCATGCGAATAGAACCATAGATCGAGATAGATCACACTCGATGGGTCCCTAGTCAACAAAGCTTCACTAGAAGCGACTAGTATGAAAGATGGCTCTTTATGGCTTACGTTCTGTTAGTCATTGGAATGAGATTCCGGAGTCTGATCATAGATATCATGTGGGACATGATATTGGACGACCCGCCCTGAATATGTGCCATAGATTAAGTCATGAACATATTCAGTGTTGTAGCTTGTCATGTATCCTTAGACCAAGGAGTCTTTGTGATCGCTATGTAGTCAACAACTGAGTTTGACCTGAGCCTAACGTTGTCCGTAACAGGGCTTCCATAACGGCCAGGATTGGCTTGGGGACGGGCTACATGAGTGACACGAAAGGCGGCTAAGGGATTTATCCCTCATACTGAGGTATGGGAAAGATATCGGTTCTCGGCCGCTTGATCGAGAGTGACTGAAAGAATAGCATGGCCATGCACATGATACTGGGTATCATATCTTCAGTCATCTCACATATCAAGGAACGGTGATTGAGAATAATAAGGATGACGGCTCTATGCCTTATCTCAATCAGGATATCGGAGATAAAAGGATAATGACAGGGATGACGGAAAGGTTAGAATCGACAGGGTCGATTCGTTATGCAATGTCAGGCAATACTAAAGTCTCGTTAGTTGCCACTTAAATAGGATCAAGTAAAATGGGATTTTACGTTGATCTATTGACATGCATAAACCTAAGGGTCACACCGGAGGATGAAACTCATTGACACATTTATGGAGAATGGCCAAAAGGGAGTTGTCTCGGGACATGACCAAAACTGGGTTTTGGGTCATGTGCCCGTAAGTGAATAGGACTTTACGGATCGAGACAAGGCTTGGAGTCTTGGGATTGATCGCGTCGGATAATGTTGGACATTTCCGGTATGGAAGGCTTGGAGGCGATGAGCGAATCACGGGACCTCGTTAGAAATGGCCACGGGCCATGTTCCAAGAGGCCCATGAAAGGCCCATGCAACCAAGGCCCATGGAACTAATTAATCAAGTCTTGATTAATTAGTACTAAGTAAGCAAGACAAAGATTAAGGTGTTGGTGATTCACCACCTAACCCAATCTTGTCTTGCCATACTTGTCCTATTTACACCTTACTTGACACCATACTTGTCCCATGCCTTTAGTTGGACAAGTATGGGTTTTGTTATGTTTAAGTCATCTTTTTTCAACATAACAAACACAAGACAAGAATAGGAAACACATTTTCTCTCCCTCTTCCATGGCCATTTCGGGTTTGGCTAGTTTCCTCCTCCATTTTGTGTTCTTGAGTCCTCAAAGAGAAGAACTACGTGGCTTTGATTCCCATGTGGATACGTAGGCGTCTTGGAGACTCAAGCCAATCATTCGTTAACCGGTGTTCTTGTTTTGGTAAGAACTAGTGCTGAATTTTTCTCTTGTTAATCCATTCTTTGTTAGTTGTTTCATGGTTCTAATTGTCTCTTGGTTTTCATTGATTTTCCGCTGCGAGTTGGTTCATCTCCAACCTTACCTCGAGACCCAACACTGCCCTCTCACCGCCTAAAAACGCTCACAACCTACCGAGACTCGAACTCAGGTCAGGCTAGCCAAAGAACGCTCGCAACTCACCGATCCCTGTCAGGTAAGCCAGCCAAATTCCACACCACTTCCCGACACAAAGTCAGGTCACTAACCTCGGGCAAACACAATCACAATCACAAGCAAAGTTCAGCGAACAGCAACAACACAGGTTCAACACTTCACAGGCTCTCATGGCCACCCAAGACACCAACAGTAAAGCACGGACTCAACAACCCCACGGGCACTCACGGCCTCCCAAGACACACCAACCGTAACTCACGGGCTCAACAACCCCATGGGCACTCACGGCCTCCCAAGACACACCAACAGTAACTCACGGGCTCAACAACCCCACGGGCACTCACGACCTCCCAAGACATACCAACAGTAACTCACGGGCTCAACAACCCCACGGGCACTCATGGCCACCCAAGACACACCAACAGTAAAGACACAGGTTCAATAACCCCATGGGCACTCATGGCCACCCAAGACACACCCACAGTAAAGACACGGGTTCAACAACCCCACGGGCACTCATGGCCACCCAAGACACACCCACAGTAAACACACGGGTTCAACAACCCCACGGGCACTCATGGCCACCCAAGACACACCCACAGTAAAGACACGGGTTCAACAACCCCACGGGCACTCATGGCCACCCAAGACACACCCACAGTAAACACACGGGTTCAACAACCCCACGGGCACTCATGGCCACCCAAGACACACCCACAGTAAAGACACGGGTTCAACAACCCCACGGGCACTCATGGCCACCCAAGACACCAATGGTAAAACACGGGCTCTCATGGCCACCCAAGACACCAATGGTAAAACACGGGCTCTCATGGCCACCCAAGACACAACAGTAAAATACGGCTCTCATGGCCACCCAAGACACAAATTACACGAACAACCTCCGGGCATAACCAATGCCTCCAGCAGTCCTAATATCAACAGTTTCACCATCAACCTCCAGGCATGGTCATGTGCCTCCAGTAATCCTAATCTCGATAAGTTCGCAATCAACCTCCGGGCATGGTCATATGCCTCCAGTAATTCTAACATCGATAAGTTCTCTGCTCCTACGACACTACTAAGTGTCACATGAAATTCTAATGTTCGATACATTCCCGAATCATACGACACTACCCGGTGTCGCCTACCTTTCTAAAATTTGATAACCTACTTAACCCACGACACCCTAGTGTCACATGCATTTCTACTGTTAAGTTTCCCTAGTCAGGGCCGAGATCCGGCTACTTTTCCCTACCTCGTATGTTTTCTCCAAAAGCTAACCAACAAGCTCTGGCGTGATCTCATTCACTCGCCTAGCTTTCCTTTCCCTCGGTCTGTAGCACGATCTAATAAGACCACAATTTAAATACTTATAAGTTCGCAGACACAAACTGGACTTTAATAAACTTGACGCCCAAAGGTAACCCCGACAATGTCGATCACTCCCAAACTTCCCAATTACTCAACATTGTCGATAATGGACCCGTAAAGGCCCGATTCCCGACATGGCGAATCTGCCCAGGTTTTGAAAACGCCCTTCCGGGGCTCCGAAAATTCCCGCTTTCGTTTCTACGGTCTTAGAATAATTCAAGGGTTCCTAGGCACTCGACGGAATCGAATTCCGACTTCCGAGTCATTTAATTAACGTTTAAAGTTTCTAAACCCGTCAATTACAACTTTTCCAATTTAATTCCAAATTTCGATCCGGTTGTGGATAAATGATCCGGGGAACGTTCTAAACCAACCGAACACAAAACCCGATCACCCGAGCACGTGGGCCCCACCCGGCCAAGCTTGGCCGTGGGTGGCTAGGGCTCTTTGGGGCCCGGCCCACCATGGTGGTGGCCGGCCCTAGCTCTGGCTAGCCACCCCACATGGTGGCCGGAGCTCCCCCCGAGCTCCCGGTCACCGGAAAACGTCCCCCTTCACCCCAAAACGTCTCCAAAACGTCTCCAACGATCCCCCACCCTCAATACAACCCTAAACTAATAGTTTTAAACCAAAACCTAATTTTAGAATTTGACAAAACGAAGATCGGTTTGGTGATTACCGTAGAGGAAGACGGTGTGAGTTCGATTCTCCTAACTTTGAGGCGATCCAAGGGCTAGATGCTTGTGAATAGTAGCCACAAACCCCAACTCCTTCTCTTTTCTCTCTTCTTCTCCTTCTCCTTCTCTCTCTAAACTCTCTTCTCTTTTTTTCTATTTTTTTTCTCTTTCTTACATGTGTGGCCGAACCCTTATGTCCTCATCTTTCCATTTTCCCCCCAAAACCTAACACCACAACTTGTTGGACAAGTGGCAAGGTGGGTCCCACACCGTTTGGAAAATATCTCCTAGATATTTTCTAATCAGATTCGCAAAATTCGAACGTTTCGGGCCCCGAACGGGCACTTTTTCCAAGAAATTATGAAACTTGACGGGCTATAAGAAAACGGCTCAACTAAGACCGCTGCGACAACGGCTAAGCTTTTTGGATCCAAAACGGTCCTCGAATGGACCAAAATGTCGCTCGGTTGACTTTTCCAGCGAAAAGTCAACACTTCCCAAATTGGTCAGAAAGTTGCCCTGAGTCCCCCGGAACTCACTTTGGTCGATAACGGGGTCAACCTACGTCCGGTATGACCCTCGGAGTCAATTTTAGGTTTAATTAAGTGTCTGACCAAAATTTTTAAATTTTCCTGTTTTTCGCAGGTTTGACTGGCGTTGACCGGGAGTGGTTATTACAAAGAGAATATTAGAACACAACATAGAAAAGAGGTGCAGAGGCCAAAATACTCTCTGTATTGTATACTGTCGTACAACAAAAATTGGTCTTTTTTAAATATGAGATGTGTATACTATTTATAGAAAAATTTCCCAATATTTTTCCTCAAGACACAGCATATTTTCTTGCAAGATAAAGGGGTATGGAAGCTCACCATGATGATGGTGGATGACCACCATATTTACAATAACTTGTACAATTTAAAATTTTAGAATAGAAAGACGGTAAAAAATATTCTAAGATATATATTTTTTGATCAGCAAAAATAAAAATTTTATTCCAACCAATAATAAACTCCATTGGAGAAATAAAATGGAAGGAAGAGCAACCCAAAGGTCAAGAAAGTACAGTAACCAACATAGAAAAAAGAGAAAGAGGGATTGGAACCCCAAAAGATTTGGGGAACCCAACAACCATCTTTTCTAGAGAACTCCACCAAAGATGAATCCAACATCCAAGCACCACACACATGACCGGCACCCCACCGGAAAAGCGCCCACGCCGGCAAGAGACCGGAACGCCAGCCGAAACTCAAGCAGCAGAAAAAATCACCGTGCCATAACAAGATGAGCCAACGGAGGCTGATGAATGTCGGGGGCCATCACCCAAGAGAATCGACGAAGAGGAAACGTCACGGGGGCAATTTGAAGTTGCAGGAGAACGGAGGACAGAGGTGGGCGACAGAAGTTCAGTAGGACGAGCCGTCAAGAACTCGAACAACGAGCTCAAACTGTCGAGGTGCAAAGAGGAGGCGCGCCACCGGGGGGCCAACACCCACAAGAACCCGGGGCCAGAGAGAACTCCGGCAAGGAGGAGCCAAAGAGGAGCATTGGCAAGGAGGGGCCGGAGGAGGTGGTGCCCGGCAGGAGAGCAAGCGTGCGAGGAACGAACCCGGGCAGCAGGGATGCAGAACTGTCGGGGAGAGAAGACGACCAGTCGAAGGAAGAACGAGAGAGCCCAAAGCATGCCGAAGAACAGCCGCACGGGGAGAGGTGGAGACGAGCCGACACCAACACAGCAACCTCACATGGAAGGAAAGTCACCGGAGAGACGAGGAGCTCCGCCGCAGAGAAAGCCGAAGCTCGAGCAAGAGGAGAGAAAAGGGAAGAAGGTGAGGGGCAAGGTAGAAGACTTGAGGAGGGCCGGCGGTTTCCAAGAGAAGGAGACCGCCGCCGGCGGCGAAAGAAAAGGGGGGCCAAGGGCTGAGGGTTTATTCAGTAGAAGAGAGGTTTCGTGTGAGTAGTAGTAGTTGATGGTAAAACTGTTCTAAGATAATAAAAATAAATCTGAAATCTTTTAAATACTACGATAGAATTAGCACCGATATAAATTATATTTGTTGATAAAAAATTCATGAACATATTGAAAACAAAACAGATCAGATGACTATAATTATGTGTGGGCCGAATACAATAAATACACAACAACTATTTATTCAAACTTAGTGACATTATTTGCGGAAATCAAGATAACATGTGTCTCATAGAACACTACAGACACTAACCATGTCTAAAAACCCGTACTAAACATCTGCAGACATATATGGCACAACACACACAGAGATACATAAGATAACCCGTGACTCCAATTTGTCCGTTAAACAAACCTACAAAAATAACAAACACAAAGCCAAAGCCAAACCCAAACCCAAACCTTACTAGGGTATATCGAATACTACTAACTAGGTGCAGATCTCACGGGCCACTCCAAGCCTGGAGTTGGGGATATCGAAGACGAGGCGGTGGTTCTGCTGCTGCATGTTAGCGATCACGTTCAGGACGGAGTTGACGTTGTCAGGCGCTGCCGCCATCGCCAGGCACGTGATGCTTCCGGCGGTGCTGTGGAGCAGAATGTTCTCCACCGGCAGCGTCATGTTCATCCCCTTTAGCATCAGCGTTATGGTCGGCGCCGCTATTGCTCCCGTGTAGCACGTGTCGAACCCTCCCATCGCCTTCACCGTCTGCCCCTTTATGTTCCTCCTGAACTCGTTCCTCACCGCCGTGTACGCCGGCTCCACCAGCCTCGTGAACACCGTCCCTTCATTTCATTTTGAGCATTTATTTTCACATCAGTGCCAACGGATTTTCATTTACTGTGGTCCTAAATGTTATCACTGACATCAACATGTGCTATACATCAATGCCAATGAATTTAATGTTTACCTGAGTCGATGACGGTTCCGGCTCCGGTCACCGGGTTGAAGGCGAGGGCGTTGGGTGGGATGTCGACCACTTTGCCGCCGACCTTGATTCCGAGGAGGTTGACATAGTAGAGTGAAGACCTTCTGGGGTTCTTGAGGATGGGCGTGTACTTGATCTTCTTGGGCTGGTAAACAGGCCCGAGCCTCAACGAGCCCGAGAAGTTGGGAGTCTTGAAGCTCGGCAGGCAGTAGGAGAAGGTGGACTTGTAAAGGTTGTAGGTCTGCGACAGCAGCGACAACGGGCCACGGCCCAGGCCCAGAAGCCCCTGTGCCGGAACCGAGCTGCCGGTGGTCTTCTGGAGGCACCCGAACGTGTAGCCCGGGATGGGGTCCCTGGCTAGGGTCACGACGTCCTGCGACAGGTTCGCGGCCAGGCTGGATCCACCGTAGGTCATATTGAAAACGCACGCGCGGCCTCCGCAAGTGGGGTTCGGCACCTGGACCGATAAACATACAAAAAAGCAAGAATATTAGATCTTTTAGGGGGATTTCTCAGCGAACCCGATCTGGGTATTCTCAAAATATGTTAAAAATTGAAACTTTCGGGTGGGTGGGAGCAAATGTGGCATAAGAGGGTCCAGGGCGGCGCGTGAGGGAGTACCTGCTTGCACTGAGGGTTCCCGCAGCCGACGGGCTTGTAGGTGGTGGAGCGGTTGGGGTTAAAGACGGAGGAGGCGCAACCTTGGCAGCCAGTGCAAGGGATCCAGGAGGCGTCGTTGCTGGTGTCCATGGCCATGAGCATAGTCTGGGGAGGAGTGCCGACCTGGGCGCGGACAATGTAGGTGGGGCTCTGGATGATCTGGCGGCCGGAGGCGATGGGGACGACGGACTTGCGAGCAACTTTGCTAGAGAGGAACTGGAGGCGAGACTGGTCGTCGGCTTGCATCTTGAGGACGGTCTCTTCCCAGGAGAGACCTTGTGGCCTGAAAGGAGAGCACGGACTGTAGACATGGAACACCTGAAGGGTCCTGCCACCGTCTGGCTTGCTACATTTTAGGTTCTGGTCAAGAGATTGGGCTGACAAGATGAAGAATGAGAAAAGTGACAAGAGGAGTGAGGTCCTCATAGTGAACTACTATGAGTTCGTGGGTGAGTGAGTATGCAAGTTCCTATGCGAGAGAGTGAATATATATATAAATAAATAAACATATAAATACAATTTAGCGTTAACTTATTCTATTTTTTTATGAGCAAAATTTATTAAAAAGACTCAAACTTCCAAAAAGAGTGTGAAGGTTGTTACAACGCTTCGTCGAAACATCACAGACCGGGATCGAGACATACCGCGTCCATATCAAAACTAACCGTTCTAAACAATGGGCTTATACAAACTTACAACCACAACCAAAACCAGAAGCATTAAAAAGCTTCAGAAACTAACAAAGACCAGGTCTAGAACCCAAATTTATCAAACATAAAGTATAAAAAAGAAAACCAACCTTGACATACAGCAAAAAAAAAAAAAGTAGAAGAAAGCAAATCGGCTAGAAAATCAGATTACCAAAGAGCCACGGACCCCAGATCTGGACCACACCTCCGGGCTTGTGTGCCACCATGATGGAAATCTGTCACCGCTGAGGAACCCCATCTTACACTCCTAAGACAAACAAAACCCCCTAACACTACTCAGTTTCGAAGGAACTCGCCCACGACCATGACCACCAGAACTTAAATTCGGTGCTGTAGACGAACAGGAGAAAAAGAAATGGCCTCGAGTTCGGACTTGCCAATATATCATTTGACAGAGAGAGAAAAAAAGGCAATTGTGGCCTCCGCGAAACAGATCCCTCCTCGCCGGTGGCCAACATCATGGCAAGATGAAGAGCGATGTAGATCTACCGATCAAACACCACAACCGAACCCAATCTCTTTGGAAAACCCCAAATCCTTCCCTTGCCTAACACTAGTCGACGCGGAGAACCACACCGCAGCCGACAACCCATCGGCATCGGGGCCCCAAATCTAAATCAAGGAGGAGTGAGACAAGGACTTATAAAGAAAAGAGGGGGAAACGGAGGAGAGTCGCGGGGAGGGCGAGAGCACGAAAACGCTGGACGACGAGCAAGATGGAGCGACACAAGAAAAAAAGGGATGAAGAGGCTCACCCAGATCTGATGAGTATCAACCACGGACGGTGGGGGAAAGGGAAAGAGGGAAAGAAAGTGTGAGAGAGGAAGGAAAAGGAGGCCGATTCACGGTTAGGAAGACGAATCTTCGCTGGCAACAACCAAGGCCAGAGACGAGGCTGAAGTCGGCGAAGCGGGGATGGAAAGACGGCGGCGGCGAAGGAGGAAAAATAGGGTTTCTAGAGAGTGAGCTGCGGAGCTTCTCTCTCTAGACGTCAATTTTTTCGTGTTAACTTACTCTTAAATAGTAAACCATTATGAGTCATTGAATTAACAAAATTTATATTCATAGTGTTATTCTCGACCTTTTTTTAAGGAAAGGTGCAATTTTATTAAACTCTAAAATAAACTACAATCAAATGCGCTAAAATTAGTATTCCTTGGCCACTAAACAAGAACAGACAGAGAACATAAAAGTTCACAGTTCTTTTAACAATATAACCGTTATGAACAGTTGATACGCCATATTGGCAATATGAATGAAATCTGGGTATTGGAAAACGAAATTGGAAATCCTACTGAAAGTAGTGCCTACATGCTGCATCTGAGGGAAAAGTGACCGAAC
Source organism: Erodium maritimum (assembly GCA_963921825.1). NCBI lineage: Eukaryota > Viridiplantae > Streptophyta > Magnoliopsida > Geraniales > Geraniaceae > Erodium > Erodium maritimum. Next base: position 19,614,571 of record OY997596.1, read on the forward strand.
TTGAACTGCATCAGTTGTAGGAGACGATGCTTCAACAAGGGACCCATCCCGGAGCTTATCGTTGAAGCCAGAGGATCATAACATTCTTCTTGGCGAAGCTGTTTACCAGCCCTCGCCTGATCATCCCGGGGTTCACCATTGGACCCCCATTCATTCGTCTATTGTTAGCTCCAGCTCTAGTTCCATCTGTATGCCCAAGCAGACCTGAAACTTCGATTTTGCTTGCTACTTAGAGAGCTGGCCGACCACCAAAGTTTTCTAGCCTATATCGACTGTCCCAGCCTGGATGTTGACTCGAGGATTGGTACCCTTAGGTACAGTACTCGAGGATACAATCAGACCCCTTCCTAGAAGCAAGATACCCTTAGGTACAATACTCGGGTATACAGACCTTGCTCCTAAAGGTGAGCTCCGGGGCACCTGATTCCTCCAATCGATTGCATACGGCTTAATATTCCGATCTTTCTGGAACTCCAAAATAGAGGAGTCGAATCGTGGGATACTCACCATCCCCTGGTCACAATCATGGATGACATGGCCGATCAGCCCACATTGAAAAATGAAGGAAGGCAGCTTTGTGTAGGTGAGGGAGACACAGACCGGTTCCGTAAATTCTTTGAACCTCAACAGTAGATGGCGGCACAAGGGGGCGCTCCACAAGTTGGAAGAATCTCACTTTCACCGCTCCTCCCCAATAGAGGCCCCATTAGTTGAATGGGACAACGACACAAAGACCAAGTGCCGAGCCAATTGTTTCCCTTATCGATCGGGTCCTTACCAATGGAAGGAGGTCGTGGGCGTGAACCTAGAGATCTAGCCTATCTAGAACCGATGGTTCCCTATACACCAGGTACAAATTGCCGAAGAGTAGCGGACGTCCATCGAAATACTAGGGCGCATGCCCAGGACCCAAGAAAGATCCTCCTCTGACTCAAAGTAGAAGCCATATACCCTAGGGTCTATGTCCTTGATCACCAAGCCCTCCGCGGATATTCCTCATGCCTTCATGATGATCTGGGGTATAACCTCTTTCTGGGAGGCTTCGAAGGACAAAGTTTGCCCATCATGACAAACTGTTGGCGTGCAACTATCGACGGGCTCATCGGGGTGTATGGTACCAGGACCTCCAGCTCTTCCCCCTCCTCCAGCAAACACGATGAGAAGCCATCTTAAAGACTAGCCAAGGTATCCTCAAGAGAGGCTAGCGGTACCACTACCCCCGAAGCAGGACCAACTTCTCGTGGCTTGGGCACCCGACGCTATCGTACCATACCTAAAGGCGCTGTAAGAAAAAACAGGATCACAAGGATTCGCGATGAATTAATGATCGAAAGCCCTTTGATGAGTTCCTCCAATTTCTCTCGTCCGACTTCGATCATGAGTGCTTTCTCACGGAGAGGGTCCTGACACAATGGAGGCTGCGAGACGTCGCTAGGACCGATGGATTGTGGGGGAGGAATACTAAGAACAATGGGTGGTGTTGGAGCGGCGACCAGAGCCACAGTTGGTGGCTTGCTTGTAGAAGAAGCACCGATGAGTTTTTGACTGGACGACCTCTCAATGCCTTCACGATTGGGGTAGAGAACCTTGGAGAGAAATTCACGATATTCGTAGATGGTGGTGGTATATTGATGGACGGTGGAGAAGGGAGGAGAGGTGGAGAAGCTTTCGTGGCTAGGGTTTGCTAGGGCCTCCTTCATCTTCGAGCCTTTAATAGGGACTCTATCTCAGAGGAAGGACGAGGGGGAGGAACAAGTGCCAAGAACTACATTTTGGCAGGCGGCGATGAGACAAGACTTATAGGCCAGATTGGCTTTTTGGTGGGGGTGGCAGGGAAAGAAAGCGCTATGGATATCCTAGGGCTATGGTTTCGTCGGGAGAGGTTCTCGAACAAGCGAAAGAGTTTTTTGGCTAAGATTTTTTATTTTCGATGTATTACACTTAATTAAGATGTTTTCTTGTTTAAGGACTTGATTATTTCCTAAACAAATCGTGAGCTTGTCTCTCTCTTTAATTTGACAATCAGTCTTAGGCCTTTCTCTTATCACCTCTACTTTTCCTCCTGCCCCTTCTCTGTTCTCATCACCACCCCGCTTATTATCACTGTCTTCACTGTTTCTCCTTCGCCTCAATACACTTGGCAACAACAACCCCTCCAACGTGACAATCTGTCCTGATCCACTTGTTACCTTCAATGCAATCTTACTCCCCAAGACGCACCGTCCCGTCAATCCGCCACCAACGATGTACCACCTTCCTCCTAAGACACAACCAGAGCCTCTGTCGCCACCAACGCCTTAACCGCCACCGCACCTTCGCTACGAGCCGTTCACCGCCTCCACCACGAGCTCGTCCAATAAATGCACCGTCTCCACCTCCTACGATGCCTCCTCTACGAGCCCGCCTACTAACTTTCTTGTATCCGGTTCCGCCGCATGCTCTATATCATGTGCCGCCTCCACCACTCCGTGCAAGGATGCTCCATCCCCATCCGTTGGATAGAGACCCTTTTATAGGTGAAAACACGGTGCACCAACCCTATACGCTAGATGGGGATTCTAATACCCCGTGGTGTGTATCGGGACATACATCTCGTCGTATCGAGGTCGGTGTAAATCCGACATTTTGAACCCCCCCCCCCCCATTTTCTTAGTGTTCTCTCTGGATGCTTAGTAAGATATCCTGAGCATTTTCAGATCGAGGTAGGAAACAAATTTCGTGGCACTCCCATCTACTAGTACAACCGTCACGGTCTACTGGTCAACTACCATTGGTTCGGCGGGTTTATTGTTTTTCTATCAACAAAGAAATATATTAAAACTCACTCATTCAAAGAATGAATTAGGCAGACAGTAAACAGATATATAGCTACATAAATCATACAAACACACAAGGAAAGATATTACAAATAACCAATATTCTGAAGAGAAGTGAACTAAAAGATAATTTGAGGCACAAGAAACTGGGGAAGTGAAGCAATTTGAGCTTTCTTGAGGCACAAAAAACCCAAACCGTTCCATTGATCGTCATAGTTCCGGTTGATAAACCACCTCGAAATAGGATCAAGACTCAGAATGTAGATATCAAGATATAAATCTCAACTGATAATTGAAAATGACCATCTAAGAGATGAAGAAGCTTGACTATAGACGTAATATGCAGCAACAAACCATCAGGATGAATCAGCATAATCCAGAAACATAAGAGATATGCTAAGATAATCCCATCTATAAAGAGAAAAGGGAGAGAGGAGCTACACTAGATAAGAAGTAAACCTAAAAGAACCTGAAGAAAAGAACCAACCTACATATGAGGCTACCCAATCACCTAGAGAGACCTAAAGAAGACCAAGAAGAAGGGCACAATGTGAAAAACACAAGACCCTAGAGATCAAAGAGATGAACTCAACCACACCTATAGATGAGTCTACCCATTCACCCTGAGAGATATAATAAACCTAAGAAGAGGGACAGAAATTGAAAAACACAAGACTTCAGAACAATCAGAAGGACAATCAACCCTGAGTTTAAAGAGAAGAACTCAACCACTCCTTATACCCCAACCCTTAACCTACACCCCCTAATGCCAACCACAGATAGATAGAACCTCCAACAAAGATAAATTGTAACACTGAGAAGCTTGTAGGACTACTCAAGAGAATTAGCAACTTTGAAAAACGTATCACATCAGAACACCACCAGGCTGATAAGAAGAAGCCTCACCTAACCTTAAAAAGAGCCATACTGCATAAATAAATCCCAACTAAAACAAACAGCAAAATGAAGGGAAGAATGACAATGTTACCCAAGAATAAGCATGGGCCTGGAATGAACACATCTCCTAGGATTAGATAACCAAGATTCATAAGTGAAATAATATTCCTTATTGAAGAAAGGTCATTCCCAACTGAAGGCTTTGCTCTGCACTTTATCAAATATAGATTTAGGAGATTCAATTGAATTTTGGAAGACTAATGCATTTCTAGATAACCAAACCTGCCAACAGACCAGTTTCATAATATTTCCCTATTTTTTCTTGTGTATACATGGAACCAAAGAGAACCAAGAAGTCATCACTTCTTTAAAAGAACCTGGGATTTCCCATGAAATACCCCACCAAGAAAATACAAGGCTCCATACCATCCAATCTTTGTTGCAATGTAATAATAAATAAGCTGCATCATCAAAATCCCAGTCACAGACAGGGTAGATTAGTTACTAAAAGTTTAAGGCCATGCCTCTAGATTCTAAGAAGCATTTGGATGGAATGACTTTAAGACAAGCCAATAAACAGAAAGCTGAGATTTTAGGAGCGACTCCTAGAGTCCAGAGATGCTTAGTCCAGTCTAGTTTTGAGGTTTCTTACTGAGCAAGTAATGAATAAAGCTTTCTAACTACGAATCCATTAGGATATGCATTCCAACTAAGAGAGTCATCTTCATCCTTGAGGAATATGGAAGGGGGAATTGAGCATAATACTCCCTATTCTTGAGTTTCCCAGCCCTTAGGATCCCTTCTTAGATCAAGGTCCCATGTGACCCCATTCCACAGATCTTACATTAGAGAGGATTTAGAATTGGCTAATAGATACATTCTAGGAAAGAGATCCGTGAAAGTAAATTCCTCCTCCCCCCCCCCCCCCCCCCCCACACACACACATCAAAGCAAAAGTGGATTTCATTTCCTTGACCTAAATTCCATGTACGGCCCTTCACACCAAATATATCAATGAATCTTGGGTCTTTGTGTAATGATATAATATGATTTTAAAAGCTTGGAGAACTTAGTTCAGCGAATTGAAAGAGATCCCATTCTAGTTTAGAGAAATGAGAGAGTACCCATTCTTTAATATTCAACCCAAACCTTGCACAAACTACTTGCTTCCATAGGGAGTTATCCTCTAAAGCAAACCTCCACCACCATTTAGCAAATAGAGCCAGATTCATGTTGGCTAGATTTTTAATGCCTAACTCTCCATGATCCTTTGTTTTACAAACCGTATTCCAATAATTTTGTTGAATACCCTTGATTGAGAGGATTCATGCCAAATGAATCTCCTTTTCCAACTTTCCATTGATAACTAATTTAGGAGCCAATAGAATGAAAAAAAGATAATAATTTGGTCTGCCATAATCCCAAAGACTTTTAAAATTTATCTACAACTGTTTTCCATGTCTTAAAATGCTTGGAGTTTCCACCAAGTGAGAAGCCAAGGTAAGACAAAGGAAGTGAATCAGTTGTACAACCCAACACATCTGTATAATCTTGTGCCTCTTCTTTACTGATATTCATTGGAACCAGGATTGACTTATTATAGTTCACCCCAAGGCATGTAGCTAAATGGAACATTGATAGAGCAACCTTAAGATTTGGATTTCCTTCCATAGATGCTCTAATAAAGAAAATAGAATCATCTGCAAATTGAAGGTGAGAAATTACAAGATCTGATACACTCAAATTGATACCTTGGAACTGATGTGACATGAAACCTGATTGCATTATCTGATTTAATCCTTCAGCAATTATAAAAAATATTAAAGGCGAAAGTGCACGTCCCTACCTGAGACCTTTTTTGAGTTAAAAATCTAGAGAGGTAGAACCATTAATTAGGATAGAGACAGAAGTTAAGAAGTTGGAACTCATCCAAAGTCTCCGCAATGGACCAAACCCCATTCTAGTTAGCACTTTTATAATATAAGCCCAACTAACATTATCAAATATCTTCTGAAAATCAACTTTAAAGATTAGAGCTTTCTCCTTGGATTTTTTGAGCTGAAACATTAACTCAAAAGCCAACAAAGTACCATATGTGATTTTTCTTCTTCAAACAAATAACGTTTGTTCTGATCTAATGAGATTATTAGCTGAATCATTCTTTATGATCATAGACATGAAAGATGTATTGTATATGCATTTATGTCTACATGTGGACCTTTGTTCAAAATCTATTCTAGAATATTGCTACCTTCTATTAGGTCTTTCTTAGCTCAATTCATCTCTTTATGAATAAAATAACAATTTTAGGAACGAAAAAAAGAGAGTAATAGAAGTGAAAATAACAGTTGGATGGTTTAGATTGTATACATGTATGGTTGTGACATGTCTTAAAACCTCATATATGTATTTGGTTTTATGACCAAGGTCATTGAAGTCCTAGATTTGTTCCTACCCGACTTGCCCATATTACATATATTATGCATTGAACCTTAATTGGAGCAATAAAGTAAGGGTTAAATACATTATGGTACCCTTATGTTTGGTCCATGGACTTTTTGATACCCTTATGTTTGTTTAATACATTTTAGTACGTTTATGTTCGGTCCACGAACAGTTTGAGCATACTCTGTTAAAAACACTAACGGAATATTCCATTCCATTAGTCATGTGACCCCATGTGTTGTTAAGTTTATTGTGAAATGACGATTTTTCCCTTGTCCATTTAAACCCCTTAAATTGTATATAGGAAACTACCATTTTACCCTTATTCACTATTAAATAAAACAATTAAAGAAATGAAATAAGTATGAAAAAATAAATTATGATCGATCACTCTTATCCCTTTCAGTTCCTGATTCTTCTCGTGAGTTCTCTCTTCATCTTTACCTTAAAGAACAAAAAGCCTATTCTCACTTGATGGTAGCTCCATTTCTGGCAGGCGGAAAACCTCCTCTGGTGACCTCGCGTCACAACCCTCTCAAATCTGCAGAACGAGGAAGAACGACGAACAGGATAAAGTTTGTTGAAATCCGACTTTGTTGGCGATGGCGGGAAATGAGAACTAGAGCTCCGTGCTCTGGCGAACCCAGTTCCAGATCTTCACCCTGTTAGTCTTAGCGCCCGTAGTTCAATCCTAAATGTCCAAATGTATATATCATCGTTAGCAATAAAATTAAAGCGGCTTTATATTACTTATGTGTTGGAGTAATATATCGATGTGTGCTCTGATCTATGCCCACAATGCGAATAGAACCATAGATCGAGATAGATCACACTCGATGGGTCCCTAGTCAACAAAGCTTCACTAGAAGCGACTAGTATGAAAGATGGCTCTTTATGGCTTACGTTCTGGTAGTCATTGGAATGGGATTCCGAAGTCTGATCATAGATATCATGTGGGACATGATATTGGACGGCCCGACATGAATATGTGCCATAGATCAAGTCATGAACATATTCATTGTCGTAGCTTGTCATGTACCCTTAGACCGAGGAGTCTTTGTGATCGATGTGTAGTCAACAACTGAGTTTGACCTGAGCCTAACGTTGTCCGTAACGGGGCTTCCATAACGGCCAGGATTGGCTTGGGGACGGGCTACATGAGTGACACGAAAGACGGCTAAGGGATTTATCCCTCATACTGAGGTATGAGAAAGATATCGGTTCTCGGCCGCTTGATCGAGAGTGACTGAAAGAATAGCATGGCCATGCACATGATACTGGGTATCATATATTCAGTCATCTCACATATCAAGGAACAGTGGTTGAGTATAATAAGGATGACGACTCTATGCCTTATCTCAATCAGGATATCGGAGATAAAAGGATAATGACAGGGACGACGGAAAGGTTAGAATCGACAGGGTCGAGTCGTTATGCAGTGCCAGGAAATACTAAAGTCTCGTTAGTTGCCACTTAAATAGGATCAAGTAAAATGGGATTTTACGTTGATCTATTTACATGCATAAACCTAAGGGTCACACCGGAGGATGAAACTCATTGACACATTTATGGAGAATGGCCAAAAGGGAGTTGTCTCGGGACATGACCAAAACTGGGTTTTGGGTCATGTGCCCGTAAGTGAATAGGACTTTACGGATCGAGACAAGGCTTGGAGTCTTGGGATTGATCGCGTCGTATAATGTTGGACATTTCCGGTATGGAAGGCTTGGAGGCGATGAGCGAATCACGGAACCTCGTTGGAAATGGCCACGGGCCATGTTCCAAGAGCCCCATGAAAGGCCCATGCAACCAAGGCCCATGGAACTAATTAATCAAGTCTTGATTAATTAGTACTAAGTAAGCAAGACAAGGATTAAGGTGTTTTTGATTCACCACCTAACCCAATCTTGTCTTGCCATACTTTAACCTATTTACACCTTACTTGACACCATACTTGTCACATGCCTTTAGTTGGACAAGTATGGGTTTTGTTATGTTTAAGTCATCTTTTTTCATCATAACAAAGACAAGACAAGAATAGGAAACACAACTTCTCTCCCCCTTCCCTTGCAATTTCGAGTTTGGCAAGTTTCCACCTCCATTTTTGTGTTCTTGAGTCCTCAAAGAGAAGAACTACGTGGCTTTGATTCCCATGTGGATACGTAGGCGTCTTGGAGACTCAAGCCAATCATTCGTTACCCGGTGTTCTTGTTTTGGTAAGAACTAGTGCTGAATTTTTCTCTTGTGAATCCGTTCTTTGTTAGTTGTTTCATGGTTTTAATCGTCTCATGGTTTTCATTGATTTTCCGCTGCGAGTTGGTTCATCTCCAACCCTACCTCGAGACCCAACAGTGGTATCAGAGCCGTGCTACCTTCGGGATTCACAAGACGGTGTTCAAAGTTTCGGTTTTGCTTGAAAGTTTCGTTTTGGCATGTTGTTTTGCTAAATTGTTTGATAACATGTTTTAAATTCTTGTTTATGGATTTAATGCATGTAAAATTAAAATTTGAAAATTATTTCAGATTTGGAAATTTTAAAAAAAATTTGATTTTTCGGGTCTCGGGAGCGGGACTCTCGGGGAGACGAAACCGGGACCGAACTGGGCTCCATTGGACGGAGCTAGGCCAAGCATGACCATTGGATGGTTGATATGCTAAGGCTAAACCGTTTTGTTAGTTATGACGAGTTTGGAACCGTCATGACGAACTCGAAGATCAAATGTTCAAAAGTTTCATTTTTGAACGGTTTCGATAAACCAAGCATCAAAAAATTTCGAAACTTGGCTATTAAATAAAACCGGAAAATGACATGATGTTTGATAACATGATTGTTTGATAACACGATCTGTGATGTGATGTTGGCATGGTGTACATAATAGCCCCGAGCTCGATTTAATTATTTATCGCTTTTCACGACCTGCGAGCCGTTAGAGTTAGCGTGTAATTATTCTTTCAAGGTGTGGTCGTCGAACCACTTTTTTGTAATATTTATTTATTCCCGAATTGCGAGTCGTGTATTAAATTTTAATATTTTACTCAAGACGAAGAAAGGGCGAAAAGGTCATTTGGTGGCTTTTCGGGTATTGACATCGGCTTGGAGTCGGTGGAGCTGAAGAAGCTAGTGGGAGTTAGTTTAGGGGGCTATTATGTGCACATTTATCGCTTTATGCTTGGTTTGTTTATGCATGATTAATTCTATGTGTTTTAGAATTGCATGCTTAACTTTATTTACCGAGCATATCACCTCACATGCAAAGATAAAATTGGAATTTTAATCCTTGTGTGTGAGCCCTTAGAATCGTCATTACATTGGATGTAGTTGACGGGTTCGAAGGAAGAATTACATTGGATGTAATTGGAGGCATCATTACATTTGGAATGTAGTTGATGTGCTCAACGCATCTAGGATGTGCCAAAAGTTTTAAACACAACCGGACAAGTAAAAACGGGTCATGTCCGATACCTCCCAATTATCAACACCTTACTACCTCCCCGTCCTATGGGTGTCGTGCGCCTTAGCGGAGCATCCATGGGAAAGCGGGGTAGTAGGTTTGGACGACATATGTGGGTGTCGTGCGCCTTAGCGGAGCACCTACATAGTGGCGGGTCATAGTTGAAAATTGGTGGACCCGACTACGATTCTCAGCTAGGGTTGAGCTAGGGTATCAGATAGGGTAAGTCGTGTACTTAAGTACATACCCTAGCCAAGAGTCACATTGGATGTGATTGGACGGGGTCCTACCTACATAGCTCGATTGAGTGGTGAGCCTTCGTTCAACTTGATCGAGCGAATCAAGGATCTTGGTTTTAGATTCTAAAGGTATAGAATCGATTGTTGGTGTTAAAGCTTGATCTTCATAAAATTTATTCAGTTTACTGATTGAATTTTATCTGTTGTAGATCAAATGGAAAATTCAACGAACATTAATAGTTTGTCATTAAAAACCATTCTTGACAGGGTCAACCTAAACTGGACAAACTATTTGGACTGGTACAGAATTATGAGGATAGTCCTCAAGTCTGAACGCAAAGAATATGTCTTTGACAAGGCTGTCTCTAAGACCATATCAGAGTTACATGAAGTGTCATTAACTGCTGAGAAGAATATATCACGGATCTGGGATCCAAGGATATTCTGATGGTCAACAAGGGAATTGGAAGTGGGAAGGGCGGAGCCCATGCACACTTGGCAAGAAAGATGAGACACCTGAGAATGTCTGCTTCTACTGCCAACAGCCTGGTCATTGGAGCAGGGATTACAGGAAGTTCACGGCTGATCTGAAGAAGGGCAGTGGGACTGCGCCTTCATCAAATAGCCTGGATGATCTGAAGAAGGGCAGTAAGACTGCACCTTCATCAGGAAACCTGGATGATCCAAGGCAGGGTGGTGGGACCGTGCCTTCATCTGGTATTAACTCTATAGAGCTACATCTTTCTACTTCCAAAGATTCATGGGTATTAGATACCAGGACTGAATCTCACACATGCACTAATATATGGTGGCTGAAAGTAGGAGAGGTTTGGAAAGCACGAAGTGGACCTCAGAGTTGAGGCAACTGCTGTAGGATCCATGAGTCTTGCTTTGCCAAGAGGCATTGTCTTAGTATTGTATAATGTATATTGCATACCTACTTTTAGTAGGAATATTATATCTGTATCCGTGTTTGACAAGGAAGGATATAATGTTAATATTGGAAATGGAGTTTTCAATGTTCTATGCAATGATATGTTTTATACCAGTACTGACTAGGTTGGAGGATTGTACATATTAGATATGGGTAACAATGCCTCAAGTTCTATATATTCCGTTAATACCAAGAGGTCTAAATCCAACGATTTAAACCTAACTCTGTTATGGCACTGTCATTTGGGCCGCATAAATAAGAAGTGCCTATCAGCACTTCAGAAGTGCGGGCTTTCAGGTTCATTCGAATTCCATTCGATCGATAGGTGCAAGGTTTGTTTGATGGGCAAAATGACTAAAGTGCCCTTTATCGATCGCGATGAAAGGGTGGGTGAATTATTGGGGCCGATACACTCGAATGTGTGTAGACCAATAAGTTCACTATCACATTTATTGATGATTACAGTAAATATGGTTATGTCTATTCGGTGAGACATAAGTTTGAAGCTTTTGATAAATTCAAAGAGTTTAAGACTATAGTAGAATTCCCGCTCGACAAAGGTATTAAGGCAGTTCGATTTGATCGAGGTGGAAAATACTTGACCATAGAGTTATTAGATTATCTAAAAGAGAATGGGATCCTTTTGGAATGGACTCCTCCTGGGACACTGTAGTTGAAAGGTGTAGCCAAACGGAGAAATCGGACATTGTTAGACAATGGTCCGTTCCATGATTAGTTGGACTGATCTCCCAATCTCTTTCAGGGGTTATGCTCTAGAGACGACCACATTCATAGTGAATCGGGCTTCGACGAAGGGTGTGGAAGGGACACCATTTTAAAAATGGTACGGGATGATGCCCGCTTTGTCCTTCCTAAATATTTGTGGTTGCGAGGCTTATGTGAAACATTTGGTTTCGACTAAGGTCGAACCAAGATCTGAGATATGCACCTTCGTGTGGTATCCCAAAGCAACAAAGGGATACTACTTCTACAATCCCAGTGAGAACATGGTGTTCGTCGCTTGGGTGGGGTCTTTATGGAAAAGTAGTTTTGTTTCCAAAGACGTCATTGGGAGGACTGTGCATCTCGAAGAAATTCAGGATGGTACAGATCTGTCTAAACCAATTGACAACCCAGTAGAAAGGAGCCAGAGATTGTCGTAGAGTAAGAACCAATTCCTGTTACAATTCCGGAAGGTCTAAGGCGATTTGAAAGGATCAATCTTCCACCTCCAAGATATGGTATCCGGAAGTGGCAATGAAGTCATGGTGGATCACGATGATCCAGCCACCTTTCAAGAAGTCGTGGATGGGCCCGACTCTGAGTTATGGTTGGGAGCCATGAGGGAGGAAATGCAATCCATGTCGGACAACCGAGGCTGGGAACCGGTTGATCCCATCAATGGTGTGAGGACCATCGGATGCAAATGGATCTTCAAGGTGAAGATGGACATGGACGGCAACCCTCTGACCTACAAAGCTCAACTGGTGGAAAAAGGTTATAGGCAGATCCAATGGATTGACTATGAGGAAACCTTTTCCCTAGTGGCTATGGTCAAAATCGATCCAAATTCTTCTTGACCTAACTGCGTATCATAATTACGAGATATGGAAAGTGGATGTCAAAAACGCTTTCCTAAATGGAAATTTGACTGAGTACGTTTGTATGTCTCGGCCCAAAGGTTTTGACGATCCGAAGAATAAGGGAAAGATTTATAAGTTGTTGAAATCCATTTATGGATTGAAACGAACTTCTCAGAGTTGGATCCTTTGTTTTGATGAAGCTGTAATTGGATTTGGTTTAATCAAAAATGAGGATGAATCTTGTGTTTATAAGAAGTCTAGTGGGAGCAAGATTACCTTTCTGGTTCTCATTGAAAACGACATCCCAACCTTGCACGAGACTAAAGCTTGGTTGAGGAAGTGTTTTTCAGTAAAGGACTTAGGCGATGCTTCTTATATCTTAAGGATTAAGATATGTAGAGATCGCACCAAGAGGGTCTTGGATTTAAGTCAGGGAACCTATGTGAACAAGGCATTGAGTAGGTTCTTAATGCTCGATTAAAAGAAAGGACTCTTACCCACTAGTCATGGCATTCATCTCAGCAAGACTCAGTGTCCTAAGACACCTGATGAGCTGAAAAGGATGATGAGAATCCTATGCACCTAGGGGCAGGATCGATTATATATGTCATGACATGTATGAGACCGGACGTTTCGTAAGCCTTATGTTGTACCAGTAGACATCAGTCTAACCCGGGGGAAAGATGATGCTGAACTAGTCGTCGAAGGATGAGTAGATGCTAGTTTTCCAAGACAAATCCAGATGACTTTAGAAGTCAGTCAGGATATGTGTTTATGTTGAATGGCAGAGCTTTAGCTGGGAGAGCGTAAAGCAAGATACCATTGTCGAATCTACAACAGAGGCCAAGTACATGGATACTGTAGAGGCAGCTAAGGAGGCTATGTGGATTTGGAAATTCACGGTAGGGTTAGGTGTAATTAAAAACCCATCCAACCCGGTGAATCCATTTTACGACAACACAAGGGCCATTGCGCAAGCTAAAAGCCCAGATCGCATAACAAATCCAAACATGTACTACGGCGTATCCACCTAATCAAAGAAATACTGAACTGAGGTGAAGTGAAGATAACCTATATTGCAACAGATGATAACATAGCCAACCCTTTGACTAAGGCATTGTCGTTGCCTAAACATGTTAGACATGTAAAGTCGATGGGGACATATTGGAGATTAGATTGGAACTAGGGCAAGTGGGAGATTGTTAGTCTTAGTGCCCGTAGTTCAATCCTAAATGTCCAAATGTATATATCATCGTTAGCAATAAAATTAAAGTGGCTTTATATTACTTATGTGTTGGAGTAATATATCGATGTGTGCTCTGATCTATGCCCACAATGCGAATAGAATCATAGATCGAGATAGATCACACTCGATGGGTCCCTAGTCAACAAAGCTTCACTAGAAGCGACTAGTATGAAAGATGGCTCTTTATGGCTTACGTTCTGTTAGTCATTGGAATGAGATTCTGGAGTCTGATCATAGATATCATGTGGGACATGATATTAGACGACCCGACATGAATATGTGTCATAGATCAAGTCATGAACATATTCATTGTCGTAGCTTGTCATGTATCCTTAGACCAAGGAGTCTTTGTGATCGCTATGTAGTCAACAACTGAGTTTGACCTGAGCCTAACGTTGTCCATAACGGGGCTTCCATAACGGCCAGGATTGGCTTGGGGACGGGCTACATGAGTGACACGAAAGACAGGTAAGGGATTTATCCCTCATACTGAGGTATGAGAAAGATATCGGTTCTCGGCCGCTTGATCGAGAGTGACTGAAAGAATAGCATGGCCATGCACATGATACTGGGTATCATATATTCAGTCATCTCACATATCAAGGAACAGTGATTGAGAATAATAAGGATGACGGCTCTATGCCTTATCTCAATCAGGATATCGGAGATAAAAGGATAATGACAGGGACGACGGAAAGGTTAGAATCGACAGGGTCGAGTCGTTATGCAGTGTCAGGCAATACTAAAGTCTCGTTAGTTGCCACTTAAATAGGATCAAGTAAAATGGGATTTTACGTTGATCTATTTACATGCATAAACCTAAGGGTCACACCGGAGGATGAAACTCATTGACACATTTATAGAAAATGGCCAAAAGGGAGTTGTCTCTGGACATGACCAAAACTGGGTTTTGGGTCATGTGCCCGTAAGTGAATAGGACTTTACGGATCGAGTCAAGGCTTGGAGTCTTGGGATTGATCGCGTCGGATAATGTTGGACATTTCCGGTATGGAAGGCTTGGAGGGGATGAGCGAATAACGGAACCTCGTTGGAAATGGCCACAGGTCATGTTCCAAGAGGCCCATGAAAGGCCCATGCAACCAAGGCCCATGGAACTAATTAATCAAGTCTTCATTAATTAGTACTAAGTAAGCAAGACAAGGATTAAGGTGTTGGTGATTCACCACCTAACCCAATCTTGTCTTGCCATACTTTGTCCTATTTACACCTTGCTTGACACCATACTTGTCCCATGCCTTTAGTTGGACAAGTATGGGTTTTGTTATGTTTAAGTCATCTTTTTTCAACATAAGAAAGACAAGACAAGAATAGGAAACACAACTTCTCTCCTCCTTCCCTTGCAATTTCGGGTTTGGCAAGTTTCCACCTCCATTTTTGTGTTCTTGAGTCCTCAAAGAGAAGAACTACGTGACTTTGATTCCCATGTGGATATGTAGGCGTCTTGGAGACTCAAGCCAATCATTCGTTACCCGGTGTTCTTGTTTTGGGGAGAACTAGTGCTGAATTTTTTCTCTTGTGAATCTAGTCTTTGTTAGTTGTTTCATGGTTTTAATCGTCTCTTGGTTTTCATTGATTTTCCGTTGCGAGTTGGTTCATCTCCAACCCTACCTCGAGACCCAACACACCCATCGCCGAAAATCTGGACAAGCAAGACACGACATCGATAGGAAATGGAAATCGTGGTCTAGGGGTCAAATGGCAACCAAAGGTGTAAGGTTCTTCAACGTTCCTTATTAGTGCCACTATCAAAATATAAAATAACGATTAAGATTTATAATAATTAGCCTTTTTTGTCTTCCAGTATTGTATTTTAATATTAATTTTACGTTATTTATAATTACAAAAATATATTTTTTTATCAAAGAAAAATACGAATTTTAATCCAACCAAACATAATGCCAAAAGGAGGACTACATTGGGAGGAAGAGAAGGACCCAAAGGCCTAAAAGAGAGAAAGCAGCCCAAGAAACCTTGGGAAGACAAAACAACAACAAAAACTCTAAACGGCTCCTCAAGACACTGCTCAACACGAGAACTGAAACCCACGCCAATGCCGGAAAAGGAAAGGACAAAACAGAGCTGCCGGCGGTAAGCACCGCAGAGAGAACGACGAGGCTATGATAACCAAGGGGTCTGCTCAGCAACACCTCAACGAACCACAAAGGAATGGAGAAGATGGCTGGAACAGCTTGACAGAGAACGGCGAGGAGGAGCTAAAAAGTGACGAGCAGAATCGCCACCCAAGACCGAGGCCACCACAAGGTGGGCTGGGGGCCAACACCCGCAAAACCAACGAGACTCCGGGTGGACAAGGGCGAAGCCGAGAAGGCCGAAAGAGAATCACAGAGGCGAGCGTTGTCAAAGTCTGAAAAGGGCTGCCGATAAGAAGACGTTTGCAACAAGAGACGTCCACCTCACTCTACACCCAATGCACAGAAGACTCGGAGCCAAAACCATCGCAACAGCTACGAGGACCCGAGAGTAGCTAAGAAATATCAACTGAGAATATCACCAAGGCCAGCACCCTAGAGACGGCGAGAGCTCAACTATGGCATGAGCATGAACAGATGGAAAAGAGACATGTCCAGTTGAGGGAAGAAGGGGCCTCGAAGCCGAGAGAAAAGGTGACGGGAACCACCCCGAGAGCTGCGGACTGGAGCAGAGAGAGAGCCAGAAAGGCGCGCAGACAAAGAGGGGTGCGGCAAGAAAAGGTATCGAAAAAAGGGAGAGGGGGCCGGCGACCTCACTGGTGACATAGAGCAAGGAGGTCGTCGATGAAAGAGGGGCCGAAAAATGGGGTCAAGAAAAGGCAGGTGAAAAGATTCTCGAAGTTGAGGATGAGAGCAAAATTTTATATCCAGAGAGACGCTACTTTAAAAGTAGTGTCACTAATTACAAAAATATGTTATTAAGGCCACTGTCATTGAAAATATTGAGTCCGTTACTGTTTCCATTGATAGAGTTTGGATGCACTTATATATGCTAAAAATTTGGTATGAAATTAACTGCGAGATAAATAAAATATTTATCCAATCTACTTACTTTAAATTATTGTTAAACGGTAATATATCTTACTTATTTTATTCTTTAATGTGTTTTTTTATAAGCAAATTTTTTATTCATTTCTCTGAATTATGAGAGAAAAAAACAAGGAAACGATAGAATAATCCTTAGGCTATTAATAAAGTCAATATAAATTTTGACCAAAAACCTTGAACTAAGAAAAAAAACCCCATAAAAAACGCGGTCCTTTAATTACACAATACCGAAAAAACTCTCTCTCCCCCCCCCCCCCCCCGATTTGCGTATGTTATTATGTATAATAATATTGTTTCATTTACTTTTTTCTAAGTATTCTTGTTTACATTTTCATTATACGAGCTAAAGGTTTCATCTTTGTGTTCTAAGGCTATAGATCTAAGTCTATAAAGAGCAAGGATGAAACCTAAGAAAAATTAGGAGGGTGTTCATGTGGTTTAGTTATTAATATCCTGATTGCATGTTTTTGACTTTAAAATTCAAAGCTTTATTAGAAGCCAATTTTAAGAAAATGGTTTTGTTGGATGCGAAGGATTTACCTGGATCATTCGTTTGGTCGACTTTGTAGTTGGACTATCGGGTCACTTGGAAGGGAAATGTTAGTGGGCAAAAAGTGCGACTCTTAGAATGATTGGGGTTAATCTTGTGGTTAGCGCTTAATGATTTCAAGCCATAGTCGCGGATCCTCCATGAAAAAGCACGACACACCGAAGGAAATATTTTTTTTGATAAGCTCGAAATTTTTATTAATAAGACCGAATCCAAAAGGACTCGGAATGCCCTGATTCAAGCAGAATCAGTTGAGGTCAAAGGACCAGAAAACGCTTACAAAGGAATTCTGCTAAGGGGAAACTAAAAGGATAAACCTTAACCCAAAACAGGAAAACCAAAACAAAAATAAAAACCAAAACAAAATAAAATAAAATAAACTAATGAGTTGACTTCTTTCGAGCCTTATGAGATGATTTCCATAAGGTCGAAACAGGAGGCGCCGTCTTGAGATTACATTCCCGAGTCAAAGAACGAGCTCTCGAACGAGTAACAACAGTAAAAGTAGAAGGTCGGCTCTGACGCGGTTGTAGGAGGGCGTCCTTCCAAGGGCTATTCTCCTTCTCCTGCGCTTCCACCGAAGGAAATATTGAATGATTTGCTAACAGCTTGGAATAGTCATTGTGGGATGTTGAGTTGTAGTAGGGATTGGCAATTTCAACTACAATGCATAGCCTGAAAGCCTTGTAGTTCAGTGCTTGGGGACTAAATTGTACTTTCTTTGAGTAGGGGTTGGAACTCTTTTGCCTTACTACTGGGTGGGAACTATTAAAGTTAAGAATTCCCAAATTGTTAAGAAATAAAAGTTGTTTTTAATTGTTTAGTGATCCTAACCTCTATATAGGGAAATACATGCATAACACTTAGCATAAGTGGCTCTAAAGTTTTAAAATTTCTTTACTTCCGCTTGATTGTGGTAATCTTTGAATTTTGATGCTTCATAAACTTTGCTAACTGTGTTTTCCTAGAAAGGTATAGAGAGTAGGCTCTGCTGAAATGGAGTTCATGTATTTGTAAGTCCGCCTTTTATCGGGTTTACTTAGAGAAGAGTATCGAAAATGGTAGAGATCCTCATGATATTATCCAAGGTGGTTCATGTAACTTGTTACATGAACATGATAGCGATGATGGATGCTCCTATAAAAACTTCTTAGCACATCACTACTAGTCTCTTAAACAAAAACGCAACATCATGAGCACATAATACATCCCTGTTCATATTGGATATTGATTTAATGCATTTCATTGTCTCTTGTCTTTACCCGAACTGTATGCTCACCCTACTTGCATTTGCTGCTCCTCGATCCCTCAAGGACACTCTCGCAAACTGGTAGGGCCTACACACACTTCCAAATCAAACTTTCTAGAATGTGAACTTTGTTTGTAAGTATATAAATAGGAAAGATAAATAGATTATGGTAATTACAACTTTAGACTAGGTGAGCCCTTAGAACTGATCTACCCAACGCTTCCCTATGGGTTTGACTATGTGATCACTTTCTCGATATGACCTAACCTTGTAGCTATCGTTAGGATTACTCGCCACCTATGCATAAAATCTTTGACGGGGGAAAGACAACGATCACAGTCTCTCAGCCATGTCACTAGCAAGAATGAGCTCACGTCAAGGTGGTACCAACGTCGGGAGATCAAACAAATTAGTTGTTCTCGGTGATTGGTATCCTATATGGCGTGAGTAGACAACCGTCTTCCCAAGTTGCGTCGAGAAGACGTCATTACCAGATTTCAAATCAATTTATATATCTATATGATTGGTGCGCTATCTTGATACCAGTCGTGATCTGCTAAAATCTGGACACAATTTTTAAGGTGGTTAGGAAACTTGGTTCCTTGTTGTTGGTTCATGCCCTAACCCTTGTTCATAGTTGGAATGTTTCCACTACTAGTCAGACGGTCATAACTTAATGGGATGACTCATACACAAAGGTTTTGGCCAAGAAAGTGCACACTAATAGTATCTATGGCTTCTATCTTTTTTGGCTCAGAACTATCACTATAGCTCCTCAGTTTGGGATGAGTCTTGGGCAGGCCCCCTCGGCCTCTTCAACGGTGGCAGCGAGAATGTCCATCTCAGACATTAGGGTGCTTAAGCCAAGTGTTCTCGGTGTGCGATGATCGTTTGTGCCGATGAAATCCCCATTTGTCGTTAAGAAATTGTTCTCAAAACGATGCATTCAAAAGGGCTTGTCTCTCACAAGGAGCCACTAGTGCTTCCATGCGAACACGTGATAGTACTTCTCGTCTTACTCCTTCTCCGCATCATCCATGATCTGGTTATCATCAAATCAACTAGATTGGTAAATGTGCTAAAAATTTGACCAACACCCTTGGAACATCTTCACCTTCCGTTTCGTGACGCTCCAATATTGCTTGCATTTTTTCGCTGATCACACCATCATCGGTGTTTGATGGGTCGCAAGGGCGAGCTCCTTACTAATAGATTACCGAAATGCAACCCCGTTCTGGTCGGCCCCGTGCTCCTAGTTCACGGAGTTGGTCAACCATACTTACACCAATACGACCTCGTTAGGATGAGTCCATTTCTGGTAAATACGGAGACGTCTAGGTTGGTCAGTTGGCGTTCCCTTGGAGGGGTGGGTGGGACATGGATGCGTATTAATGGGGATGGGCGTTGGATTCCCAATACAGACAACCCATTATAGCCTGAACATAAGCCTAATGCCCAAGTTGTTGAGCTAGCGAACGTCATCCCACTCGGGAACGGTGTAGCTGATCCCGAATAAGCGTTGGAGTCATTGTAAGAACCGCCCCCGGTCGATCCCAGTCGAACCGGTGATTTTTGGCAAAGTTTGACTTTCGGCCGGAAAAGTCAACCGATGTGTCACGCCCCAAATCCGGTATTGACCGGACTTGAGACGTGACTTAAAGATAATACAAAATATAACAACCACAAAATGTCTCAAAACCGATATAACGTTCCAAGTTTAGTTCCAATCAAAATATCTCAAGTAAAACGCTCCAAAATAAATCCTTTACACATAAGGTTCGTAATAAAAGACCATAAACGTCTCTAAAGAGAAGGCACCTGGACCCACAGAAGCTCCCGAGCCTCGAGTCCTCTACTCGTCAAGCAAGCCTGTAACAACAGTAAATAAACAAATAGGGGTGAGCTTACGCTCAGTAGGGAAAATAAATAACAAGGGCATTCTTTAAGTTTAACAATTGGAAACTCACAATTTCGTTCAAGTCTCAATAATACGAAGAACCAAGAAGATGTTGAAATACGAGAATAAACGGGTATTTAACGTTCTTAAGAAGGTAGCAATAATTATAGAAAGTAAGGGAAACAATACACTTCTTAACAATCAATAGGAGATAGAACATTTAAATGCCACCGTGGGACATGAAGTCACCACACTCCGATCCACAATCCTCTTTGTGTCATGTTGGATTTTCCCTCGGTTCAAAGGAGACGCATGACATCACAAAGACGTATAACGTCGAGAGTACCGGAAACATCCATATGAGTACGCATTCGTCGGGACCCTCGGAAACGTCTCCAAAGGACCATAAATCATCGGGAACCAAGGTAATGCTCCCGCATGACGCATATACTTGGGTAAATCAACAAGTAACCAATCCCCGCAGGGTAAACCATCCAATTGCCCCGCAGGGTCCAATAACCAATTCCCCGCAGGGTCCAATAATCAATGCCCCGTATGGTCTAATAATCAATGCCCCGCAGGGTCCAATAATCAATGCCCCGCAGGGTCCAATCCACCGGCTATGATACTACCCCACACCGGTACTTCCTTCAGTGTAGGTACCATACCGGATCATAAGTCATCGGCTCAAGTACTACCCCACACCAGTATTCCCCTTGGTGTAGGTACCTTACAGGCACTACCCCACACCGCAGCGTGGGTGTCATACCGGTATAGAACCCAACTTAAAGACTCGCAAGAGGATAACATACTAAACAATCATGGAGCAACCAAAGCTTAGCAAATCACAATTCTATCACAACACACCACAAGAATCAACATAACTTTACACTTACCAATATACTTACCAATCGCACTACATCGGTCTATCACTCACCCGATCATGTACCATTTAGCACAATCAATTACACTCAATGTTCATACATTCATTCATCCAAGCATTCGATCAAATAACCATTCAAGTATTCAAGTTCAACATTCAAATCATCTAGTTGCATTAGACTCTTATCTTATCCAAAACTAGGCAACCAAGGCATGTGAGGCAAACACAAACAATCCTAGGGCTCATCTCGGCCTTTCTACCAATAAAGCAATTCTCAAGTATTGAAAGCGAGTTACACTAGTTATTCACATCCTACGCATGCATACTAGACACGTCCGGTTATTAGTAATTGAAAGATAATTATTCTAGTGATTCGCATCCTATATGCAATTCTAGGACCTTTCCAATTTTATTAACCTAATAGGCATACTAGGTATTGAAATACACGTGGAGTTAGTACTTTCCCTACCTTGTGCTCTTCCTCTAATAAAACTTCTCGCTGCTGAAAACCGGGCTAGTGAACTCTTCGTCCTCTCACGGGTCCAAGTCCTCTTCTCCCTTCGAGCTCGGTCTAACGGTCTTGGACCACAACAATACCAAAATTAGTAACCCAACGGAGTGGTCCTCAACTTAAATTACAGAACAGTCCTCTAAGAACAGAAACAAAGCCAAAGGAATGATCTTGGAATCGAAATGGACTCAAAAAGGAAGGGTTTGGGTTCTGGAGCATAGGCCCGGAATATGGCACGTCCCGTATCACCTTCCGGCCCATAATCCGATCCGGAACGCGTCACAGACCGTGTTTGAACTAGACACGGACCGCGTCACAGACCGGCCCGATATCAGACACGGACCGCGCGACGCACCGGCCCGGAATCAGACACGGACCGTGTGAGGTACCGTGCTGGATTCAAGCCCGTTCTGCGCCACGTACCGTGCCGGTACCTGGCCCGTTCCGTGCCGCCTGCCGTGCCTGCATATGGCCCGTTCCGTGCCGAACCAGACCAGAACCTTCCCCTTTCTTCCCCAACTTGGATTCCACGAAAATCAACCCAAAATCTCCATTTCCAGCTGTAAACAACTCCAAAATAACCATCAAAAACCTCCAAACCTCAACACCCTTAATGGGTTTCATCAAAACTTCAACCAACACAATCAAAACAACCTAACTTCACTAATTCTTCTACAAACAACAATCAATACAGCTAGTTCTTCAAGTTCAAGCCAAAACCCACAAAACCCAAACTAGAAAGTGGATGGAATGAGAAGGTAAGAGCATCCATACCTTTAGGATGTGTAGGAGATGAAGCTAGCAAGCTTTAGGAGGAGGAATGGTGAAGGGATGAGCCAAAAACCCTTTCTTTTCTCTCTTTTCTCTCTTTCTTCTTGCTCAAGCCAAGTTGCCTCTCCCTTTCTCTCCTTCTATCAAAACTCAGCTGCAACAAAGAGCAAATGGCTGAATTGTCTCCAACAATTTCCTTAAATGACCTAAAATGCTAACTGACCAAAAGCCCCTTTCAAGTTCTATCCACTTAAAGGCTTTAAGGAGGGTTAAAAGGTCATTTCAACTCATTTTCTTCTCATCCAAGCCTCTAATGCCATGTGGCATTGTGGGAGCCATTTTCTTTTAATAAAAAACCAGCAGTCCAATTTTAATTGGAAAAAGTCGATAAAAAGTCCGAGTTTGACCAAAAGTTGACCGTTACAAAATTATAGTCAAACTGAAGGAAATGACCCAACTAAGCTAACTGTGATGACGGCTAAGCTTTTTGGGCCCCAGAAAGGTCCCGAATGACTTCCTAAGTCATCGATTGACTTTTCCGACCGAAAGTCAAACTTGGCTAGAAATCACCGGGATCGACCGGGGGCAGTTCTTACAGATGACTCCGAGAGTAATTCGGGACCCTTCTGGGACCCAAAAATCTTAGCCGTCGTTACCGTTAGCTTAGTTGGGTCGTTTCCATTCGAAAAAGGGTCTTCGCGGAAAAAGTCAAATTTGGTCAAACTGGGGCTCGAATCGGGTTTTTATCGAATAAAATAAGTGAGCTGGGAATTTTGGTTGGACGTGGACCCCACAAGTAAATTTGAAATTTAAATAATTGGAGGAAAAACAAAATAGGTGGGAACTGTCTAGTTTACCATTGCTTTTACCTAATTTGTGGAAACATGGAAAAGGCTTTTTGGCTCCACCCTTTTTTTGATAAAACCCACATGTGAATAAAATATTCACCATTTACACCCCAAATCCAAAAATTGTAGAGAGAGAAGCTCTCTTGAACTCTATTGTTGCTCAAGGAAGAAGAAGAAGAAGAAGAAGAAGAAGAAGAAGAAGAAGAAGAAGAAGAAGAAGAAGAAGAAGAAGAAGAAGAAGAAGAAGAAGAAGAAGAAGAAGAAGAAGAAGAAGAAAGTTCATCCAAGCTCCATTTCTCCATCGAAATTCCATTTTTCTTCCATATTCCTTCTCCTCTCTTCATTCCCTACGGTAAGAACTCTTTTATTTTCGTTTTTGAGTAACTAAAATCCGTGGGTCTTGGAAGAAACAACTTGTTTTGGAGTGGGTGTGGTTGGAAATAAGAAAACAAAGTTGGATTTGTAAGGAGATGTAAAGAAAACGTTGGATTTGAAACACTAACTTGGAGAATTGGGGAAAATGTAAAATTTGGACTATTTTTCAGGGGATTTTGATGAAACTTGTTGGATTAAGGACCTAAACCATATTTGGAACGAATTTGGAGAAAAAGTGAAATTTTCCGGCGACTAGAGGCTCGCCGGAGGACCGGCCATGGGTGCCGGAGTTTGGGAACACGGGTTGGGCACCTCGGGACCCGTGCCTTAGGACCCATGCATGGGGACCTGTGCCTCAGGGGCCGTGCACCGGGAACCGTGCACTCGGGGCTCGGGTGTTCGAAGCCCGGTTGTTCGTGAATTTCGTGCTTAAAACCGTTTAAATTGAAAAATGGATAATTGTTGGTTTAATTTAGATTTTCATCACTTTAAATCAATGTTGGACTCGTTATTAATTTATCGTGTTCCATGTTAATTTAGAGTCCGGCTTCGTCCACGGAAGAGGTGATTAGCCAAGGTCGTCAACGTAAGTTTGGATAGCGTTCGAGGTAGGGAAGAGTAGTAAACTCCACTTTTAATTTAAAGAATGCTCATAGTATGCCTATAGGATAATAATAACCGGAAGGGTCCTAGTTTGCATATAGGATGTGATTCACTAGAATAACCGCTTTCAACCGGAAGAGTCTTAGTATGCATATAGGATATGATTCACTAGTTAACCGCTTTCAATATTTTGGGAAATTGTTGTGCTGGTAGAATGGCCATGTCGAGCCTTAGGATTGCGTGTTGGTTGTGTTTAATCATGATTGTTCGTCTTTAAATGTCTTTACATAATACACTCTTAGTTAAAGAATCATAGTGAACCATGCGAGTCATGATGAATGCAATGCGAATGTTTGTGTCGAGATATGATTGGTTGAATGAATGAAATGAATGTGATATGATTGTTGTTTTGGGAAATGATCGGGTGAATGATAGACCGATATGGTATTCTTGGTAAGTTGTGAGGATAAGCGTCGTTGGTGCGATAAGTTCGGTGTAGTGTGGTTGTGTGGTATTGTGTGTTATGACTTGTACCCCAAGTGACGGGAAGATACCCGACCGAGGTATGTGCCGGTCCGGTATGTGTGCACTGTGATTAACCCCGATGTGTATTCCGGGAAGACATTCAGACCGAGGGACATTCCGGTATGATGTATATTGTTTTACCCCGATGTGTATTCCGGGAAGACATCCAGGCCGAGGGATATTCCAGTGTGATGTATATTGTTTCACCTCGATGTTGTGTGTCCGGGAAGACATCTAGACCGAGGGATATTCTGGTACGATGTATATTGCTTCACCACTATGTTGTGTGTCCGGGAATACATCTAGACCAAGGGATATTCCGGTACGATGTATATTGCTTCACCCCGATGGTGTGTGTCTGGGAAGACATCTAGACCGATGGACATTTCGGTAAGATGTAGTGTTCAACCCCGATGCTGTGTGTCTGGGAAGACATATAGACCGATGGGCATTCCGGTACGATGTATGTGCTTCACCCCGATGCTATGTGTCCGGGAAGACATCTAGACCGAGGGTGTATTCCAGTATGATGTGTTGTTTGAGTTGTGCGTGATGTTCGGATTGTCCCGAGTGCTTGTCTTATGTTATGCGTTATCGAATTCAAGTAACGTCCGTGGTGGTCTTAATAGTATAATGTCCAGTCTCCCACGTGGTTATTTAAATTGGTGCTTTATCGTTATCGTGTATTTTTGTCGGCCTCGTTTTACTTTCCCCGTTTTAGTAAGAATTGTTGACTGATTATTTCTAATAACGGAGTGGGAGTCCTTTCCCTTTTTACTACTTTTTCCTACTGAGCGTAAGCTCACCCCCTCTGTTTTTACTGTGTTACAGGTTTCGTTGCTGAGTAGGTTGTAGGACATCTCAGGGCTCGGGAGCTCATTGAGGGTCCGGGTGGTTATTATAGTAGAGACGTACCTTCTCTTTCCGTTTTAAACATCGTTTTACTTTATTATCTTTTGAGCGTTTGACTCATATTATCGGTTTGAATTATGTTTATCGGAGTTATTTATGTTGAAACTAATTTTGGAGATCTAAACCGTTTTAAGTTTGCTTGTATCGTTAGTAACTGTTATTATTTTAGTTCACGTCTCGAGTCCGGTCAAAACCGGATTTGGGGCGTGACAGTCATTGTTCACTAGGATGCTGGAATCTCTCTTACACAAACGAGGGGACGTACTCCTCCTACTGACCATAATTACACTTCTCTATTTTGCACGAGTAGTGCTGCGAGCAGATACTTGTTGTGGTTGTCATCGGTCATGGATGCAAGTGGAGAAACGGCCTGGCATACTCTGCAGCGGCAACTTGTGGACAAATTCTTTAGCGTTTCCATGCCAGAGATTCTGCGAGGTGGATGGAGATACAAAGAGTTGGAATGTCGGAGGGGGTGATATACGATTTTGGTGCTCCGGTACATTCTATAGCGACGAAAAAACGGACATATTCTTTTGTGTTTTGGCGCTGGAGATTCTGCGTGGTCGACGGGGAGATGTCCAGTTGGAACGCTGGAGGAGGGCTACGTCGCCGTCGATTTGGGTTGAACGAAAAAAACGCCGGAGATATTTATTGGAGAATCATGTTTTGGTGAACAAGAAGAGGGATTTGTTCGTTATTTAAAGCCGAAATCAACTTTCGGCTTTAATAACCTCCGTCTTTTTGGCGCCACGTGTCTCTTTACGAATCGACAGTCAACGATTAAGCGGACCCGAATCCGTTGAATGGACCGAATTTCAGGGTCTGTACAATCCTCGATGTCGAAATCAAGTCTCACAAATTCGATTGCAAACCGATTGTACACCAAAGATTCGACACATTTTTCAGAGAAAAAGTATAAATTTGATGACTGAAAACAACTAGGTCTCGAAGCCACTGTAGATAGATACTCAGAAGGTTTTTGGATGTTATCCATAATGAGGTTTCTCGACCCACCGGAGAACTTTTATATCTCACCCCGACTACCTATTGCCATGAAAGAATGAACCATACAATCATCCAAAACTGAATGTCTAGATAAAATAAACGGGTCAACATCTGAAAACCGGGAATAACGTATTCAATTATGTTTGTTTTGCTCTAAACGATATCAAATTGTCCGCACACAAGCAGGGGCGGAGCCACATGGGCCTCAAGGGGGCACGTGCCCCCCTCAATTTTTTTTGATAAATTTCTACTTATATTTCGATTTTGTTTCAAAATATACCTTTAATTTCTTCTATTTTCGTAATTGTGCCTCGCTCAAATTTTTTTAACATCTTGTATTATCATTGAAAAATTTCGGTACCCCCTTCACTAAAAAAGCTGACTCCGCCACTAACACAAAGTCCTTAAACTATTTATGATCGTAATAAATTTGTGTCCAATTAATACATTTTTAGATTAAACTCAACCCAATAATTATTTAGGGATACAAGTGATGTGATTATCTGATCCAAGGTGGTAACAGTTGAGTGAAGTGGAGTGGCACGTGATGTGTAAGAGCATGTACAACAGAAAGGCCCTTGGTGAGGCCTTGGGTCTGAGGCCCTTGTGCTGACTGGACAAAAGTGAGGCCCTGGGGCTGCAGAATAGTGGGTGCTTTGCAATGGAGAGGCCCTGCTGAGGCCTTGGGGCTAAGGCCCTGTGCTGACTGGTTGCTGACTGGATTATTAATTGATATTTTGCTCTTTTATTTAATTCTTTATCAGAAACCGTTTAAATTATATAAACAAATGTGAAAAAAATAATTAATGACAATAAAAAATAAAAAAAACATTTTAACACGAATAAAAATGAACTTTTTAATAATGGCAAAGAAATCAATAAAATATGCGTATGGAATAATTTTGTCAACTATGTAATATTCATAATAGTTGCTATAACGAAAAATCTTTAAGTCGGACCGGATATAAATACACACAAAAATGATAATATGGTCAAATATATATTATATAAATATGTTATTTTATTTGAAATATCATCCAACACTAAATTATATAATATATAATCTATTAAAAAGAAGATTTGATTTTAAATTTTAATATGCATTTCACTATAAAATTAAAAGTATATCATATTAATTATAATAAAACATAGTAACAAAAGCCCATCTAGCTCAATGGTAGAACACAAGGCTTTAAACCTTGAGGTTGGGGGTTCAAATCCCATAATTGACAAAAACTTTTGTTGTTTAAAAAAAAACTTACTTGGGATGCCAGGTGTCGACCCGAGAGAGGGCCAACGTGGCCGAGGGGCGCGAGCCCGGCCCGCGATTGAGGAGCGAGGGGCGAGGGGCGAGGGCCGAACCCAGGGCCGCGTTTTTCAGGGCCGCAGACCGCATGAAAGCCGGCCCACAGTGGGTCGGCCCGAGGGCTGCAGACCGCGCTTGCGCGGGTCGGGGGAGAAGGTCGGTCCGTTGTACATGTTCTAAGTGTAGTGGGTCTGTATTGGTACTTCATTGCATACATTTGTAGGTGAGGCCCTTCCCCGCATTTGTAATGGTGGCAAACAGTTTGGAGGATATATGCCATTCTTTATTTCAGCAACAAATCATACATTCTTCTTAGAAAAAGTATGTATATTCTACAAATAAAAAAGTTTATGAAAACCTAGAGCCGCCGCCTCTAGGCCAAATTTTGTGGCGTTATTTGCTATGGCTACGGCCATGGATGAATTCTGGCTTCTCTTACTGGCGATCACAACAAGTATAGCATTAAGGGAGAGACTTGCAGCAGCAGGGAACAGGGCAGCGAAGGTTTCGCGGCTCATGCACGGACGAGGCAAGATAAAACTAATGTGCAACCCCACCACTAGGGTTTTGCGACAGACGGCGGCGGTATAATTTTTCACCACCTCTGTGTATGCGAGAGATGGAGAGAGCGGCAAGGGGAGGGCGGCGTCCGGCCGTGTGGTTCCCCGCATCTCATTGTCTCGATTTTCTTCACGTCCCACATCGTCGGTTTCGGACGTGGAGGGTCTCGCCGGATCTCTCGGAGGAGGAGTCGCGGGTCTTGTCTCAAAGGTCCTAACGGCACAGAGGATCGGGGAGGAAGGCCGGGTGCCGTTGGGTACGGGTCGTTTACAGGCGGCGTCGCGGGGTGTGGTACGACGCATGCAGGAGTCAGAGCCCGTGGTGTATGAGCTCGGTGGACGACGGGATAAGGCGGTGGCGGTGCGGGGGAAAGAGGAACGGGAGGCTAGGGTTCCAACCATATTGGCTTGGGCTGCGACGGAATCTGGCGACCGACAGGAGAAGATGGTGGCGCTAGTGAAGACGCCGGCGTTGGCTAGGGTTCTGGGAGAAGGGTTGACGGCGCTGAAGGCAAGGGAATCTAGGGCTCGGTGGTCTTGGGCCGAGATGAGCTCTGGTTACGGGCCGGACAGGGATTGCCAGGCCTGGTCGGACCTAGTCGGGGCTGAGGCGAAAACGGTTGGGGTGGCCTGGGTCGGGTCGGGCTGGACCGGGTCGGATCTTGAGGTATAGCAACGGCGGGGGGCCACAGGCACCCCCGCCTCCAAGAATGAGTCCATGGAGGCCTTGGAGGGGTTGGTCGACGGTACCCTCTCTCTGGGTGGAAGGTGGCAACGGTTCCATCAACTGTCGACAGGATTCTCCCCTATCAGTTCAGGGTCAGCACTCCCGCGTTTAGGAGCCCTACAAATATAAGTCAAGGGAGGACGACGCACGCTGACTCTCCGAGGGAGATATCGGTCCACCAATGCACTTTCTTCACTCGGTTTGCTCGGCCAGTGCCTTATGGTTGGCGTATGCTGTATCGGTGTCTTCGGATGCTACCGCAGTTCCCCCTCCGACCGCCCTTATGCCTAGAGCAACAGTTAATTTTCAGTCAATGTTTTTCAATATTGTTATAGTATTTGGTTGTATGGTGAAAGCAATTTTACGATCATCTGAACGTTTTAATTAATAATATTTCCATTCCTTCTAAAAAATGTATATTTTACAAAAATCAAATATATCAATTTCAATATTTTTTTTCTTTCTTATTTTTATTTGATGTAAACACTTCCACTCAAGCATATGATTAGACACTACACTCCGACTAGTAGTGTAA
The DNA here is from genome assembly GCA_963921825.1 of Erodium maritimum. Taxonomy (NCBI): domain Eukaryota; kingdom Viridiplantae; phylum Streptophyta; class Magnoliopsida; order Geraniales; family Geraniaceae; genus Erodium; species Erodium maritimum. The sequence continues at coordinate 19,644,502 of OY997596.1, forward strand.
AATTCGGGAGACATACTGGGCCTGCCACCGGTGGAAAAAACGGTCGGAAAAGGTACAGTGAGTCCTAAAAAAGTTAAATCATTGTAATGCGTAACATTTTTGTCGTAATGTTTAGTGGATCTCTTGTGTGTTTTGAATAATTGTACTCTCCCATAGTGATGATAAATGTACAAGATTGAAAGGTTAGTTTTGAGGTTCCCAAGGCACCGACACAAAGCAAGTCACTCCACTTCACTTGGCAGTACCACACTATCTGTGCGGTTAGATCCTAAACTTTCACACCGACACTACATTCCTCTATTTTTCTCTAAGAAATATACAGTTATTCAGTTATTAACTATTAAGTATATGATAAGTAGGCATAAAAGACTACACTCTCCCAAACACCCAAATTTTTTTTAGGATTTCGATTTTTGATTCCTATAGGGGTGGGTTTCGACGTTGTCGGCGCCTCCCAACAACACCTCCGACTCTCCACTCCGGCTTCGCCATACAACCTGATCGCCCATGGATCCCCTACCCCTCGTGTGACCGCCCGACCCGCTTCATCGCCGCCATGCCTCCAATCGGAACGTGCACTGGCAGCCGCAACAACTCGTACCCCATCGTCCTCGTCTGCACCGCCCCCCCTCCGATCACCTGAGAGGCCCACCCTGGCATCCTTACCCGGTGACAATATGGCACATGATCAAACCATATCGGAGGCGTGACCGGCCGCCCTACCCACCGACCCCGCTTGGAAATGATAGGGTTACCTGGTATACTCAGCCGGGAATGCTCGGACATCGGCCTAATGGATGGGCGTTTGATCCGGGGCTCTTAGGGCCATCGCCATCCTTGATCTGGGTCCCCCTCGGACAATGGAACCCCATTAGGTTTTCTATACCAACACCGCTGCCGGTCAAGCAACGCACTCCGAGGTCAAAGACGGTGACTGTAATCACTCCGGTGGCAGACACCACAACACCGACAAAGATCAACCCGACTTGTGAGGGGAATGCAGAATCGCGACCACAAGGGCAACTGCTTCGCCAACCGGCAGCTCATAGGGCTCCACCCCGTCGTTACACCCAGGAGCACCTGTCGGTAATTCTAAGAGGCTTGCTAAAGTACAATCCAGAAATCGGTCCCCAGAGTGATTGGAATCAAGTACGGAAAAAGCAGGCTTTACCCTATCCAACCAATATCGGGGGGATGAATCATATGTCGTCCACCCTGGCTGGGGAGCATGGGGACTTATTGGAATCAACAGAGTATACATTCCAGCCAAGCTGGACAAGGGAACCTGAAGAAGCCAATCGACTGTAGAAGAGTCACAAGGAGTCCAGGTTGGAGCATGATCAGGAGATGCAGATGGAGGGGTATGGCCCTCCGCGGGGCGAATGATAGGACCCGGCGGGGGTGGAAAGGTCACTTTGGGACCTATATCCACAGACCCGGGACTACCAATGTCGGGGAGTTTTAGGAAATCAGCATTCAAGGCATTACGTCTAACTTCTATTAGGCATGCTTTGTATTTCTCACTAGGTCGAATAAGTTTTGGCTAGTTAGGTTTAGGACTTTGAGTTTTATTATTTTTGAAATGTCGGTAAGGGGAACTCATGAGTTCGGATCTGCAATTGAAAGCAGAGTATCTTTATGGATCCATGAGCGCCTGGTGGACTACGGTCGAACGGGACAAATATCTAGAATCCTGGGCAGCTATGCCCTAACCTGTAAGGTTGCTATTTTACAGTAATACAATACCTCTACACTCATTTCAAAAAAAAAGTATATGATAAGTAATTTGTTAAAAATTCAAAGTTTTACTAAGATATTTAATAGTATCATTATCACAATATCTATTCTATTAATAAAAAAAATGCGCTCCGAAAACCCTCTCGGGTGCAACATACCCTTTTTAGGGTTTTTTCTTCCTCCGCCTCCATTTCAGTCCGTCGTCACTCGCCGATCCAGTTAGCCCGTCGTCGCTACTCACTCTCTGTTAGTCTTAGTGACCGTAGTTCAATCCTAAATGTCCAAATGTATGTATCATCGTAAGCAATGAAATTAAAGCGGCTTTATATTAGTTATGTGTTGGAGTAATATATCGATGTGTGCTCTGATCTATGCCCACAATGCGAATAGAGCCATAGATAGAGATAGATCACACTCGATGGGTCCCTAGTCATCAAAGCTTCAGTAGAAGCGACTAGTATGAAAGATGGCTCTTTATGGCTTATGTTTTGTTAGTCACTGGAATGGGATTCCAGAGTCTGATCATAGATATCATGTAGGACATGATATTCGACGACCCGACATGAATATGTGTCATAGATCAAGTCATAAACATATTCATTGTCGTAGCTTGTCATGTATCCTTAGACCAAGGAGTCTTTGTGATCGCTATGCAGTAAACAACTAAGTTTGACCTGAGCCTAACGTTGTCCGTAATAGGGATTCCATAACGGCCAGGATTGGCTTGGGGACGGACTGCATGAGTGACACGAAAGACGGCTAAGGGATTTATCCCTTAGCCGTCTTTCGCATACTACGGTATGGGAAAGATATCGGTTCTCGGCCGTTTGATCGAGAGTGACTGAAAGAATAGCATGGCCATGCACATGATACTGGGTATCATATATTCAATCATCTCACATATCAAGGAACAATTATTCAGAATAATAAGGATGACGGCTCTATGCCTTATCTCAATCAGGATATCAGAGATAAAATGATAATGACAGGGACGACGGAAAGGTTAGAATCGACAAGGTCGATTCGTTATGCAGTGTCAGACACTACTAAAGTCTCGTTAGTTGCCACTTAAATAGGATCAAGTAAAATGGGATTTTACGTTGATCTATTGACATGCATAAACCTAAGGGTCACACCGGAGGGTGAAACTCATTGACACATTTATGGAGAATGGCCAAAGGGGGGTTGTCTCGGGACATGACCAAAACTGGGTTTTGGGTCATATTCCCGTAAGTGAATAGGACTTTACAGATCAAGACAAGGCTTGGAGTCTTGGGATTGATCACGTCGGATAATGTTGGACATTTCCGGTATGGAAGGCTTGGAGGCGATGAGTGAATCACGGGACCTCGTTGGAAATGGCCACGGGCCAGGTTCCAAGAGGACCATGAAAGGCCCATGCAACCAAGGCCCATGGAACTAATTAATCAAGTCTTTATTATTTAGTGCTAAGTAAGCAAGACAAGGATTAAGGTGTTGGTAATTCATCACCTAACCCAATCTTGTCTACCCATACTTTGTCCTATTTACACCTTACTTGTCACCATACTTGTCCCATGCCTTTAGTTGGACAAGTATGGGGTTTGTTATGTACAAGACGAGAATAGGAAACACAACTTCTCCCTCCTCTTCATGGCAATTTCGGCCAAGGCAAGCTCCCACCTCATTTTTTGTGTTCTTGAGTCCTCAAAGAGAAGAACTACGTGGCTTTGATTCGCATGGGGATACGTAGGCGTCTTTGAGACTCAAGCCAATCATTCGTTAACCGGTGTTCTTGTTTTTGTAAGAAATAATGCTGAATTTTTCTCTTGTGAACCCATTCTTTGTTTGTTGTTTCATGGTTTAATCGTCTCTTGGCTTTCATTGATTTTCCGCTGCGAGATGGTTCATCTCCAACCCTACCTCGAGACCCAACACTCTCGTCTCGCACATCCGTTTTTGCAGCGCCGGGCCGCCTCTCCCATTAACATTTATGCAAAACAACCGTCGAAGCCACTCACTCCTCCACCTCTCCGGCCGCCATTGTTCGCATTCTCCTCTCGCAGCCCTTACCGTTTCGTTTGGCCCAACTGCACCATCGGAATGGATCTCGTCCAACCGAACTGCCCTGACATTGCACATCCATCCCTACCGGGATTCCTTCCCGATGTCACCTTCTCCCTGCCGCCCGTCGATGGATCCATCCATCTGTCGGTAGAGCACCATGGCCTTGCCGTTAAAGGACAAGCCGGGCTCGGCCGAGGCGGGTGCTCTCATCCTCTACGAGCTTGAGTCGCTGGCGTCGTCGCGCCTGTCTTATGCTGATTTCGACAGTGCTCTTCCCGACCTGGTGCACCACCACCGCACCCCGCCGCTGGTACCCTACCCTAAGTACCGGCCCCCGAGCGTGTATGCCTCAACCTCGATGGGCCGCACAATGCCTGGCATCAGATCTAGCGTTCGACAAGGTGGGACGCCACCTTAAAGCATCTCCCCGGTGCCGGATTGGGAGGACGAAGATGAAGAGCTGGTGGTCCCGCTTGAGGCAGTTCTGGTGGTTAAAAAGGGTACGTACCTGCACTCGCTAGTGGCACGGTTCGCAGGGGGGAAGACCATCAATCATTATGCGGTCTACGCCCTGATGCTGCAAAAATGGAAGGTGGATGGCATCCAGATCGAGTACCTGTCGCCGGAGGTCACGAGTTTTCATTTCCCATCTGAAGCGACTATGGAGAATATTCTGCATTGGGGGTTGTGGATCTTCAAAGGCTTCTCGCTGCTGTTGGAACCCCTCCGGCCCTACATGCAAGCCAATGATATCGACTTCAGTCATAGCGAGATAGGGAACCGAGCCCTGAACGTCCCCGGGTGTGCTCGGAAACCGAGGGTTCGCGACCTAATTGCCTCCTCCATGGGCACTCAGGTAATATCGGCCCCTTACCCTTTGTTCGATGTGAGGATCACTTTTTGTGGATGAGGGTCCGTATGGAAATGAACCAGCCGTTGCGGAGACGCCTTCGTCTTCGCTTTCCTGGTAACACTACCTCCTCGCTAATTGAACTGCAATACGAGAAGTTGTCAGACTTTTTTCGTTGGTGCGGGAGGCTGACACATCGCCTAACGGGGTGTACGGCCCATTTACCAGGGATAGGGCGGGAGGAGGTCCGCTATGACAACTTCATACAGGTCTCGCGTCAACTGGACATGGAACGTCTGCTGAAGACGGTGTGGCATCCACCACGCCACACAAAACCGTCGAAAGTCGATGACCTCTTGATAGGGCTCTAACTGAACCTCATTGGTAGATCCAGGGAGGTCTCACCGGGGTACAAAGTATCTGTTGCAGACTGCCATTCGAAGTCTGACAACCTGGCTATATTATGCAGGGAGAACCCCTAAAGGCATGTGGAGGGCCGCCAGGTTTTACAAAGCCTGACAACCTGGCTAACATGCATTATGTCTTTTTTAGGGTGCCTCGATCAATCACGGAAAAAATTCATGTGGTTGTGGTTAAGTTTTGGTGGGGTGCCTAGGTTGATAAGGCTCGTCCAATTTTCTGACAGGATTTGGCCAAGTTATGTCACTCCAAAATACCTAGGGGAGTGGAGTTTAGAGACCTTTAGGATTCAAATTCAGTATCATTGGGAAAACATGTGTGGAATATAGTTACTCAGCCTCACTCGATAGTATTCCGCCTAATCAAGGCTAGATACTATCTGAAGAAGGACTATCAAACAACAGGACAAATGGATAATCCAAGTTATATCTGGAAAAGCATTCGGGTTATGTAGGGTTTCGCTAATCCAGGACTTTGGAGATCGCTTGAGGATGGATTAAACTTCCTTATCTTGGGTGATCTTTGGCTCTAGTCCTCGGATCCTTAGATCCAAACCATCTCTCCGGCTTTACATGGGACAAGGGTCAGTACCCTAATGCTCCCAAATCCACGCCGTTGGGACATCCCTCGTATACATGCCCTATTATCTCCAAGGGATTAAGTGGCTATTTTGGAAAACTCGTGGTACTTATAAGGTAACTCGAAGGGAAGGTACTCGACCAAGGTTTAGTACCGGATCCTCCAACCCCCAAGGATACCCTCCTAGTCTGGCGAATACAGGTCCAACCCCATGTAGGTATAGTTCTATGGCAACTTGTCTTAGGCACTATACATGTGGCGACCAACTTATGTCGATGTTTTTTCCCTATGTCCCATGCGTGTCCCATCTACTACTCCCAAGCTAGGACCGTGGATCATTTGCTCCTCAACTACCCGTTCGCCTAGGATTGTTGGGATAACTTTATTATCATACCATATCCTCGATTGGTGGGCCCAATTTTGGGAAGGAAAACCCCCTATGAGGGTCACTAAGATAGCTTCATGTCTCTGGTAAATTTGGGAGGCACAAAATGCCTAGGGGTTGTAGGCCCCTCGCTTTGCAGTCTACATATCATAGTGCGGAACAAACTTCGACCTGAAAGGAGCACTTGGCTCAACCCCCTAGGCCTCGGTTTGGACACCGGCCACCAGCAGATACCGTCTGGAATCCTCCCCCATCAGGCTACATAGTGATCAATGTGTATGGGGCAGTCTTCCGAGAAACAGGTCACTCGAGATGGGGGATTATCTGACACTCAAAGTCGAGAACTATGCCCGAGGCCGGGAATGGAATTTTTCAGTGGATCTGGGACCCCAACCTTATCGAGGCATACACCATTTTCGTTGCGCCAACTCTGGCCCGAGAGCGACAATAGGGAAAGATCATTCGTCGTAGCGATGCTCATGGAGTCTTGAGTCTCATTTCAGCTGCTCAACTACCACTTTCCCTGATTGGTGCTATTATCTAAGACATTAACGTTATTTTCTCTTTAAGCGACGATATCAAACTCGTGTTTGTGAAAAGATTAATGAGAAAAGCCTCTTATTGATTAATCAAGAATACATACTCTATACCTGTTTTCTTGGGTCTCGGTCTCCGCTCCTAGCTACTCTTAAATGTATCTTACGTTTGGAAAATTTAAAAACTCCCTTCGCTTAAAAAAACTATAAATAGTTATGTTTCTTAAAGTAAGATATGGTTAGCACATAAATAGGAGAGATATAGAGCATGTTGTTAGAGCATGTGTAAAGGACCGACCTGGGTCATGAATTATAACTCACGACTCGCTAAATAGCGTGTCGTAGTCACGGTACACGTGTTGTTGTGCACATTTTTTGCGGCTCTGACCCGTTGTTTAGTGGGTCGTGGTCGTGGTTCACCACCTGAGACACGCTAACACGGGTCATTTGGTCGCTGGTTTGGGGTCATTGGCCAACCAAACACGCCATAACACGTGGCCAGTCCAGGTAAAAAACAATTTGACCGTTGCCAACAGTTACTAACGGCTCTTTAAAAAAATACAAATAATAAGTTTTAACAAAAAATAACCACATATTCCATCTATAAATACACCACTCTCATTCATCCATACCACCAAAATTTTCTCTTTAATTTTCTCTCTCAAAATCTAAAATTCCTCTCATACGTTTCGATACAAAATGTCCGATGACGAGTGTGCATCTACGGAGGAGTTGGAAGCCAACATTTAGGTAGTAGAAGAATGACTCCGACAAAGGGTTAACATAATGATAGAGAGAGAAATGACAAGGATCAACTGAATGAGGGAAATGGTCGAATACGGAAAACCTTCCCGACGAGAGATTAATAGAGGTCGCCTAGAAGCCCACGACCGACTGATGCAAGATTATTTTGTCGACCACCCCATGTATGGGCTCGATATGTTTAGGCATCGATTCCATTTGTGCCAACTACTTTTTCAAAGAGTGATGGATAAGGTAGCGGGTCATGACGATTACTTCATTGGAAGCGGGACGTTGTAGGACGCTTGGGCTTATCAATGCACCAAAAGTGCAGAACCGCGATACAGATGCTTGTGTATAGGTGCTCGGTCGACTCGTTTGATGAATCCTTACAACTTAGGGTAAGTACCATATTGGAATGTGTATGTCGGTTTTGCAAGGCCGTTATTGAGGTGTTTGGGGCTGAGTACGAGTGTAAACCAACACCGGAGGACTTGACCCGATTACTCGAATCGGGGTACAACTGTGGGTTCCCCGGCATGATTGGGAGTCTTGACTACATGCATTAAGAGTGGAAGAATTTTCCAACCGCATTGCAAGGAGCCCATGGTCGGGGAGATCACCACGGGGATCCAACCGTTATACAAGAAGCTATAGCGCCCCGTGATTTGTGGATTTGACATGCATTTTTTGGGATATCTAGCTCGAATAATGACATCAACGTCCTGAACGCAAGCCATTTATTCTACGGCGCTTGTCATGGCCGTGAGTTTTTTGTGGACTATGAGATCAATAGGTATCGGTATGACCAACCTTATTATTTGGTTGACGACATTTTCCCATCATGGAGTCGGTTTGTGAAGTTTATTTGTCATCCTAGTACACACAAATGAAAGTTGTTTGCTAAAGTTCTGGAAGGTTGCCAGAAAGATATTGAACGGGCTTTTGGAGTCCTCCAAGCACGGTGGCACATCATCCCATCCCGCTCGTGTTTGGAGCAAGTATACTTTGGTTAATATCATGCACACTTGTATCATTCTACACAACATGATTGTAGAGGATGAACGCGACTGGTACGAAGGAGATGACAACTTGTATTATGAGCCACCTCTAGATATACCAGATTGGACACCACCGCAACGATGGGACCAAGGAGGGCCCTTATCCTACGCACAACGTGTGACTGCTCGAATCAGCGTCATAAATGAAGTGATCCACTGTGAACTCCAAAATCACCTTATTTAGCCCATATGGGGTCGGTTTGGAGCACATTACCATTCCGACAACGAGTGAGAAATCTTTTCATCTGTAACACTTGTGTACTCGGTGGGATTATTCGGGGATGAATAAAATTGAAGTTTCACTTTATTTTAATTTGTGTTATTATTACTTACTTTTGTCAAATTTATTTCAATTTCGTATAATATTAACTATTATTTTTTTTGATCAACAATATTTTTTATATAAAAACCTAGCTTTCAAAGTGAAAGACTAGCCCAAGGGAAACCCTCAAAGTCGGTTACATACAAACAAAGGGCACCTTATAATACGCTTCTAGAGAAACCAGTATGTAACCAAAACAAGAGATCTGGCACACTATCCAGTCTCAGCAACAACCCAACAAAGGGCACAGCAGGCCTAGAAGCCAGATATAAAGCTAGAGTACAATCAAAACCAAACAGGGAAAACAAAGCACAAACCCGTGGCCAACAAGGCACACAAACAACAATACAACAAAATAACTAACAGGTCTAAAACCTAGAAATAACTTGTAGCACCAACAGAAGCACTTGAACCAAGCTACTGCTCACGACCTCAACACCTGTAGAAACGTCTTGTAACCAATGCATCCTCAGACAAGTCAAATTGTAAGGATCACCCTATCTCATCGGGGACCTCACCACGGTGAGTAAAATGTCCACCGACACGCCGACGGCCAGCACCGAATACGACAAAAATAGGTCAGCAGTTAAAACAGCCGAAAAACTTAAATCCCAATCACCAAATCCGACAATCTTCAAATACAGGCCCATAGACCTAAGAACTCGCCGGAGGCCAACACCCAATACCGACGAGCCCCTACTCAGTGAGTAGGGGAAACAAGAAGATTGTACGGAATTCGTTTACTTGGACAAGTATGTGACTCATAAAATGACCTGTAAAGGGGCATAAACTAGTAGGAGCCCAAAAGAGTTACCGGAAATAGCGATCCCAAATCTGCAACCCACACTCAACAGCCACCAAACAGCGAATAGCTCCAGCAACACTTGAACTAACTTCCGGAAAGGAGGCAGCTAGAAGAGGCTGAGAGTCGACTGGAAAAGATCCGGGCACCACGAAACTCCTATCAGGGACCACCAGTCGCAGGTGCAAGATGAAACAAAGTCCACAGCAACCCCGTCCGAATCAAGTCAAGGTCGAGCCGGAAATCAACTGAAAGAGCTCCTCAACCTTTAACTCACCAAATATCAAACACCCAACAAACCAGTCGATACCAGAACTCCCAAGCTGGACGGACCACTTCCGACGCATCTCGGCCAGAGAGAGACCCGACAAAACAGGACCGGGGACGAATCGAGGAAACGTCACCCACTCCCGACCAGACTCTGCCGGAAGGCACGACGTCGAGTCGCCGGAGAAAACAGATGACAGAGGTTGAAGAAAACCCAGATCTGAAACCAAATCGAAAGTCAAATACCTGTCGGGGGCGAATCTGGGATGTGGAGACCCGAAACACCTACCACTCCCGTCCAGGGCCGGCAAAAGGACCAGAAACAAGTCAGAGATCGACCGGAGAACACAACTCAGGCGCAAACGAGAGTACACCAGCAAAGAGAGAAGAGGGGTAAGGGGAAGAAGGGTAGGGAGGAGGGAGAGTGTTACTGCCGACGACAGCCATGGTCGGTGACCGCGGCCGTCGCAGGTGTAAGCAAAGAGGGGCGGCGAAGAAAGCAAAAGACACAAGAAGGACGAGATGGGGAAGGGAAAAGTCCGAAAACAGAAAAGGGAAAGGGTAAAGATAGAAGGGAAGGAGCAAGTACCACCGGCGACGTCCATGGCCGGTGACCATGGCGTCGCCGGCGGTGAAAAGGAAAAGGCGAAGGTTTGGCTCAGTGGCGGCTAGGGTTTCGCAGGGCTGAGTTGAGAGGGTTTTTTATTGATATACAATGTTTCTGATATATTGTACTACTGTTTTTAATAAATTCAGTAAAATATAAATTCAACATCCACTCAGAACCTGAGCCCCAACCTGGGCCTCTACCCGCGTCTCACCACTGTGAAACACGGTTAAATTAAAGAGCTTAGACTCAATATTTTACATAGTCAGCATACGAGCCCCTAACCTAAGCCTTTCTTATGTACATGCTCTTAGTGATGGTCTGAAATTTAAGTGTTTTTGATTTGTTAATGCAAAGTGTGAAAAAAGCTGATACTCACTTATTTGTATAGTCAACATACAAGTCCTTAACCCGAGTCTCTAATCTAAGTCTTTCTACTGTATATGCTCTTAATGATGGTCTGAAATTTAAGTGTTTTTGTTTAGTTAATGCAAAGTGTGATCTTTGTGAGATTACTCATTATTAAATAAACGAAATAGCGTTTCGAAAAAAAAACGATACAGGGAATAAAACGGAGGTAAAGCAGATTCATACTATCAACCAATAGTAATCAATACATGGTATATTGTTTTCTTGTCTTCATTCACCTATGACTTACGAATATCAGATCTGTCTTACGCCCAACACATCTTTGGTCTGTTACTCATTTATGCCAGGTCCTGAGATTTCTGCATTGCTGCGTGTATACATACATGTGAAATGGGTTCACATAGATTAAAGTATTGGTCAAGATTTGTGTAAATGTGAATGTTTTGTTGAATTAAGGTAACACACTAAACCCTAAACGTGCTTAGATTCCTAGTATAACCCGATTAGCTGCAAATGCCTAAACGCCAAGATCTTCACATGCTAACGTACTGTTTCATTGGAAAGTGTTTTAAGTAGTCTAGCATGAACCTCAGAAGAGGTTTTAAGTTGAATTTGCTTTTGTCGATAAAAATATATAATCTGGCATGTAGATGTATCACATTCTATTTTAAGTTGTCATAAAAACACACTTAGAGTGAAGAATCCATAAATCTAGAGTAAAAAACTGACATTTCTTATATTTTAGAACGTAGATTATTTTTTGCATTATTATTATTTTTAAATACTATATTCAGTCCAATGAGTAAGTGATACTTAGTTCGTATGACACCTCATTCAGGGATAATCATATGAAAATATACCGATCTTATATCGTGTACAATGCATACATCAAACACTTATTCCAAGTTACTAACATCTTTGTAATGGTTCATGTGGAGACCGCCTCGGTAAAAAGATTTAATTTATTTAATGTTATTCGATCAGAACGTCGAGGTTGAAATTTGATTTATTTTTTAATTCGTTTCAAAAAAAAAAGATCCTAACCAGGCCTGACCGGCAGACCAAGCTGCCCAGCTCCCCTCTTTGGGTCGTGCGGCCCGTTTCCCGTCAGTGGCCCAAGGTGCCCGGCCCAAGCACGTGCCTTATATCCCAGCTCAGGGTTTGAGTGTCGTCGTCATTCACGCAGCTTCAATCTCGAACCCCTCTCTCCTTCAGAAACCCTCTCGCCTCCTCCAGCTCACACGCATGCTGCCCCTTCCTTCCTCCATCTCCGATCTCTCCCAAGCCGTCACCGGTCCCGCCTCCAACCTCCATCTCTGACCACCACTCCTCCTCTCCATCCAGATCTAGCCACCACCACACGCGGCCGAATTCGCCAGCGCCGCCGACTGTCTTTCTCCATCTCCGACCGCCTCCATCTCCTCTCTCTTCTCCCTCTCAAACCAAGACCCTCACGACCTCTCCCTCCCGTCTCAAAGTCGAGCCCTTCGAACCCGTCCTTCCACTGCCTCTTCTTCCCCGTGTTCGACTCCGACCACCGCAAGTCGAGCCGTGCCGTTCCGGAACCTCCAAGTTCGCCGGCGAATCGCTAGATCTGGAATGGACCCGCCATGTCTGTCCAGATCTGAGGAGAGAGTGAACACGCCGTGCTCCGCCACTTCCACGACTGCAACCCCGACGCCTCCCGTCGTCCTTCTCCCTACGGTGAGGCCCCGTCCGGCGCCGCCCTCGCTGGCGGCCGGTCGGTTCGAAAACCGAACTTTCCTTTTTCCCTTTTTCTTTCCTTTTCCCGAGCGTTGGATCTGGGCTTTTCTGGAATCAAATTCAAGAAAATTGAAAAGGATCGATTTTAAGAAAAACGAAAACCAGTTTATTTAATAAAAGGGAATTAGATTAAAAAGGGTAAGAAAATCAGTTTTGAGTGAAATTGGACTGTTTGAACGAACTAGAAACCGAACGACTGAACTGGTTTGTTAATCGCACTTAGAACGGGACAAAAACGGAACGAAGAATTGGACCTCGGGAATCGTGCTCGGATCCGTGCATCACGACCTGTGCCTCGGGATCTGTGCATTGGGACCCGTGCCTCGGAAAACGTGCACCGAGTTTTGAGTTTGGTGCGCGGGTTCTCGAACCCGATTCGTCGTAATCCCGCTTTTAGCCCGCTCGAGTCTAAAAGACAACTTTTTAACTTAAATCGAAACCGTCGTAACCTTTAAATTAAGTTGTGAAACCGGTTTTAATTGCAGTTTTATGTGTAAAGTTAAGTCCGGCTTCGAGCGAAGAGAAGATCGGAGTTAAACCCAGACGTGGACTTCGCCCTAGAAGACGGTGTTGGCCCGGTCGTCAACAGCTAGGAGACGCTGTTGTGGTATCGTCTTGAGGTACGGAAGTAGCGGATACCGGTTTAATTGCGGAAAGTTACTAGTATGCATGCTAGGATTAATAAAACTGGAAAAACGTTCATATCAGATAATAAATCGGACGAGTCGTAGTAACATATAGGACGTGATTCACTAGTTAACTGAATTATCTGCTTTCGATACTTTGGAATTGCCGTGCTGGTAGATCGGCCTTGTCGAGCCGTAGGTTGTATGCTGTTTTGGAATTGCCTGTTGTTGTTTGAGGTGCCTGCCGAGTGAGTCGGTGTCGTTAGGGTTAATAGACAAGACTTAATAAATCCGTTGAGCATGTTTTTATTATGTGTGGGCGAGTGTGCCGTGCTTGTGTTGATCTGAACCCTTGGTTGTGTGATGGTCGGGTGAGTGATAGACCGACGTGACTGGTTGTTGTAAGATTGTTGGGCTTGGTAAGTCGTGCTTAATTATGACATTTGTAATATTATCTTGATGTGTGTCCGGGAGTTGTTTCCGGTATGCTACCTATGACCGAGGGGGTACGCCGGTGTAGGGTAGTACCTAGGCCGACGGTGTGGTCCCATGTATATGCGGTCCCCCGGGTAGTGGTTCCAGTACGATAGCCTGCATCGAGGGGGTAATCCGATGTGGGACGTCTAGGCCGACGGTTACGTGTTCCGTGCTTTTCCCGAAGGAGTTCCAGGAAAGTTGTTTCACCTATCCTTTGCCCGAAGGAGTTCCGGGAAAGAGGTCTAGGCCGATGGAGATTCTGGTATGACTATTTGAGATTGCGCCCCGGTTGTTTGACGGGAAGATATCTAGGCCGACGCTGTGTGTTCTTGTACGATATGAGGGTGTCGGGCTGTGGACAGCCGACCGAGTAGGGGACTGCGGTACGGGACGTGTTTGGGCTTTTACAATTTACTTTATGTTGATGACTTGTTATTTGGGGTGCTGTTTGTGCTGTTTGGGTGATTGTGGTTGTAAGTGTGGTTTGGTCTCGAGTTGAGGATTGTGGTTACGAGTTCCGTTGGAAATTAGTTGTGTGTTGTACTAGTATGCCCTAATTGGACGGTTACCCGTGGTGGTGAGCGCTTGCTTACAACCTTAACTACTTTTCCTACTGAGCGAAAGCTCACCCTTTACCTTGTTGTTTTTCATGTTCTAAGCGCGAAGTGTACTAGCGGGATGCTCGATGCTTGGGAGCTTACGAGGGTCCTAGGCTAGATAGTCTAGAGACGTATCGTTTTATTTTGAACTGTTTACCGTTGGTTTTTACCGAGCTGTGACTCGCGTGGTGTTTAAAGTTTTAAGACTATGAGATTGAGTTTTATTTTTGATTAAAATTATTATTGTTTTAGTTCACGTCTCGAGTCCGGTCAAAACCGGATTTGGGGCGTGACAGTTCAACAGGGTCGGGTCGGGCTGGGTCAAGCGGGTCAGGATCGCTTGGACCGGGTAAGCATTTCTTTCTTCCTTAGCGGCGTTTGATCAGTTTCTCCTTTGTTACGGCTTCGTTTCCGTTGGTTGTTGCTGGGTTATTGCGCGTGTTCATTGTCTCCCTTCACCTGCAGCATGTCGGGTTGGTCAAAGACTAGGTGGTGATTTTGCTCAGGTTGTTTCCCCCTTTGTTTGTTATTGTTTTTGTTGTGTGTTATGTTGGCGGTTAGATCGATACTGACCGGTGATTGGTGGCTTGATTGTTGGGGAGACTTTCTAGGTTCTTGGGTCCCATTTTTGGGACTCTCCGGCAAAAGGTGGGGTGTGTAGGTGCGCGTGGCAGCAACTTGTTTCGTGGCTTGAAGGACCGCTTTAGGTGTCATGTCGTTCTCCTTTTTCTGGTTTAAGTATTAGATCTGTTAACTTTCAAAAATGTGCGGGAGCTGTGATGCTTACTGAGTTTTGGCTTGTTATATATCTGTTTCTGACAAGACACGATGGAGCGCCTCTCCTTCTCCAACTTCTGCTCCTTGCTACTATCGAGCTATGATTCCTATTGTAAGATCATAGCCCGATCAGGCAGGCAACCCGATCACCGTGTCAAAGTGCCCAAGGCCAAGGTACCTGCCAGGTCGCAGCAGAAAGAAGGACCTATCGAAGCTCCGACCACCAAGTGCGATGGTGGAGCTCTGGGCAAATAGAAAGCCAATAAGAAGGTTGACAAGTTGTTTGGCTCCGGTGAGCCTCCCCCATCCGACACAAAGGGTTCTCGTCAGGAGATTCTGGCGGTTTTGCAACCGTTGCGTCGATGTCGATGGTCGGAAAAGAATCTATGCACAAAACAGAGATCTTTGTCTATAATTTACCGCCCGAAAGCTCCGGGACCTGGTTGAGGAATTTTTTTGGCTCTTATGGGGAGATTTCAAGCTGCGCTGTCATACGTCATTCAAACAGAGGAGGCCGTATCTTTGGTTTCGCCACTTTCTCGTCGGAACAGGAAGCTTCTGCAGCCATTGAGACATTCAATGGTTATCGAGTAAATGATCTTTCATTGTAGTGGCTCTTGCCAGGCCAAAAACCAGCCGCGTTCTTAAACAGATCCAAAAACAGAGCTTGTTTGAGAAGCCTTCGATGGTCGAGAAACCGGCAAATGGTGTGTTGATGGTTCGACCAGTGGTTGAGGAACCATCCAAGACAGATTCTCCAGAGTTGGCCTGCAACCCGAGCTTGCAGGTGTCTCCGGTGACCTTGCCCGTTGAAGCTTCTCCACCGGCGATTTCGAATCATGAAGATTTGGATGAGATTTGCAAATCTCATTCAAAGACCTTTCCATCTTTGGAGCCGCAGATCAGGAGGCGAATTGAATTCAATTTTGGAAACTCCAGATTTGGTTGATTCAATCATTAATTCCGCTTCGGTCCGTGCATTGCATGGAGAAGAAGAGGCAAACACTAAAGGGCCTGCTGGGCCTTTGGTTCTACCTTTCGGGCCATCGTTTACTGCTACTGGATCAGCCTCTGGGCCTGTGCTGAGCCTTGATGCGAATCAAGCTTCAGCAACTCAATCTGCTGCTGGGTCACCATTAAGCCCGGTAAGTGGCTTGAGTGCCTTCGGGCCAAGCCTTTCCCAAAAAGGGCGCACTCATGCACAATTTGTCCACCCTCTAGCTTCGTGTTCTGATTTGGTGAAGATTGTTCTCCCAAATTCGGACTCTCGGGTTTCTCCGTCCCCCTCCTTTAATCCGTCGTCAAGTTTCGATCAAGACTTTCCAGTGTGGTCGCCAGAAACAATACAGAAGGTTAAAGGGAAAAGAAGGAAAAAACCTCTTCAGCCTTTTCGAGTGGCGACTCGTTCACTCTGTATGAGTGAAACTCAGAAGCCTGAGGCTCAGCGTAAAACTGAGGCTTGGAGACACTTTGTCGATACAGGGACTTTGCTGCAGATAGAGACAAAGGACGATGTTGCTTCTATCTCTTAGTATTTTCTTTGTATTTGGTTTTTGTCCCCTCTTTTTTGTTTGTTCTTTACGTTTTTTTAAGGAAGATTCTCTTACCATTTTGTGGTAGAGTCTCTTTTGAAGGTTGGTTTGGGATAGCTTTTTTGCGGTCCCCTCTCGTTTCCCCACCTTGGGGTAAAAAGATTATTAATAAAACCATCATTTATCAAAAAAAAGTATTAGATTTGTTAGGGTCCGGGTTGACTCGTGCTCGGTATAATTATAAGCCTTCCGATGTGGGTCCTCGCTTGGTGTTGGCCGGGTAGGGGTTACCTATTCTAGTAGCGGAACGCTTAGCTCGAGTTCCAGCCTTGGATTCCCGATAGTGAAGATTTCCTCGACTAGCTAGGATGTTTGGTCTCTCTCTTGGTAGAAATACTGGTCCTTCCTTTTTGGGGCTTTTCTTGGTGTTGGCCGGAATTGTTTTTAGAGGATTGAGTGCGATCAGAGACTGACAATTAGGAGTGCAGTTCTTGAAGGGTTGCTGGTTGAGCTTTCTGTTAGTCTTAGTGCCCGTAGTTCAATCCTAAATGTCCAAATGTATATATCATCGTTAGGAATAAAATTAAAGCGGCTTTATATTACTTATGTGTTGGAGTAATATATCGATGTGTGCTCTGATCTATGCCCACCATGCGAATAGAACCATAGATCGAGATAGATCACACTCGATGGGTCCCTAGTCAACAAAGCTTCACTAGAAGCGACTAGTATGAAAGATGGCTCTTTATGGCTTACGTTCTATTAGTCATTGGAATGGGATTCCGGAGTCTGATCATAGATATCATGTGGGACATGATATTGGACGACCCGCCCTGAATATGTGCCATAGATTAAGTCATGAACATATTCAGTGTTGTAGCTTGTCATGTATCCTTAGACCAAGGAGTCTTTGTGATCGCTATGTAGTCAACAACTGAGTTTGAACTGAGCCTAACGTTGTCCGTAACAGGGCTTCCATAACGGCCAGGATTGGCTTGGGGACGGGCTACATGAGTGACACGAAAGACGGCTAAGGGATTTATCCCTCATACTAAGGTATGGGAAAGATATCGGTTCTCGGCCACTTGATCGAGAGTGACTGGAAGAATAGCATGGCCATGCACATGATACTGGGTATCATATCTTCAGTCATCTCACATATCAAGGAACGGTGATTGAGAATAATAAGGATGACGGCTCTATGCCTTATCTCAATCAGGATATCGGAGATAAAAGGATAATGACAGGGACGACGGAAAGGTTAGAATCGACAGGGTCGATTCGTTATGTAGTGTCAGGCAATACTAAAGTCTCGTTAGTTGCCACTTAAATAGGATCAAGTAAAATGGGATTTTACGTTGATCTATTGACATGCATAAACCTAAGGGTCACACCGGAGGATGAAACTCATTGACACATTTATGGAGAATGGCCAAAAGGGAGTTGTCTCGGGACATGACCAAAACTGGGTTTTGGGTCATGTGCCCGTAAGTGAATAGGACTTTACGGATCGGGACAAGGCTTGGAGTCTTGGGATTGATCGCGTCGGATAATGTTGGACATTTCCGGTATGGAAGGCATGGAGGCGATGAGCGAATCACGAGACCTCGTTGGAAATGGTCACGGGCCATGTTCCAAGAGGCCCATGAAAGGCCCATGCAACCAAGGCCCATGGAACTAATTAATCAAGTCTTGATTAATTAGTACTAAGTAAGCAAGACAAGGATTAAGGTGTTGGTGATTCACCACCTAACCCAATCTTGTCTTGCCATACTTTGTCCTATTTACACCTTACTTGACACCATACTTGTCCCATGCCTTTAGTTGGACAAGTATGGGTTTTGTTATGTTTAAGTCATCTTTTTTCAACATAACAAACACAAGACAAGAATAGGAAACACATTTTTCTCTCCCTCTTCCATGACCATTTCGGGTTTGGCTAGTTTCCTCCTCCATTTTTGTGTTCTTGAGTCCTCAAAGAGAAGAACTACGTGGCTTTGATTCCCATGTGGATACGTAGGCGTCTTGGAGACTCAAGCCAATCATTCGTTAACCGGTGTTCTTGTTTTGGTAAGAACTAGTGCTGAATTTTTCTCTTGTTAATCCATTCTTTGTTAGTTGTTTCATGGTTCTAATTGTCTCTTGGTTTTCATTGATTTTCCGCTGCGAGTTGGTTCATCTCCAACCCTACCTCGAGACCCAACAGTGGTATCAGAGCCGTGCTACCTTCGGGATTCACAAGACGGTGTTCAAAGTTTCGGTTTTGCTTGAAAGTTTCGTTTTTGGCATGTTGTTTTGCTAAATTGTTTGATAACATGTTTTAAATTATTGTTTATGGATTTAATACATGTAAAATGATTTTTTGAAAATTATTTCAAATCTGGAAATTTTGAAAAAAATTTGATTTTTCGGGTCTCGGGAGCGGGACTCTCGGGGAGCCGAAACCGGGACCGAACGGGGCTCCGTTGGACGGAGCTAGGCCAAGCATGACCATTGGATGGTTGATATGCCAAGGCTAAACCGTTTTGTTAGTTATGACGAGTTTGGAACCGTCATGATGAACTCGAAGATCAAATGTTCAAAAGTTTCATTTTTGAACGGTTTCGATAAACCGAGCATCAAAAAATTTCGAAACTTGGCTATTAATTAAAACCGGAAAATCACATGATGTTTGATAACATGCTTGTTTGATAACACGATGTGTGATGTGATGTTGGCATGGTGTACATAATAGCCCCGAGCTCGATTTAATTATTTATCGCTTTTCACGGCCTGCGAGCCGTTAGAGTTAGCGTGTAATTATTCTTTCAAGGTGTGGTCGTCGAACCACTTGTTTGTAATATTTATTTATTCCCGACCTGCGAGTCGTGTATTAAATTGTAATATTTTACTCAAGACGAAGAAACGGCGAAAAGGTCATTTGGTGGCTTTTCGGGTGTTGGCATCGGCTTGGAGTCGGTGGAGCTCAAGAAGCTAGTGGGAGTTAGTTTAGGGGGCTATTATGTGCACATTTATCGCTTTATGCTTGATTTAGTTTATGCATGATTAATTCTATGTGTTTTAGAATTGCATGCTTAACTTTATTTACCGAGCATATCACCTCACATGCAAAGATAAAATTGGAATTTTAATCCTTGTGTGTGAACCCTTAGAACCGTCATTGCATTGGATGTAGTTGAAGGGTTCAAAGGAAGAATTACATTGGATGTAATTTGAGGCATCATTGCATTTGGAATGTAGTTGATGTGCTCATCGCATCTAGGATGTGCCAAAGTTTTGAACACAACTGGACAAGTAAAAGCGGGTCATGTCCGATACCTCCCAATCATCAAAACCTTACTACCTCCCCGTCCTATGGGTGTCGTGCGCATTAGCGGAGCATCCATGTGGAAGCGGGGTAGTAGGTTTGGACGACATATGTGGGTGTCGTGCGCATTAGCGGAGCACCTACATAGTGACGAGCCATAGTTGAAAATTGGTGGACCCGACTACGATTCTCGGCCTGAGGTTGAGCTAGGGTATCAGATAGGGTAAGCCGTGTAATTAAGTACATACCCTAGCCAAGAGTCACATTGGATGTGATTGGACGGGGTCCTACCTACATAGCTCGATTGAGTGGTGAGCCTTCGTTCAACTTGATCGAGTGAATCAAGGATCTTGGTTTTAGATTCTAAATGTATAGAATCGATTGTTGGTGTTTAAGCTTGATCTTCATAAAATTTATTCAGTTTACTGATTGAATTTTATCTGTTGTAGATCAAATGGCAAATTCAGCGAACATTAATAGTTTGTCATTAAAAAAAACCATTCTTGACAGGGTCAAGCTAAATGGGACAAACTATTTGGACTGGTACAGAATTTTGAGGATAGTCCTCAAGTCTGAACGCAAAGAATATGTCCTTGACGAGGCTGTCTCTAAGACCATATCAGAGTTACATGAAGTGTCATCAGCTGCTAAGAAGAATATCTCAGGGATCTGGGATCCAAGGATATTATGATGGTCAACAAGGGAATTGGAAGTGGCAAGGGCTGGGCCCATGCGCACTTGGCAGGAAAGATGAGACACCTGAGAATGTCTGCTTCTACTGCCAACAGCCTGGTCATTGGAACCGGGATTACAGGAAGTTCACGGCTGATCTGAAGAAGGGCAGTGGGACTGCGCCTTCATCAAATAGCCTGGATGATCTGAAGAAGGGCAGTAGGACTGCGCCTTCATCAGGAAACCTGGATGATCTAAGGAAGGGCGGTGGGATCGTGCCTTCATTCGGTATTAACTCTATAGAGCTACATCTCTCTACTTCCAAAGATTCATGGGTATTAGATACCATGATTGAATCTCACACATGCACTAATAAATGGTGGCTGAAAGTAGGAGAGATTTGGAAAGCACGAAATGGACCTCAGAGTTGTGGCAACTGCTGTAGGATCCATGAGTCTTGCTTTGCCAAGAGGCCTTGTCTTAGTATTGTATAATGTATATTGCATACCTACTTTTAGTAGGAATATTATATCTGTATCCGTGTTTGACAAGGAAGGATATAATGTTAATATTGGAAATGGAGTTTTCAATGTTCTATGCAATGATATGTTTTATACCAGTACTGACATGGTTGGAGGATTGTACATATTAGATATGGGTAACAATGCCTCAAGTTCTATATATTCCGTTAATACCAAGAGGTCTAAATCCAACGATTTAAATCTAACTCTGTTATGGTACTGTCATTTGGGTCGCATAAACAAGAAGCGCCTATCAGCACTTCAGAAGTGCGGGCTTTCAGGTTCATTCGAATTCCATTCGATCGATAGGTGCAAGGTTTGTTTGATGGGCAAAATGACTAAAGTGCCCTTTATCGATCGCGATGAAAGGGCGGGTGAATTATTGGGGCTGATACACTCGAATGTGTGTAGACCAATAAGTTCACTTGCCAGGAGGGGTTTTAGCTACTTTATCACATTTACTGATGATTACAGTAAATATGGTTATGTCTATTCGGTGAGACATAAGTCTGAAGCTTTTGATAAATTCAAAGAGTTTAAGACTATAGTAGAAAACCAGCTCGACAAAGGTATTAAGGCACTTCGATTGGATCGAGGTGGAAAATACTTGACCACTGAGTTATTAGATCATCTAAAAGAGAATGGGATCCTTTTGGAATGGATTCCTCCTAGGTCACTGTAGTTGAAAGGTGTAGCCAAACGGAGAAATCGGACATTGTTAGACAATGGTCTGTTCCATGATTAGTTGGATTGATCTCCCAATCTCTTTTAGGGGTTTTGCTCTAGAGACGACCGCATTCATAGTGAATCGGGCTTCGACGAATGGTGTGGAAGGGACACCATTTTAAAAATGGTACGGGATGATGCCCGCTTTGTCCTTCCTAAAGATTTGTGGTTGCGAGGCTTATGTGAAACATTTGGTTTCGACTAAGCTCGAACCAAGATCTGAGATATGCACCTTCGTGTGGTATCCCAAAGCAACAAGGGGATACTATTTCTACAATCCCAATGAGAACATGGTGTTCGTCGCTTGGG
The DNA here is from genome assembly GCA_963921825.1 of Erodium maritimum. Taxonomy (NCBI): domain Eukaryota; kingdom Viridiplantae; phylum Streptophyta; class Magnoliopsida; order Geraniales; family Geraniaceae; genus Erodium; species Erodium maritimum. Next base: position 19,666,534 of record OY997596.1, read on the forward strand.
GTGGGGTCTTTATGAAAAAGAAGTTTTGTTTCCAAAGACGTCATTGGGAGGACTGTGCATCTCGAAGAAATTCAGGATGGTACAGATCTGTCTAAACCAATTGGCAACCCAGTAGAAAGGAGCCAGAGATTGTCGTAGACTAAGAACCAATTCCTATTACAATTCCGGAAGGTCCAAGGCGATTTGAAAGGATCAATCTTCCACCTCCAAGATATGTTATCTGGAGGTGACAATGAAGTCATGGTGGATCACGATGATCCAGCCACCTTTCAGGAAGTCGTGGATGGGCCCAACTCCGAGTTATGGCTGGGAGCCATGAGGGAGGAAATTCAATCCATGTCGGACAACCGAGTCTGGGAACCGGTTGATCCCATCAATGGTGTGAGGACCATAGGATGCAAATGGATCTTCAAGGTGAAGATGGACATGGACGGCAACCCTCTGACCTACAAAGCTCAACTGGTGGCGAAAGGTTATAGGCAGATCCAATGGATTGACTATGAGGAAACCTTCTCCTTAGTGGCTATGGTCAAAATCGATCCAAATTCTTCTTGACATAACTGCGTATCATAATTACGAGATATGGAAAGTGGATGTCAAAACCGCTTTCCTAAATGGAAATTTGACTGAGTACGTTTGTATGTCTCGGCCCAAAGGTTTTGACGATCCAAAGAATAAAGGAAAGATTTATAAGTTGTTGAAATCCATTTATGGATTGAAACGAACTTCTCGGAGTTGGATCCTTCGTTTTGATGAAGCTGTAATTGGATTTGGCTTAATCAAGAACGAGGATGAATCTTGCGTTTATAAGAAGGCTAGTGGGAGCAATATTACCTTTCTGGTTCTCATTGAAAACGACATCCCAACCTTGCACGAGACTAAAGCTTGGTTGAGGAAGTGTTTTTCAATAAAGGACTTAGGCGATGCTTCTCATATCTTAAGGATTAAGATATGTAGAGATCGCACCAAGAGGGTCTTGGATTTAAGTCAGGGAACCTATGTGAACAAGGCATTGAGTAGGTTCTTAATGCTCGATTCAAAGAAAGGACTCTTACCCACTAGTCATGGCATTCATCTCAGCAAGACTCAGTGTCCTAAGACACCTGATGAGCTGAAAAGGATGATGAGAATCCTATGCGCCTGGGGGCAGGATCGATCATATATGCCATGACATGTATGAGACCAGACGTCTCGTAAGCCTTATGTTGTACCAGTAGACATCATTCTAACCCGGGGGAAAGATGATGTTGAACTAGTCGTCGAAGGATGAGTAGACGCTAGTTTTCCAAGACAAATCCAGATGACTTTAGAAGTCAATCAGGATATGTGTTTACGTTGAATGGCAGAGCTTTAGCTGGGAAAGCGTATAGCAAGATACCATTGCCGAATCTACGACAGAGGCCAAGTACATGGATGCTGCAGAGGCAGCTAAGGAGGCTATGTGGATTTGGAAATTCATGGCAGGGCTGGGTGTAATTAAAAACCCATCTAGTCCGGTGAATCCATTTTGCGACAACACAAGGGCCATTGCGCAAGCTAAAAGCCTAGATCGCATAACAAATCCAAACATGTACTGCGGCGTATCCACCTCATCAGATAAATACTGAACTGAGGTGAAGTGAAGATAACCGATATTGCAATAGATGATAACATAGCCAACCCTTTGACTAAGGCAGTGTCACTGCCTGAACATGTTAGACATGTAAAGTCGATGGGGACATATTGGAGTTTAGATTGGAACTAGGGCAAGTGGGAGATTGTTAGTCTTAGTGCCCGTAGTTCAATCCTAAATGTCCAAATGTATATATCATCGTTAGCAATAAAATTAAAGCGGCTTTATATTACTTATGTGTTGGAGTAATATATCGATGTGTGCTCTGATCTATGCCCACCATGCGAATAGAACCATAGATCGAGATAGATCACACTCGATGGGTCCCTAGTCAACAAAGCTTCACTAGAAGCGACTAGTATGAAATATGGCTCTTTATGGCTTACGTTCTGTTAGTCATTGGAATGGGATTCCGGAGTCTGATCATAGATATCATGTGGGACATGATATTGGACGACCCGCCCTGAATATGTGCCATAGATTAAGTCATGAACATATTCAGTGTTGTAGCTTGTCATGTATCCTTAGACCAAGGAGTCTTTGTGATCGCTATGTAGTGAACAATTGAGTTTGACCTGAGCCTAACGTTGTCCGTAACAGGGCTTCCATAACGGCCAGGATTGGCTTGGGGACGGGCTACATGAGTGACACGAAAGACGGCTAAGGGATTTATCCCTCATACTAAGGTATGGGAAAGATATCGGTTCTCGGCCGCTTGATCGAGAGTGACTGGAAGAATAGCATGGCCATGCACATGATACTGGGTATCATATCTTCAGTCATCTCACATATCAAGGAACGCTGATTGAGAATAATAAGGATGACGGCTCTATGCCTTATCTCAATCAGGATATCGGAGATAAAAGGATAATGACAGGGACGACGGAAAGGTTAGAATCGACAGGGTCGATTCGCTATGCAGTGTCAGGCAATACTAAAGTCTCGTTAGTTGCCACTTAAATAGGATCAAGTAAAATGGGATTTTACGTTGATCTATTGACATGCATAAACCTAAGGGTCACACCGGAGGATGAAACTCATTGACACATATATGGAGAATGGCCAAAAGGGAGTTGTCTCGGGATATGACCAAAACTGGGTTTTGGGTCATGTGCCCGTAAGTGAATAGGACTTTACGGATCGAGACAAGGCTTTGAGTCTTGGGATTGATCGCGTCGGATAATGTTGGACATTTCCGGTATGGAAGGCTTGGAGGCGATGAGCGAATCACGGGACCTCGTTGGAAATGGTCACGGGCCATGTTCCAAGAGGCCCATGAAAGGCCCATGCAACCAAGGCCCATGGAACTAATTAATCAAGTCTTGATTAATTAGTACTAAGTAAGCAAGACAAGGATTAAGGTGTTGGTGATTCACCACCTAACCCAATCTTGTCTTGCCATACTTTGTCCTATTTACACCTTACTTGACACCATACTTGTCCCATGCCTTTAGTTGGACAAGTATGGGTTTTGTTATGTTTAAGTCATCTTTTTTCAACATAACAAACACAAGACAAGAATAGGAAACACATTTTTCTCTCCCTCTTCCATGACCATTTCGGGTTTGGCTAGTTTCCTCCTCCATTTTTGTGTTCTTGAGTCCTCAAAGAGAAGAACTACGTGGCTTTGATTCCCATGTGGATACGTAGGCGTCTTGGAGACTCAAGCCAATCATTCGTTAACCGGTGTTCTTGTTTTGGTAAGAACTAGTGCTGAATTTTTCTCTTGTTAATCCATTCTTTGTTAGTTGTTTCATGGTTCTAATTGTCTCTTGGTTTTCATTGATTTTCCGCTGCGAGTTGGTTCATCTCCAACCCTACCTCGAGACCCAACACTTTCATTATGGCGTTGCGCTTCCCGATTGGTTGTGGTGCCAGTTTTGTCTGGATTCATGTTGGATCGTGCTCAGTATTATTACAAGCCTTCCCCCTTGGGTCCTCGCTAGGTTTTGACCTGAGAGGGGTTACCGATCTCAGTTTCGGAATGCTAAGCTCGAGTTCATGCCTTGGATTTTCATAAGATTGTTTTGTTGCTGCCTGCTAGGAGGGCTGAGCTTGTTCTGAGTAGAAATACTGGTCCTCCCCCTTAGGGGCATTTGTCACGCCCCAATTTCAGTAAACCGAACTCAGGACGCAAACGTTCAATTTGAGAAAACACTTTGAAACCTTTTCCATTAAAACACCTTACAATACCAGTTTAGTTCAACAAAAGGATAATTACAACTCAAAATAAAACGTCCCACAAGCGGACAAAAAGCGAGGTATCCGTCGCTAGACTAACAGTAACCCGGACTCCCGCCCCTAGCTCTTCAAGCTTCGGAAGCTCATCTAGTCCGCCCTGCGACAAGTACCTGTAGGAAAAGCAGCTAGGGGTGAGCGTTCACTCACCACCACGGATAACAGACTGACTACGGCATAATTAGCAGACAATGCCGGTAACACCACAATAAACTCAACACCGGGGAACACTATCCCCAACTCAAGTACTCCGACTGACACACGACCCGTTACCTTCCTCAACAGACTCAACACTCGGACTCGTAATGTAAACCCAACACAACTATCGACGACCTCCTCCAAGGATACGACAGAAAGCTACACAACACCAAACAAGATCACAAAGAAACGCACACCAAACAAGATCACAAAGGATCGCAAACCAGCTGCTCAGTAACCTCCCTCACGCCCTTTACCGATCTCATCAGGTCAGGCGGTCGACCTGTCGCATTTCCTCGACACGAAGTCGGATCAGGCTGTCGACCTATCACACTCACAACCACCGAACCACACACGCGCGGCCAGGACCCCTTTACTGACGGGCGGGCCCCCTACCCCGTCTGAACGTGCAGACGCGTGTGATCGAGGACCCCCGTTTAATGAAGCGGGCCCACAACCTCAGGTAACCACAATCACAATCACAACACACAGTTCAACAAACAGCAACAACACAAGTTCAGCACTCCACAGGCACTCATGGCCACCCAAGACACAAACCCTAAAACACGGACTCAACAGACCCACATGCACTCACGGCCTCCCAAGATACACCAACAGTAACTCACGGGTCAACGACCCCACGGGCACTTGCGGCCACTCAAAACCACCAATAGTAACGACACGGGTTCACAACCCCACGGCACTCACGACCACCCAAAACACCAAAACGACAACACGGGCTCTCATGGCCACCCAAGACTCAGCAATAGTAACACAGGCTCTCAAGGCCACCCAAAACTCAACAACAATTAACACGGGCTCTCAAGGCCACCCAAACTCAACAACAATTAACACGGCTCTCAAGGCGACCCAACTCGACGACAATTAACACGGGCTCTCAAGGCCACCCAAACTCGACGACAATTAACACGAGCTCTCAAGGCCACCCAAACTCGACGACAATTAACACGGGCTCTCAAGGCCACCCAAACTCAACAACAATTAGCGCACAACAACCTCCGGCATAATCGATGCCTCCAACAGTCCTAAGATCACTAGTTTCACAAACAACCTCCGGGCATGGTCATATGCCTCCAGTAAAACAATTATCGCTAAGTTCTCTGATCCTACGACACTACTAAGTGTCACATGCTTTTCCAATAATTACCAAGTTCCCGTAGCATGCTTTTCTAATAAACGCTACAATCCCGTATCATACTTTTCTAACATTTAAATAAACCTATTCAACCCACGACACCCCGGTGTCACATGCAATTCTACTGTTAACTTTCCCTAGTCAGGGCCGAGATCCGGCTACTTTTCCCTACCTCAAGGCGAAGAACACCCGCTACGTTTCCTAGCTGCTGACGTTCTGGCTCGCTACCTCCGGGCTTCACTTCGATCGAAGCCGGACGCTAAAGATAACACGAAAGCCATAGTTAGAGGCGGTTCCCAGGTCAATTTAAAGGTCACGATTAATCCAGTTTTAAAAATCGACAGTTTTCCCTTAAACTCGAGCGGGATAAAAGCGGGGTCATGGCGAATCGGGTTTGAGTACCCGAGCACCGAAACCGGTGCATGCGAGGCACGGTCCCAATGCACGAGTCCCGAGGTCCGATTCAGCGGTCCGCTTTTGTTTCTTTTAAAACCCAAATAGCAGCCCATTTTAACCAGAGTTCCAGACTCGTTCAACTGCTCAAAATCCGTTTTAAATCTGCTGATTTTACTTCCCCTTTATTTCCAAATCTGGTTTTATTTTAAAACTCCTTTCAAATTAGAAGCGTTTCTGTTTCAACACTCCAAAATCGTCTTGAAGACCAACCCGAAACCAATTTCTTTTCAAATTAACTCCTTTCCAATTTAAATCCTTTTTAAACAAAACTGATTTCTTTTTCCCTTTTCCTTTAGGAAATTGTGTCTCGATTCAATTAAAATTCCTTTTCAAATCTTTTGATTTTACAACTAACATTTCAGATCAAAAAGGAAATCGGTTTCAACCGAGCCCAGATCCAGAACATCACTACTTTCATCACTGACCAGATTTAAAACCGTTTTAAGAATAAACCACATCTAATTCGAACTCAGTTTTAGGTCTTCAAACGGTTAGGTTTTAATCCCGTTTCTCATTTCATTTTCAATACCAAAACTGTTGTTACTGAAACCCAAAGATTTAAAAACCAGTTGTACAAAAATTGATCAGATTCAACACAAATCTCGGACCGAAAACAAAGAGGAAAAGGGCTCGGGTTTCGAACCGACCGGCCGCCGGCTAGGGCGACGTCGGCCGGGGCCTCACCGTAAAGAAGGAGACGGTGGCGTCGGCCGAATACGACGGGACACGGCCGCTTCGCGCCCGTGTCAGATCTGGACGGCCCCGAGGAGAAGGGAGGTCGGGGTGACGCCGGCGAGGGTTTTGCCTGAACGGAGAGGAGACGAGGTCAGGTACGAGGGGCGGTGGCTAGATCTGGACGGAGGCGAGTGTGAGGGGCGGAGTAGGGCGGCGACGGCGGTCTGAGACGAGGAGGAGACGGTGGCGGCCGGAGCGGTTGGACGGAGAAGAAGGAGCGGATGGTGAGGGATAACCGGAGCTCGGAATTGAGCGAGGGAGAGAGAGGAATGTGAGAGGGGAGTGGCCGGAGATGGAGGCGGGAGGTCGGAGCTGGTGTGGTCGGGGAACTGAGAGGGAGGAAGGGTCGGGATCGAGTTCGAAGAAGGAAAAGGAGTGAGGGGAGGTCGGTGCTGGTGTGGTCGGACTCCAGTGAGGGAGAAGAAGACGGCGTGGAGGAGGAGGTCGGGTTCGAGAGAGAGGGGGGCGGCAGATGCGAAGGTTGAAGACGAGTTTAGGGTTCTGAACCCTAAACTTCGACTTTTATAGGCGGGCCGACAACTAAGTGGGCTGGTTGCCCTTTTGGGCCGCTGGTGAGCGAACGACCTCAGGCCCAAGCGAGGGGGCCTGGTCGGTCTGCTCGGTCGGGTCTGGCCTGGCCGGGTTGCTGGTCCGGTCCGACCCGGTCCGACCCATTATTTATTTATTTATTTAATTTTTTTTTTCGAAGCGGTCTTCACAGCTTTTCTCGGTGTTGACCAGATTTGAGTTGGAGGACTAAGTTCGAGCTCCAGCGTCAGTTGGAAGTCTTTTCTCTTTGTGCTTCATGTTGATGAAATCTGGATGCTTCAGATCATTTTCTTTTAGCGCTTAGTGGTTGTTAAATCTAGGTAATAGACCTCGTTTTTGTGGTGGCTTCTTGCGTGAAGCGGTTGGTTTGTGGTAGCTTACTGCGTGAAGCGGTGTGTTTGTGGTAGCTTCCTGCGTTAAGTTGTGTGTTTGTGGTAGCTTCCTGCGTGAAGCGGTGTGATTTTTGGTATTGATCTTCTTCGGCTGTTGTGGTTGGTTGGTCGTTGTAACTCCTCTTTTTGCTAAAAAGAGGTTTAATTTAAATTTTCTTTGCTGATAAAAAAAAAACTAACATTTAAATCTGTTTGCTTCAACAACTTGACATAAATTTTATTTATTAATTAAAAATAAATTCATTTCCTACTTTTAATAAAGTGAAATTGCAATTTTATTGAAACTAAAGATATTAAAATTTTACATGGATGATTACAATTTTAATAAAACTAAATTAACCCGACGTAAAGACTCTACTTTGCTCGATCTTTGACAAGATCACACCAATGGAATTTATTGAATGTAATATGATACGTCATGTGGTACTCGGTAAAGGTTGCATCTAAAATTTCCCGATCGATCATGTCGTGAAGGAATTGTTGGAGATGGTGTTAGATATTGTCGAATTTCTTCAAATTCTTTCTGTTCTTGCCCCAACGATCCTTAAGATGGGATTTGGACCGGGGGTTGATAGCTGGATCGACGGTCCTTAGGTATTGTCAGTAGAGATTAGGCCAGTATTGACCATTGACCTCGACATACTTAAGCCATGTCACCACAAAATGGGTTTCTTCCACCACCGACCAAGGCGTTGGTATGCGTCCTATAATTCCCATTTCAATTTAAAAATGGAAGACAAAAGAGAAGTAACCTAGAAGAAGGAGTGGAGAAGCGAAAAATGAGAGAAGATGAGAGGTGTGACTGGAATGAAGAAGAAATATGAGTATTTATAGGAGGAGTGTCAGTTGCGCTGGGGTTAGGACGTGATTGAGCCGGCGCAGTCATAGGTGGGTCTGGTGAATTTTAAGAGATGATAAATTTCTGAAGAAATTGAAACAAACAATAACTTAAACGAACATTAATTGAAATAAATAGCGATTACATTCAAAAAGAAATTAACAACTACTACATCGTTGTAAATAAAATGAAACGAAAGCTCTGAAAGTGTTCGACTAAGGTGGGAAATCGTGGTTGCATGAGCTGCTTTGACGGTTTTGGACATCCTAAAGATGTCCCTCTCGAGAGCTGAGTTGTACATCGACATGGTGCACTCCTACTAGGACTTGAATAGTAACATCTTTTCAGCCTCGACACTGCGAATGCTCTCAATAATATTTTGTAGATTAAGCATTTGAGTAACATTCATCGCTACCTTTCGTTTTCCTCAGAGTCTGGCCTTTGCCTTCTTCTGAACTTTAGGACAAACTTCTCGGGTAGAGGTGAAATCGGCATCGGTCGGCATGTTCGGGTCAGAAAAGAAAGGAGTATACAACTCGTATGAGCCATCTTCATCCAACCTTGTTCGTTTGCTTCCTCGAATTTCGACATTAGGGATCGGTTCTTTGGGGTCCGATTGGTGTTGAGACATAAAAGTGGGAAAATATTGGCCTTCCACTTTGGCTGGTCCTTCAATATATTCTAGTAATGCTTTAGAGTTAAAGGATATTTCTCGGGGTTGTTCCTCTAGCATTTGATTTTCGCTTCCTCGATTAAACGAGCTTCTCGCTAACGATTCTCCTATACTACTCTATTTTCTTCCCCTTCCCTCCAACGCCATCCACAAAGTTATTGAGCCATGCTCGGCATAACCGTTCTTCCTTGTCAACCGTCCATTTGATCCTTGGCTTGGAGATAATTTTCCGTTTCCTTGGTCGAACACTTGATTGCGGCACCTTAGTGGTTTGGGTTGATGGAAAAGGTTGGTAAGGATGAATCGTTCAGACACGATATATGATGAGCAACATCAAACTTGTTGGAGTATAGGATGTGTTACATTAACACGACATAAATTTTTTTACCAAACTTTTTTCGGTAACCTATACATGTGGATCACAAACTCATATAATTTCTAATCTATGCATAATTTAATAGAGATTACCTTGGGTTCAGTTACTTTGGAATTAACTGGTTCGAGCCGGGGACCTTTGGTAGTGTTGGTATAGGCGCTCAAGCGCTCCCCCTCTAATAGTATCCACACGAGAAAGTTTGATCCACAACTATACCCATTAGTAACCCTTGAACGAAAACTAACAAGTCCTCAATATGGTGACAAAAATTGAAAAAGAGAAGCTATCTTATTGTGTTATTTTTGGCTAGCCATATGCCCATATATTCATAGGTGTAGGTATTACTTAAATCCCAAGCCAAGTAGCAATAAGAAACATTGAACTAGTCCAACTACCTCTCCTTGTTTTTCTGAACTTTCTAAAATAGTATTTCCTCTTTAAATTCTATTGAAACAATTAAAGGGCTGAAAATATATTTAGTAAATTGGTTTGGCCGAACCCCGTTTTGGTCTATAGGGGTGTTCGGCCAAGCGCTATTTATTTAATATATTTTACTCTTATTTATTTATTTATTTAATTACTATACTTTATACTAATTAAATGCCGATTAAATTTTTCCTTGTGAGTGTTTAATTTAATTAAAGTGGTATATTATATCAAATATAACTCATATGTTACTTTAATTAATTAAAACCATTTCGTTAACTTCATTGTGGTCTTACTCTATTGTGTGTTACCCTTTTAAGATACGCATGATCGTTGGTAATGAAATGAAACAAGACGTTTCATCCACAATTCATGGTGAGCTCTAGCAAGTCCCATGACCACCAAGTCATAAGCATTAATGACCAATACTTCGTCAACTCCTGTTACCTCGAGTAGTCTTACCCTCTTGTCATTTAGCGATTGTCACAACTGGATAAAATCATATAACCAACATTCTTTCTAATTCTTCCTTAACATGTTCTCTTGATTGTGAGTGATGAACGGAGGTGACAAATCACACGAATGACAATGCTTCTATTGCAATCCTCCTACTGATCAAGAATGACTTGTTTTAATGAAATATGAGTTGTGTAACCACAAGCGATTAGTCCCTATGACCTTCACCCACATATTTCACATGTGTGTTTATGTCCAACCACAACTTTTATACCTATCAGTTAGGATTAATTTTTGGTTAGCTCAAAATATGAATCCCCATCAAGTAGATCACATGGTGATGCCATGGTGGTAGGACTAAAGACTACGCGGGTAGTTGAGATGTACTCATGTCTTAGTTCTATAAAGTAATCTCAAGGTTGGTCATCTAAATGTAAAAATCTTTTCCATTCACGACGAATGAATGAATGAACTCTTTTGCCTTATGAGGGTTATACTATTACAGAAATGTTGCCCAATAACTCATAAAATTACAACTAAATGGTAATAAAACCTATGCCAACTGTTTATTAATTGAAATGATAATGTACAAGGTGGGACTTGTCCTAGGGCATTAAACCCCAACAAACATATGGATATCTTATTGAAGCTGAGTTTCATCGGTCTGGCTTTCTTTATAATCATCATCAAGTAATGAAGAGTAGTCCATTGGGGAAAAAGGGAGAAATATGAAGTAGAAGAGGTTTGAGAAGTGAAAGGGATGTGTGAAAAAGATATTGGGAAATGAGTTGTATTTATAGTAGTGAAAAGTTGAATTTTAAGGGTTGGGATAAGAAGTAATCGTTGCAGCCATGCAACAACAACAAACTTGTGCATTGACTAGCCATTGAAGCCATGCGACATCAGCGCATTGGTTCCCTGATGTCACTGTTGGAACCACGTGGAAGCAAGGGTCCGCTGCACCACCCCCGACTCAACAGCTTGACACAGCGGGAATAGACAAGTTCGTATGTCGTCCCCGATGCATCGTCCACTGCACCGTCTCCTCTTCTACTGCACCGATATTGTCGTTGTGGCACCCTTGCTACGCTATCTCAAATTTCTTGCATTGTACATGATCTTAGTATGTTTCTCACTTTAGTACACTGACTTTCAGTTTTTCTTACATAACTATATTGAGCTTTCAAAATATCTGACTTTATGTTTTAATTGTAAATGACAAAGATGCACTTTAAATTTATTATTTTTTCACCATAAATCTAATTATGAACTTAGTTGGATTGATTTTGCCCGCGTGAACTTCTCCTTACACCATTATGTAATGGGTAAGCCCCTCAAAAAAAAATTTCTTCAACAAAGTAGATTTTCTATTAAAGTAGAAGTCCTCATATTTGAAGTGAAGACAAAGGAGAAGGGGTAAATCCCTCAAATTACAATACATAAGCCTGACAAAATTGGCACCTCAAACCAGAACAAAAACAGCCTAAAACCTCTTTGGATTGGCTCCCAATTGAAAACCAAGGTAGTCCAAAGCGAGAGTATTATTTTCAGATCCAAGGATTTGAGTAACCAAGCTATTATTCATCTGGAAAGGACTCGACAGAACTGCCCTAGATTTGTGAAAGTCGATCTTGAGACCAGTGGAGCTCTGAAGGATTAAAAGAGTGTGCTTGAGGTTGAGCCGATTTGTAGGAGTAGCTTTTATGAATAACAAGGTATCATCTGCAAATTGGAGATGAGATATTACATGTCGTTCAACCCCACAAGAGACCTCTTCAAACATACCCAACGATAAACACCTCTTCATTAATTGGTGGAGACTCTCTATAACCAATGTAAATAAAAGAGGAGACAAGGTGCATCCCTGTCTTAAACCCCTCTGCAAATTAAAATCTGATGAAGGGGAACCATTGATTAAGAGTGAAACCCAAGCAGTGCTTGGAAGGACGTCCTCCTTAAACCTCGTCAGAGTCGGCCTTCTACGTTTACGGTTGTTACATGTTCGAGAGCACGTTCTTTGACTCGGGAACGTGCCATCAAGGCAGCGCCTCCGGTTTCGACCTTGTGGAAAGTGTCTCATAAGGCCCGACAGAAGTCAGGTCATTAGTTGGTTTGTTTTTGTTTTGGTTCTTTGTTTTAGGTTAAGGATTGTCCTTATAGTCCCCCCTTAGCAGAACTCCTTTGTAAGTGTGTTACGGGTCTTTTGACCTCTTTTCTCTGGTTGTGCTTGGATCAGGGCATTCCGGCTCCTTTTCTTTGGATCCGGCCTTATTTAATAATTTTTTCGAGCTTTTAAAAAAAAAGAGTGAAACCCAAGCTTTGATACAAGAGTTCATCCAATGTCTCTATTTCTGACCAAACCCCATGAGTTTTAACAAATTGAATAGAAATTTCTAGTCCATATGATTATAGGCCTTTTCAAAGCCTATTTTAAATTAGTCTAATGTTCCTTTAATTTTATCGTAAAATGATAAAATTCACATGATGATATGTAAGATGTTTCGTTTGTATATGAAAGTCAAGTGTAAATAATATATAGTTAATAGCCAAAACGCGTGCTCTCTCTCTCTACTTAAAAGAAAACCTACTGTTGTGTGTGCCGCCGCCGGCGACCATGGCCTCGGCCATGGAAGCCGGCACCATCTCCCCCTACCCCTTTTCTCCTGAAGTCCGCGATGCCTTTGTTATCAGTTTCGCCCCTCGCTCACCACCTGTGCACTGCCGTCCTTCCGCCGTCCGTCCAGGCGCCTCCCTCGGTCGCCGGTGCAGCTGCCCCTCTACCGGCCTGCATCTGCTCCGGCCAGCTTCGCCCCCATCTCCTTCCGCTGCCAACCCCACTCACCCTGCAAAATCCAACCCCACTAGTCGGAAACGACCTCCCTCCTCCCTCCCACGACCCGACCCTCCACCCTCCAGCCTGCCCCGCCGCCCGCAATGGCCAGATCCGGTGCCTCTGCGACCGGATCTGCCGGCCATCATCCTCTCCTTCCACCCTATCCCTCCTTTGCCCAGATCTGGTAAAAACCCACCTCCTCCACCCTCCTCCGGCAGGTCCCCGACCGGAACTGCCTCCCCCCACCGCGGTCCTCCCTTTCCCGGCCTTCTCCTACGACGGCGATGGGCGGCTGTGCTCTCACTCCCCGTTTTTTTGTCCCGACATCGACGATCTGAACTACCTCGATGTTGTCTCCCCGTCACGCTTCTCACCCGGCCTGACGATCAGATCTGCTCTTATTTGTTGCCGGAGCTCCGCAGTCGACGTTGTCCTACTTTACCGAGCTCACCCGGCCTGTCTCGTGCCCTTGCCCCAAGCAGATCAGATTTGCATCGTCGGCGCCATCCATCTCCCCCCTCGCTCAGACCTCAGCCCCGACCACCGGAGACCGGCCTCGAGAAGTTTAGTTTCATTGTTGTTGGCTTGTTGTTTTGTTTTTTAGTTTTGTTTTCCTATAAGTCCCCTTTCTGGATTTTTCGCAGTCAAAGACCCGTTTTTGACCGACGAATCTTCGGGAAGTGTGGTTACCACCATTGGTGGCGTTACCGGTTGGGTCTTTATATCGACGAATCTGTTCGGATCGTCGAGAAGAAAGAACAACCTGGTACTTGTTTGTCTAGGCGCTGTGTCGCCCTTAGTGAGAGTTATTATCGCACCGGTCGTTTTTCGGATTTTTGATAGCAATCGATGGATACAACACTTGTATTGTCTTATTTGTAAGGTTTATTAACTATTAATGGATCTTTCTTTCAAAAAATGAAAGTCAAGTGTATGAACCGCACAGCTTTTCAATATTATGTATATAAGATGATTGCAATACTTACATAGTAGTACATTGTGCATTGGCATGAAAATGGTGATTGAAGTGGACTTGCCGAAGATATTGGGGTAAATAGTAAATAGTTCTAATGAAACTCAGAGGATGTAAGAAAGAGAAAGTGAATTAACTTTATAGCAATAAATCAGAACTGTCAGGAAGAAACAAAAGCCATAAATGTGACTGGTGAATAATGAATAGCAAGTGCAGAGATTGTTGTTGACTTGCTACACTATTTTCTCTTCTTGTTTTGGTTTCATTTTCACACAATTTACTTTTCATCTCTATTTCTATTTCTATTTCCATCAAACTCGGTTACATTTTTGTTGTAGTTGAAATGGACCTATTTCATTGATAAAAAATATTGTTGACGACTCCCCCCTAGACATAGGTCGACAGATGTCTTAAACTATACAAATAACTCCTATCATACACATTCACAGAGCAATAACGGTAGATAAGTCCAATAAAACAAAGTCAAAAATCCAAATATTCAATTGAATGGTGGTTTTGGCTTGTTGGATGACCGTACTCGTCGCCCCAGAACGTAAACCAACCAAATAGTCCAAATTGGGATGGGAGGTTAGTCCTAAGACATGCTCACCCAATGTAATGACTATCACAACTCTTGACGATGATATTTAGCAGCCTTCGTCGATATTCTAAAGGATGATGGATGAATTCCATCTCTTGCATCTGGGTCGATATTCATTAGCTCGAAAACCCTCCTCTTGATTTTGTCTTTGAGTGTAACGTCTCACTCAGCTTTGTCCCATGCAAGTTCCTTCATATTCTTAGATCAATGGGGATTTTGTTTGAGGGGTTTTGGAGTTTGATCTTCGTTCTTGTTCTTCGCCGCCTAGTCTATTTGCACCCCTGAAGTAGTTTCTCATCCTTAAGATGAGGCAATTGTGGCAAACTAAATATTAGTGGCGGAGGGGTGGTAGTATAGGTGTTGCGGGTAATGCCACTAGGTTAGGCAAGACTACAGTTTAGACAAGTACTGGAACCGTGTTAGATACTACCGATCATTTCCGTCCTCCCTATTCCAGTGGCGGGGCATGCCTACTTAGCTGTAACTTAGGCAAGACTATAGGTTGGATATCCTTCGATCTCTAATTTGGAGAGTCCGATCCCCGATGTAGCATTGGTACTAGTGCATGGAATGTTTCCTAGAGGGCCTCCCGTGGTGGTCCCCGGGCTTTTTTTGTCGATGAGGGGGTCGTCCCCCTACTAGTTTACGGTTCGGACCCGGAGACGAAGGTGACGCTGCTTCCCAATTCGAACGGAATTACTCATCGGTCCTGATACCCGCAGGATCCCGGAGCTCGGCGAAATACCTTATTTCATGTCTCTTTACCCCTGGTAGTACCGATATGCAATCCCTGTTTAGATGACTCAGACGATCGCAAAGAAAACAATAATCTGAGAGGCACTCATACTACAATCGGAAATTAATGGGATCCATGAATTAATCCCTAAAAAAAAGCTAGAGATGTTGTCAGAGAGGTCTGGTGGCGTCTAGTTCCGCCCAGAGCCAGAGGAACGTGTCCGATGCTCGGTGCTAAGATGGATTTCCGACTTCTACTTCCTTTCCCAACTTGGAGACAATGATATTAATCATCTGGGAAGTCCTAACCTCTACCTTTATGTGGAAAGCTCTCATGGCCATGCAGAACTATTGAAAAACCAAAGTTTCCGATTGAGTTCTCGGTGGAAGTGACATAAGGAGCAGAATCATTTTGTGGAAGGACCACGATTCCCTAGCATTTATAGCATCCAGAGAGGCTAAGGATGAGAAGAAAAAAAAGTCATGATACGGTCCTTGAGTGGTTGAAAAATCAAGCCCCAAACACTCCAAATGGTAGCAATCAAACCACAAAGGGTTCTAATTCTTACCCTTTTGTTGATGAGAAGACGACCGACAACGGAGTAATGGTACCTTGCGTCGTCCATGGATGGAACCGTGTTGGCCAATGCCTTAATGATGACATCGTCATCGTCTTCAAACTCATATGATTTTTCACCGAATGAGTCCTCAGTGAGATTGGTTTAGATGTCCTTGAGGGACTCTGGAGTGGAGTTGTCAGTTGTTGATGTTGTGGTGGAGTTTAAGATAGGGTGTCCGATCCTCGGTGCTAAGATGAATTTCCGACTTCTACTTCCTTTCCCAGCTTGAAGATAATGATATTTCTCATCTGGGAAGTCCTAGCCTCCACCTTTAAGTTGAAAGCTCTCATGGCCATGTAGACAAGTCGGAAAACCAAAGATTTCGGTTGAGTTCACGGTGGTAATGGTGTAAGGAGCGAAATCGTTCTATGGAAGGACCATGACTCCCTATCATTAATAACATCTAGAGAGGTTTGATACGAGAAAAAAAGACGTAATACGGTCCGTGAGTGGTTGAAAATTCAAGCCCCAGACATTCCTAGTTGTAGCAATCAAACCACAAAGGGCTCTAAGTCTTACCCTTTCGTCGATGAGAAGACGGCCGACGAGGGCGTAGTGGTACCTTGCGTCGTCCATGGATGAAACCGTGCTTGTCGAGACCATAATGATGATGTTGTCATTGTCTTCAAACTCATACAGTTCTTCAATGAAGGAGACCTTGGTGATCTTGGTTTAGATGTCCTTAAGGGACTTTAGAGTGGAGTTGTTAGTTGTTGATGTTGTGGTGTTGCTTAAGATAGGGTGTTGGGGACTTGGTCGTGCTCCCAAAATCTAATCCGATATACATTGTGGTTGGAAGGAGTAAGGGTTATGCATAGGGAAGGTGGCGTTTATGGGGGAGGGAAGGAGAGGCGTAGGATATTGAAGGAGAAGTAGCGGGAGGTGGTGGTGGTGGGGGAGGGGAAGTCTAGTCAGCTTCCGGTGAGGAGGAGGAGGAGGAGGAAAGGGAGAAAATGTAAAGGAGGTAGAAGAGGAAGGAGAGAGGAGTGTAGACGATGGTTGGGGAAGCTTGGCTACATTCCGGCGAGGAAGAGGGAGGAGGAAGCTTCATTATCACTTACTCAAAAAGGGTGAAAGGAGGACGTAAGAGGAGCAGACGCAGAGCACGCAATAAGAGGCTCAAGACAAAAAAAATAGTTTTCTTGTAACATAATAAAGTTATCGTATTCAGTTACTTATTCAATCATTACTTAAAATGATTATTTTTAACTAAATATTTATGGTAATTAATTAATTTATGAAAATAATAATTTTTATTGAATTCATTGGATCTTATATTTTGGAAACTCAAGTATTTGATAAACATGAGATTAAAGAAGGATATTGTGGATCTTAAAAAAAAGAGCTCTCTCGCTTGTTCGAGAACCTCTCCCGAGGAAACCCTAACTCTAGGATATTTATGGAGATTTCTTTTTTCTGTCATTGTCACCGTCGTCGAAAAGCCCGTCTGTCCTATAGGTCTTGTCCCATTGTCGCCTGCCACCATGCAGTTCTCGGCACTTCTTCCTCCCCCTTGTCCCTCCTCTGAGACTGCAATTCCATTAAAGGCTCGAAGAAGAAGGAGATGAAGCAAACCCTAGCTAGGGAAGTTTCTCCACCTCTCTTCGCTTCTCCGCTATCATCTACGACTATCGTTGCTTTCACTATAGGGTTCTCTACCCCAGTCGTGAAGCCACATAGAGGTCGTCCGGTCAAAAACCCATCGGTTGCTTCTTCTACAAGCAAGCCACCAGTCGTGGCTCTCGTCGCCACCCCACCACCACCCATTGGTACCAGTATTATACCACCACCATTCATCACTCCCTACGACATCTTTCCCCCTCCACTGTGTCGGGACCCTCTTTGTGGGAAGCACCCAGGATTAAAGATGGGAAAGAGGAATTGGAGGCGCTTATCGACGGGGTTTTGGTCCTTAATTCGGCGCGAGTCCCTGTGATCTCGTCTCTACTTACACTACCTCCGGGTATGGTACGACAAGACTGGATTCCCAAGCCATGAGAAGTCGATCCTACTTCGGGGGTAGGGGTACCGCCGACCTCTGTTGAGGCTAACTTCGTCAGTCTCGAAAATGAATTCTCCTCGTGTTCGTTGGAGGAGAAAGAGATGGAGGTCCTGGTACCATTCACCCCGATGAGCTTGTCGATAGTTGCACGCCAATAGTTTTCCATGATGGGCAAGCTTTGTTCTTCGAAGCCTCTCCCCGAAAGGAGGTTTCTTTCCCAGATAATCATGAAGGCATGAGGAAGATCCACAGAGGGATTGGTGATCAAGGACATATGCCTTAAGGTCTATGGATTCTAGTTCGAGTAGGAAGAGGCTCGTTCTTCGGTCTAGGATTCTAGTGTTTCGATGGACGTCCGTTGCTCCTCGGTGATATGGACCCGATGGCTAGGGAACCGCCGGTTCTAGATCGGCTACAACTCTGGGTTCACGCTCAATAGGGTAAGGACCTAAGCGATGGGGGAAACAATTCGCTTGAAACTTGGTCTTTGGTCGCTGTCCTATGTGACCAATGGGCCTCTGTTGGGGAGGAGCTGTGAAAGTAAGATTATGGAAGCTCGTGAAGTGCCCCCTGCGCCGCCATCTGCTGCTAAGGTTTAGGGAATTTCTAGAACCGGTCCATATCTCCCTCACTTACCCAAAGCTACCTTCCTTTTGTTTTGATCGGCCATGTCATCCAAGAGTGTGATCGGGGGATGATGTGTACCCCACGGTTCGACTCCTCTATTTTGGAGTTCCAGAAGGATCGGAATATTAAACCATATACAACCTATTGGGGGAATCAGGGGCCTCAGAGCTCGTCTTTAGGAGCAAGGTCTGTATCCCCTAGTATTGTATATATGGGCGCATTGCCTCAGGGAAGGGGGCCGATTGTATCCTCGAGTACTGTACCTAAGGGTACAAATCCTAGAGTCAACATCCAGGACGGGACAATCGATCTATGCTGGAAAAATTTGGTGGTCGGCCAGCTCTTTGGTAGCAAGGAAACCAAAGTTTCAAGTCTGCCTGGGCAGAGAGATATAACTGGAGCTGGAGTTTGCACTAAAGGAGTGAAGAGTGGGTCTGCTAGTGAACCACACGATGATCAGGCGAGGGCTGTTAAGCAGCTTCGCCATGAGGAATGTGAGAATCCTCTGACTTCAGGGACAGGCTCCGGGAGGGGTCCCTGGGTGAGGCCTTGTCTCCTACAACTGATGCAGTTCAAGTTCGGTCGCTTTTCCCTCTAAATGCAACGTGTAGGCACTACCTTGAGCAGGACTTCCAGTTTTGTTTTTCAACCCCCACCTTTCCTTCATATTGCATAAGTGACATCTTAATACTGTTCATAACAGTTATATTGTTAAAAAAACTGGAAACTTTTATGTTCTGTGTGTTTTTTGTGTGTAGTGGCCAACGAATACTAATCTTAGCGCACTAGTTTGTAGTTGATTTTGGAGTTTAATAAAATGCAACTTTTGTTATAAAAAAAATTCGAAACTTTAAAAGTGGCTCGAGGACATTGTTTTAACTTTGACATTGTTTTAACTTTGGGTCTCGTTAAAGAACTTTTCTATTTTAACTTAGAGAAAATGTCATTCAGTTATTTTTAATTATATACCTGTTTTATCAAATCGTCTCTAATTTATAGTGTTTTTTTTTTCTTGTCTTTCAAGTTTTAGTTTTATAACATTGTTTCTTTTGTTATTTCTAACTTGAAAATGTTTTTCTTCCTTCATACTCCTTCAAGTTTTATATTATTCCAGGACTGATAAATTATTAAAAACTTGAAAATACCCTCGTGTAAATAAAGAAACTGATATTTTTCCTTTAAATCTTGTACTCCCCTCTTTTTTTTTATCAGCAAATTTTTTTAAGGACCAAGTTTCCAAAATGAAAACAAGGCCAAGGGGAGACCCCCTAAGTACATACCGACCATGCTTGACATAAAATTCTAACCAGAACAACAAACACATTCAATGGGTGTAACACAGGTCTACAAACCCAAATTTTGCTAACATAAAGAAAACAATATACCAGATGTTGGATCGAGACAACACTCGACCAAACCGAACAACCTAACCCTACAACCATACCCATTAAATGGCGAAACCAGCAAACAAATACAGTCTAACAAGTATTAAAACCGAGATTTGTCTAACATGAAGTACTAAAGGGCCAAGGAGAATAGAATATACTAATGACAAAAAAGAAAGAAAAAGCCCAAACCACAACTGCCTAAAGGCCCAAAACCAACCCGGAGGACACCTCGAGCCTCAACCACCTTGGGTAGTGAAACTCCTCGAGCCACGAACGAAGCAGGTACTATGCAACTCCCCTTTGACGAGACAGCGACCCATTAGAACTCGAGATGGTGATCGAGCTAGTACCGAGAACCCACCTCCGACCACTCCCACGGAGACCAGCCAGAATGGGAACTCCACCAAACAGACGATGTAAAATTCACTCAGACCTCCATTACTAGAGAGGTAACCCACATTCAACCAATACTGAAAGGCTTCCCAGAAGAGGAGGACCGGTATTAGAAAGATACCGAGTTAAAAAAGACCACCTCACCGTTGGAACTAAAGGCAGTCCAGCGAGAAGAAATTGGTCCCAAAATCCAAATCCCCCAACATAGGACCAAAGGCCACCAACCAGCACCAGAGACACGACCAATCTCAAATATGAGAAAACAAAGAAATAGAGAAGGAGTAAGGAGGGTGTAGACCTGAGAGGGGGAGAAGACACGAACAACCTGAGCCAAGAAACCAGTGAGACCTTCAGTCGAACGATGTCGTGAGAAGCGCAAGACATCCCAGCCAAAACCCTCTCAACACTTCAAAATGATGTCGAACCTAGAAGGAACACATTGTCAGAGTACAACACGCTCTGGCGAAGCTCGGAGCACCCATTGTGATCGAGAACAAAAGAAGGAGAAAAGGATCTGAGGTAGAAACCCCCTAATGAAGACGGGGTTTTAGCATACCCTCTTTAACGTGCTTCCATACACAGTCGTTCAAACAATATATTTATAACGATAAGAAACATGTCGAACACTAGGGAGCAGTCGGCCTAAGGATAACTACATCTATAAAAAAAGGTAAAAGGGTGAAAAGTGTATAAACGTCACTAAATACACTCTTCCAAAAGTGAACTACTGGTTCAAGCAGTGAAAACCGAAAAGTAAATGTTCATGTAAGGTTGATAAGCCATAAGGAAATACAGAAATTGAAATAAAAATCAAAACTTTGTATAGGAAAAAACAACCATGGATATTGTGCTCATACATAAAGCCAATCAATGCATAAGGTAATCAATGTGTTGATGATGATGCTGATAAAAAGAGTGCTCCCGCCATGGATCAAAGACCAATCATCGGAGTAAATGTACAAATATGAATTTCTATGGTTCGAGTAAAACCAATTATCAAACTTTCATACATCTATTTTGCATTCTCTTAAGTTTCTTCTCGACTTAATAATATAACATATCGATAAATAACCAAAGCGAGTCAATTTACATAGGATAAGCGGTGCTTGCCCTAGTAACACTCAAATGCTAAAATATACAAGCACCAATATAGAATTGTGTCTAGCTACTCCTAGTTCACTTCTCGAATATCGAACACCAACAATCAAGATGGTAACGATAATCAAGTTGAACTAAATAGAACCTCGTTCTAGTAATACTCAAGCGTATAACACAATCTCTAAGAAGAGTGAATTATCTAGCTACACCTAGATCAACTTCTCTAACCCGACCATTCCGATTTTAACGTGAACGTCTTGGTTAGAGTATGATCTACATAAGTCCACCAATAAGGGACTTGGTAACACTCAAACTAGATAACTCATTAAGTAAAACAATGATGCAATTTAATGTCTCAAATAGTTTCAAAGTGCATAAATAAATCATACACCGATCCTAGATAGCTACAATTAACAATTCGCGGGGCAATCCACACCTAAAGCAATAAATCACTCAAGGGAAATCCACACCCGAAATCATCAATTTAGCCTAAAACATACATAACATAAATAGAAAACATCGGAAAATAATCAATCTCATATAGAATGCAACGACAAAATCAAGCATCTAAAATAATCACTAAACATATTAAGTAACGAATGCTACGAAAATATGAATTTAGCACTTGGTATTCGCTCAAGAGATCGAAAACTCTCATAATAAAATTTGTACCCACAATCTCTAATTTAGTACGCAATTAATACATACAAGTTATTTTCTTCAATTTAACTAACCTAATATTCGATCTACATACATAAACGAACTGTAATAACCACTCCCGGTCAACGCCAGTCAAACCTGCGAAAAACAGGAAAATTTAAAAAATTTGAGCAGACACTGAATTGAACCGGAATTGGACCCCGAGGGTCATACCGGACTTAAGTTGACCCCGATATTGACCAAAGTGAGTTCCGGGGAACTCAGGGCAACTTTCTGATCAATTTGGGAAATGTTGACTTTTCGCTGGAAAAGTCAACCGAGCGACGTTTTGGTCCATTCGAGGACCGTTTTGGATCCAAAAATCTTAGCCGTCATCGCATCGGTCTTAGTTGAGCCGTTTCCTTGTAGCCCGTCAAGTTTCGTAATTTCTTGGGAAAAGTGCCTGTTCGGGGCCCGAAACGTCCGATTTTCGCAAATCTGATTGGAAAATATCTAGTAGATATTTTCCAAAAGGTGTGGGACCCACTTTTCCACTTGTCCAACAAGTGGTGGTGTTAGTTTTGGGGGGAAAGTGAGAGGTGAAGACTACATGGCCGACCACACATTTTTAAAAGAAAAAAGAAAGAAAGTGAGTTAGTTGTTTTAGAAAGAGAAAGAAGAGAGAAGAAAGGGAGAGAAGGAGAAGAAGAGAAGAGAGAAAGCTAGGGTTTGGAGCACTATTCACGTCATCTCCACCCTTGGATCGTCTCAAGGCTAGGAGGAAGTGCACTCCCCTCATCCTCCTCTACGGTATACACCGAATCGATTCTCGTTTTGATTAATTTTGGAAGTTAGGGTTTTTGTAAAACTATTAGTTTAGAGGTGTATTGAGGTTGGGGAAGTGTTGGAGACGTTTTGGAGGTGTTTGGAGGCGAAGGAGCACGTTTTTCGGCGACCGGGAGCTCGGGAGGAGCTCCGACCACCATGGGGGGTGGCCGGCCACCATAGAGGGTGGCTGGCCACCATAGAGGGTGGCTGGCCGGAACTAGGGCCGGCCACCACCATGGTGGGCCGGGCCCCAATGAACCCTAGGGCCCACGACCTAGCTTGGCCGGGTGGGGCCCACGTGCTCGGGTGATCGGGTTTTGTGTTCGGGTGGTTTAAAACGTTCCCCGGACCATTTATCCTTAACCGAATCGAAAATTGGAATTAAATTGGAAAAATTATAATTAACGGGTTTTAGAAACTTGAAACGGTAATTAATTGACTCGGAAGTCGGAATTCGATTTGGTCAAGTACATTGGGACCCTTTAATTATTCTAAGACCGTAGAAACGAAAACGGGAATTTTTGGAGCCCCGGAAGGGCATTTACAAAACCCGGGCAGATTCGCCATGTCTGGCGAATCGGGCCTTTACGGGTCCCTCATCATCAATGTCGAGTATTTGGTGTTGGGTCTCGAGGTAGGGTTGGAGATGAACCAACTCGCAGTGGAAAATCAATAAAAACCAAGAGACGATTAAAACCATGAAACAACTAACAAAGAATGGATTCACAAGAGAAAAATTCAGCACTATCTCTTACCAAAACAAGAACACCGGTTAACGAATGATTGGCTTGAGTCTCCAAGACACCTACGTATCCACATGGGAATCAAAGCCACGTAGTTCTTCTCTTTGAGGACTCAAGAACACAAAAATGGAGGAGGAAACTAGCCAAACCCGAAATGGCCATGGAAGAGGGAGAGAAAATGTGTTTCCTATTCTTGTCTTGTCTTTGTTATGTTGAAAAAAGATGACTTAAACATAACAAAACCCATACTTGTCCAACTAAAGGTGTGGGACAAGTATGGTGTCAAGTAAGGTGTAAATAAGACATAGTATGGCAAGACAAGATTGGGTTAGGTGGTGAATCACCAACACCTTAATCCTTGTCTTGCTTACTTAGTACTAAATAATCAAGACTTGATTAATTAGTTCCATGGGCCTTGGTTGCATGGCCTTTCATGGGCCTCTTGGAACATGGCCCGTGGCCATTTCCAACGAGGTCCCGTGATTCGCTCATCGCCTCCATGCCTTCCATACCGGAAATGTCCAACATTATCCGACGCGATCAATCCCAAGACTCCAAGCCTTGTCTCGATCCGTAAAGTCCTATTCACTTACGGGCACATGACCCAAAACCCAGTTTTGGTCATGTCCCGAGACAACTCCCTTTTGGCCATTCTCCATAAATGTGTCAATGAGTTTCATCCTCCGGTATGACCCTTAGGTTTATGCATGTCAATAGATCAACGTAAAATCCCATTTTACTTGATCCTATTTAAGTGGCAACTAACGAGACTTTAGTATTGCCTGACACTACATAACGAATCGACCCTGTCGATTCTAACCTTTCCGTCGTCCCTGTCATTATCCTTTTATCTCCGATATCCTGATTGAGATAAGGCATAGAGCCGTCATCCTTATTATTCTCAATCACCGTTCCTTGATATGTGAGATGACTGAAGATATGATACCCAGTATCATGTGCATGGCCATGCTATTCTTCCAGTCACTCTCGATCAAGCGGCCGAGAACCGATATCTTTCCCATACCTTAGTACGAGGGATAAATCCCTTAGCCGTCTTTCGTGTCACTCATGTAGCCCGTCCCCAAGCCAATCCTGGCCGTTATGGAAGCCCTGTTACGGACAACGTTAGGCTCAGGTCAAACTCAGTTGTTGACTACATAGCGATCACAAAGACTCCTTGGTCTAAGGATACATAACAAGCTACAACACTGAATATGTTCATGACTTAATCTATGGAACATATTCAGGGCGGGTCGTCCAATATCATGTCCCACATGATATCTATGATCAGACTCCGGAATCCCATTCCAATGACTAACAGAACGTAAGCCATAAAGAGCCATCTTTCATACTAGTCGCTTCTAGTGAAGCTTTGTTGACTAGGGACCCATCGAGTGTGATCTATCTCGATCTATGGTTCTATTCGCATGGTGGGCATAGATCAGAGCACACATCGATATATTACTCCAACACATAAGTAATATAAAGCCGCTTTAATTTTATTGCTAACGATGATATATACATTTGGACATTTAGGATTGAACTACGGGCACTAAGACTAACATTTGGGGAGTTTGGGAGTGATCGACATTGTCGGGGTTAAGTTTGGGCATCAAGTTTAATGCTTTTCAGTTTATTCATGCGAGTTGTTAAGTGCCTTTAAATTGTGTTCTTTTAGATCGTGCCACGGACCGAGGCAAGGGAAAGCTGGGTGAGTGACTGAGATCATCACTGGAGCTCGTTAGTTGGCTTTTGGGAGAACACGCACGAGGTAGGGAAAAGTAGCCGGATCTCGGCCCTGACTAGGGAAAGTTAACAGTAGAATTGCATGTGACACCGGGGTGTCATGGGTTAATTAGGTTTATCGAATATTAGAAAGGCATGATACGGGAATGTAGCGTTTATGAGAAAAGCATGTGACATTTAGCAGTGTCGTAGGAGCAGAGAACTTAGCGATATTAGGATCACTGGAGGCATATGACCATGCCCGGAGGTTTACTGCTTAATTTATGTCTTGGGTGGCCATGAGAGCCCGTGTATTATTGTTGGTGTCTTGAGTGGCCGTGAGTGCCGTGGGGTTGTTGAGCCCGTGAGTTACTGTTGGTGTGTCTTGGGTGGCCGTGAGTGTCGTGGGGTTGTTGAGCCCGTGAGTTACTATTGGTCTGTCTTGGGCGGCCGTGAGTGCCCGTGAATGGTTTGGGTTGTTGAGTCCGTGTTTTACTGTTGGTGTCTTGTGTGGCCATGAGTGCATGTGGAGTGCTGAACTGGTCTTGTTACTGTTGGTTGAACCTTGCTTGTGATTGTGATTGCGGATCCCGGTAGGTTGCAAGCATTCGTTGTCTGGCCTGACCATGTTCGAATCCTGGTAGGTTGCAAGCATTCTTGGGCTGGCCAGACCAAGTTTGAGTATCAACAGGTTGCAAGCATTCTTTGGCTGGCCTGATCCGAGCGAGTTTGAGTATCAACAGGTTGTAAGCATTCTTGGGCTAGCCTGATCCGAGTTTGAGTATCAACAGGTTGTAAGCATTCTTGGGCTAGCTTGATCCAAGTTTGAGTATAAACAGGTTGTAAGCATTCTTTGGCTAGCCTGATCCGTGTTCGTGTGAGTGGGGGAGGTTACTGAGCAGCTGGTATGCGATCATTTGTGATCTTGTTTGGTGTGCGATCCGTTGTGATCTCGAGTGTTGCGTGGTGGTCTCTTGAGTCTTTGGAGGAGGTCGTCAATCGTTGTGTCGAGTCATTCGAGGAAGGTCACCGTGGGTGTGTGTCAGTCGGAGTACTTGAGTTGGGGACAGTGATCCCCGGTGTTGAGTTTGTTGTTGGTGTTACCGGCATTGTCTGCTAATTATGCCGTAGTCAGTCTGTTATCTGTGGTGGTGAGCGAACGCTCACCCCTAGCTTCTTTTCCTACAGGTACTGATCACAGGACGGACTAGGTGAGCTCTCGAAGCTTGTGGAGCTAGGAGTGGAGTCCGGGTTTTGTCTTTTGAGTCTAGTGACGGATACCTTGTACTTTTGTCCACGTGTTGGGACGTATTTTAAGTTGTAAATATTATTTTGATTAACTAAATGGAGATTTTAAAGTGTTTATCCAAAGCAGGTTTCAAATGTTCTTATGTTTTCAAATGTTCGCGTCCCGAGTTCGGTTTGCCGAAATTGGGGCTCGGCACGAACCAAAACCAATCAAATCGGGTAACGAACACAAATACGTATCAAACTCAATATCGCAAAATCACCATCTAACACCACAAATGAATAACCTCATGCATAAATTAAACTAAAATGTATTTACAACGACATCCTGAAAACAGAGCATATGCTCTGGTTTGCATATCTCGTCCATTCTCGCTTCTCAACCGGAAAAAGCTGAGTTGGTGAACTTCGATGTCGGCCCGTGTTTGAGTAGCTCAGCAATCCTGGTCGATTGGAACTTAGTCCAGCTTCGGCCTGACGCGTTGTTGCCGGAGTCTTGTAACTCCGGTGGGTCGTTGGTTGATTCCATGATACTCGGGATCTCGAATCAGACGAAGGTGGATTCAAATTTGAAGTTGATTTCGTCGGATTTGGTTCCAATTTCGGAGGAGATCGAGGAGTAGAAGCTCACGAAGGCAGAGGTTGAAGACGAATCCTTATCGCAGGGGTGTGGGCTAATTCCAACGGGTCTGGCTATATGTGGGCATGGTCTAGTTGATCAGTACGGGTCTAAGGTTAGTGTGCCTGCTATGGTTGATTGGGTTCAGATTTGGGCCAAACAGCAGCAAGCCTATCGGTGGGCGTGGATCCTGTAGTTGATTCTCCGTGGAAGGCAGCTTTGCTTCAACAGTCACCCCGTGTTGGCCGTATAAGCTTGAAGCATTCGTCAGATATTTATAAAGTTCATCGACCAAGAACCCGGTCATTCAATCGTGAACGTGCCAGTCAAAATGCCCCTTCTGCTACAGAGATGTGGAATTGTCAAGTCCCAAATCCGGTTTTGACCGGACTCGAGGCGTGAACTAAAGTGATAGTAAACAATAATAAAAAAGTAAAACTAATAACATATGAATCTGAAATTTAGCTCCAAAACATGATAGAATGCCACAAGTCAAGTGCTCAAACCGAATAAATAAACAGAGTTCAGTACAAAAGGAGTACGCCACTACTAAGTAAACCCCCCAGACTCTCGCTGAGCATACCGAGCTCTGAGACATCCTCTAGACCGACTCACCATCAAAACCTGTAACACAGTATAAACAAAGGGGGTGAGCTTACGCTCAGTAGGAAAAAGTAGTAAAGGGAAATGACTTCCGTTACGTTACCAGGAATAACCGATTGATAACTCTTACTCAAAACTGACAGTCAAATAGAAAATAACGGAAACAAAACAACATCGATAAAAGCACTGAACTGAAGAGACATGCAAACAACGGAACATGATGCTACCAAGACCGCCACCAACGCTAATCGGATCCAACACACACAAACATAAAACAAGTATTCAAGACAATTCAATCATCACGCACAACTCAATGAATATATCGTACCGGAATACCCCCTCGGTCTAGATATCTTTCCGGAAACGCACATCGGCCTAGATATCTTCCCGAAAATACCCCCTCGGGGTAAACAACCATACGTCATACCGGAAACGCACATCGGCCTAGACGTCTTCCCGGAAACGCACATCGGGGTAAACAACGTACATCATACCGGAAACGCACATCGGCCTAGATGTCTTCCTGGAGTTACCCCCTCGGGGTACACAATCATATACCATACCGGAAATGTACATCAGCCTAGATATCTTCCCGGAAACACACCTCGGGGTACACAATCAAAACCACACAATAGCATACCAAACACAATACAACGAACTCACATACCAACAACTTACCGGCACAACTTACCGAACATATCATATCGGTCTATCACTCACCCGATCATATCACAAGACAATAATTCAATTCACATTCATCACATTCACTCGGTCAATCATATCAAGAACAAACATTCGTATCACATTCATATAACATGTTATGACTCTCAAAGTAATCAAGAAGATAATATGCATCAACGTTTAAGGACTAAAGACTACAATCAAGCACAATCAACAATCAATCCTAAGGCTCTGTTAGTCTTAGTGCCCGTAGTTCAATCCTAAATGTCCAAATGTATATATCATCGTTAGCAATAAAATTAAAGCGGCTTTATATTACTTATGTGTTGGAGTAATATATCGATGTGTGCTCTGATCTATGCCCACCATGCGAATAGAACCATAGATCGAGATAGATCACACTCGATGGGTCCCTAGTCAACAAAGCTTCACTAGAAGCGACTAGTATGAAAGATGGCTCTTTATGGCTTACGTTCTGTTAGTCATTGGAATGGGATTCCGGAGTCTGATCATAGATATCATGTGGGACATGATATTGGACGACCCACCCTGAATATGTGCCATAGATTAAGTCATGAACATATTCAGTGTTGTAGCTTGTCATGTATCCTTAGACCAAGGAGTCTTTGTGATCGCTATGTAGTCAACAACTGAGTTTGACCTGAGCCTAACGTTGTCCGTAACAGGGCTTCCATAACGGCCAGGATTGGCTTGGGGACGGGCTACATGAGTGACACGAAAGACGGCTAAGGGATTTATCCCTCATACTAAGGTATGGGAAAGATATCGGTTCTCGGCCACTTGATCGAGAGTGACTGGAAGAATAGCATGGCCATGCACATGATACTGGGTATCATATCTTCAGTCATCTCACATATCAAGGAACGGTGATTGAGAATAATAAGGATGACGGCTCTATGCCTTATCTCAATCAGGATATCGGAGATAAAAGGATAATGACAGGGACGACGGAAAGGTTAGAATCGACAGGGTCGATTCGTTATGTAGTGTCAGGCAATACTAAAGTCTCGTTAGTTGCCACTTAAATAGGATCAAGTAAAATGGGATTTTACGTTGATCTATTGACATGCATAAACCTAAGGGTCACACCGGAGGATGAAACTCATTGACACATTTATGGAGAATGGCCAAAAGGGAGTTGTCTCGGGACATGACCAAAACTGGGTTTTGGGTCATGTGCCCGTAAGTGAATAGGACTTTACGGATCGAGACAAGGCTTGGAGTCTTGGGATTGATCGCGTCGGATAATGTTGGACATTTCCGGTATGGAAGGCATGGAGGCGATGAGCGAATCACGGGACCTCGTTGGAAATGGCCACGGGCCATGTTCCAAGAAGCCCATGAAAGGCCCATGCAACCAAGGCCCATGGAACTAATTAATCAAGTCTTGATTAATTAGTACTAAGTAAGCAAGACAAGGATTAAGGTGTTGGTGATTCACCACCTAACCCAATCTTGTCTTGCCATACTTTGTCCTATTTACACCTTACTTGTCACCATGCTTGTCCCATGCCTTTAGTTGGACAAGTATGGGTTTTGTTATGTTTAAGTCATCTTTTTTCAACATAACAAACACTAGACAAGAATAGGAAACACATTTTCTCTCCCTCTTCCATGGCCATTTCGGGTTTGGCTAGTTTCCACCTCCATGTTTGTGTTCTTGAGTCCTCAAAGAGAAGAACTACGTGGCTTTGATTCCCAAGTGGATACGTAGGCGTCTTGGAGACTCAAGCCAATCATTCGTTAACCGGTGTTCTTGTTTTGGTAAGAACTAGTGCTGAATTTTTCTCTTGTTAATCCATTCTTTGTTAGTTGTTTCATGGTTTTAATTGTCTCTTGGTTTTCATTGATTTTCCGCTGCGAGTTGGTTCATCTCCAACCCTACCTCGAGACCCAACAGTGGTATCAGAGCCGTGCTACCTTCGGGATTCACAAGACGGTGTTCATAGTTTCGGTTTTGCTTGAAAGTTTCGTTTTTGGCATGTTGTTTTGCTAAATTGTTTGATAACATGTTTTAAATTCTTGTTTATGGATTTAATGCATGTAAAATGAATTTTTGAAAATTATTTCAAATCTGGAAATTTTGAAAAAAGTTTGATTTTTCGGGTCTCGGGAGCGGGACTCTCGGGGAGCCGAAACCGAGACCGAACGGGGCTCCGTTGGACGGAGCTAGGCCAAGCATTACCATTGGATGGTTGACATGCTAAGGCTAAACCGTTTTGTTAGTTATGACGAGTTTGGAACCGTCATGACGAACTCGAAGATCAAATGTTCAAAAGTTTCATTTTTGAACGGTTTCGATAAACCGAGCATCAAAAAATTTCGAAACTTGGCTATTAATTAAAACCGGAAAATCACATGATGTTTGATAACATGCTTGTTTGATAACACGATGTGTGATGTGATGTTGGCATGGTGTACATAATAGCCCCGAGCTCAATTTAATTATTTATCGCTTTTCACGGCCTGCGAGCCGTTAGAGTTAACGTGTAATTATTCTTTCAAGGTGTGGTCGTCGAACCACTTGTTTGTAATATTTATTTATTCCCGACCTGCGAGTCGTGTATTAAATTGTAATATTTTACTCAAGATGAAGAAAGGGCGAAAAGGTCATTTGGTGGCTTTTCGGGTGTTGGCATCGGCTTGGAGTCGGTGGAGCTCAAGAAGCTAGTGGGAGTTAGTTTAGGGGGCTATTATGTGCATATTTATCGCTTTATGCTTGGTTTAGTTTATGCATGATTAATTCTGTGTTTTAGAATTGCATGCTTAACTTTATTTACCGAGCATATCACCTCACATGCAAAGATAAAATTGGAATTTTAATCCTTGTGTGTGAGCCCTTAGAATCGTCATTACATTGGATGTAGTTGACGGGTTCGAAGGAAGAATTACATTGGAGGTAATTTGAGGCATCATTGCATTTGGAATGTAGTTGATGTGCTCATCGCATCTAGGATGTGTCAAAGTTTTAAACACAACCGGACAAGTAAAAACGTGTCATGTCCGATACCTCCCAATTATCAACACCTTACTACCTCCCCGTCCTATGGGTGTCGTGCGCATTAGCGGAGCATCCATGGGAAAGCGGGGTAGTAGGTTTGGACGACATATGTGGGTGTCGTGCGCATTAGCGGAGCACCTACATAGTGACGGGCCATAGTTGAAAATTGGTGGACCCGACTACGATTCTCAGCCTGAGGTTGAGCTAGGGTAACAGATAGGGTAAGCCGTGTACATAAGTGCATACCCTAGCCAAGAGTCACATTGGATGTGATTGGATGGAGTCCTACCTACATAGCTCGATTAAGTGGTGAGCATTAGTTCAGCTTAATCGAGTGAATCAAGGATCTTGGTTTCAGATTCTAAAGGTTTAGAATTGATTGTTGGTGTTTAAGCTTGATCTTCATAAAATTTATTCAGTTTACTGATTGAATTTTATCTGTTGTAGATCAAATGGCAAATTCAGCGAACATTAATAGTTTGTCATTAAAAACCATTCTTGACAGGGTCAAGCTAAATGGGAC
The DNA here is from genome assembly GCA_963921825.1 of Erodium maritimum. Lineage (NCBI taxonomy): Eukaryota > Viridiplantae > Streptophyta > Magnoliopsida > Geraniales > Geraniaceae > Erodium > Erodium maritimum. Next base: position 19,698,540 of record OY997596.1, read on the forward strand.
AAACTATTTGGACTGGTACAGAATTTTGAGGATAGTCCTCAAGTCTGAACGCAAAGAATATGTCCTTGACGAGGCTGTCTCTAAGACCATATCAGAGTTACATGAAGTGTCATTAACTGCTGAGAAGAATATCTCAGGGATCTGGGATCCAAGGATATTCTGATGGTCAACAAGGGAATTGGAAGTGGCAAGGGCTGGGCCCATGCGCACTTGGCAGGAAAGATGAGACACCTGAGAATGTCTGCTTCTACTGCCAACGGCCTGATCATTGGAACCGGGATTACAGGAAGTTCACGGCTGATCTGAAGAAGGGCAGTGGGACTGCGCCTTCATCAAATAGCCTGGATGATCTGAAGAAGGGCAGTAGGACTGCGCCTTCATCAGGAAACCTGGATGATCTAAGGAAGGGCGGTGGGATCGTGCCTTCATTCGGTATTAACTCTATAGAGCTACATCTCTCTACTTCCAAAGATTCATGGGTATTAGATACCATGACTGAATCTCACACATGCACTAATATATGGTGGCTGAAAGTAGGAGAGATTTGGAAAGCACGAAATGGACCTCAGAGTTGTGGCAACTGCTGTAGGATCCATGAGTCTTGCTTTGCCAAGAGGTCTTGTCTTAGTATTGTATAATGTATATTGCATACCTACTTTTAGTAGGAATATTATATCTGTATCCGTGTTTGACAAGGAAGGATATAATGTTAATATTGGAAATGGAGTTTTCAATGTTCTATGCAATGATATGTTTTATACCAGTACTGACATGGTTGGAGGATTGTACATATTAGATATGGGTAACAATGCCTCAAGTTCTATATATTCCGTTAATACCAAGAGGTCTAAATCCAACAATTTAAACCTAACTCTGTTATGGTACTGTCATTTGGGTCGCATAAACAAGAAGCGCCTATCAGCACTTCAGAAGTGCGGGCTTTCAGGTTCATTCGAATTCCATTCGATCGATAGGTGCAAGGTTTGTTTGATGGGCAAAATGACTAAAGTGCCCTTTATCGATCGCGATGAAAGGGCGGGTGAATTATTGGGGCTGATACACTCGAATGTGTGTAGACCAATAAGTTCACTTGCCAGGAGGGGTTTTAGCTACTTTATCACATTTACTGATGATTACAGTAAATATGGTTATGTCTATTCGGTGAGACATAAGTCTGAAGCTTTTGATAAATTCAAAGAGTTTAAGACTATAGTAGAAAACCAGCTCGACAAAGGTATTAAGGCACTTCGATTGGATCGAGGTGGAAAATACTTGACCACAGAGTTATTAGATCATCTAAAAGAGAATGGGATCCTTTTGGAATGGACTCCTCCTAGGTCACTGTAGTTGAAAGGTGTAGCCAAACGGAGAAATCGGACATTGTTAGACAATGGTCTGTTCCATGATTAGTTGGACTGATCTCCCAATCTCTTTTAGGGGTTTTGCTCTAGAGACGACCGCATTCATAGTGAATCGGGCTTCGACGAATGGTGTGGAAGGGACACCATTTTAAAAATGGTACGGGATGATGCCCGCTTTGTCCTTCCTAAAGATTTGTGGTTGCGAGGCTTATGTGAAACATTTGGTTTCGACTAAGCTCGAACCAAGATCTGAGATATGCACCTTCGTGTGGTATCCCAAATCAACAAGGGGATACTATTTCTACAATCCCAGTGAGAACATGGTGTTCGTCGCTTGGGGTGGGGTCTTTATGGAAAAAAAAGTTTTGTTTCCAAAGACGTCATTGGGAGGACTGTGCATCTCGAAGAAATTCAGGATGGTACAGATCTGTCTAAACCAATTAGCAACCCTGTAGAAAGGAGCCAGAGATTGTCGTAGAGTAAGAACCAATTCCTGTTACAATTCCGGAAGGTCCAAGGCGATTTGAAAGGATCAATCTTCCACCTCCAAGATATGGTATCCGGAGGTGACAATGAAGTCATGGTGGATCACGATGATCCAGCCACCTTTCAGGAAGTCGTGGATGGGCCCAACTCCGAGTTATGGCTGGGAGCCATGAGGGAGGAAATGCAATCCATGTCGGACAACCGAGTCTGGGAACCGGTTGATCCCATCAATGGTGTGAGGACCATAGGATGCAAATGGATCTTCAAGGTGAAGATGGACATGGACGGCAACCCTTTGACCTACAAAGCTCAACTGGTGGCGAAAGGTTATAGGCAGATCCAATGGATTGACTATGAGGAAACCTTCTCCTTAGTGGCTATGGTCAAAATCAATCCAAATTCTTCTTGACATAACTGCGTATCATAATTACGAGATATGGCAAGTGGATGTCAAAACCGCTTTCCTAAATGGAAATTTGACTGAGTACGTTTGTATGTCTCGGCCCAAAGGTTTTGACGATCCGAAGAATAAAGGAAAGATTTATAAGTTGTTGAAATCCATTTATGGATTGAAACGAACTTCTCGGAGTTGGATCCTTCATTTTGATGAAGCTGTAATTGGATTTGGCTTAATCAAGAACGAGGATGAATCTTGCGTTTATAAGAAGGCTAGTGGGAGCAAGATTACCTTTCTGGTTCTCATTGAAAACGACATCCCAACCTTGCACGAGACTAAAGCTTGGTTGAGGAAGTGTTTTTCAATAAAGGACTTAGGCGATGCTTCTTATATCTTAAGGATTAAGATATGTAGAGATCGCACCAAGAGGGTCTTGGATTTAAGTCAGGGAACCTATGTGAACAAGGCATTGAGTAGGTTCTTAATGCTCGATTCAAAGAAAGGACTCTTACCCACTAGTCATGGCATTCATCTCAGCAAGACTCAGTGTCCTAAGACACCTGATGAGCTGAAAAGGATGATGAGAATCCTATGCGCCTGGGGGCAGGATCGATCATATATGCCATGACATGTATGAGACCAGACGTCTCGTAAGCCTTATGTTGTACCAGTAGACATCATTCTAACCCGGGGGAAAGATGATGTTGAACTAGTCGTCGAAGGATGAGTAGACGCTAGTTTTCCAAGACAAATCCAGATGACTTTAGAAGTCAATCAGGATATGTGTTTACGCTGAATGGTAGAGCTTTAGCTGGGAAAGCGTAAAGCAAGATACCATTGCCGAATCTACGACAGAGGCCAAGTACATGGATGCTGTAGAGGCAGCTAAGGAGGCTATGTGGATTTGGAAATTCATGGCAGGGCTGGGTGTAATTAAAAACCCATCCAGTCCGGTGAATCCATTTTACGACAACACAAGGGCCATTGCGCAAGCTAAAAGCCTAGATCGCATAACAAATCCAAACATGTACTGCGGCGTATCCACCTCATCAGATAAATACTGAACTGAGGTGAAGTGAAGATAACCGATATTGCAACAGATGATAACATAGCCAACCCTTTGACTAAGACAGTGTCACTGCCTGAACATGTTAGACATGTAAAGTCGATGGGGACATATTGGAGTTTAGATTGGAACTAGGGCAAGTGGGAGATTGTTAGTCTTAGTGCCCGTAGTTCAATCCTAAATGTCCAAATGTATATATCATCGTTAGCAATAAAATTAAAGCGGCTTTATATTACTTATGTGTTGGAGTAATATATCGATGTGTGCTCTGATCTATGCCCACCATGCGAATAGAACCATAGATCGAGATAGATCACACTCGATGGGTCCCTAGTCAACAAAGCTTCACTAGAAGCGACTAGTATGAAAGATGGCTCTTTATGGCTTACGTTCTGTTAGTCATTGGAATGGGATTCCGGAGTCTGATCATAGATATCATGTGGGACATGATATTGGACGACCCACCCTGAATATGTGCCATAGATTAAGTCATGAACATATTCAGTGTTGTAGCTTGTCATGTATCCTTAGACCAAGGAGTCTTTGTGATCGCTATGTAGTCAACAACTGAGTTTGACCTGAGCCTAACGTTGTCCGTAACAGGGCTTCCATAACGGCCAGGATTGGCTTGGGGACGGGCTACATGAGTGACACGAAAGACGGCTAAGGGATTTATCCCTCATACTAAGGTATGGGAAAGATATCGGTTCTCGGCCACTTGATCGAGAGTGACTGGAAGAATAGCATGGCCATGCACATGATACTGGGTATCATATCTTCAGTCATCTCACATATCAAGGAACGGTGATTGAGAATAATAAGGATGACGGCTCTATGCCTTATCTCAATCAGGATATCGGAGATAAAAGGATAATGACAGGGACGACGGAAAGGTTAGAATCGACAGGGTCGATTCGTTATGTAGTGTCAGGCAATACTAAAGTCTCGTTAGTTGCCACTTAAATAGGATCAAGTAAAATGGGATTTTACGTTGATCTATTGACATGCATAAACCTAAGGGTCACACCGGAGGATGAAACTCATTGACACATTTATGGAGAATGGCCAAAAGGGAGTTGTCTCGGGACATGACCAAAACTGGGTTTTGGGTCATGTGCCCGTAAGTGAATAGGACTTTACGGATCGAGACAAGGCTTGGAGTCTTGGGATTGATCGCGTCGGATAATGTTGGACATTTCCGGTATGGAAGGCATGGAGGCGATGAGCGAATCACGGGACCTCGTTGGAAATGGCCACGGGCCATGTTCCAAGAAGCCCATGAAAGGCCCATGCAACCAAGGCCCATGGAACTAATTAATCAAGTCTTGATTAATTAGTACTAAGTAAGCAAGACAAGGATTAAGGTGTTGGTGATTCACCACCTAACCCAATCTTGTCTTGCCATACTTTGTCCTATTTACACCTTACTTGTCACCATGCTTGTCCCATGCCTTTAGTTGGACAAGTATGGGTTTTGTTATGTTTAAGTCATCTTTTTTCAACATAACAAACACTAGACAAGAATAGGAAACACATTTTCTCTCCCTCTTCCATGGCCATTTCGGGTTTGGCTAGTTTCCACCTCCATGTTTGTGTTCTTGAGTCCTCAAAGAGAAGAACTACGTGGCTTTGATTCCCAAGTGGATACGTAGGCGTCTTGGAGACTCAAGCCAATCATTCGTTAACCGGTGTTCTTGTTTTGGTAAGAACTAGTGCTGAATTTTTCTCTTGTTAATCCATTCTTTGTTAGTTGTTTCATGGTTTTAATTGTCTCTTGGTTTTCATTGATTTTCCGCTGCGAGTTGGTTCATCTCCAACCCTACCTCGAGACCCAACAGGCTCGACATGGCAACTCTACCAACAAGGCAATTCCCATAATTAAAAGCGGTTATACTAGTGAATCACACCATATATGCAAACTAGGACCTTTCCGGTTATTATCATCCTATATGCATACTATCAGCATTCTTTAAATGAAAATTGGAGTTACTACTCTTCCCTACCTCGAAAGCGAACCAATCCTAGCAGCTGACTAGCTTCCTCCTCGTCCTCTCACGCGGTCGAAAGGCCTCCTCCTCCGTCAAGCTCGGGTCCAAGGTCTTGGATCAAAATTTAATACTATAATTAATAAACAATCAAGTCGGTTTTAAAGTGAAATACCTAAAGTGCCCCTAATGACAAAACTTGGGCCAAAAGGGTAAATTGGGCCCGAACTAGGCCCAATTCGGGCAGCACACAGATATGAAAACCGGCCCGGACCGTGCCCCTCAGAGGCCCGGAACCAGACCCGGACCGTGCCCCTCAGAGGCCCGGAACCAGGCCCGGACCGTGCCCTTCAGAGGGCAGGTCTGGGATCCGGACCGTGCCACTCAGAGGGCCGGTCTGGGACCCGTTCCGTGCCGCTCAGAGGGCTGGCGTCGAGCCCGGACCGTGCCGCTCAAAGGGCCGGTACTGCATCCATTCCGTGCCTCTCAGAGGGCCGGAATCAAGCCCTTTCCGTGCTAAATCTGGGCAGGCTCAAGCCCCTTCTTCCCCAACTTCGTTTCTAAGAAAATCTACTTCAAAAACTCTATCTTTACCAACATCAAACCTCAAAATCAGTCATCCAAACTCCAAAACTTCAACACCCACAATGGGTTTCCTCCAAACATCAACAAACTAAAGAAAACCAACCAAAACTTCACTATTCTTCAACAAAAAGCATCATCTAACAACCATGGAAGAAAAACTCATCTAGTTCTAGCAAAACCCATAAAACCCACAGATTGAAATGAATTGAAATGAGATTGTGAGAGTCTACATACCTTTAGGATGATGAGATGATGAAGAATAGAAGGTTTTGGAGAAGATTTGATGAAGAAATGGTCCCAAGTTGTCTCCTTTTCTCCCTTTCTTCTTCCTCAAGTTATGAAGCTTGTTCTTCCTCTCTCTCCCTTGCAATTTTTAGCCAGCACAAGAAAATGAGCTGAAATGTAACCAACAATGCCTTTAACCTATAGTTGTATTGAACAAAAGGCCCCTCATTGTTTCCTTCTTCTAAATTGGCACTTATGAGGGCAAATGGGTCATTAGAGACTCATTTCTTCTCCTCCCAGCCATTATGGACAAGTGTCTTAGTGGGTGCCACCTTGCCCTTAATAAAATACAACACCTTTAATTAAATTAGGTTTAGTGGATAAATAGTCTTCGGTTGACCGAAAGTTGACTTTTTCACAAAGACAGTCATTTGAAAGGAAACGACCCAACTAAGCTAACCATAACCACGGCTAAGCTTTTTGGGTCCCGGAAAGGTCCCGAATGTCTTCCAGAGTCATCGGTTGACTTTTCCGGCCGAAAGTCAAACTTCACTAAAAATCACCGGTTCGACCGGGGGCGATTCTTACAGGAACCAACCGGCCTTCGGTTCGTGAGGACCTTCTCCGGTTGGTAGGGGTAGTTTCTATTTTTTTTAAAAGGTTATGCCCTTTAGCTCCATTGTGGGAGCTCTTATTGTAATCGTTTCTTGGGTCTTTGACCATCAGATGCTTCCCTTTACAAAAGTGTGTCTTTAAATAAAAAATTTATGCGCTGATAAAAAAAAACAACATCCATGGATCAGAGTGACTACTCACAAGCCATAGAGATAAATATGATGAAATCAAGCATGAAAATCGACATTAAACAACTGAATAAGATGAAATAAGCTAAAACTAGTGCTAGGAATGACGATTCCTAGCTCAAATCATCAAAACCCAGCTCAAATTCGAATAAAAACTCCAAAAATAAGCTTGAATCCGAGTTGGAAACTAGCTGAGGTTGTAGCTCAATTTTTCTTCTTTGAAGCCTCAAAACACGAAACTAATCGGTGAAGTGGATAGAGGAGAGTCACATCTTTACGCCTGTGGATGGAAGCCACCGGGAGTTGGCCGGAGCTCCGAGATATCACCGGCCGATATTCGTCCGTACACGCTCATTCTCCGTTCGTGTATTTTTTGTTACCTCTCTCCAAAAAGGTTGTGTATTTATCCCCACATATATTCTGCTGAAAAATAATGAAGTTGGGCCTCATCTTGTTTAAAATAGATGGCCCTTATCAACCGATTATGCAATCCCATAAACGCAAAAACGCGTCCAAAACAGAGCTCACGCGCACACAATATGGAGGAGTGAGTTGTTGATGGTGTTGACCAGGTCAGCGCGCCACGTGGCGCATTCTGGTTCACCCTTCTACTTTTGTTGATTTTTTCACTATTTCATTCATATCTATTCCGTTTGAGTTCCGATTTGGATCGTTCTTTCGCCAATAATTTTATTTTTTTCAAGACTTACAAAATGAGGTCAATCATGAATATATTTTGAAAATTTTAAAATACTGACTGAAATCGAGGTTTTGCGCAATTATTACTAAACACTAAAAATATAAGGAGGTACAAACGAGGCTAAAATGAGGAGAAAATGATCAAATTGGTAGGACACATTTACCCTCATCACTTACGCAGAAACACCCAACACTCCAAAGTAGATCCCAAGGAGGTGACAATAGGGAGGGTAGATCTGACACCACTACAAGAAGAACAAGGCCCATTGTTTCCATTTCTAAAGAAGCAGGAAGGAGCTACGCATCGAGGCGACCCAAAGAGACGACGAGAGAGTAGGCACGATTCCACCATCACCACCACCACGCCTAAGAACCCTGATCTACAACAATCATCTCCAAGGGAGGAGGGGAAACGAGTCCCACACCCAAATCTAGGATAGGATGCCGGTGATATGGAGGAAACTGGAACCAAAGAAACGCCGGAGTTGAGACGGGAAAGAGGAAAATGGGAAAGAGATAAGGGTGAGAAGGAAAAGAAAAGGGGAAGCAATACCGACAGTGAACTTAGTGACCGGAACCACGAGGCCACCGTTGGAGACAACGACAAGAGAAGGAAAGCTTTAAAGAGAAGGGGAGCTTCAGAGGGAGAAATAAGTTGCTTCATCCACCACATAGAAGATGGGGTGTTCTACACTCTCCTCTCCTTTGTTCACCAATGAAGAATGAGCAAGAACGACTAGTGAGAATGAATAAAACATATTTAATGACATTTTCATAATCATGATTCAAAAGCTTTGTTCATATTCAACAATTCCTTTAATTTTATTAAAAAAATATACAACTAAAATCAATCAACTGCGGCAAAAAAAAAGAGAGAGAGAGTGAGAGAGAGGAAGGGGAGCTGTCGCCGGCCACAACGATCACTGGTTTCTCGGTGTCGACACCTTCGTTCTGTGATGTGGTGGTCGAGGGAAGGAAGGTTTCATTCCCCTGCGCTGTTGAATTGGCCAAATCCTTTGGTTCGGTTCGTAGTCCCCCTAGAGATGCTGGTGATCGGAGGCAGGGGCTTTTGGGGGAAATCAATGGAAGTGAGATGATCGGTGGAGGGGCGATTGGGAGTGGGAAGCGTCCAGTGGTGAGCGATCGCGCTGGAGAGCCAATGGTGGAGCCTATAGTTGATTTGGGCAAAAGGGTTGTGAATCCGATTGTCCTTCAAAAATCGGCTGCTAGTTCTTCCACGTTTCCAATTCTTGAGCAGGTTACGTTCAAATTATTTGCTTTTAATCTTCCGTATGGTGTTGATGACGCTTGGCTACGTGATTTTTGTAATTGCGCTGGGGAGGTTGTGAAAGCTAATGTTGCTCGGAAACCTAATGGAAAAGGGAAGTACTTCGGCTTTGTCGATGCTAAGACGAAAGTCGATGCAGATCAAATTGTGTTAAAGTGTCACGGGTTTTTGGTTAGAGGTTAACGTTTGTTGGTGGCACATGATCTGAAAAGTAGGGCGAATGTCAGGCATCCTAAGGCTGCGGCTGGAGCGAGCTTTGTCCCTGCAGGTCCTAAGTCTGATGTGATTGGGAAGGTAGTGGGAGATCACTCCTCTTTAGTGGAAAATGGGGTGTTGGGAGTGGCTCGAAACGAATGTTCGGTCCGAGATATTCAGGACACAATGAGCAGACAGGGAGTTTTCGATGTAGAGGTTCATGGTTTCGGAAACAGAGTGTTTCTTATTAACTGTCCCGACCCTGCTTTTGCTAAGGAACTGAGAGACACTGGAGATGATTGGTGATGAGGACGCATCTTAGCACTAAAAATGCCACATTTAGAGGGATTTTACTGTTGATTTTAGCCCATTATTGCCTCTCTCTCTTATGTTTTGCTCGTTTATAGCGTTTTTCATGTTTCACAGGGTATAGCCTTGAAAAGGAGCGAAAACACATAAAAAAAGGAAGAAATTCGAAAGCAGCAGTCAAGGTGGTGGAACAGAGCAGGCATCATAGATCCGTGATAGAACCCGTCACGGGTAGGGTCACGGAGCCGTGACGTGGACACAATTTTTACAAATCGTGCTGCTCCGTCACGGATCCGTGACGGTGGCCGTGACGGAGGCCACCACGGAGCGCGCACGCAGACCTGTTTCCCAAACTCGCTTCAGACTCGAGTTTTACCCTTTTAAACCCTAAAATTAGCCTTCCAATGGATCTATCTTGTATTTTTGAGAGCTAAGAAGAGAGGGGAGTGGAGAGCAAGCTTGAGGAGAGGATTTCCACTTGAAGAACATCATTGTAATCAAATATTGGGTATTGTATTTCTCTACTTTGGTCAATTATGAAGCTTTATTTATGTTCAACAATGGTGTGTTCTTCTTCCTTGGTCATGAGTAACTAAAACCCCATAATATAGGGTTATGGGGGAGTAGAGATTTGATTTCCAATGTGTTGAATGAATGATTGGGTATTGTGTTGAATGATTTGATTTAAGCTTAATGCTCTATCTCCCGGGTAGGCCTGATAGAAGGTGGGAATTGCAATCTGACACTCGTGAGAGGTGGGTTGCAATTAGGTCAGAAATCTTATACAAATTGGGTTTAAATCTAGACTAGTGATAGCTAGGTTAACACGATTGCAATAACCATAAGATTCAAACCGAAAGTTAGAAATTATCAAAGAACGTAATGCTTTGGGTCTCCCTACATCCTGATTCGTGAGAGCTGGGTGGTTAGATTCCAGTAGGGTCATAAACAACGTGAGGAGTTAGGACTAGTTTGAGAGATGATTCGTTGCCCCTAAAATCAAACAACTTCACAATATTCATCGTCATTTAAATGCATTGGAAATGGTCTCTATGAACCCACACACTTAGATTACTTTTTCTCTGAATTAAAACTCTTCTAAGCTTTGTGAGTACTTGTTCACTGTCATTTCGTTTACTATTTACTTTTTATGTTTTAAAACAAAACCATCTTTTAATCGAAATAGCTTGACAACAACTTTGAGATAGAACGTGCTTGACTCGTGCTCCTTTGGGTTCGATAACTCGGAACTAAAAATCCCGAAATACTACTTGACGACCGGTACGCTTGCCGCGTCCTTTTCCGTGTTAAACACGCAGGGCGTCAAGTTAATGGCATCGTTGCCGGGGAGCAATTGAGCCAACCCTTTCTATAAAAGTTGTGTTTCGACTATTTCACTTTTTAATTTTTTCTTTTTAATTTTTGCTCAGAAGATCTAAATCCACTCCAAGTGATTTGCTAAGTGATACAGATTTACGAGAAGCAGGACAATTGAAGATAAGAGCTTTAAAGAAGAAACTTGGTGAGGGAAGTGTCAATTCAGACACAATGGAAAATGTGGGCGCTGATGCCACTAGGCAGAATGTAGGAGGTGGACAGTAGAATAACCAGGTGGTCCAAAGAAATCAACAAGAGGAACCTATAACTGTCGCGGAGCCACCAAGATATCTCTGTGACTATGGAACACCTCATACCAATAACCTACATCAGAGCATTCTCCACCCACCAGTGTAAGATCACACCTTCGAGATTAAAACCTCTACCATCCAATTACTTCAAGAAAATACATTTAACGGGAATCCAAACACGGATCCTGATCCTGCTGCACATCTGACTAAATTTACTGAGATTTGTGCTACTTTCAGGTACAATGGAGTGACAGACGAAGCAATTAAACTACAGGTCTTCAAGTTTACTCTAAGAGATGAGGCAGCAGACTGGATTGCAAGCCTGCCTAACCACGCAATTACTACATGGGCCGATCTATCACAAAACTTTCTAGCCAGATTCTACTCGCCCATGAAGACTAAGGAGCTTAGAGCCAAGATCTAGAATTTTGCTCAATCAAACTTTGAATCACTAGTAGAAGCTTGGGCGAGATATCAAGGACTCATGAGGAAGTGTCCTCACCATGGACAAGAGCTGTGGTTGCAGCTGCAGACGTTCTACCAAGGGTTAAACAGACCAAGTCAGGCTGAGCTGAATGCCACATCTGGTGGTTCGTTCACCAAACACACTCTGCAGGAATGCCAAGAGATTCTAGAGAATATCCTGTGCAATGATGCTTGGCATTCTGAAAGAGCACCTGGAGGGTCTACAATCAATTCAGTCAGCTCAGCAGCAGAAATAAATCAAGTCATGGAGCAATTAAAAGAAATGAAGCTGATGATAGCAGGCATGCAGGGACAACCACCACAGCCTAATCCAATGGACTATGAGGAGGCTAACTGGGTGAATCATAATGGCAACCAAGGGAGGAAGTACGACCCTTGTTCAAATACTTATAATGAGGGTTGGAAAGATCGCCCTGAGCTGAAATGGGGAAGAGATCAGAATCAAAGAAGCCAAAATCCAACACCTCCCGGATTCAATCAGAGACCTCAAAATCAAGGCAACCAGCAGAGAAATCCTCAACCTCAGCAAAATTCAGGTAACCAACAACCTTCTTCTGACCCAACTTCTTTAATTTTAAAAATGTTGCAGATACAGGAGGAGAAGAATAGGATACAAGATGAGAAGAATAGGAAAATACATAAGCGGTTAGAGGAAAAAGATCAGCAGATAAGGGAGTTGCTTAGGAAACAAGCTGAAGCAGATAACAACTATAAATCAGTAAATACTCAGCTAGGACAGGTTGCCACAACAGCAAACTACAGACCTCCAGGATCCCTACCTAGTGACACCGAGAGGAATCCTAGAGAAAATGCACATGCAATTACTACAAGGAGTGGTAAGGTGGTGGAACCAGAAGAGAAGGAGAATGAGAAAGAGACACCCTTAGAAATCTCTACAGAACAAATTCAAGATCAAGAGCAAGAAGACTTAATAGAGGTAGTAAACAGAGAGCACTCCACAGGTAAGAAGGTAAGGGAGCCCGTGGTTGATTCAGAAACCCGGACTCCACATCTTCCTTTCCCCTCTATTGTTAAAAAGTCTAAACATGATGATCAGTATGCTAAGTTCTTGAATGTGTTTAGGAAGCTTGAGATTAACATTCCTTTTCTTGATGCAATTAAAAACATGCCTATCTATGCAAAATTATTGAAGGATATTATATCTAACAAAAGGAAATTGCAAGAGCATGAAAGGGTGAATTCAAGTGAGGAGTGTTCTGCTATCTTGCAGAATAAACTGCCTCCTAAATTGAAAGACCCGGGTAGCTTCACTATACCATGTGAAATGGGGTCCCTTTCATTTGCAAAAGCTTTGTGTGATTTAGGGGCTAGTATAAATTTGATGCCTTTAAATATTTTTAAGCAATTATGATTGAAAGAGGAATTAAAACCAACTTCTATGTCCCTACAGCTAGCTGATATATCTATTAAGTACCCTAGAGGGATTGTGGAAGATGTGTTGGTAAAAGTTGACAAATTTATTATCCTTGCTGACTTTGTTATCTTGGACATGCAGGAAGATTATGAGATTCCCCTAATCCTAGGAAGACCATTCTTGGCCACAGCCCGAGCTCTTATTGATGTAGAGCAAGGGAAATTGACCATCCGATATGGCAAAGACGAAGTGGTTTTTAATGTTTTCAGATCCCTTAAACATGCTATAATTGATGATACTTGTTATAGGATTGATTTGATTGATTCTGTAGTGCAGAAATTTTTTATTCCTGATGATCCTTTACTGGCATGTTTAATTAATGAGGATACAAACACTTGTGATCTTATGCAGGATAAGGAACCAGAGATGGTCAATCTCTTGGAGGAATGCCCTCCAAGAAAGAGGGATAGACCCCACACTCGTCTCACCTTGGAGGCGAGGCAAGGGTCTATGCTAAAACCATCTGTTGAGCAAGCCCTGGAGCTTGAATTGAAACCCTTCCCAGATAATTTGAAATATATGTTTTTAAATGAAGGCCTTTGGATGAGGGTGCTAAAGGAACATAAAAAGGCCTTTGGATGGATAGTAGTTGACATTAGAGGAATTAGCCCGTCAACATGTATGCACAAGATCTTAATGGAAGATACCTACAAACCAACTGTGCAACCACAGAGGAGGCTCAACCCATTAATGCAAGAGGTAGTAAAAAAGGAAATTATAAAGCTACTCGATCCAGGTATTATCTATCCCATTTCTGATAGTGCTTGGGTTAGTCCTATTCAATGTGTGCCTAAGAAAGGGGGGATGATGGTAGTAACAAACGATAAGAATGAACTAATTCCTACTAGAACTGTTACAGGGTGGAGAGTATGCATAGACTATAGGAAATTAAATGATGCCACCTGAAAAGACCATTTTCCCTTGCCTTTTATTGATCAAATGTTAGAAAAATTAGCTGGTCATGAATATTATTACTTTCAAGATGGATATAGTGGGTATAATCAAATAGCTATAGCTCCCGAGGATCAAGAGAAAACGACTCTAACTTCCCCTTATGGAACATTTGCATACAGGAGAATGCCATTCGGTTTGTGTAATGCACCTGCTACATTTCAAAGATGCATGACTGCTATTTTTCATGACATGATTGGTGATTACCTTGAAGTATTTATGGATGATTTCTCTATGTTTGGTTCTTCGTTTGATGATTGTTTAAATAATCTGCATAAAGTGTTGACTGGATGTGAAGAAACAAACCTTGTTCTTAATTGGGAAAAATGTCATCTTATGGTACAACAGGGAATTGTTTTAGCCCATAAAATCTCATCTAAAGGGATTGAGGTAGATAAGGCCAAAGTAGATGTAATAGGTAAATTACCTCCACCTATTAATATAAAAGGAATTAGAAGTTTCTTAGGACATGCAGGGTTCTATAGGAGATTTATAAAGGGATTTTCTGAAATCTCTAAACCATTATGTTATTTGCTAGTCAAAGATGTCCCTTTCAATTTTGATGATGCATGTTTGAAAAGCTTCTTAACCTTAAAAGAAAAATTGGTAAATGCACCTGTAATGGTCAGTCCCGACTGGTCTCTACCCTTTGAATTGATGTGTGATGCTAGTGATATAGCGAGAGGAGCAGTTTTAGGACAAAGGAAAGATAAGATTTTTCATACCATATACTATGCTAGTAGAGTTCTCAATGAGACTCAGTTAAATTATGCTACTACTGAAAAAGAACTTTTAGCTGTGGTATTTGCATGTGACAAATTTCACCCATATCTTGTCTTATCCAAGGTTATAGTATACACTGACCATGCAGCTCTTAAGTACTTGTTTAGCAAGAAGGATGCTAAGCCTATATTGCTAAGGTGGGTTTTACTACTCCAAGAATTTGATTTGGAAATACGATAAGAAAGGAGTAGAGAATGTGATAGCAGACCACCTGTATAGGATTGAGAATCCATATGAAGAGCTGAGTAAGCCAATAAATGAGGAGTTTCCAGATGAGCACCTATTCTAGGCAAAGCACATCGAAGCCCCGTGGTTTGCAAGTTTTGCAAACTACTTGGCAAGTGGTGCTCTAATTCCTGACATAAAACCCTACCAGAAGAACAAATTCTTACATGATGTAAAAAATTATTTTTGGGATGACCCTTTTCTGTTTAAAATTTGTGCAGATCAAATGGTGAGAAGGTGTGTCCCTGAAGAGGAGCAAGAAGCTATTTTGCATCAATGTCACGGGGGTGATGTGAAGACCGCTTCAGTAAAAAGGTTACTTTAATTAATTTTTAATTGTTCGGAACGTCAAGGTTGAAATCTAAATCGGTTCGGGTAAAGGCGAGGCTGAAAGTCGTTTTAAATTCTTTAGTCGTGTAAAAAAAAATGTGTTCAAAGAAAAAGGAAAGGAAAGGGTTTTAATTGGAAAAGAAAAAGGTTTTTAAATTGGAAGGAGTTTGAAATCAGATTCGAAAATAAAATGGAAGTAAAATCAGTCGATTTTAAAAAAAAAAACGGAACTTGAGCATTTGAACGAATCTGGGACCCTGGGTAAAATGGACTGCTAATTGGGTTTAGAAAGGAACAAAAGCGGACCGTTGAATCGGACCTCGGGATTCGTGCATTGGGACCGTGCCTCGAAAACATGCACCGGTTTCGGTGCTCGGGGGTACTCAAACCCGATTCGCCGTGACCCCGCTTTTATCCCGCTCGAGTTTAAGGGACTACTGTCGGTTTTAAAACTGGATAAATCGTGACCTTTAAATTAACCTGGGAACCGACTCTAATTATGGCTTTCATGTTATCTTTAGCGTCCGGCTTCGATCGAAGTGAAGTCCGGAGGTAGCGAGCCAGAACGTCAGCAGCTAGGAAGCGTAGCGGGTGCTCTTCGGTTGAGGTAGGGAAAAGTAGCCGGATCTCGGCCCTGATTAGGGAAAGTTAATAGTAGAATTGCATGTGACACCGGGGTGTCGTGGGTTGAGTAGATCTATTTAATTATTAGAAAAGCATGATACGGGATTGTAGCGTTCAAGAGAAAAGCTTGTGACACTTAGTAGTGTCGTAGGAACAGAGAACTTAGCGATAATTGAATTACTGGAGGCATATGACCATGCCCGGAGGTTGTTTGTGAAACTAGTGATTTTAGGACCGTGGGAGGCATCGAGTATGCCGGAGGTTGTCGTGCGTTTTATTTAATTGTTGAGTTTGGGTGGCTTTGAGAGCCCGTATTTAATTGTTGAGTTTGGGTGGCCTTGAGAGCCCGTATTTAATTGTTGAGTCGGGGTGGCCATGAGAGCCGTGTATTTAATTTGGTGTCTTGAGTGGCAGCGAGTGCCCGTGGGGTTGTTGAACCCGAGTCTTGACTGTTGAGGTGTCTTGAGTGGCCTTGAGTGCCTGTATGATTGAACTTGCCTGTGATTGTGATTGTGGTTACCTGGGGTGGTGAGTTCTAAAGGTCGACAGCCTGATCCGACTTAGTGTCGATGAATTGCGAGTTCTAAAGGTCGACAGCCTGATCCGACTTAGTGTCGATGAATTGCGAGTTCTAAAGGTCGACAGCCTGATCCGACTTAGTGTCGATGAATTGCGAGTTCTAAAGGTCGACAGCCTGATCCGACTTAGTGTCGATGAATTGCGAGTTTGAAAGGTCGACAGCCTGATCCGACTTAGTGTCGAGGAATTGCGAGTTCTAAAGGTCGACAGCCTGATCCGACTTAGTGTCGATGAATTGCGAGTTTGAAAGGTCGACAGCCTGATCCGACTTAGTGTCGAGGAATTGCGAGTTTGAAAGGTCGACAGCCTGATCCGACTTCGTGTCGAGGAATTGCGATAGGTCGAACCCTGACCTGATTGAGATTGGTTACTGAGCAGCTGGTGTGCGATCCTTTGTGATCTTGTTTGGTGTTGTGTCGTTTCGTTCGAGTCCTTGAGGAGGTCGTCGATAGTTGTGTCGGGTCTACACTGTTTTTATCGAGTGTCGAGTCTGTTGAGGAAGGTGACGGGTTGTGGGTCAGTTGAGTATTTGAGTTGGGGACTGTAGTCCCGGCGTTGGGTTTGGTTTTAGTGTTACTGGCTTTTTCTGCTAATTATGCCATAGTCAGTCTGTTATCCGTGGTGGTGAGCGAACGCTTACCCCTAGCTACTTTTCCTACAGGTGCCGTTCGCAGGCTGGATTAGGTGAACCTCTGAAGCTTGAAGAGCTTGAAGCGGGTTCCGGGAGTCTTGAGTCTAGTGACGTGTACCCACCCTTTTTGTCCAAGTGTGGGACTAATTTTATTTTGAGATGTAAATAATATTCTTTTGTGGAACTAAACTGACTCTTAAAGTGATTTAACGAAAACAGGTTTCAGTATCGTAACTTTTTAAACGTTCGCGTCCCTAGTTTCGGTTCGCTGAAATTGGGGCATGACAGCTTGGTATCAGAGCACGAGGTTTCACACCTCGGACTGCACGTCAATTAGGTGGGAGAGTCGAGTCAGTAGAGTCCCGTCGTGCGTTGGGTACGCAAGTCGGAACTCGTGTGTAGACCCGTTAGGACTAGAGTCCTGTTTTTGTTATGTGCTTGTGCAGTACGGGGTTACTGGCACAGTGTTTGTGTGTTGCTGCGTGAAATGTTTTTAAACTGTCGCGACTCGACTCAGGGGCGCCCCTGTAGTCGAGCGTGACGGTGTCGATGTCAAGTGGGTACAATGTAGTTCGGGGACGCTTGGACCGGGTTGTAACTACCTGATGTCAAGAATTGAGGTTTTTAGTGAAGTGGAGAAAGTTCTTAAAATTTGATTGGCCCTGAGGGCGTGTTTGATTTTGCTTGGCCCTGTGGGCGGGTTTTGATTTTTGGTTGGCCCGGTGGGCGAGTGTTGGTTGTGTTGTTGTTTGACCGTGTCGGCTTGTGTTTTGGTTGAGGTTGAATGACTTGACTTGTCTGTGAGTCGTGGCGCGTGTGTGTCGTTTAAGGCAAACCTTTAGGATTAAAACGGGTTAAGATTCGAGTTGGAACCGAGTTTGGAAAAAAAAAGGTATGCGCGAGCGTCACGGATCCTGTCACGGATCCGTGACGGACCAGAGCGTTTTGGCGAATTTTAGCTTTTTTGTCACGGCACCGTGATCCCAACCGTGACGGGGTCTGTCACGGGTCTGTGACCCCTGTCTTTTACACCGTCTTGATTACGCAGGTTAGTACTATGGTTGCTTGAATTGGTTCGCGTTCGTACAGTTTGAGTACCGGGTTGGCGTAGTTGTGCCCACAGTCTTGAGTTCGAGACTCTTTGATGACCTACGGTAGTAATACAGCGTCTCGGTGTGAGAGCCTCGCCGGGTAGAGGTTAGGGTTGGTGCGCTGCGGCGCCGTACGAACTAGGTCTTCCGTTGCGTGAACGGGTGGTTTGAGGTTTCCTTCACGTGAGTGGCTTGTTTGAGGTTCCCTACATGATCGAGTAATTAGGGTATCAAGGATGTGAGCAATAGTGGGTTGCTGAGATGACAGTAGGATCCCCGTTGGAATTTCTCTACGTGATCGGGTAATTGGGGCATTGAGGTTGTAAGCAACAGTAGTCGCTGAATTGAGAACAAAATCCCCGTTTCGAGGTTTATCTTACGTGAGCGAGTACTTGAGGTGTTGATAGCGTGATCAGTGTGACGGTTGGCATCAGGTTTGAGGTAGTGGTTTGCCCGGGTTAGATTGGTAAGTCCTTGGTGCGTTACTAGTATGCCATAATCGAACGGGTGTCCGTGGAGGTGAGCATAACGCTCATTCCCCTTTACTACCTTCCCGCAAGGGATGAGTAGCGAACACTGGTTTGGTTGCGGAAAGTTACAAGTAAATGCATAGAGGACCGGGTGAGGGATGGTGCTAGATTTTACCAGAGTGACTAATGGAGTGGTTTTTGGTCTCTGCCTTGAGCGTCGTTTCTGTTGGATGCCGGGACGTCACACTCGTTTGTGTCATCGAGTTGTGCGGAAAAATCGAGGCTGAGTTTAGAGCCGTTGAGTCCACCCCTGCGTCTGGACACGCTGGTTAGTGGTGGTGTGGTGTTGACGAGAGTCTGTCGTGCCTGCGAAGTCAGAGAAGCGAACCGACACAAGAGGTTCGAGAGAGGGCTCAAGAACCATGAAGTTGGATCGAGTCCTCAACCCGAAGAGTCGGCTATGTTCGGAGTTATTAGGCACGACGACGGCAGTGGAGCGAGGTTTTTAGAGAGACTACGAGGATCCGTGAGGATCAGCAGCGACTAAACTTGTGCGTATATCCGTGGGAAGGATACTTACGAAATGAAAACCTTTAACGTAATCTTGGGAGTAGATTGGCTGGCGAAGTACCGAGCCAATATCGACTGTCACAGACGACGAGTGACGGTGTCAACGGGCAACACGAGAGGTTCGTGTATTCTCGGCAGTGGGAGCGGAGTTCTCCTGTCGGCTGGTCCGCAGTGGAGGAAGTATCGGCCGGGCAGAGCCGAGAGTTACCGCGAAGGGTACGGGGGTTTCCCGAGGTCTCTCCTGAGGAGTTGAGCGGGCTGCCACCAGTTCGTGAGGTGGAGTTCAGGACTGACCTGGTGCCGGGAACGGCAGCGATATCGATGGTGCCTTACAGGTTCGCACCAGCCGTGTTGACTGAGCTGAAGAGGCAGCTCGAGGAACTTCGGGAGAAAGGGGTTGATTCGTCCGAGCACATCGCCGTGGGGAGCGCCATCACTCTTCGTGAAGAAGAAAAGTGGAGAGCTTCGGAGGTGCATGGACTACCGGAAACTGAACCAGGTTACGGTGAATGACCGATACCCGATGTCGAAAATTGATGACATGTTCTACCAGTTGAGAGGGTCGACGTATTTCTCGAAGATCGACCTGCGATCCGGATACTACTAGTTGCGAGTCCGAGAGGGGGACGTCGCAAGGACTGCATTCCGGACATGCTTTGAACATTACGAGTTCTGGGTGAAGGCTCTGAACTACCGAACGCACCTGCAGCGTTCTTGGACCTGATGAACAGTATGGTCCGGCTATTCTTAAATCAGTTTATGGTGGCGTTTTGTGGACGACCAGGATCCGGGAGTTAGTTGTCGGCGGTGCGGACGCCGAGGGCTGGGATCGTCGTACTAATTGGGAGTTACGGTATCGTGGAGGTTTGTACATACCGCGTGACGGCGGAGGCGACGAGCTACGAGAGTCGCAGCATTCGCGTCTAACAGTGCACGTGAATAGCACTAAGGGGAGCGCGACATCAGGTGGCATGTCTAGTGGAGCGGGATGCGGAGAGCGGTCGCGGAGTTAGTACCGCGATACCTCGCCCGTCGGCAGGTGAGAGCCGAACAACAGCGTCCCGCTGGATTATTGCAGCCACTGCGGGTTGCATGGTGGAAATGGGGGCACGTCACGATGGGTTTCGTGAGCGATTAGCCGAGTTCGGCTACAACAACAGCTTTCAGGCCAGTATCATGATGGCACCGTTCGAAGCGTTGTATGGTAGGCCGTGTCGGTCGCCCGTGTACTGGGCAGAAGTGAGAAATAAGAGGTTACTGGGTCTGGAACTGGACCGAGGGACAGCTGAGTCGGGCGTGCCAAAGCGTGAGCGGTTGAAGACCGCGCAAAGTCAGCAGGAGTTATGCTGACTGACGACGCCGACCTCTCGAGTCAGCAATCAGTGGTCCCGTGCCCCTGGAGGTGAGTCCGAAAAAGGGACTAATGTGTTTCAACCGCGGCGGAGGCGGGTTATCCCCGCGGTGTGTCGGGCCTTTCGAGGTCTTGAGTACGCCATTGAGTGGGCAGAGGTCGAGGTAACGGGTGATGTCCCGTATAAGGAGAAACCAATGTGGGAAATGGATCCACGAGAGCAGGTCCTGCGCGGAAGGGTTATCCGCTTAGAACTGGTAGTGTGGCGGCACCACGAGGCTGAGTCGACTTGGGAACGCGAGAACGAGGTTCGTGCGAAGTACCCCGATCTGTTCGACTCTTGAGGTACGTCTGTTTTAAATTTCGCGGACGAAATTCTCTTAAGGGGGGGAGATTGTGAAGACCGCTTCAGTAAAAAGGTTAATTTAATTAATTTTTAATCGTTCGGAACGTCGAGGTTGAAATCTAAATCGGTTCGGGTAAAGGCGAGGCTGAAAGTCGTTTTAAATTCTTTAGTCGTGTAAAAAAAAAAAAAAAAGGAGAAAGAGTTTGGGCTGCACAGGGCAGACCCGGCCCAAAATTTGACCCGGCCCAGTTTTGACCCGGCCCAGTTTTGACCCAGGCCCGTGTTATATATACCCCATCTTAGGGTTTGAGCACAAAAAACCTACTCTGCATCTTCTTCTAACGCAGCCTCCCTCCCTCATCTCCCTCCTCCTCACGCCGTCGCCGGCGAGGTACCCGGCCAGCTCTCGCCCTCGCCGTCCCGTCACCCCCACGCCGACCTCCCCTTCCCTCTCCGTCCAGCTACCACGCGACCACCACGCGACCACCAAGCCGCCGCCGCCGGCCGATCTCCCCCGACCCAGATCTCGGCCTCCCTTCCCTCCTACGACCCCATCGCCATCTCTTCCCCCTCCACCACCAGCCACGGCCATGGCCTCCTCCGTCCACCTTCTTCGTCCCAAGCTTCACCGTCCTCTCACCGGTTCCGGCCGCGTCCGACCGCTCCCTCCCCGTCTAGTCCACGCCGCCACTTCCCTTCTTCTCCGACCAGCTCTGGTCCGACAGCCACGGACTCCGACCTCCGCGCCCGAGCGTCCCTGAGTCCCGCCGTCGCCGTGCACGGCCGAGCCGAGACGGACTCGCCGGCGCGGGCACAAATCCGGGACGGAACAGCCCGTCTTCATCCGGATCCGAGGCGGATCCCCGCCGTGCTCCGCCGTGCTCCAACACCCCGTCGCTTCCCTTGGTCCACGGTGAGCTTCTCACCCACGGGGTTTGGTCGCCGGCATCTTCGCCGGTGGCAGGCCGGTCTAAAACCCGAGCTCTCTCTCCCTTTTAACGATGTTTCTGTTCCGTGCCTTGTTTGATTCGAGCGTTTCTGGTCCTGGTTTGTTTTGTTGATCGGAAATGGTAAAGACGATTTCGGAACTGAAAATTTAGGTGAACGTTTTTATTAAAAAGAAAACGAAAAGGAAACGGAAATTAAAACGAAAATCAGTTTTAGATAATGAAAAGGATTTAAATTAAAACTGGGTTTGAATCAGATTAATTGCAGACTAGTTTTGGATAATTAAGTTAAATTAAAACGGTTTTAACATCAGTTTTAAAACAAAAGCGGATTGTTTTGAAAAGAAAGAGGTATTAAACTGAAAAAAAAATGTGTTCAAAGAAAAAGGAAAGGAAAGGGTTTTAATTGGAAAAGAAAAAGGTTTTTAAATTGGAAGGAGTTTGAAATCAGATTCGAAAATAAAATGGAAGTAAAATCAGTCGATTTTTAAAAAAAAAACGGAACTTGAGCATTTGAACGAATCTTGGACCCTGGTTAAAATGGACTGCTAATTGGGTTTAGAAAGGAACAAAAGCGGACCGTTGAATCGGACCTCGGGATTCGTGCATTGGGACCGTGCCTCGAAAACATGCACCGGTTTCGGTGCTCGGGGGTACTCAAACCCGATTCGCCGTGACCCCGCTTTTATCCCGCTCGAGTTTAAGGGACTACTGTCGGTTTTAAAACTGGATAAATCGTGACCTTTAAATTAACCTGGGAACCGACTCTAATTATGGCTTTCATGTTATCTTTAGCGTCCGGCTTCGATCGAAGTGAAGTCCGGAGGTAGCGAGCCAGAACGTCAGCAGCTAGGAAGCGTAGCGGGTGCTCTTCGGTTGAGGTAGGGAAAAGTAGCCGGATCTCGGCCCTGATTAGGGAAAGTTAATAGTAGAATTGCATGTGACACCGGGGTGTCGTGGGTTGAGTAGATCTATTTAATTATTAGAAAAGCATGATACGGGATTGTAGCGTTCAAGAGAAAAGCTTGTGACACTTAGTAGTGTCGTAGGAACAGAGAACTTAGCGATAATTGAATTACTGGAGGCATATGACCATGCCCGGAGGTTGTTTGTGAAACTAGTGATTTTAGGACCGTGGGAGGCATAGAGTATGCCGGAGGTTGTCGTGCGTTTTATTTAATTGTTGAGTTTGGGTGGCTTTGAGAGCCCGTATTTAATTGTTGAGTTTGGGTGGCCTTGAGAGCCCGTATTTAATTGTTGAGTCGGGGTGGCCATGAGAGCCGTGTATTTAATTTGGTGTCTTGAGTGGCAGCGAGTGCCCGTGGGGTTGTTGAACCCGAGTCTTGACTGTTGAGGTGTCTTGAGTGGCCTTGAGTGCCTGTATGATTGAACTTGCCTGTGATTGTGATTGTGGTTACCTGGGGTGGTGAGTTCTAAAGGTCGACAGCCTGATCCGACTTAGTGTCGATGAATTGCGAGTTCTAAAGGTCGACAGCCTGATCCGACGTAGTGTCGATGAATTGCGAGTTCTAAAGGTCGACAGCCTGATCCGACTTAGTGTCGATGAATTGCGAGTTCTAAAGGTCGACAGCCTGATCCGACTTAGTGTCGATGAATTGCGAGTTTGAAAGGTCGACAGCCTGATCCGACTTAGTGTCGAGGAATTGCGAGTTCTAAAGGTCGACAGCCTGATCCGACTTAGTGTCGATGAATTGCGAGTTTGAAAGGTCGACAGCCTGATCCGACTTAGTGTCGAGGAATTGCGAGTTTGAAAGGTCGACAGCCTGATCCGACTTCGTGTCGAGGAATTGCGATAGGTCGAACCCTGACCTGATTGAGATTGGTTACTGAGCAGCTGGTGTGCGATCCTTTGTGATCTTGTTTGGTGTTGTGTCGTTTCGTTCGAGTCCTTGAGGAGGTCGTCGATAGTTGTGTCGGGTCTACACTGTTTTTATCGAGTGTCGAGTCTGTTGAGGAAGGTGACGGGTTGTGGGTCAGTTGAGTACTTGAGTTGGGGACTGTAGTCCCGGCGTTGGGTTTGGTTTTAGTGTTACTGGCCTTTTCTGCTAATTATGCCATAGTCAGTCTGTTATCCGTGGTGGTGAGCGAACGCTCACCCCTAGCTGCTTTTCCTACAGGTGCCGTTCGCAGGCTGGATTAGGTGAACCTCTGAAGCTTGAAGAGCTTGAAGCGGGTTCCGGGAGTCTTGAGTCTAGTGACGTGTACCCACCCTTTTTGTCCAAGTGTGGGACTAATTTTATTTTGAGATGTAAATAATATTCTTTTGTGGAACTAAACTGACTCTTAAAGTGATTTAACGAAAACAGGTTTCAGTATCGTAACTTTTTAAACGTTCGCGTCCCTAGTTTCGGTTCGCTGAAATTGGGGCGTGACAGGTGATGTAGGAGGTCATTTTGGACCACATAGGACAGCTCAAAAGGTACTTCAACCAGGTTTTTATTGGCCTAACCTATTTCATCATGCTATTCGGTTTGTTGAGCAATGTGACAGGTGCCAAAGAACAGGAAATATATCAAAGAAGCATGAGATGCCTCTAAATGTTACCATAGAGGTAGAGTTGTTCGATGTGTGGAACATCGATTTCATGGGTCCATTCCCTAGATCTAACGGTATGGAATATGTACTAGTTGTAGTAGATTATGTGTCTAAATGGGTAGAGGCGATAGCCTTACCAACTAATGATGCCAAGCCGGTGGTTGCTTTCCTTAAGAAGCACATTTTTCCCGGTTTGGCACACCCAGGGCAATAGTAAGCGATGGTGGGAAACACTTTTGCAATAAAATATTTTGGAAACTTCTAAATCAATATGGAGTCACCCATCGCTTAGTTACACCCTACCATCCCCAAACTAGCGGGCAGGTGGAAGTTACCAATAGGGAATTAAAAAGTATTTTAGAAAAGACTGTTGATATGTCTAGGAAAAATTGGGCACAAAAGTTAGAACAACATATAAAACCCCTATTGGAATGTCACCGTATAAGATGGTATATGGGAAGTCATGTCACTTACCGTTAGAGTTACAACATAAAGCATATTGGGCGCTTAAGTTTTTAAATTTTGATGCTAATCTTTGTGCTGAAAAGAGGTTAATGCAGATTAATGAGCTGGACGAGTTTAGGTCCCTTTCTTATTTCAGCACTGAGTTATACAAGGAGCGCACCAAGATCGCCCATGATAAGAAAATTGTGCAAAGAGAGATTAGGGAGGGAGATAGGGTCCTTCTCTATAACTCTCGGTTTAAGATCTTCTCCGGAAAGCTCGTTTCGAAGTGGAGCGGGCCTTATAAAGTTACTCGAGTCCTATCAAAAGGGGCGGTAGAAATTTGTGATGGGACACGACCCCCATTTTTAGTCAATGGACATCGAATTAAGCATTATTATGGGGGAACGTTGGGACCAAAGGAGTGCCTATACCTGGAGGAGCCAGATTATGAGGATGAAGAGGCGGCCTAAAGCCGCCTTTGAGTCGAGCTAACATCGTTAAACAAAAGCGCTTCTCGGGAGGCAACCCGAGGTTATTTTGTGTTTATTTTCTTTGTTTTTCGTGAATTAATAGATGCATTTGTATGCAGGATTGTCGGAATAAGAAGAGGAGGATACGAGCAATAAAAACAGGATGCTACAGAGGGACGGATCCGTGAGAACCACCGTCACGGAGGCCATCACGGCTCCTTGACGAAGCAGAGCGAAAATAATAAAAAAAGAGCTACATCACGGCTCCGTGAGGGTAGCCGTCACGTATTCTGTCACAGGTCCGTGACTCATGCGAAGAGAAAAAAAAAAGAGGGAACAGATCAGGTCGCGCGGCCCAGTCCGAAGACCAGGTTCTAGGCCATCTCCGAAGCCCACCCCAGCCCGCCCGGCCCAGCCCGTCCAACCCACCTCCCTCCAAACCCTATCTTCTTCTTTTTCTTCACTTCCTATGCCTCTTTCACGCCTCCACCCTCTCACTTCTTCTTCTTCAACCCCTCATCTTCCATTACCTTCAATCTCCACACCTTACACCCTCTCCACCTTCAAACTGCACACATCCACCTACAAACAACCCGCTCCTTGTCCATCTTCATCCTCTCCCTCGAAACCTCCCTACCCTCCTAACCACAAGCTTCGGACGGAGCTCTCTACTCGACGCCGGCAGAGATTGGTAGCTGTGAATCGACTCGCCGGAAGAGATTGATCTCTGGGAATCGACACGGCTCCGACCTGCAGACCGTAGCGGACACGCATCACGGATCCGGCCTGTAAGCCGTCACGGACAGCGTCACGGCTCCGGCCTGTGTTCCGTCGCGGGCCTTCTCATGGTTCCGACCAGCTCGCCATCACGGACCGACTCACGGATCCGTGATCACCTCCGTGGCTGAACAGTGAAGTTTCCATTTTGAAGAAAAAAAAATATATATTTGATTGTTTTCTTTGATCTTTTCTGGTTTGTTCTATTTCAGATGGCGCCTATTAAAAACCGGAAGGGAGAGGCATCGAGATCGCAGACTCAACCGTTAGAAATTATTCATCCGGGCACGAGCTCTACTTCGAACAGGGCAGACCAGCAACCTCAGATTCCTCCGGACTCGAACTTAGGTACTCCCAATAACCCGTTCCTCATTTTTGCTCATGAATTGGAGAATAAGCTCCTTGAACAAAACCTGAGACGAGGAACGATGCAAAATCGTTTCTTGGATACCAAGTTCGTCACACGAACTTTGGGTCTTGCTGATGAGTTCAAGGCATGCCTGAATGCCTTTGGATGGCCGAGGCTATGGGGTTGGGAACCCCGACATTTTGAGAAACTCACAATTGAGTTTCTCACATCATTTGGTCGGCCAATCTGGAGTGACAAAGATGTGAAGTTTAGATTGTGTGGGCAAGTATTTAAACTCACCAGATCTGAATTTCGAGAAGCCTGCGGGGGGGGGGGGGGGGGGGGGTATCCCGATTATTGCTTAATCGAGGATGCTTGGGATGAGATAAGTGAGCTCAACACACCTCTGACCTCGAGCCCCCTAGCTAAGAATCTCAAGTCCGTTATGCTTAAGTACATGCATAGGGTGTTGAGTTACACTCTTTTTACACGGAGTGATAACTTACACATCGTGAACCATAGGGAGGTTCAGCTTCTTCACTTTTTCGAAAAGGGAATTCAAGCCCCCTTCGAGAACCTCCTTATGGAACACCTGGAACAACATGCTACGAGGGCTAATGGGAGGATTGGTTGTGCGGCGATCGCCACACAATTAGCCCAATATCTTGGGGTTTGGGAAAACCCATAGGAAGCCCACACGATGTTTAAATCCATCCATTTCGGCCAGTCAGTTTTTAAGGGTACTGACATGCGCACACCAGGCCCCGAGCCCAGAGGGGATGAGGGTGAAGATCCTAGGTATGCGGCCCTGTCGGCCCAGATCACTGCTCTCCGAGAGGAGATGCGCACGGGTTTCCAGAGACAGGAGACCCGCCATGATGACTATATTACCCGTTTTCAAGGTATATCTACTCGGTTCGACGGGGTCAAGACCCGGTTTGGTGGGATAGATGCTCGGTTTGACAGGGTTCACACCCGATTTGACACGATGGACTCTAGTCTTGGGCCCTTGTCCACCGTACCTATGACTGTTGACTGGATCCAGACCCGCATGAGGTCTAACTGATGGGGTAGTGGCCGGTCTGAGCAGCCTTGCCAGCCCTCTGACCTCCCTCTTGGCCACCCACAGTGAGCGGGTGCATTTGCATCTTCTATATATGTGTTTTACGCTTTCCCATCATTTATTTTATGCATGCTGCGTGGTTTCTGATCATTATCTGATTTCAGCATCGCTAGGGCTTGATGGGTTTGGGAAAGCGTAATTTGTGTTATTATTTCCCATGCATTTTATGTTTTTGTTTGAGTCTGTGTCAGCATTAGCTCTGCCGATCAGTGGCTTCTAGAGCGGTGCTTGGGTGGCTTCTGTGGCCACCCCTTTCGTCGAGCTAACGATGTTAAACAAAGGCGCTGGTTGGGAGGCAACCCAACATATGGCATGGGGAGCGAGATGAGTTCAGCGGAGCAGACTATGGCGCCGAACCTCCTGGAGGTTCTCTCGGGCGAAGAGCTCTCCATCAATGCATGCACGCGGACCTCCATAGTCAGTACAGTTCACGTAGCGGTTCTTCGAGGGGCAGTATCTCTACCCTTCCTATTTTACATTGTTATCGCTATTTACTATCCTTTATGCTATTTGGTGGGCCATGAATGCCCGAATTGCCGTGCTGATAGACTATGCATATAGGGTTGTGTGAATTGTATATCTGCTGACTTTGAGTGTGGGGTGCTTCATTGCTATCATTTATTATGTGCATGCGTATATATCTGTTTAGAATGTAAATATGTGTTTAGAGTCGCACTGGGGACAATGCTTAGTTTACAAGTGTGGGGTGGGGTATGCCTTGCATTGCATTGCATTGTGTTTTCTTTTGTGTGCTCATGCATCATTTCGTGCTATAAACTTTTTGAAAAATCCAAAAAAAAATTGAAAAAAATCAAAAAATCAAAAAAATATTTTCTGGTGATATGCAAGTCTAGTGTTTATGTTCCTAAGGATTCGATTATTGAATTGTCGCTATTGCTTATTTCTTGTATAAATCAAGGTTGTATATGAGCATGAGTGAATCAAATAAGTAGTGAAAGCACATGCATTAGGATTAACCCTTCCACTTGCTTTTGAGTGTTTGCTATAACCCGTGTTGTTTGCCTTTG
Source organism: Erodium maritimum (assembly GCA_963921825.1). Lineage (NCBI taxonomy): Eukaryota > Viridiplantae > Streptophyta > Magnoliopsida > Geraniales > Geraniaceae > Erodium > Erodium maritimum. The sequence goes on from OY997596.1 coordinate 19,727,136, forward strand.
ATTCTCATGCATGGTAACTTGAGTCTAGAACTACATGTACGACCCAATCGAGGCGAAATAAGAATAAGGAACATGGTTGTTTAGGAAAATGATTTTAGGCCATCTATGGATCGCTTGAGTTAAAAAATTTCCTACCTTTGCATGATTGAATCTCTTAGTCACCCATTTGAGCCTAAGCCTTTCGTTTCTTAACCCGACATTACAATCCTATGTGCCTTTTGTTTCATTTATATAACCTCATTGTTATTTGAACCCATATCTTTAGGCTTAGTTGCTTCATTGAGAGGGGTTATTTTTGGGATAATGAGTGAGCGAAAGAGAGAAAAAAGTGATGAAAGGATAATATGCCATTGGTTTGTATTGATAATAATTTTATCATCGCCTTACCCCAAAGAAAAAGAAAAGAAAAGAAAAAGGGATATAAAAAAAAGAGAAAAACAAATCCCTTGGGAAAAAAATAAGTGTGGGGTAAGGTTTGATAGTGGTTTAGAAAAATGGTTAACTTGTGGATATCTATGACATATCATTGTTGTCATTAGTTATTCAATGCCAAAAAAATGGTATTAGAGAGTGCAAGAGTTGAATGGTAAACATGGGGTTTGGGATGTGTGACATACTTTGTGGGTGTGAGAATGAAGCAGCTTTGTCTTAAGGTATTCATGTGAGCTTCTTTTGATTATCCTTCCCTGCCCTTTGCCTAGCCTTACATTATAAGCAGAATTAAAGACCTTTCTAATTCTTGAATAACCATGATTCCTTACAATTAGTGGAGATGGGTCTAGCATGATAGCGTATGAATCTCTAAACTCCATGTATGGGGAAATAAGGAAACACACAGTTATGGTGAATGAGTGAATGCAAGTTTAAAAGGAAAGGGTTAAGTCTTTAATGTGAGTAGCATCCTGTTTTACTGTATTCATTAGTTCATATGCTTCTTTGATGAGTGTAAGATTTTTTAGCATGTGGCGACTCTGAGAAAAACCATGTGAACCTCTATGCATGGCATTGAATATCACCTACTTTTCGTGCCTTTTTCATGCATCATATAGAGTGTCGTAGGAATGCATTAGAGTTAGGATTCATGCATAGCACGTGCATCTTTATATTTAATGTCTTAAATAAAGGAGTACCGGACTCCTCCTATCGAGGTGAACCTCGGGGTTTAACCGGTTCTATCTTAGTGATGATGTCTTCTGGTATTCATTCTCTCGGGGCGAGAAAAAGTCTAAGTGTGGGGTGTTGATGCAGACGCATCTTAGCATTAAAAATGCCACATTTAGAGGGATTTTACTGTTGATTTTATCCCATTTTTGCCTCACTCTCTTATGTTTTGCTCGTTTCTAGCGTTTTTCATATTTCACAGAGTATAACTTGGAAAAGGAGCGAAAACACATAAAAAAGGGAAGAAATTTGAAAGCAGCAGTCAAGGTGGTGGAACAGAGCAGGCATCACGGATCCGTGACAGAACCCGTCACGGGTAGGGTCACGGAGCCGTGACGAGGACACAATTTTTACAAATCGTTCTGCTCCGTCACGGATCCTTGACGGTGGCCGTGACGGAGGCCATCACAGAGCCGTGACGCGCGCGCAGACCTGTTTCCCAAACTCGCTTCAGACTCGAGTTTTACCCTTTTAAACCCTAAAATTAGCCTTCCAATGGATCTATCTTGTATTTTTGAGAGCTAAGAAGAGAGGGGAGTGGAGAGCAATCTTGAGGAGAGGATTTCCACTTGAAGAACATCATTGTAATCAAATATTGGGTATTGTATTTCTCTACTTTGGTCAATTATGAAGCTTTGTTTATGTTCAACAATGGTGTTTTCTTCTTCCTTGCTCATGAGTAACTAACACCCCATAATCTAGGGTTATGGGGGAGTAGAGATTTGATTTCCAATGTGTTGAATGAATGATTGGGTATTGTGTTGAATGATTTGATTTAGGGTTTGCATTTGATTTAATCTTAATGCTCTATCTCCCGGGTAGGCCTGATAGAAGGTGGGAATTGCAATCTGACACTCGTGAGAGGTGGGTTGCAATTAGATCAGAAATCTTATACAAATTGGGTTTAAATCTAGACTAGTGATAGCTAGGTTATCAAAGAACGTAATGCTTTGGGTCTCCCTACATCCTGAGTCGTGAGAGCTGGGTGGTTAGATTCCATTAGGGTTCGAAACAACGTGAGGAGTTAGGACTAGTTTGAGAGATGATTCGTTGCCCCTAAAATCAAACAACTTCACAATATTTATCGTCATTTAAATGCATTGGAAATGGTCTCTATGAACCCACAACCTTAGATTACTTTTTCTCTGAATTAAAACTCTTCTAAGCTTTGTGAGTACTTTTTCACTGTCATTTCGTTTACTATTTACTTTTTATGTTTTAAAACAAAACCATCTTTTAATCGAAATAGCTTGACAACAACTTTGAGATAGAACGTGCTTGACTCGTGCTCCTTTGGGTTCGATAACTCGGAACTAAAAATCCCGAAATACTACTTGACGACCAGTACGCTTGCCGTGTCCTTTTCTGTGTTAAACACGCAGGGCGTAAAGGTTAAAGACGTGGTTTGATGTTGTGGATGGGTCCGCATCCTTATTGGTGAAACCTAGTCGTTTTAGTTGGTTTGAGATTTTGGGTGTCCCGTTTCATGGCTGGTCCAAGGAGAATTTCAGTTGTATCGCTGGTGCTGTAGGGACTGTGGTGAATGTGATTGATACAACTGATAAAGGGGATTCGTTCGGAAGAGCTTTTGTGTTAGTCCATTGCTCTGTTGTGGTACCGGTTTTGGTGGAGTTGGGAGTCTCTTTAGGAACAGACGTTTTTCCTGTTGTTTTATCCCCGGTTGACTCTAAGGAGGTTCCATTCCGCTTCGCTCCCAGTGTACCTGGTTTCTCTTTTGCGACTGGGTGCTCAGTCTCCAGGGAGTCGAAAGACTCTTCTCAATCTTTGGAACGGGAAACTGGTGGGGCTAATTCGAATGAAGTGCAGTAACAGAGGGCTGAAAAGACGCCAAGCCTAGTCCGGCCTGTCAGTTATGGGCCGATTATTACCCCCTTTTCGCGTCTGTTTGGCGATAGTGAGGAAGTTGGGGTGCAGGAGGACTCTGTTCCATCGAAGTCCCTGGTTGTCTCGTGTGTTCCAAGTGCAGAGGCTACGAGAGCTAGTTTTTTGGCCGCGGGTCCGTTCCCTGCAAAAGTTGATCAGAAAAAGAGGAAGCGTGGGAGGCCGAGGAAGGGGGCCCCAAAGCCGGTAGTCTCTCCAACCACCTATTACCAGACTCGTGCTAGGTCTAGGTTGTTTGGGACTGGGGGAAGCTCTGGACCGGTTATGATCGACATTGCTCGAAAGCTGAAGGATGGATCCGGGGACTAGTCCAATTGCAAAAAAGTTGGTAAAAAAGCTCTAGACCTTGGACCGTTAGTTTTGTAGCAATTTGATTCCTTGGACCTCGAAATTCCCCAGCTCTCTTTACATGAAGACGTTCTCAGTGGGAATGAGGAGGAGTGCTCTGTGGCTGATAATTCAGGTACGCCAGTTGATCCCGTTCTGGGATCCTTTTTGTGATTCCTGTTGATGAGGTTCCTCACGTGGAACGTGAGAGGTATGCATTCCGAGGCTAAGCGGAATTGCATTAAGAAGTTGATTTTTTCAAATGATGTTGATGTTGTTATGTTACAAGAAACAAAACTCTCTGTTGTGGATTCGGTTGTACTTAGGAGTTGTGGTTTTGGGGTTGGTTGGGACTGTGATTGGGTCCCGGCTAATGGTTCGGCCGGCGGTGTCTTGCTAGCTTGGAAGTTGTCGTCTTTTTCTAAGTCGATTTCTTTCTTGGAGCACAATTCTATTTGTTGGAATGGGGTCCATGTAAGCACAAATTCCCAGGTTAGTTTTGTGAACGTTTATGCCCCTTGTCGGACCCGAGAAAGAGTGAGTTATTGGTCTTCCCTTTATGGTAGGCGTTCTCAGCTTCATGATATTCTGTTTGTGGGAGGAGATTTGAATTCGGTCCTTTCAGTTGAGGAACGTCGTGGTAGCACCTTTAATCGGGGTGATGGGCATGCTTTTGCTGATTTTGTGGCTGATATGAACCTTGTTGATTTGTCTTTGGTTGGTGCTAAGTTTACGTGGTACGACCCGGGTTCTAAGGCTTCAAGGTTAGACCGTTTTCTTGTCTCGCCGGAAGCCTTGTCAGCTTTTGGTGTGTTAGAGCAGAGGGGCCTTCCAAGAGGAGTGTCGGATCACAGGCCGATGATTTTGGGGTTGGAGGTAGTTGATTGGGGACCAAAACCGGTTCGTTTTCGGAATGTTTGGCTTGAGCACAAGTCTTTCATGCCTACTTTTCGGATGCTTTGGGAGTCTTATGTTGTTGAGGGAGAGCCTGATTTTGTGCTTTGATCTAAAATGAGGAATTTGAGAAGGGACCTTCAAGTTTGGAATAAGGAGGTATTTGGTAAGATGGAGACAGAGGTAGCTGCCCTGGTTGTAAAGTTGGAGGGTTGGGATGAACTTCTGGATGTTAGATCGCTGTCGGGGGAGGAAAGGGAGAAGAGAGCTTTGTGTAGGGCTCAGTTGCTCCAGAAGCAAAGGTGGTTGGCGAAGGTCTGGAGCCAGAAAGACCGGTTTCGTTGGTTCAAAGGGGGTGACCGTTGCACTCGGTTCTTTCATTGCATTGCAAATTTCAGGGCCTCGAGGAATAGGGTGTCTCGGATCCGTGTAGGGCCAGGAATCGTTTCCACCCCGGGGGAGGTCAAGAGGGTGGCAGTGGATCATTTATCGGCCCGATTTTCAGTTGATCCGAGAATGTCAGTAAATTTACTAGACCTACCTTTTAGGACTATCTTGGCGGTTCAGGCAGAGTGTCTCCAAGCGGATTTTGGGGTGGAGGATATTTTGAGGGCGGTGAAGGGGTGTGGTGGGGAAAAGGCCCCAGGGCCAGATGGCTTTTCGATGAGGTTCTATCGGGAGTGTTGGGGTGTGATTGGGAGTGACGTTGTTAATTTTTTGTCTGCTTTCCCGGAGTCCGGGAAGTTAGGCAAAGGAATTAACTCGTCCTTTCTGACGTTAATTCCAAAATCTGTGGCAACTAGTAGTTTTGACGACTTTCGCCCGATCAGTCTAATTTCAGGCCCGTATAAGATATTGGCTAAATTGCTTGCCAATCGTCTGAAAAAGGTGCTTCCAGGTTTGATCAGTGATACCTAGAGTGGTTTTGTGGCAGGTAGGCAGTTGGTGGATGGGGTACTCATAGCTTCGGAATGGTTACATAAGCTGAGGGTTTCAAAGGAGGAAGTTATATTGTTGAAGCTTGATTTTGAGAAAGCTTACGATAAGGTTCATTGGGGGGTATATTGACCGTATTTTGGAAGTAATGGGCTTTGGAGGGAAGTGGCGAGGTTGGATGCAGGGTTGCTTTGAGCTTATGTTTCGGTCTTGATTAATGGGTCGCCTAGTGGTGATTTCCCAATTTCTAATGGCATTAGGCAAGGATGCTCGCTCTCCCATTTTTTTTTGTTTTTGCTTGCAGCAGAGGGTTTACACCAGCTTTTGGAGGACGGTAGGCGGTGTGGGTGCTTTAGCGGAGTAGAGATAGGGGTGTTTGGCTTGTCTCTGTCTCACCTCCAGTTCGCTGACGATACTTTGTTGTTTGTTAAAGGGTACTTGTCGAGTATTGCCTTTGTTAAAGACCTGTTGGAGCGCTTCCAAAAGGGTTCGGGACTCAAAATTAATTTCCATAAGTCAACGACAGTGATTCTGAATGAGGTCATGTGTTCTGCTGATGAAGTATCTAGGGTGCTTGGGTGTTAGGTGGGGTATCTTCCTATGAAGTACCTCGGTTTCTGGTTGGGAGCTAACTCAAGGAAAGTTGCTTCTTGGGATCCTGTTGTGGAGAAGTTCAAGAAGTCTTTGGGTCTGTGGAAACTCAAGAACCTGAACATGGTTGGTCGTATTGTGTTGGTAAAGTCAACTTTTTCTGCGATATCCATTTTTTATATGTCCCTTCTTAAAGCACCTAAGAAGGTAATTGCCACTTTAGAAGCTTGGCAGAGACGTTTCCTGTGGACTAACCCTTAAACAGGTAAAATCATCTGCAAAGTTAAGTGGAGCAAGGTGTGTAGAAGTAGGGAGGAAGGTGGCATTGGAATTAGGCGGTTAGAAGCAATGAACGTGAATTTGTTGGCTAAGTGGTGGTGGAGGTTTGCTTCAGAAGTGGACTCGCTGTGGAAGAGGGTTATTTGTGCCCTATATGGGTGGGATCCTGCTGATTGGGACCTTTCAAAGGTTGATAAACCTGGCTCTTCTTTCTTGGTTTCACATATTATTTTTCTGGCTTCAGACCCGTGTTTCTTGGAGCTTTTTGGGAACCAAGGAGTGCATTGGTTGTTAGGGAAGGGGGACAAGATTTCTTTTTGGGAGGATGTTTGGGTAGGAGATATCACTTTGCCTTACAGGTTTCCATCTTTGTATGTGGCATGCCCGGCTAAGTTTGCAAAGGTGGAACATTTTTGGTTTTTGGGACATTGGAGGGTAGGGCTCAGCCGTGACTTGGAGGCTTGGGAACAGGTCTCGGCCGAAGTACTAATGGACGTTCTAGAAGGGGTTCAGATCCGGGCCAAGAAGAGCGACACTCTTGTTTGGGTGAAGCAGCCGAAGGGCTTTTCGTTTGCTCATTCCTATTTCTCTTTGATTGGTTCGGGAGCACCGAGACGGGAAATAGGATGGCCTTCTATTCTTTGGGTGAAAGGCTCCCACCGAAGTTTTGTGTTTTTGTGTGGTTTGCGGCACATAGAGCGTTGCCAACTATGGAGTTCTTGGAAAGCAAGGGGTAAATGTTTCTCTTAACTGAATGCTCTGTTTATTTTGCAAGACTTCGTTTGAAAAGGTGGATCTCATGTTATTGCATTGCTTGTTCTCGTGGGAGATTTGGTGTAAACTGTTGGCTAGGTGGAGTTTGTTTGGCCCTATGCCTAGGACGGTTACAACTGTTTTGGTATGGTGGAAGGGTTTGGGCAACAGGAGGTGGTGGACAGGTTGGGTTCGGGTTGGTTATCTTACCTTGTGGCATATTTGGTTGGTCAGGAACGGCGTTGCTTTTAATTCAGTAATGGTTTCTGTGGATGAGGTATTAGCTAAGGTGAAGCATCATGCCTTTATCTTACTTTGGAGTTCGGGGTCGTTCCGTCAGGGTGTTTCTTTCAAGGAATGATCGAGAGCTCCTGCTCGATGTCTGAGGAGGGACGGCAAGGGAGGAAGTTCTTAAAGGCTGTCGTGAGCCTGTTGCCGGTCTTGTTGCCGGTTTTGTTTCTGTTTGCATTGTGGTTTTTACTGTCGCTTTTTGTTTTGTTTTGGTTGGATGATTCTGTTTTGTTTGGGTTTGCTCTTTGTAGCCGTTGTGGTTTGGGGGAAAGACTCTTGTTGTAAGGGTCGTTTTCTTTGCTTCGTTTCTATACTTTATAGAACGAATGCCTAATAAATCTTTTGCTTATCAAAAAAAAATCAATCAACTGCAATATATAAATTATACAAATTTCACCATCCTTGAATTATTGACATCTTTAGCGGGTCTTAAATGGAGACATTTCGGGGTTAACAGGTTAAAAAGAAGCTTGTTACCTCATTTTTTTTTTTGCATTTTTTTAATTATTTAACATTTTTTTATCTCTTTGGGCTAAAAAGTTTAGTCCTAACCAGATCATCTTTAGTCTACGTTAATTTTTATTTTCTCTTTCTATTCTTCTCCCAATACTGATAGAGAACAAATCTACTAGAAACTCCTTTTATCCTAAAAATTGTGAGAACCCATCCTACCACACACACCTAAGATCCAACATTCATCATGATGCCACATCATCACCCCAATTCCACCCAAAATACACGCCACTTTCATTATTTCTCACGCAAGTAAGGGCATAATTGTAATAGCATGGTGTCATATGGACAATTGTTCATTCTTTCTTGACCAATTCACGAATTTAATAATTCCCAATTCGTTTCAACTCCAATTAGCTTCAAACTTGCGCCAATATTTTTAGTTTTTCAAGGGCTATCTACTAAGTAGCATATTGAATATATTTTGAAGCACGAAAATAAAAAAGTTATATCTGACTGATAAAAATAATTTTGAGCATTGATAAATATCCACTAATAAAAGTTTTATATCGGGGTGATCAAATTAGTGCTAAAATATTGATAAAAACATGTACTAGGGTGATAAAAAACAAGTGATGAGGTGATAAAAATCATGTTCAATTTTGATAATAAGGGTCATAAACTAAAGTTTAGTGTTGATAACACTAGTGCTCAATGTTGATAAAAAAAACATGTGATGTCACGCCCCAATTTCAGTAAAACCGAACTCGGGACGCAAACGTTTAAAACAATTAAAAATTTTGAAACCTTTTAAATAAATCACTGTAAAACCACCAATTAGTTCATCAAAAGAATAATTTACAACTCAAAAGTACGTCCCACAACGGACAAAATACAAGTGTACGTCGCTAGACTCAAAAGTAAACCCGGACTCCCGCTCCTAGCTCTTCAAGCTTCGGAAGCTCACCTAGTCCAATCTGCGACCAGTACCTGTAGGAAAAGCAGCTAGGGGTGAGCGTTCGCTCACCACCACGGATAATAGACTGACTACAGCATACTTAGCAGACAATGCCGGTAACACCAACAACAACCCGACTAACACACACAATAGTTACTTTCCTCAACCGACTCAAAACTCGGACCCGTAATGGTGACTCGAAAAAACGATTGACGACTTCCTACAAAGACACGACAGATACCATGCAACATCCAAGATCATTAAGGATCGCACACCAAACAAGATCACAAAGGATCGCACTTCAATCAGCTGCTCAGTGCCGGTTGCTAACCGGCTGGGCTCGAGCCTGCACCACGCACTGTGTCGATCCCTGTCAGGCCCCAGGCGGTCGACCTGTTGGCGATATACCGAGCTACTTTTCCGATAGCTAGTCGGAAGGGGAGCAACCCTCCATCGCCTAAGAATGCTCAACCTGCCGATCCCTGTCAGGCCAGGCTAGCTAAAGAACGCTCGACTTTGCCGATCCCTGTCAGGCAAGCCAGCCAACCTCCGCGCAAACACAATCACAAACAAAGTTCAACAAACAGCAACAAGACCGGTTTAACACTCCACAGGCACTCATGGCCACCCAAGACACCAACGGTAAAACACGGGTTCAACAACCCCACGGGTACTCATGGCCACAAAGACACCAAAGGTAAAACACGGGTTCAACAACCCCACAGGCACTCATGGCCACCCAAGACACACAAACAGTAACTCACGGGCTCAACAACCCCACGGGCACTCATGGCCACCCAAGACTCCAACAGTAAAACACGGGCTCTCATGGCCACCCAAGACACAACCAGTAAAGTACGCGCTCTCATGGCCACCCAAGACTCCAACAGTAAAACACGGGCTCTCATGGCCACCCAAGACATAAACTAAACAATCAACCTCCGGGCATGGTCATATGCCTCCAGTAATTCTAATATCGATAAGTTCACTGCTCCTACAACACTACTAAGTGTCACATGCATATCTAATGTTCGATACGTTCCCGTATCATACGACACTACCTAGTGTCTCTTGCCTTCCTAATATTCGATAAACCTACTTAACCCACGACACCTCGGTGTCACATGCAATTCTACTGTTAACTTTCCCTAATCAGGGCCGAGATCCAGCTACTTTTCCCTACCTCGTATGCTTTCTCCAAAAGAGCACAAATAAGCTCCGGCGTGATCTCGGTCACTCGCCTAGCTTTCCCTTTCCTCAGTCAGCGGCACGATCTAAAAAGAACACAATTTTAAACGCTTTTAAGCTTGCATGCATAAACTGAAATTTAATAAACTTGACGCCCAAAAGTAACCCCGACAATGTCGATCACTCCCAAACTTCCCAATTACTCGACATTGTCGATAATGGACCCGGAAAAGCCCGATTCGCCCGACATGGCGAATCTGCCCGGGTTTTGGAAACGCCCTTCCGGGTCTCCGAAAATTCCCGTTTTCGTTTCTACGGTCTTAGAATAATTCAAGGGTTCCTATGCACTCGACGGAATCCAATTCCGACTTCCGAGTAATTCAATTAGCGTTTCAAGTTTCCAAACCCGTCAATTACAACTTTTACAATTTAATTCCAAATTTCGATCGGGATGTAGATTAATGATTCAGGGAACATCCTAAACCACCCGAACACGAAACCCGAGCACGTGGGCCCCACCCGACCAACCTTTGCCGTGGGTGGCTAGGGCTAAAATGGGCCCGGCCCACCATGGTGGTGGCCGGCCCTAGCTCCGGCCAGCCACCCCATTGCCGGTCGGCCACCCTACATGGTGGCCGGAGCTCCCCCCGAGCTCCCGGTCACCGGAAAACGTCCCTCTTCCCTTCAAAACGTATCCAAAACGTCTCCAACGATCCCCAATCCTCAATACAACCCTAAACTAATAGATTTACTCAAACCCTAACTTTCAAAATTAAGCAAAACGAAGATCGGATAGTAGCTCACCGTAGAGAATGTCGAGGTGAGCTTGAATCTTCTAACTTTGAGACGATCAAAGGGTTAGATGTTCGTGAATAGTGGCAAGACCCCCAAGCCCCTTCCATTTTCTCTCTTCTTCTCCTTCTCCTTCTCTCTCTAAAACTCTCCTTTTTTCTATTTTTTTCTATTTGTTTTCTCTTGTTTTGCCCCAAAAACCTACCACCACCACATATTTGACAAGTGTCAAGTGGGTCCCACACCTTTTTGGGAAAATATCTTCTAGAAATTTTCCAATCAGATTCGCGAAATTCGGACGTTTCGGGCCCCGAACGGGCACTTTTTCCAAGAAATTACGAAACTTCACGGGCTACAAGGAAACGGCTCAACTAAGACCGCTGCGACGACGGCTAAGATTTTTGGATCGAAAAAGGTCCTCGAATGGACCAAAACGTCGCTCGGTTGACTTTTGCAGCGACAAGTCAACATTTCCCAAATTGGTCAGAAAGTTGCCCTGAGTCCCCCGGAACTCACTTTGGTCGATATCGGGGTCAACTTAAGTCCGGTATGACCCTCGGGGTCAAATTTAGGTTCAATTAAGTGTCTGTCTTAAAAGTTGTAAATTTTCCTGTTTTTCGCAGGTTTGACTAGCGTTGACCGGGAGTGGTTATTACATGTGATGGGGTGATAAAATACATGTAATTTAGTGATAAACCTAGTGTTTATTGTTCACAAAACTAGTGTTCAAGGTTCATAAAAAATATGTAATGAGGTGATAAAAATCATGTTCAGTTTTGAAAAATGAGGTGATAAAACTAGTGTTCAGTGTTGATAAAACCATATATAGTGTTGATAAAAATTACTCATATATAATATATTTTTTAAAAAATCAGCTTCGAAATAAGTAAAAAATTCGTGCTTCAAAATATATTCATCACTGATCTTGATAGAAAGCCCTTGAAAAAAATAATATCGTAAATTTGAAGCCAATCGGAATTCAAACGAAGCAGGAATGATTAAATTAGTGAATTGGTAAAAAAAAGTAATATGATAGTTTTACTAAAAAGCCCCTACCACTTACCATAAAGTGTTGTGTTTTTGCAGTTAACAACTCAATCGCATCTCATGTTGGGTCTCGAGGTAGGGTTGGAGATGAACCACCTTGCAGCGGAAATTCAATGAAAACCAAGAGACGATTAAAACCATGAAACAACTTGCAAAGAATGGATTCACAAGAGAAAGATTCAGCACTATTTCTTACCAATACAAGAACACCGGTTAACGAATGATTGGCTTGAGTCTCCAAGACGCCTACATATCCACATGGGAATCAAAGCCACGTAGTTCTTCTCTTTGAGGACTCAACAACACAAAAAATGGAGTTGGGAGCTTGCCAAACCCGAAATTGCAAGGGAAGGGGGAGAGAAGTTGTGTTTCCTATTCTTGTCTTGTGTTTGTTATGTTGAAAAAAGATGACTTAAACATAAAAACCCCATACTTGTCCAACTAAAGGCATGGGACAAGCATGGTGACAAGTAAGGTGTCAATAGGACAAAGTATGGCAAGACAAGATTGGGTTAGGTGGTGAATCACCAACACCTTAATCCTTGTCTTGCTTACTTAGTACTAATTAATCAAAACTTGATTAATTAGTTCCATGGGCCTTGGTTGCATGGGCCTTTCATGGGCCTCTTGGAACATGGCCCGTGGTTATTTCCAACGAGGTCCCGTGATTTTCTCATCGCCTCCAAGCCTTCCATACCGGAAATGTCCAACATTATCCGACGCGATCAATATCAAGACTCCAAGCCTTATCTCGATCCGTAAAGTCCTATTCACATACGGGCACATGATCCAAAATCCAGTTTTGGTCATGTCCCGAGACAACTCCCTTTTGGCCATTCTCCATAAATGTGTCAATGAGTTTCTTCCTCCGGTGTGACCCTTAGGTTTATGCATGTCAATAGATCAACGTAAAATCCCATTTTACTTGATCCTATTTAAGTGGCAACTAACGAGACTTTAGTATTGCCTGACACTACATTACGAATCGACCCTGTCGATTCTAACCTTTCCGTCGTCCCTGTCATTATCCTTTTATCTCCGATATCCAGATTGAGATAAGGCATAGAGTCGTCATCCTTATTATTCTCAATCACTGTTCCTTGATATTTGAGATGACTGAATATATGATACCCTGTATCATGTGCATGACCATGCTGTTCTTTCAGTCAGTCTCGATCAAGCGGCCGAGAACCGATATCTTTCTCATACCTCAGTATGAGGGATAAATCCCTTAGTCGTCTTTCGTGTCACTCATGTAGCCCATCCCCAAGCGAATCCTGGCCGTTATGGAAGCCCTGTTACGGACAACGTTAAGCTCAGGTCAAACTCAGTTGTTGACTACATAGCGATCACAAAGACTCCTTGGTCTAAGGATACATGACAAGCCACGACAATGAAAATGTTCATGACATGATCTATGGCATATATTCATGTCGGGTCGTCCCATATCATGTCCCACATGATATCTATGATCAGACTCCGGAATCCCATTCCAATGACTAACAGAACGTAAGCCATAAAGAGTCATCTTTCATACTAGTCGCTTCTAGTGAAGCTTTGTTGAGTAGGGACCCATCGAGTGTGATCTATCTCGATCTATGGTTCTATTCGCATGGTGGGCATAGATCAGAGCACACATCGATATATTACTCCAACACATAAGTAATATAAAGTCGCTTTAATTTTATTGCTAACGATGATATATACATCTGGATATTTAGGATTGAACTACGGGCACTAAGACTAACAATCTCCCATTTGCCCTAGTTCCAATCTAAACTCCAATATGTCCCCATCGACTTTACATGTATAACATGTTTAGGCAGCGACACTGCCTTAGTCAAAGGGTTGGCTATGTTATCATATGTTGCAATATAGGTTATCTTCACTTCACCTCAGTTCAGTATTTCTTTGATTAGGTGGATACGCTATAGTACATGTTTGGATTTGTTATGCGATCTGGGATTTTAGCTTGCGCTATGGCCCTTGTGTTGTCGCAAAATGGATTCACCGGGCTGGATGAGTTTTTAATTACACCCAACCCTGCCGTGAATTTCCAAATCCACATAGCCTCCTTAGCTGCCTCTGCAGCATCCATGTACTTGGCCTATATCATAGATTCGGCAATGGTATCTTGCTTTACGCTCTCCCAGCTAAAGCTCTGTCATTCAGCATAAACACATATCCTGACTGACTTCTAAAGTCATCTTGATTTGTCTTGGAAAACTAGCGTCTACTCATCCTTCGACGACTAGTTCAGCATCATCTTTCCCCCGGGTTAGAATGATGTCTACTGGTACAACATAAGGCTTACGAGACGCCCGGTCTCATACATGTAATGGCATATATGATCGATCCTGCCCCCAGGCGCATAGGATTCTCATCATCCTTTTCTGCTCATCACGTGTCTTAGGACACTGAGTCTTGCTGAGATGAATGCCATGACTAGTGGGTAATAGTCCTTTCTTTGAATCGAGCATTAAGAACCTACTCAATGCCTTGTTCACATAGGTTCCCTGACTTAAATCCATTACCCTCTTGGTGCGATCTTTACATATCTTAATCCTTAAGATATAAGAAGCATCGCCTAAGTCCTTTATTGAAAAACATTTCCTCAACCAAGCTTTAGTCTCGTGCAAGGTTGGGATGTCGTTTTCAATGAGAACCAGAAAGGTAATCTTGCTCCCACTATCCTTCTTATAAACGCAAGATTCATCCTCGTTCTTGATTAAGCCAAATCCAATTACAGCTTCATCAAAACGAAGGATCCAACTCCGAGAAGTTCGTTTCAATCCATAAATGGATTTCAACAACTTATAAATCTTTCCCTTATTCTTCGGATCATCAAAACCTTTGGGCCGAGACATACAAACATACTCAGTCAAATTTCCATTTAGGAAAGCGGTTTTGACATCCACTTGCCATATCTCGTAATTATGATACGCAGTTATGTCAAGAAGAATTTGGATCGATTTTGACCATAGCCACTAGGGAGAAGGTTTCCTCATAGTCAATCCATTGGATCTGCCTATAACCTTTCGCCACCAGTTGAGCTTTGTAGGTCCGAGGGTTGCCGTCCATGTCCATCTTCACCTTGAAGATCTATTTGCATCCGATGGTCCTCACACCATTGATGGGATCAATCGGTTCCCAGACTCAGTTGTCCGACATGGATTGCATTTCCTCCCTCATGGCTCCCAGCCATAACTCGGAGTCGGGCCCATCCACGACTTCTTCAAAGGTGGCTGGATCATTGTGATCCACCATGACTTCATTGTCACCTCCGGATACCATATCTTGGAGGTGGAAGATTGATCCTTTCAAATCGCCTTGGGCCTTCCGGAATTGTAACAGGAATTGGTTCTTACTCTACGACAATCTCTGGCTCCTTTCTACTGGGTTGTCAATTGGTTTATACAGATATGTACCATCCTGAATTTCTTGGAGATGCACAATCCTCCCAATTACGTCTTTGGAAACAAAACTCCTTTTCCATAAAGACCCCACCCCAAGCGGCGAACACCATGTTCTCATTGGGATTGTAGAAGTAGTATCCCCTTGTTGCTTTGTGATACCACACGAAGGTGCATATCTCAGATCTTAGTTCGAGCTTAATCGAAACAAAATGTTTCACATAAGCCTCGCAACCACAAATCTCTAGGAAGGACAAAGCGGGCATCATCCCGTACCATTTTTAAAATGGTGTCCCTTCCACACCCTTCGTCGAAGCCCGATTCACTATGAATCCAGTCGTCTCTAGAGCATAACCCAAGAAAGAGATTAGGAGATCAGTGCAACTAATCATGGAACGTACCACTGTCTAACAATGTCCGATTTCTCCATTTGGCTACACCTTTCAACTACAGTGTCCCAGAAGGAGTCCATTCCAAAAGGATCCCATTCTCTTTTAGATGATCTAATAACTCTGTGGTCAAGTATTTTCCACCTCGATCCAATCAAAGTGCCTTAATACCTTTGTCGAGCTGGTTTTCTACTTTAGTCTTAAATTCTTTGAATTTATCAAAAGCTTCAGACTTATGTCTCACCGAATAGACATAACCATATTTACTGTAATCATCAGTAAATGTGATAAAGTAGCTAAAACCCCTCCTGGCAAGTGAACTTATTGGTCTACACACATTCGAGTGTAACAGCCCCAATATTTCACCCGCCCTTTCATCGCGATCGATAAAGGGCACTTTAGTCATTTTTCCCATCAAACAAACCTTGCACCTATCGATCGAATGGAATTCGAATGAACCTGAAAGCCCACACTTCTGAAGTGCTAATAGGCGCTTCTTGTTTATGCGGCCCAAATTACAGTGCCATAACAGAGTTAGGTTTAAATCGTTGGATTTAGACCTCTTGGTATTAACGTAATATATAGAACTTGAGGCATTGTTACCCATATCTAATATGTACAATCCTCCAACCAAGTCAGTACTGGTATAAAACATATCATTGCATAGAACATTGAAAACTCCATTTCCAATATTAACATTATATCCTTCAGTGTCAAACATGGATACAGATATAATATTCCTACTAAAATTAGGTATGCAATATACATTATACAATATTAAGACAAGGCCACTTGGAAAAGCAAGACTCATGGATCATACAACAGTTGCCACAACTCTGAGGTCCACTTCGTGCTTTCCAAACCTTTCCTACTTTCAGCCACCATATATTAGTGCATGTGTGAGATTAAGTCCTGTTATCTAATACCCATGAATCTTTGGAAGTAGAGAGATGTAGCTCTATAGAGTTAATACCGGATGAAGGCACGGTCCCACCGCCCTTCCTTAGATCATCCAGGTTTCCTGATGAAGGCGCAGTCCTACTGCCCTTCTTCAGATCATCCAAGCTATTTGATGAAGGCGCAGTCCCACTGCCCTTCTTCAGATCAGCCGTGAACTTCCTGTAATCCCGGTTCCAATGACCAAGCTGTTGGTAGTAGAAGCAGACATTCTCAGGTGTCTCATCTTTCCAGCCAAGTGCGCATGGGCCCCGCCCTTGCCACTTCCAATTCTCTTGTTGACCATCAGAATATCCTTGGATCCCAGATCCCTGATATAATCTTCTCAGCAGTTAATGACACTTCATGTAACTCTAATATGGTCTTAGAGACAGCCTTGTCAAGGACATATTTTTTGCGTTCAGACTTGAGGACTATCCTCAAAAGTCTGTACCAGTCCAAATAGTTTATCCCATTTAGCTTGATCCTGTCAAGAATGGTTTTTAATGACAAACTATTAATGTTCGCTGAATTTTCCATTTTATATACAACAGATAAAATTCAATCAGTAAACTGAATAAATTTTATGAAGATCAAGCTTAAACACCAACAATCGATTCTAAACCTTTAGAATCTGAAACCAAGATCCTTGATTCACTCGATTAAGTTGAACTAATGCTCACGACTTAATCGAGCTATGTAGGTAGGACTCCATCCAATCACATCCAATGTGACTCTTGGCTAGGGTATGTACTTATGTACACGGCTTACCCTATCTGTTACCCTAGCTCAACCTCAGGCTGAGAATCGTAGTCGGGTCCACCAATTTTCAACTATGGCCCGTCACTATGTAGGTGCTCCGCTAATGCGCACGACACCCACATATGTCGTCCAAACCTACTACCCCGCTTTCCTATGGATGCACCGCTTATGCGCACGACACCCATAGAACGGGGATGTAGTAAGGTGTTGATAATTGGGAGGTATCGGACATGACCTGTTTTTACTTGTCTGGTTCTGTTTAAAACTTTGACACATCCTAGATGGGATGAGCACATCAACTACATTCCAAATGCAATGATGCCTCAAATTACATCCAATGTAATTCTTCCTTCGAACCCGTCAACTACATCCAATGTAGTGATGATTCTAAGGGCTCACACACAAGGATTAAAATTCCAATTTTATCTTTGCATGTGAGGTGATATGCTCGGTAAATAAAGTTAAGCATCCAATTCTAAAACACATAGAATTAATCATGCATAAACTAAACCAATCATAAAGCGATAAATGTGCACATAATAGCCCCCTAAACTAACTCCCACTAGCTTCTTGAGCTCCATCAACTCCATGCCGATGTCAACACCCGAAAAGCCACCAAATGACCTTTTTGCACTTTCTTCGTCTTGAGCAAAAAAATAAAATTTAATACACGACTCGCAGGTCGGGAATAAATAAATATTACAAACAAGTGGTTCGACGACCACACCTTTAAAGAATAATTACACGCTAACTCTAACGGCTGGCAGGTTGTGAAAAGAGATAAATAATTAAATCGAGCTCGGGGTTATTATGTACACCATGCCAACATCACATCACACATCGTGTTATCAAACAATCATGTTATCAAACATCATGTAATTTTTGATGCTCGGTTTATCGAGACCGTTCAAAAATGAAACTTTTGAACATTTGTTCTTCGAGTTCGTCATGACGGTTCCAAACTCGGCATAACTAACAAAACGGTTTAGCCTTGGCATATCAACCATCCAATGGTGATACTTGGCCTAGCTCCGTCCAACGGAGCCCCGTTCGGTCCCGGTTTCGGCTCCCCGAGAGTCCCGCTCCCGAGACCCGAAAAATCAAATTTTTTTGTTTGGTTCATTTAGGATTTGAACGGTTTCGATAAACCGAGCATCAAAATTTTTCGAAACTTGGCTATTAAATAAAACCGGAAAATCACATGACGTTTGATAACGTGCTTGTTTGATAACATGATGTGTGATGTGATGTTGGCATGGTGTACATAATAGCCCCGATCTCGTTTTAATTATTTATATCTTTTCACGGCATACGAGTTGTTAGAGTTAGCATGTAAATTTTTTTTCGAGGTGTGGTTGTCAAACCAATTATTTGTAATATTTATTCATTCCCAGACCTGCGAGTCGTGTATTAAGTTGTAATATTTTGCTTAACACGAAGAAAGGAGAAAATGTCATTTGGTGGATTTTCGGGTGTTGACATCGACTTGGAGTTGGTGGAGGTCAAGAAGCTAGTGGGAGTTAGTTTAAGGGGCTGTTATGTACACATTTATCGCTTTATACTTGGTTTATTTTATGCATGATTAATTCTATGTGTTGGATTAGAATTGCATGCTAAACTTTTTTTACCGAGCATATCACCTCACATGCAAAGATAAAATTGGAATTTTAATCCTTGTGTGTGAGCCCTTAGAATCATCACTACATTGGATGTAGTTAACGGGTTCGAAGGAAGAATTACATTGGATGTAATTTGAGGCATCATTGCATTTGGAATGTAGTTGATGTGCTCATCCCATCTAGGATGTGTCAAAGTTTTAAACAGAACCGGACAAGTGAAAACGGGTCATGTCCGATACCTCCCAAATATCAACACCTTACTGCCTCTCCGTTCTATGGGTGTCGTGCGCATTAGCGGAGCATCCATGAGAAAGCGGGGTAGTAGGTATGGACGACGTATGTGGGTGTCGTGCGCATTAGCGGAACACCTACATAGTGACGGGCCATAGTTGAAAATTGGTGGACCCGACTACGATTCTCAACTTGAGGTTGAGCTTGGGTAACAGATAGGGTAAGCTGTGTAGATAAGTACATACCCTAGCCAAGAGTCACATTGGATGTGATTGGATGGAATCCTACTGACATAGCTCGATTAAGTAGTGAGCATTAGTTCAGCTTAATCGAGTGAATCAAGGATCTTGGTTTCAGATTCTAAAGGCTTAGAATCAATTGTTGGTGTTTAAGCTTGATCATCATAAAATTTATTCAGTTTACTGATCGAATTTTATATGTTTTAGATCAAACGGAAAATTCAGCGAACATTGATAGTTTGTCATTAAAACCATTCTTGATAGGGTCAAGGTGAATGGGACAAACTATTTGGACTGATATAGAATTTTGAGCATAGTCCTCAAGTCTGAACGCAAAGAATATGTCCTTGACAAGGCTATCCCACATGTCCAGAAAATGAAGGGGCATCTCGAACGTCTTAATGGACTATAGTCTTAAGATAGAGTCAGAGATGGCAGCAGATAGGTTTCTACGCTCCCTTCCTCGTACGTAGGTTGAGTTCATCATGAACTATCACATGAACGATATGGACATGACCATATCAGAGTTACATGCGGTGTTTGTAACTGTTGGGAAGAATATAAGGGATCTGGGATCCAAGGATATTTGGATGGTCAGAAAGGGATCCAGTTTCAATAAGGAAACTAATAGTGGCAAGGGAAAGGCCCCTGCGTACTTGGCATGAAAGATGAGACACTTGATCGCTCCTAACCCTCCTAGTATCGGCGTCCTTAAGGAAGGCTAAGGAGGATGAGAATGTCTGCTTCAATTGCAGAAGCTTGGTCAACGAAAAGGGATTGCGGGCAAAACCAGGATGATGTGAAGAAGGGCAGTGGGACTGCGCCTTCATCAGGTGTTAACTCTATAGATCTACATCTCTCTACTTTCAAGATTCATGGTATTGGATACCTGGGATGAATCTCAAATATGCACTGACGTGTAATGGCTGGAAAGTAGGAGAAGCTTGAAAAACATGAAGTGGACCTCAGAGTTGTAGAAACTTCTATAGGAACCATAAGATTTGTTTTGTCAAGAGGCCTAGTTTTGTGCTACATAATATATAGGGTAAACTACGAATGCATACCCTTAAGTATGCACGTTTAACCGATGAATACCCTGAAGTTCAAAGTTAACTGATGCATACCCTGAAGTTTCATGCATTAACCTAGAACCCCTTCCATCAGTCAGATCTGTTAGTTTACTGTTCATTTTTTCAAAAATACCCAAACTACCCCAAACTACATATTAATATTACACAATCTGCCATTACTTTTCTTTAACTATTTTTTTTCTTTATTTGTTTTATCTTTCTTTTTGATTTTTTTAAAAATCAATTTAATTTTAAAAAAATCAGTTTTATGTATAAGAAAATAAATTTATTATTAAAAAACAATTTTGTTTATAAAAAACAATTTCATTTTTATATATTTTCTTTCTTTTTATTTTTAATTCATTTTACAATATTGTTTTTTCAGTTTATTTTTTTAATTCAGATTTTAATTCAATTTCAAATTTTATTTATTCTAAATTCAGGTTTGATTATTTTTTGGTTAAATTCAGATTTTTATAAAATTCAGCCCCAAAATCTGTGTTCTTCCCGTCCATCCCCAAAACCAAAACTAAATTCAGCTCAAAATTCATATTTGAATCTACATCTCCTTCAAATCAACTGAGCAATTTCATTCCATCCCTAAAATCAGCCCCAATTTCATACCATAGATTCAGCCCAGATTCAACAAAAAAAAAAACAAAGAGGAGCTTCGCCGACAATGGCAATGCTCCGGCGAAGTCAAGGAGGAGAAGAACCCTATTTTTCGCTACAAGAAGAAGTGTTTCCCCTAAATCACGTCGTCGGAGATCGTGAACGCAGCGACGGTGCTATTGTCTTCGCAATGGAGAAAGTTTTTCTTTTTTTGAGAAACAGAGAGAGAATTGGTACGAAAAGTTTAAAAGATTAGGAAGAGGAGAGAGAAAGAAGTGTTGGGAAGTGTAAAAAGTATGGTTAGTAAATAGACAGACTTTGGGAAGTGGAAATGGAGTGAATTGAAAAGACTAGTAAGAAAAAGGTAAAAAAATATATATTGTTTAATAAGGAAAGACTAATATTATACTAATTGTTATCTTTCCCCTTTGTCTTCTTTATGGAGTTCATTCTCAAATTTCATCTTTCTTTCTCAATCTTTCATTTTCAGATTTTGCTCTTACAGGTGACTTGAAGCCATGAGAATCGTGTAATATAGTCGTTGTGTGTATGGAATTATGGATGAAAATGAAATAGACCTGAAAACATGAAAAATAGAAAGGAAGAACATATATAGGCCATCCAGGTCCGGTTATAACCACGGCAACCCACCCGGGTAACTCCGGTAGTACTAATTCTATACTGGACCCCGGACTGGAATCCGGCGGTAACTACGCCGGTAGTGCCGGTAGCGGCCGGTGCGGGACGGGTCGCCGGTTTCTGGTTAAATTTTAGCACCCCTAGATTAGGTTAGAAATAATAGTTTTATTTTTAAACTATTAATTATTATTTATATAATTATTTTTTAAATTTAATTTAATAAAAATCAGGAGAGGGGGAAACTAAGGGCATTTTAGACATTTTTAAAAAAGTTAACAGAAAATGGATGGACTGACTGACGGAAGGGGTTCTGGGTTAATACATGAGACTTCAGGGTATGCATCAGTTAACTTTAAACTTTAGGGTATTCATCGGTTAAACGTGCATACTTAAGGGTATGCATTTGTTTTTTTTTTTGGATAAGCGCTTAGAATTTTATTCAATGGTCGTTCTCCAAGGAGGAGAAAGCCCTAAAAGAAAACACACCACGATTACAAAAGTCCCTAAAAAGAGAAACAGGGAACAAAACCCTTAACAAAAAACAACCAGAAATCATCCAGTCACAAACAACCTCCTAGACTTCTTCCTCAGACACCCAGAAGGATCCACCTGCCAATTATAGTACGAGTGATCCGACCTGATAGAATTGGAAGCCCACAGAATCCCAAATGAAGTATTCTGTATCTTCCCAAACACAATGTCAGCACACTCCATCACACCGTTAAAAACCACATCATTTCTATGCAACCAAACATGCCAGAAAACAACATATCCAACCCTCACCCAATGCCTCCACCACCCAACTCGCCCAAAAACCCTTCCAAGATAATATGCACTCAGCAACAGTTCTTGGAGAAACCCAAGCAACACCCCACCAAGAAAACACCTTGCACCACACGAACCATATAAGTTCACAATGGATGAACATGTGGTTTAGTTCCTCCATTCCCAGTCTACAGATCCTGCAATACATATCATTCAAGGTTACAGGCACCCCACGGGCTTCCAAGAAAACAGATGTTGGTAGAGTCGACCACGCCGCTAGCCACACTAGCATAGAATATTTGGGAGGAATACCCTTCACCCACAAGATCGAGGCCCAGTCCAAGGCCGGGGCGTGCCCATCACCTGAAAGAATAGAGTAACATCTCGAAACTGAAAAACCCTCAACATGTTTCTTCCATAAAATCCGGTCCTCCAGTTCCGGCACCACAGACACCCGAGAAATAAGCAACAAAAGTGCATTCCTCTCATCTTTCTCCCAATCCCATAGTCTCCGGCGAGTCGAAATAACCCAACTCCCATTTCTCCAATACTCGACCACCAGACTGTTTTTGTTCTCCACTGCAGCATAAAACAAGGGGAACCTGTGACGGAGAGGAACATCCCCAAACCAAGGATCATCCCAAAAGCGGACCCTTGTACCGCTACCCACTGTCCATAGGAGGCCCTGGTTACCAAATAAAGCTCTACAAATCGGGTCAGAGGCAAGACCAATAATATGATGGAAAAGAAATAAACTACCTCTCCGGTCCAAAATAGTCAAATCCCATTCCATAGCTGACCACCCCATTCTAATACAAATCACCAATTTCCACAGTGAGTCAGGTTCCGAGGCAAACGTCCAAAACCACTTAGCCAACAAGGACGTATTCATATCCCCCAATCTCCTTAGACCGAGCCCCCCTTTGCCTTTGGTCTACAAACTCGGCTCCAACTAACTTTAAGAAAACTTTTCCCAGAGTTATAATATTTCCACAGAAAATTGCGTTGACATGCTTCAAGTAATTTTATAACAGCTTTTGGTGCACGTAACAGAGACATATAAAATAGAGGGAGACCTGAAAGAGTACTTTGGATCAGCACCACACGCCCAGCAGTAGATAAAAACTTAGTACTCCACACTGCCAAGGATTGTCTGTACTTCTGAATTATTGTATCCCAAGTGGCTATCCTTCTCGGGGATGCACCCAAACTAAACCCCAGATAAGGCATAGGGAGAGTACCACTCGAGCAGTCCAAACATGCCTCCACCTGCTCACTAGACAGTCCATTACCATTCAGAATAATCGCCTTGGATTTAGCAAAGTTGATCCTTAAACCTGAAACCTGCTGAAAAAATACCAGAGTTTGCTTCACATGAGTTAGATCAACCAAATCACCTCTCAAGAATAAAAGAGTAACATCGGCGAATTGAAGGTGGGATAAAGACAAGCCGTTTCCCACATCCAATCCCCTAAACCGGCCAATAGCTATGTCGTGCTTAATAAATCTGTGAAGACCTTCAGCATCTAATAAGAACAGGAAAGGAGAAATTGGGCAACCCTGACGAATTTTGTTCACCATCTTAAACTCCCGGCTTGGAACCCCATTCACCAAAATAGAAAGATGAGCTTGAAAAAGACCTCTCATCCACCTCCTCCACCGAACACCAAAGCACATCTGCTCCGTAACTTCATCCAAATACTCCAAATTCAACATGTCATACGCCTTTTCAAAATCAAGTTTCAAAAGTACAGCCTCAATATTCGACCTCTTGACCATATGAATCACCTTAGATGCTACCAAGACCCCATCCACGAGCTGCCTACCCGCTACAAAGGCACTCTGAGTATCACTCACAAGATTATCAATAACCTGCTTCAATTGGTTTACCAACACTTTGGCAACAATTTTATAGGGGCCGGATATCAAATTTATTGGCCGAAATTCACTCAACAATTCAGCTTGATCATGTTTAGGTATTAATGTAACAAAGGTCGAATTCAAACCCTTACCCATATTACCGGTGGCGAAAAATTCATCAATGAAGCGCTTTACATCAAGCTGAATAATGCTCCAAGCCACCTTAAAGAACTTCATTATAAAATCGTCCGGGTCGGGGGATTTTTTGCTACCACAGGCATCAATTGCGGACTTGACCTCCTCCAAAGAACACGGACCCTCCATATCAATAGCCTGCACGAGAGTAAGGGTATGAAACGGCAGGGTAGGTAACCGAATTCGATATTCTGACCTGTTAGAAAACCGGGCCTCAAAATGTTGAGCAGCCGCTTCTTTCATCTCCGACGGCACTGTTATTAGACCAGAGGCTCCACGAAACTGAGATATTTTGTTCCTATGGGCTCTAAAATTAGCAACCCGATGGAAGAAACGAGAACACCGATGCCCACCTCGGAACCACTTAACTCTGGACTTCTGTCTCCAAATCTTTGCCTGCAACTTTCTCTTCTGAATTAAAAGAGCTGTGTACTAGGCCCGGTCTAACTGTTCAAGCCCCATTAAGTCACGGTCCTCCTGCAACTTATCCAACCCATCAATCAAGGCAATCAAGGACCGCAGCCCCTCAATGTCCTTATCAATTATACCAAAAACCTCCTTTTTCCAAACCTGTAAATCATGCCTCAACGCCTTCAGTTTCGACCATAACGTAAAAGAAGCTGATTCATAAGTGGGGTACGAGTTCCACAATTCAGAAACTGTTGGGAGGAAATTCTCATGCTTAGTCCAAGCATTTAAAAACTTTAGAGGGCGAGGGCCCCAATTAACAACTTCCTCTTGTAACACAATCGGTCTATGGTCCGAGATATCACGAGGCTTACTTAACTGTTTCAACGGCCCAAATGTCGTAATAAATTCTGGAGATACAAGGAAACGGTCTAGCCGGGACGCCTTAGACTCCCTTCCATACCCGACCATGGGTAGATCAATATGCCCAGAACTGGAGACAAAATCCTGAAACGCCCTTATATCTGATCTAGAAGAGTGACTGTTCCGTCTCTCCGTACCAGTCAAAACAGCATTAAAGTCCCCTCCGATCACCGAGTTCTCAGTCACCCGAGAAACAACATCTACCAACTCTGCCCATAGCGCCCTCCTGGCCAACAAAGTAGATGGGGCATACACATTGACAAACAAAAACTCAGTATCAGAATAAGGGTATGCATTTGTAGTTTACCCTAATGTATATTGCATACCTACTTTTAGTAGGAAAGTTATATATGTGTCCATGTTAGACAAGGAAGGATATAATTTTGATTTTCAATATTCTAAGCAATGGAATGTTTGATGTTAGTACTAGCATTGTTGTAAGAACCGCTCCCAGTCGATCCCGGTCGAACCGGTGACTTTTAAGACAAGGTTGACTTTCTACCGGAAAAGTCAACTGAGGACTCGGGAAGTCACTCGGGACTTTTCCGGAGCCCAAAAATCTTAGCCGTCATCACGGTTGCCTTAGTTGGGCCGTTTCCATTCATTTAAGTATAATATCGAATGAAGTCAAATTTGGTCAAAATCGAGCTTTTTATCGAGTCCTTACATTTAAATTTGGACTGCTGGATTTTTAAATGGAAGAGAGTGGTCCTTCCTATGCCAAGTGTCACTAATGGCTTGGAGGGAAGGAAAGAGGCTCAAAAGTCATCTCTACCCTCACTAGTTGTCCACAAAAGGGATAAGAACTAAAGGGTTTTTGGTCTTTTACACCTCTAGGTCTTTTTAAAGTATTAGATGACACAAAATCAGCTCACACCTTAGTGTTGCAGCCGAAAATCACAAGGGAGAGAGCAAGAGAGAAGCTCATTTCTTGAGGAAGAAGATAATGAAGAAAGTTTGGATTTTGGAGCTAGTTCTTCATCCTTTTGACTCCATTTTGCTTCCCTCTCCTTCATCTCATCATCCTAAAGGTATGGATGCCCTCAACTCTTCATTTCATCTACTCTCAACTCTTAGGTTTTGTGGGTTTTGGCTTGAAATTGATGAACTAGCCTTATGTTTGTCTATTGGAGAAGAAGTAGTGAAGTAGGATGTTGAGATGATACTTTTGTTGAAGTTTGATGAACATTTTGGAACTTTTGATTTGATTGTGATTTGGAGAATCATTGGAAACTTATTTGGTTGTTGATTCCTACCATGGATAAAGGAGCTTTGATGGTATTTGATGGTTTTGGGAGCTGGAAATGGTTGAAAATGGAGTTTGATGGTGGATTTTTGGAGAAAAGGAGCTGGAGGTTGAAGAAGGGCGGAACTGCCCTGGAGCGTCACGGATCCGTGACGGATCCCGTGACGGAGACCGTGAAAGCACACGTCACGGCTCCGTGACGTCTTCCGTGAGGGTCGGTGTCACGACTCCATGACCGTGTCCGTGACCGACCAGTTCAGAGGGGTTTTTGAGGGTTTTTTCCCCGTTTTGATCTTGGTTAGGAGCTGAACTTTGGAGGGGTTTTGGGAACCTTTTGTTTCTGTTAAGTAGAGTCTAATTAGAGTTTTTTTTTGTGATCAAAGACCACAAGACCTTGAAGAACGAAGACCTTGAAGAAAGTAGACCTTGGTAGTACCCGTGTGAAGGACGGTGTGGTGACCCTCGCTTGTGACAATAGAGTGTTGAGAGGAAGACCACGGGGTATGGAAAATATTAACTTCTCATTTAAATAACGCTTAGTATGCATGTTAGGTTAATAAAATTGGAAAGGTCCTAGAATTGCTTATAGGATGCGAATAACTAGAATAATCGATTTTCAATTACTAATAAATGGATGAGTCTAGTATGCATGTTTAGGATGACGACTATTTGTGAAGCTTGCTTTAAATACTTGGGAATTGATTTACTGGTAGAGAGGCTGTGAAGAGCTCTCGGATTAGTTGTGTGCTAGGTTTTCACATGTTTGTTTACTTGGTTGCTAGTATTAGGACATTTAAGAGTCTAATGGAACTAGATTGAATGCATGCCTGATTGTTCTTAGTTTTACTTGAATGCTTGATTGTTCATTATTTACTTGAGTGATGATTAATTGTTGATTGAACGGATGATCGAGTATGACTGGTTGTGCCGGGCGGCACAATCAGGTGATCGATGTACCGTGGTTCGTGACAGGTAAGTATACGGTAAGTACGGGATGATATTGGATGCCTTCTTTGTGATGAACGTGTGTACTTCTAAGATTGAGGATTAAGTGAACGTCTTGGGTGTATTGTGGTGAAAGTGTGATTCGATGAGTGTTGGTTGATGGACGCGTTATTTGATGTTTCCTTTATTCTTATTCCTGAATGATAATGCTTGTTCCCTTATTTTATTCCTGAATGTTAATGCATGTTCCCTTTATTCTTATTCTTGTAATGTATGCTCTGTTAGGACTCGATGTCGTAGACATGTTAAACACAAAATGCAGCGGAAGATTAACCACGAATCAATCGAGATGAGTCTACCAAATATGAAAAACAAGTCTGAAAATTCAGCAAAGGTATATGAACATCACCTTTGCAAGTGCCTCATCTTGAAGCTGGTATATCTCGCAAACGAACCGTTGAAACTCAAATCCCTTTGGTCAGATTGAAGTCCCATATGTGTAGAACGTTCACTCCAAAAATCAGCTTCATCGGACATCGGATGAACCTCCGATCGATCTCTTGAAAGTGACTGGTCGGACAAAACTGTGCTGAAAATCAGCACCCTCTACTTCTCCGAAATTGGTTCAATAACACCCAACTTTGAATGGCTTGAGCCCCTTGGACGCCTACGTATCCTTAACGGAATCAAAGCCAACGTAGTTCTTGAGTTTGATGACTCAAGAACATAAAAGACCAGCCTTGAAGCTTGGAGGGAGTTTGGCCAAGGTAGAGGAAGAAGAAGAAGACTCTCTCTAATTCTCTACACTTGCATGTTATGTCATCCAACCTATCTTGCATGCTTAGTTAAGTGGAATCACTTAACTCTCTACTTGAGACAAGTGTCCATGCCAAAATGCTAGGTGGAACTAATAAACAACCTAGTTTATTAGTTTACTGGAAATTGGGTCCCACCCAATTTTGGTCAACAAGACTAATAGTCATCTAATGACTTGAGTCCTTGTTGGGCCTAGCCTATATGGGCCGGCCATGGGCCTCTCCAAGAGAGCCCATGCCGAGCCCAATATGCTAGCCGGTCCACTATGGCGATCCCCGCCACAATTCCCTCCAACTTAGGTTCGTCATGTTCTTATCGAGTATCAAACTGTCGGTGTGACCCTTAGGTCTATGCATGTCGGTAAGATCAACGTAAAATCCCATTTTACTTGATCTTACCAAAGTGGCGACTGACGAGACTCAGTATAGCCCGACCCTGCATAACGAATCGCGCCCTGTCGATTCTGACCTTTCAGCCGTCCTTGTCATTATCCATTTATCACCGATATCCGGATTGAGATAAGGCACAGAGCCGTCATCCTTATTATCCTCAATCCATGTTCCTTGATATGTGAGATGACTGACCTTATGATACCCAGTATCATGTGCATGGCCATGCTTTCTTGTCAGTCACTCTCGATCAAGCGGCCGTGAACAGATATCTTTCCCATACCGTAGTATGAGGGATAAATCCCTTAGCCGTCTATCATGTCACTCATGCAGTCATTCCCCAAGCCAATCCTGGCCTTTATGGAAGCCCAGTCACGGTGCAACGTTGGGCTTTCAGGTCAAACTTAGTTGTTTACTGCATAGCAATCATATAGACTCCTCGGTCTAAGGATACCTGACAAGCTACGACTCTGAACATGTTCATGACTTAATCTATGGAACATATTCAGGTCGGGTCGTCCAACATCATGTCCCACATGATGTTTATGATCAGACTCCGGAACCCTTTCCTATGGCTAATAGAACGTAAGCCCTCAAGACTCATATCTCATACTAGTCGCTTCCAGCGAAGACTATTGACTAGGGACCTCATCGAGTGTGATCCATCCTGATCTATGGTTCTATTCGCATGGTGGGCATAGATCGGAAACACACACGATATATTACTCCAACACTTAAGTAATATAAAAACCGCTTTATTTATATTGCCAACGATGATAATTACAATTGGACATTTACGATCGGACTACGGGCACTGAGGCTAACAATCTCCCACTTGCCCTAGCTCCAATCTAAATTCCAATCTAATCCCATTGACCTTACATGCCTTTCGTGCTTGGGTAACGAGAGCGCTTTGGTCAACGGGTCAGCTATGTTATCATCCGTTGCAATATACGTGATCTTCACATCACCTCTGTTCAGAATCTCTCTGATTAGGTGATATCGCCGCAGTACATGTTTGGATTTGTTATGCGATCTGTGCTCTTTAGCTTGAGCAATGGCCCTAGTGTTGTCGCAAAATAGGTTCACCGGGCTGGATGGGTTTTTAATTACACCCAACCCTGCCATGAACTTCCAAATCCATATAGCCTCCTTGGCTGCCCCTGCAGCCGCTATGTACTCGGCCTCTATCGTGGACTCAACGACGGTATCTTGTTCCACGCTCATCCAGCTGAAAGCACCGCCATTCAGCGTAAACAGATATCCTGACTGACTTCTAAAGTCATCTTAATCTGTTAGGAAACTAGCGTCAACATATCCTTTGGCGACTAGTTCAGCATCCTCCTTCCCCAAGGGTCAGACTGATGTCTGCTGGTACAACACAAGGCATACAAGACATCCAGTCTTGTATATGTCATGGCATATATGATCGATCCTGCCCCTCTCAGGCGCATGGGATTCGCATCATCCTTTTCAGCTCATCAGGTGTTTTTAAGACACTGAGTCTTGCTGAGATTAATGCCATGACGAGCAGGTAAGAATCCTTTCTTTGAATCGAGCATTGAGAACCTACTCAATGCATTGTCCACTTAGGTGCTCTGACTTAATCCCAAGACCCTCTTGGTGCGATCTCTATATATGTTAATCCCTAAGATATAAGCAGACTCGCCTAAGTCCATCGCGAAACACGTCCCTTCCAAGCTTTTGGTCTCGTTTAAAACAGGGACGTCGTTTCCGATAAGAAGTATGTCATCGACATACAGCACCAGAAAGGCAATCTTACTCCCACTAGCCTTCTTGTAAACGCAAGGCTGATCTTCGTTCTTGACAAAACCGAATCCAATGACAGCTTTATCAAAATGAAGATTCCAACTCCGAGAAGCTTGTTTCAATCCACAAATGGATTTCAACAACTTATAAATCTATCCCTTATTCTTCGGATCGTCAAAACCTTCGGGCTGAGACATAAAACGTCTTCAGTCAAATTCTCGTTTAAAAGCGGTTTTGACATCCACTTGCCATATCTCGTAATAAAGATACGAGAATATGCCAAGAAGAATTTAGATAGATTTGACCATAGCCACTGGTGAGAAGGTTTCCTCATAGTCAATCCACAGGATCTGCCTATAACCTTTTGCAACCAGTCGGGCTTTATAGGTCAGAGGCTTGCCATCCATGTCCATCTTCACCTTGAAGATCTATTTGCATCCGATGGTCCTCACACCATCGATGGGATCAACCAGTTCCCAGACTTGGTTATCCGACATGGATTGCATTTCCTCCCTTATGGCTCCCAGCCATAACTCGGAGTCGGGTCCATTCACGGCTTCCTGAAAAGGTGGCTGGATCCTCACGATCCCCCATTAGCTCACTGTCACCTCCAGATACAAGACAACCATATCTCTAGGGTGGGTGACTAATCTTTCAGGTTGCCTTGGACCTTTAGGAATTGTTATGGGAATTGGTTCTTGCTCTACGACCACTTCAGGCTCCTCTACTGGGTTGTCATGTGGTTCAGAGGCATTTGTACCATCTTGAACTCCCTCTAGATGTACATTCCTCCCACTGACGTCTTTGAAAACAAATTCTCTTTGCACAAAGACCCCATCCGAGTGACGAACACCATGTTCTCACTGGGTTTGTAGAAGTAGTATCCCCTTGTTTCCTTGGGATACCCCACGAAGGTGCATTTATCAGATCTTGGTTCGAGCTTACTGTGAACTAACCGCTTCACATAAGCCTCGCAACCCCAAATCTTTAGGAAGGACAAAACGGGCCTCCCCCGTGCCATTTCCCAAATGGTGTCCCTTCCACAGCCTTCGTAGGAGCCTGATTCAAAATGAATACGGCCGTCTCTAGAGCATAACCCCAGAAAGAGATAGGGAGATCAGTCCAACTGAACATGGATCAGACCATTGTCCAACAATGTCTGATTTCTCCGTTCGGCTACACCTCTCAACTACGGTGTCCCGGGAGGAGTCCATTCCGAAGGATCCCATTCTCTCTTAGATGATCTAAAAACTCTGTAGTTAAGTATTCTCTTCCTCGATCCAATCGAAGAGCCTTAATACTTTTCCTGAGCTGGTTTTCTACTTTAGTCTTGAACTCTTTGAATTTATCAAAAGTTTTAGACTTATGTCTGATCGAATAGACATAATCATATTTTACTGCAACCATCAGTAAATGTGATAAAGTAGCTAAAACCCCTCATGGCAAGCGAACTTATTGGTCTACACATCCGAGTGTATCATTCCAATAATTCACCCGCCCTTTCACCGCGATCGATGAAGGGCGCTTTAGTCATTTTACTCAACAAACAAGCCTTGCATTTATTATTCG
Source organism: Erodium maritimum (assembly GCA_963921825.1). NCBI lineage: Eukaryota > Viridiplantae > Streptophyta > Magnoliopsida > Geraniales > Geraniaceae > Erodium > Erodium maritimum. The sequence continues at coordinate 19,759,004 of OY997596.1, forward strand.
AATGAAATTCGAATGGACCTCAATGTCCGCACTTGTGAAGTGCTGATATGCGTTTCTTGATTATGAGACCTAAATGACAGTGCCTTAACAGAGTATGGTCTAAATTATCGGATTTAGACCTTTTGGTATCAACCTTATAAACAGAGCTTAAGGCATTGTCACTATATCCAATATGTACAATCCTCCGACCATGTTTGTTTTAAACATATCATTGCATAGAATATTGAAAATCCAATTTCCAATATCCATATTATATCCTTCGGTGTCTAACACGGATACAGATATAATGATCCTAATAGGTATGCAATATTTTGTTCAAAACACAACAAGGCTATTTGGATGATGAAGACCCATGGATCCTACAGCAGTCGCTACAACCCTTACTTGTTGTCCACTCTGAGGTCCAATTTGTTCTTCTCCAATCATCTCCTACCTTCCAACTACTACACGTTAGTGCGTATGTGAGATTCACCCTTGGTATCCAATACCCATGAATCTTTGGAAGTAGCGAGATGTAGCTCTATTAGGTTAATCCCTAAAGATGGCGCAGTCCCACTGCCCTTCTTTAGATCATCCTGGTTTTCCCGCAATTCCGAATCCAATGATCAGGCTTCTGGCAGTAGAAGCAGACAATCTCATCCTCCTTAGCCTTCCTTGAGGACCCCCGGGCCTTGGAGGGTTAGGAGCGATCGTGTGTCTCATCTTTCTCGCCAAGTGCACAAGGGCCTTGCCCTTGCCACCACCAGTTTCCCTCCCGAAACTGGATCCCTTTTTGACCATCAGAATATCTTTGGAACCTAGATCCCTGATATTCTTCTCAGCAGTTACAAACGTGCCATGTAACTCTGACTTGGTCTTGTCCATATCGTGCATATGATAGCTCACGATGAACTCATCATACACACGAGGAAGCGAGCGCAGACCTATGTCTGTTTCTATCTCCGACACTATCTTAAGACCCAGTCAATTAAGATGTTCGAGATGCCCCTTCATTTTCTGGACATAAGGGATAGCCTTATCAAGGATATGTCCTTTTGCGTTTAGAGTTTGAGGACTATCCTGAAAACTCTGTACCAGTCTAGATAGTTTGTCCCATTAAGCTTGACCCTGTCAAGTATGGTTTTCAATGACAAACTATCGTTGTACGCTGATGTGTTAGCCATTTTGATCCACACGACAAAGTGAATTTAATCAGTAAACTGAATAAATCATGAAGATCGAGTTCAAAACACCGACAGGCGATTCTAAACCTATAGAATCTTGAACCAAGAACCTTGATTCACTCGATTGAGCTGAACTAATGCTCACCACTCAATCGAGCTATGTAGGCCGGACTCCAACCGATCACATCCAATGTGACTCTTGGCTAGGGTATGTACTTGAGTACACGGCTTACCCTATCTGATACCCTAGCTCAACCTCAGGCTGAGAATCGTAGTCGGGTACACCAGTTTTCAACGATGGCCTGTCACTATGCAGGTGCTCCGCTAATGCGCACGACACCCACATATGCTGACCAAACTTACTACAACGCCTTCCCATGGATGCTCCGCTAATGCACACGACACCCATAGGTCGAGGAAGTAGGAAGTTGTTGATAAACTGGGAGGTATCTGACATGAACCGTTTTTACTTGTCTTGTCGTGTTTGAACGTTTTGGCACATCATTGATGCGATGAGAACGTCAACTACATTCCAAATGTAATGACGTCTCCAATTACATCCAATGTAATTCTTCCTTCGAACCCGTCTACTACATCCAATGTAAAGACGGTTCAAGGGTTCACAAGCAAACGATTAAAACCAATTTTATCTTTGCATGTGAGGTGATTTTCTTGAAAGTTTAAATCTAAGCATGCATTCTAACCAAACAATCATGCATAATTTAAACCAAGCATCAAGCAAAAGGACGTGCACGTCAAAGCTCCCTATACTATTCCCAACCCGGTCTTGAGCAACCTTGACTTCAAGCTGACGACGTGAGCCTCCCACTCGCCCCTTGACGTCCGTCTACTCCAAACCGTTTCCTGCGGTCTCCCACTTGCCTCTTGAGCTCCTTCGTCTCCAAGCCGGCAATAACGGTTACAATAAAATACACGACTCGCAGATCGGGAAATAATAATTATTACAAACAAGTGGTACGACGACCACACCTTTAAAAGAATAGTTACACGCTAACACTATCGGCACGCAGTCCGAGAAAAGCGATAAAACTACCCGGGGCTTAATAACGTGCACCATGCATAAATCATCACATCAAACAGCGTGTTATCAAACACCGAGATATGACTGATTTTAGTTAGCTTCCAAGTTTCGAAAATTATTACACGGTTTATCGAAACCGGTTTCAAAAATGAATTTTCCGAACGTTTAATTTCGTGGTTCATCATGACGGTTCCAAACTCGTCACAATTCCCCAAATGGTTTAGCCCCGGCGTTCTGACTATCCAATAGTCACGACTCGGCCTAGCTCCGTCCAACGGAGACCCATCCGGTCACGGGATCGGCTCCCAGAGACTCCCGGTCTCGTGACCCCAAAATTAAACTTTGTCCAAAAAAATCAGATTAGATTTTATTTCGAAAATCACCAATTTCATGCATAATAACCACATGCAAGAAACTAAATCATGTTATCAATCAAGCATACATCAATATATGCAAAAACATGAAATTAAGAAGCTAACATGCATTTTTATGCACTTGAAATAAAAAACCAGCAAGCACTCCAAATTTTCAGCACCAAAACTGAAAAATTTCAGCTCTTGTTTTTCCCGTTGGTAGCCATGCTCTGATACCACTGTTGGGACTCGATGTCGTGGACATGTTAAACACAAAATGCAGCGGAAGATTAACCACGAATCAATCGAGATGAGTCTACCAAATATGAAAAACAAGTCTGAAAATTCAGCAAAGGTATATGAACATCACCTTTGCAAGTGCCTCATCTTGCAGCTGGTATATCTCGCAAACGAACCGTTGAAACTCAAATCCCTTTGGTCAGATTGAAGTCCCATATGTGGAGAACGTTCACTCCAAAAATAAGCTTCATCGGACATCGGATGAACCTCCGATCGATCTCTTGAAAGTGACTGGTCGGACAAAACTGTGCTGAAAATCAGCACCCTCTACTTCTCCGAAATTGGTTCAATAACACCCAACTTTGAATGGCTTGAGCCCCTTGGACGCCTACGTATCCTTAACGGAATCAAAGCCAACGTAGTTCTTGAGTTTGATGACTCAAGAACATAAAAGACCAGCCTTGAAGCTTGGAGGGAGTTTGGCCAAGGTAGAGGAAGAAGAAGAAGACTCTCTCTAATTCTCTACACTTGCATGTTATGTCATCCAACCTATCTTGCATGCTTAGTTAAGTGGAATCACTTAACTCTCTACTTGAGACAAGTGTCCATGCCAAAATGCTAGGTGGAACTAATAAACAACCTAGTTTATTAGTTTACTGGAAATTGGGTCCCACCCAATTTTGGTCAACAAGACTAATAGTCATCTAATGACTTGAGTCCTTGTTGGGCCTAGCCTATATGGGCCGGCCATGGGCCTCTCCAAGAGAGCCCATGCCGAGCCCAATATGCTAGCCGGTCCACTATGGCGATCCCCGCCACAATTCCCTCCAACTTAGGTTCGTCATGTTCTTATCGAGTATCAAACTGTCGGTGTGACCCTTAGGTCTATGCATGTCGGTAAGATCAACGTAAAATCCCATTTTACTTGATCTTACCAAAGTGGCGACTGACGAGACTCAGTATAGCCCGACCCTGCATAACGAATCGCGCCCTGTCGATTCTGACCTTTCAGCCGTCCTTGTCATTATCCATTTATCACCGATATCCGGATTGAGATAAGGCACAGAGCCGTCATCCTTATTATCCTCAATCCATGTTCCTTGATATGTGAGATGACTGACCTTATGATACCCAGTATCATGTGCATGGCCATGCTTTCTTGTCAGTCACTCTCGATCAAGCGGCCGTGAACAGATATCTTTCCCATACCGTAGTATGAGGGATAAATCCCTTAGCCGTCTATCATGTCACTCATGCAGTCATTCCCCAAGCCAATCCTGGCCTTTATGGAAGCCCAGTCACGGTGCAACGTTGGGCTTTCAGGTCAAACTTAGTTGTTTACTGCATAGCAATCATATAGACTCCTCGGTCTAAGGATACCTGACAAGCTACGACTCTGAACATGTTCATGACTTAATCTATGGAACATATTCAGGTCGGGTCGTCCAACATCATGTCCCACATGATGTTTATGATCAGACTCCGGAACCCTTTCCTATGGCTAATAGAACGTAAGCCCTCAAGACTCATATCTCATACTAGTCGCTTCCAGCGAAGACTATTGACTAGGGACCTCATCGAGTGTGATCCATCCTGATCTATGGTTCTATTCGCATGGTGGGCATAGATCGGAAACACACACGATATATTACTCCAACACTTAAGTAATATAAAAACCGCTTTATTTATATTGCCAACGATGATAATTACAATTGGACATTTACGATCGGACTACGGGCACTGAGGCTAACAATCTCCCACTTGCCCTAGCTCCAATCTAAATTCCAATCTAATCCCATTGACCTTACATGCCTTTCGTGCTTGGGTAACGAGAGCGCTTTGGTCAACGGGTCAGCTATGTTATCATCCGTTGCAATATACGTGATCTTCACATCACCTCTGTTCAGAATCTCTCTGATTAGGTGATATCGCCGCAGTACATGTTTGGATTTGTTATGCGATCTGTGCTCTTTAGCTTGAGCAATGGCCCTAGTGTTGTCGCAAAATAGGTTCACCGGGCTGGATGGGTTTTTAATTACACCCAACCCTGCCATGAACTTCCAAATCCATATAGCCTCCTTGGCTGCCCCTGCAGCCGCTATGTACTCGGCCTCTATCGTGGACTCAACGACGGTATCTTGTTCCACGCTCATCCAGCTGAAAGCACCGCCATTCAGCGTAAACAGATATCCTGACTGACTTCTAAAGTCATCTTAATCTGTTAGGAAACTAGCGTCAACATATCCTTTGGCGACTAGTTCAGCATCCTCCTTCCCCAAGGGTCAGACTGATGTCTGCTGGTACAACACAAGGCATACAAGACATCCAGTCTTGTATATGTCATGGCATATATGATCGATCCTGCCCCTCTCAGGCGCATGGGATTCGCATCATCCTTTTCAGCTCATCAGGTGTTTTTAAGACACTGAGTCTTGCTGAGATTAATGCCATGACGAGCAGGTAAGAATCCTTTCTTTGAATCGAGCATTGAGAACCTACTCAATGCATTGTCCACTTAGGTGCTCTGACTTAATCCCAAGACCCTCTTGGTGCGATCTCTATATATGTTAATCCCTAAGATATAAGCAGACTCGCCTAAGTCCATCGCGAAACACGTCCCTTCCAAGCTTTTGGTCTCGTTTAAAACAGGGACGTCGTTTCCGATAAGAAGTATGTCATCGACATACAGCACCAGAAAGGCAATCTTACTCCCACTAGCCTTCTTGTAAACGCAAGGCTGATCTTCGTTCTTGACAAAACCGAATCCAATGACAGCTTTATCAAAATGAAGATTCCAACTCCGAGAAGCTTGTTTCAATCCACAAATGGATTTCAACAACTTATAAATCTATCCCTTATTCTTCGGATCGTCAAAACCTTCGGGCTGAGACATAAAACGTCTTCAGTCAAATTCTCGTTTAAAAGCGGTTTTGACATCCACTTGCCATATCTCGTAATAAAGATACGAGAATATGCCAAGAAGAATTTAGATAGATTTGACCATAGCCACTGGTGAGAAGGTTTCCTCATAGTCAATCCACAGGATCTGCCTATAACCTTTTGCAACCAGTCGGGCTTTATAGGTCAGAGGCTTGCCATCCATGTCCATCTTCACCTTGAAGATCTATTTGCATCCGATGGTCCTCACACCATCGATGGGATCAACCAGTTCCCAGACTTGGTTATCCGACATGGATTGCATTTCCTCCCTTATGGCTCCCAGCCATAACTCGGAGTCGGGTCCATTCACGGCTTCCTGAAAAGGTGGCTGGATCCTCACGATCCCCCATTAGCTCACTGTCACCTCCAGATACAAGACAACCATATCTCTAGGGTGGGTGACTAATCTTTCAGGTTGCCTTGGACCTTTAGGAATTGTTATGGGAATTGGTTCTTGCTCTACGACCACTTCAGGCTCCTCTACTGGGTTGTCATGTGGTTCAGAGGCATTTGTACCATCTTGAACTCCCTCTAGATGTACATTCCTCCCACTGACGTCTTTGAAAACAAATTCTCTTTGCACAAAGACCCCATCCGAGTGACGAACACCATGTTCTCACTGGGTTTGTAGAAGTAGTATCCCCTTGTTTCCTTGGGATACCCCACGAAGGTGCATTTATCAGATCTTGGTTCGAGCTTACTGTGAACTAACCGCTTCACATAAGCCTCGCAACCCCAAATCTTTAGGAAGGACAAAACGGGCCTCCCCCGTGCCATTTCCCAAATGGTGTCCCTTCCACAGCCTTCGTAGGAGCCTGATTCAAAATGAATACGGCCGTCTCTAGAGCATAACCCCAGAAAGAGATAGGGAGATCAGTCCAACTGAACATGGATCAGACCATTGTCCAACAATGTCTGATTTCTCCGTTCGGCTACACCTCTCAACTACGGTGTCCCGGGAGGAGTCCATTCCGAAGGATCCCATTCTCTCTTAGATGATCTAAAAACTCTGTAGTTAAGTATTCTCTTCCTCGATCCAATCGAAGAGCCTTAATACTTTTCCTGAGCTGGTTTTCTACTTTAGTCTTGAACTCTTTGAATTTATCAAAAGTTTTAGACTTATGTCTGATCGAATAGACATAATCATATTTTACTGCAACCATCAGTAAATGTGATAAAGTAGCTAAAACCCCTCATGGCAAGCGAACTTATTGGTCTACACATCCGAGTGTATCATTCCAATAATTCACCCGCCCTTTCACCGCGATCGATGAAGGGCGCTTTAGTCATTTTACTCAACAAACAAGCCTTGCATTTATTATTCGAATGAAATTCGAATGGACCTCAATGTCCGCACTTGTGAAGTGCTGATATGCGTTTCTTGATTATGAGACCTAAATGACAGTGCCTTTATGGAAGCCCAGTCACGGTGCAACGTTGGGCTTTCAGGTCAAACTTAGTTGTTTACTGCATAGCAATCATATAGACTCCTCGGTCTAAGGATACCTGACAAGCTACGACTCTGAACATGTTCATGACTTAATCTATGGAACATATTCAGGTCGGGTCGTCCAACATCATGTCCCACATGATGTTTATGATCAGACTCCGGAACCCTTTCCTATGGCTAATAGAACGTAAGCCCTCAAGACTCATATCTCATACTAGTCGCTTCCAGCGAAGACTATTGACTAGGGACCTCATCGAGTGTGATCCATCCTGATCTATGGTTCTATTCGCATGGTGGGCATAGATCGGAAACACACACGATATATTACTCCAACACTTAAGTAATATAAAAACCGCTTTATTTATATTGCCAACGATGATAATTACAATTGGACATTTACGATCGGACTACGGGCACTGAGGCTAACAATCTCCCACTTGCCCTAGCTCCAATCTAAATTCCAATCTAATCCCATTGACCTTACATGCCTTTCGTGCTTGGGTAACGAGAGCGCTTTGGTCAACGGGTCAGCTATGTTATCATCCGTTGCAATATACGTGATCTTCACATCACCTCTGTTCAGAATCTCTCTGATTAGGTGATATCGCCGCAGTACATGTTTGGATTTGTTATGCGATCTGTGCTCTTTAGCTTGAGCAATGGCCCTAGTGTTGTCGCAAAATAGGTTCACCGGGCTGGATGGGTTTTTAATTACACCCAACCCTGCCATGAACTTCCAAATCCATATAGCCTCCTTGGCTGCCCCTGCAGCCGCTATGTACTCGGCCTCTATCGTGGACTCAACGACGGTATCTTGTTCCACGCTCATCCAGCTGAAAGCACCGCCATTCAGCGTAAACAGATATCCTGACTGACTTCTAAAGTCATCTTAATCTGTTAGGAAACTAGCGTCAACATATCCTTTGGCGACTAGTTCAGCATCCTCCTTCCCCAAGGGTCAGACTGATGTCTGCTGGTACAACACAAGGCATACAAGACATCCAGTCTTGTATATGTCATGGCATATATGATCGATCCTGCCCCTCTCAGGCGCATGGGATTCGCATCATCCTTTTCAGCTCATCAGGTGTTTTTAAGACACTGAGTCTTGCTGAGATTAATGCCATGACGAGCAGGTAAGAATCCTTTCTTTGAATCGAGCATTGAGAACCTACTCAATGCATTGTCCACTTAGGTGCTCTGACTTAATCCCAAGACCCTCTTGGTGCGATCTCTATATATGTTAATCCCTAAGATATAAGCAGACTCGCCTAAGTCCATCGCGAAACACGTCCCTTCCAAGCTTTTGGTCTCGTTTAAAACAGGGACGTCGTTTCCGATAAGAAGTATGTCATCGACATACAGCACCAGAAAGGCAATCTTACTCCCACTAGCCTTCTTGTAAACGCAAGGCTGATCTTCGTTCTTGACAAAACCGAATCCAATGACAGCTTTATCAAAATGAAGATTCCAACTCCGAGAAGCTTGTTTCAATCCACAAATGGATTTCAACAACTTATAAATCTATCCCTTATTCTTCGGATCGTCAAAACCTTCGGGCTGAGACATAAAACGTCTTCAGTCAAATTCTCGTTTAAAAGCGGTTTTGACATCCACTTGCCATATCTCGTAATAAAGATACGAGAATATGCCAAGAAGAATTTAGATAGATTTGACCATAGCCACTGGTGAGAAGGTTTCCTCATAGTCAATCCACAGGATCTGCCTATAACCTTTTGCAACCAGTCGGGCTTTATAGGTCAGAGGCTTGCCATCCATGTCCATCTTCACCTTGAAGATCTATTTGCATCCGATGGTCCTCACACCATCGATGGGATCAACCAGTTCCCAGACTTGGTTATCCGACATGGATTGCATTTCCTCCCTTATGGCTCCCAGCCATAACTCGGAGTCGGGTCCATTCACGGCTTCCTGAAAAGGTGGCTGGATCCTCACGATCCCCCATTAGCTCACTATCACCTCCAGATACAAGACAACCATATCTCTAGGGTGGGTGACTAATCTTTCAGGTTGCCTTGGACCTTTAGGAATTGTTATGGGAATTGGTTCTTGCTCTACGACCACTTCAGGCTCCTCTACTGGGTTGTCATGTGGTTCAGAGGCATTTGTACCATCTTGAACTCCCTCTAGATGTACATTCCTCCCACTGACGTCTTTGAAAACAAATTCTCTTTGCACAAAGACCCCATCCGAGTGACGAACACCATGTTCTCACTGGGTTTGTAGAAGTAGTATCCCCTTGTTTCCTTGGGATACCCCACGAAGGTGCATTTATCAGATCTTGGTTCGAGCTTACTGTGAACTAACCGCTTCACATAAGCCTCGCAACCCCAAATCTTTAGGAAGGACAAAACGGGCCTCCCCCGTGCCATTTCCCAAATGGTGTCCCTTCCACAGCCTTCGTAGGAGCCTGATTCAAAATGAATACGGCCGTCTCTAGAGCATAACCCCAGAAAGAGATAGGGAGATCAGTCCAACTGAACATGGATCAGACCATTGTCCAACAATGTCTGATTTCTCCGTTCGGCTACACCTCTCAACTACGGTGTCCCGGGAGGAGTCCATTCCGAAGGATCCCATTCTCTCTTAGATGATCTAAAAACTCTGTAGTTAAGTATTCTCTTCCTCGATCCAATCGAAGAGCCTTAATACTTTTCCTGAGCTGGTTTTCTACTTTAGTCTTGAACTCTTTGAATTTATCAAAAGTTTTAGACTTATGTCTGATCGAATAGACATAATCATATTTTACTGCAACCATCAGTAAATGTGATAAAGTAGCTAAAACCCCTCATGGCAAGCGAACTTATTGGTCTACACATCCGAGTGTATCATTCCAATAATTCACCCGCCCTTTCACCGCGATCGATGAAGGGCGCTTTAGTCATTTTACTCAACAAACAAGCCTTGCATTTATTATTCGAATGAAATTCGAATGGACCTCAATGTCCGCACTTGTGAAGTGCTGATATGCGTTTCTTGATTATGAGACCTAAATGACAGTGCCTTAACAGAGTATGGTCTAAATTATCGGATTTAGACCTTTTGGTATCAACCTTATAAACAGAGCTTAAGGCATTGTCACTATATCCAATATGTACAATCCTCCGACCATGTTTGTTTTAAACATATCATTGCATAGAATATTGAAAATCCAATTTCCAATATCCATATTATATCCTTCGGTGTCTAACACGGATACAGATATAATGATCCTAATAGGTATGCAATATTTTGTTCAAAACACAACAAGGCTATTTGGATGATGAAGACCCATGGATCCTACAGCAGTCGCTACAACCCTTACTTGTTGTCCACTCTGAGGTCCAATTTGTTCTTCTCCAATCATCTCCTACCTTCCAACTACTACACGTTAGTGCGTATGTGAGATTCACCCTTGGTATCCAATACCCATGAATCTTTGGAAGTAGCGAGATGTAGCTCTATTAGGTTAATCCCTAAAGATGGCGCAGTCCCACTGCCCTTCTTTAGATCATCCTGGTTTTCCCGCAATTCCGAATCCAATGATCAGGCTTCTGGCAGTAGAAGCAGACAATCTCATCCTCCTTAGCCTTCCTTGAGGACCCCCGGGCCTTGGAGGGTTAGGAGCGATCGTGTGTCTCATCTTTCTCGCCAAGTGCACAAGGGCCTTGCCCTTGCCACCACCAGTTTCCCTCCCGAAACTGGATCCCTTTTTGACCATCAGAATATCTTTGGAACCTAGATCCCTGATATTCTTCTCAGCAGTTACAAACGTGCCATGTAACTCTGACTTGGTCTTGTCCATATCGTGCATATGATAGCTCACGATGAACTCATCATACACACGAGGAAGCGAGCGCAGACCTATGTCTGTTTCTATCTCCGACACTATCTTAAGACCCAGTCAATTAAGATGTTCGAGATGCCCCTTCATTTTCTGGACATAAGGGATAGCCTTATCAAGGATATGTCCTTTTGCGTTTAGAGTTTGAGGACTATCCTGAAAACTCTGTACCAGTCTAGATAGTTTGTCCCATTAAGCTTGACCCTGTCAAGTATGGTTTTCAATGACAAACTATCGTTGTACGCTGATGTGTTAGCCATTTTGATCCACACGACAAAGTGAATTTAATCAGTAAACTGAATAAATCATGAAGATCGAGTTCAAAACACCGACAGGCGATTCTAAACCTATAGAATCTTGAACCAAGAACCTTGATTCACTCGATTGAGCTGAACTAATGCTCACCACTCAATCGAGCTATGTAGGCCGGACTCCAACCGATCACATCCAATGTGACTCTTGGCTAGGGTATGTACTTGAGTACACGGCTTACCCTATCTGATACCCTAGCTCAACCTCAGGCTGAGAATCGTAGTCGGGTACACCAGTTTTCAACGATGGCCTGTCACTATGCAGGTGCTCCGCTAATGCGCACGACACCCACATATGCTGACCAAACTTACTACAACGCCTTCCCATGGATGCTCCGCTAATGCACACGACACCCATAGGTCGAGGAAGTAGGAAGTTGTTGATAAACTGGGAGGTATCTGACATGAACCGTTTTTACTTGTCTTGTCGTGTTTGAACGTTTTGGCACATCATTGATGCGATGAGAACGTCAACTACATTCCAAATGTAATGACGTCTCCAATTACATCCAATGTAATTCTTCCTTCGAACCCGTCTACTACATCCAATGTAAAGACGGTTCAAGGGTTCACAAGCAAACGATTAAAACCAATTTTATCTTTGCATGTGAGGTGATTTTCTTGAAAGTTTAAATCTAAGCATGCATTCTAACCAAACAATCATGCATAATTTAAACCAAGCATCAAGCAAAAGGACGTGCACGTCAAAGCTCCCTATACTATTCCCAACCCGGTCTTGAGCAACCTTGACTTCAAGCTGACGACGTGAGCCTCCCACTCGCCCCTTGACGTCCGTCTACTCCAAACCGTTTCCTGCGGTCTCCCACTTGCCTCTTGAGCTCCTTCGTCTCCAAGCCGGCAATAACGGTTACAATAAAATACACGACTCGCAGATCGGGAAATAATAATTATTACAAACAAGTGGTACGACGACCACACCTTTAAAAGAATAGTTACACGCTAACACTATCGGCACGCAGTCCGAGAAAAGCGATAAAACTACCCGGGGCTTAATAACGTGCACCATGCATAAATCATCACATCAAACAGCGTGTTATCAAACACCGAGATATGACTGATTTTAGTTAGCTTCCAAGTTTCGAAAATTATTACACGGTTTATCGAAACCGGTTTCAAAAATGAATTTTCCGAACGTTTAATTTCGTGGTTCATCATGACGGTTCCAAACTCGTCACAATTCCCCAAATGGTTTAGCCCCGGCGTTCTGACTATCCAATAGTCACGACTCGGCCTAGCTCCGTCCAACGGAGACCCATCCGGTCACGGGATCGGCTCCCAGAGACTCCCGGTCTCGTGACCCCAAAATTAAACTTTGTCCAAAAAAATCAGATTAGATTTTATTTCGAAAATCACCAATTTCATGCATAATAACCAAATGCAAGAAACTAAATCATGTTATCAATCAAGCATACATCAATATATGCAAAATCATGAAATTAAGAAGCTAACATGCATTTTTATGCACTTGAAATAAAAAACCAGCAAGCACTCCAAATTTTCAGCACCAAAACTGAAAAATTTCAGCTCTTGTTTTTCCCGTTGGTAGCCATGCTCTGATACCACTGTTGGGACTCGATGTCGTGGACATGTTAAACACAAAATGCAGCGGAAGATTAACCACGAATCAATCGAGATGAGTCTACCAAATATGAAAAACAAGTCTGAAAATTCAGCAAAGGTATATGAACATCACCTTTGCAAGTGCCTCATCTTGCAGCTGGTATATCTCGCAAACGAACCGTTGAAACTCAAATCCCTTTGGTCAGATTGAAGTCCCATATGTGGAGAACGTTCACTCCAAAAATAAGCTTCATCGGACATCGGATGAACCTCCGATCGATCTCTTGAAAGTGACTGGTCGGACAAAACTGTGCTGAAAATCAGCACCCTCTACTTCTCCGAAATTGGTTCAATAACACCCAACTTTGAATGGCTTGAGCCCCTTGGACGCCTACGTATCCTTAACGGAATCAAAGCCAACGTAGTTCTTGAGTTTGATGACTCAAGAACATAAAAGACCAGCCTTGAAGCTTGGAGGGAGTTTGGCCAAGGTAGAGGAAGAAGAAGAAGACTCTCTCTAATTCTCTACACTTGCATGTTATGTCATCCAACCTATCTTGCATGCTTAGTTAAGTGGAATCACTTAACTCTCTACTTGAGACAAGTGTCCATGCCAAAATGCTAGGTGGAACTAATAAACAACCTAGTTTATTAGTTTACTGGAAATTGGGTCCCACCCAATTTTGGTCAACAAGACTAATAGTCATCTAATGACTTGAGTCCTTGTTGGGCCTAGCCTATATGGGCCGGCCATGGGCCTCTCCAAGAGAGCCCATGCCGAGCCCAATATGCTAGCCGGTCCACTATGGCGATCCCCGCCACAATTCCCTCCAACTTAGGTTCGTCATGTTCTTATCGAGTATCAAACTGTCGGTGTGACCCTTAGGTCTATGCATGTCGGTAAGATCAACGTAAAATCCCATTTTACTTGATCTTACCAAAGTGGCGACTGACGAGACTCAGTATAGCCCGACCCTGCATAACGAATCGCGCCCTGTCGATTCTGACCTTTCAGCCGTCCTTGTCATTATCCATTTATCACCGATATCCGGATTGAGATAAGGCACAGAGCCGTCATCCTTATTATCCTCAATCCATGTTCCTTGATATGTGAGATGACTGACCTTATGATACCCAGTATCATGTGCATGGCCATGCTTTCTTGTCAGTCACTCTCGATCAAGCGGCCGTGAACAGATATCTTTCCCATACCGTAGTATGAGGGATAAATCCCTTAGCCGTCTATCATGTCACTCATGCAGTCATTCCCCAAGCCAATCCTGGCCTTTATGGAAGCCCAGTCACGGTGCAACGTTGGGCTTTCAGGTCAAACTTAGTTGTTTACTGCATAGCAATCATATAGACTCCTCGGTCTAAGGATACCTGACAAGCTACGACTCTGAACATGTTCATGACTTAATCTATGGAACATATTCAGGTCGGGTCGTCCAACATCATGTCCCACATGATGTTTATGATCAGACTCCGGAACCCTTTCCTATGGCTAATAGAACGTAAGCCCTCAAGACTCATATCTCATACTAGTCGCTTCCAGCGAAGACTATTGACTAGGGACCTCATCGAGTGTGATCCATCCTGATCTATGGTTCTATTCGCATGGTGGGCATAGATCGGAAACACACACGATATATTACTCCAACACTTAAGTAATATAAAAACCGCTTTATTTATATTGCCAACGATGATAATTACAATTGGACATTTACGATCGGACTACGGGCACTGAGGCTAACAATCTCCCACTTGCCCTAGCTCCAATCTAAATTCCAATCTAATCCCATTGACCTTACATGCCTTTCGTGCTTGGGTAACGAGAGCGCTTTGGTCAACGGGTCAGCTATGTTATCATCCGTTGCAATATACGTGATCTTCACATCACCTCTGTTCAGAATCTCTCTGATTAGGTGATATCGCCGCAGTACATGTTTGGATTTGTTATGCGATCTGTGCTCTTTAGCTTGAGCAATGGCCCTAGTGTTGTCGCAAAATAGGTTCACCGGGCTGGATGGGTTTTTAATTACACCCAACCCTGCCATGAACTTCCAAATCCATATAGCCTCCTTGGCTGCCCCTGCAGCCGCTATGTACTCGGCCTCTATCGTGGACTCAACGACGGTATCTTGTTCCACGCTCATCCAGCTGAAAGCACCGCCATTCAGCGTAAACAGATATCCTGACTGACTTCTAAAGTCATCTTAATCTGTTAGGAAACTAGCGTCAACATATCCTTTGGCGACTAGTTCAGCATCCTCCTTCCCCAAGGGTCAGACTGATGTCTGCTGGTACAACACAAGGCATACAAGACATCCAGTCTTGTATATGTCATGGCATATATGATCGATCCTGCCCCTCTCAGGCGCATGGGATTCGCATCATCCTTTTCAGCTCATCAGGTGTTTTTAAGACACTGAGTCTTGCTGAGATTAATGCCATGACGAGCAGGTAAGAATCCTTTCTTTGAATCGAGCATTGAGAACCTACTCAATGCATTGTCCACTTAGGTGCTCTGACTTAATCCCAAGACCCTCTTGGTGCGATCTCTATATATGTTAATCCCTAAGATATAAGCAGACTCGCCTAAGTCCATCGCGAAACACGTCCCTTCCAAGCTTTTGGTCTCGTTTAAAACAGGGACGTCGTTTCCGATAAGAAGTATGTCATCGACATACAGCACCAGAAAGGCAATCTTACTCCCACTAGCCTTCTTGTAAACGCAAGGCTGATCTTCGTTCTTGACAAAACCGAATCCAATGACAGCTTTATCAAAATGAAGATTCCAACTCCGAGAAGCTTGTTTCAATCCACAAATGGATTTCAACAACTTATAAATCTATCCCTTATTCTTCGGATCGTCAAAACCTTCGGGCTGAGACATAAAACGTCTTCAGTCAAATTCTCGTTTAAAAGCGGTTTTGACATCCACTTGCCATATCTCGTAATAAAGATACGAGAATATGCCAAGAAGAATTTAGATAGATTTGACCATAGCCACTGGTGAGAAGGTTTCCTCATAGTCAATCCACAGGATCTGCCTATAACCTTTTGCAACCAGTCGGGCTTTATAGGTCAGAGGCTTGCCATCCATGTCCATCTTCACCTTGAAGATCTATTTGCATCCGATGGTCCTCACACCATCGATGGGATCAACCAGTTCCCAGACTTGGTTATCCGACATGGATTGCATTTCCTCCCTTATGGCTCCCAGCCATAACTCGGAGTCGGGTCCATTCACGGCTTCCTGAAAAGGTGGCTGGATCCTCACGATCCCCCATTAGCTCACTGTCACCTCCAGATACAAGACAACCATATCTCTAGGGTGGGTGACTAATCTTTCAGGTTGCCTTGGACCTTTAGGAATTGTTATGGGAATTGGTTCTTGCTCTACGACCACTTCAGGCTCCTCTACTGGGTTGTCATGTGGTTCAGAGGCATTTGTACCATCTTGAACTCCCTCTAGATGTACATTCCTCCCACTGACGTCTTTGAAAACAAATTCTCTTTGCACAAAGACCCCATCCGAGTGACGAACACCATGTTCTCACTGGGTTTGTAGAAGTAGTATCCCCTTGTTTCCTTGGGATACCCCACGAAGGTGCATTTATCAGATCTTGGTTCGAGCTTACTGTGAACTAACCGCTTCACATAAGCCTCGCAACCCCAAATCTTTAGGAAGGACAAAACGGGCCTCCCCCGTGCCATTTCCCAAATGGTGTCCCTTCCACAGCCTTCGTAGGAGCCTGATTCAAAATGAATACGGCCGTCTCTAGAGCATAACCCCAGAAAGAGATAGGGAGATCAGTCCAACTGAACATGGATCAGACCATTGTCCAACAATGTCTGATTTCTCCGTTCGGCTACACCTCTCAACTACGGTGTCCCGGGAGGAGTCCATTCCGAAGGATCCCATTCTCTCTTAGATGATCTAAAAACTCTGTAGTTAAGTATTCTCTTCCTCGATCCAATCGAAGAGCCTTAATACTTTTCCTGAGCTGGTTTTCTACTTTAGTCTTGAACTCTTTGAATTTATCAAAAGTTTTAGACTTATGTCTGATCGAATAGACATAATCATATTTTACTGCAACCATCAGTAAATGTGATAAAGTAGCTAAAACCCCTCATGGCAAGCGAACTTATTGGTCTACACATCCGAGTGTATCATTCCAATAATTCACCCGCCCTTTCACCGCGATCGATGAAGGGCGCTTTAGTCATTTTACTCAACAAACAAGCCTTGCATTTATTATTCGAATGAAATTCGAATGGACCTCAATGTCCGCACTTGTGAAGTGCTGATATGCGTTTCTTGATTATGAGACCTAAATGACAGTGCCTTTATGGAAGCCCAGTCACGGTGCAACGTTGGGCTTTCAGGTCAAACTTAGTTGTTTACTGCATAGCAATCATATAGACTCCTCGGTCTAAGGATACCTGACAAGCTACGACTCTGAACATGTTCATGACTTAATCTATGGAACATATTCAGGTCGAGTCGTCCAACATCATGTCCCACATGATGTTTATGATCAGACTCCGGAACCCTTTCCTATGGCTAATAGAACGTAAGCCCTCAAGACTCATATCTCATACTAGTCGCTTCCAGCGAAGACTATTGACTAGGGACCTCATCGAGTGTGATCCATCCTGATCTATGGTTCTATTCGCATGGTGGGCATAGATCGGAAACACACACGATATATTACTCCAACACTTAAGTAATATAAAAACCGCTTTATTTATATTGCCAACGATGATAATTACAATTGGACATTTACGATCGGACTACGGGCACTGAGGCTAACAATCTCCCACTTGCCCTAGCTCCAATCTAAATTCCAATCTAATCCCATTGACCTTACATGCCTTTCGTGCTTGGGTAACGAGAGCGCTTTGGTCAACGGGTCAGCTATGTTATCATCCGTTGCAATATACGTGATCTTCACATCACCTCTGTTCAGAATCTCTCTGATTAGGTGATATCGCCGCAGTACATGTTTGGATTTGTTATGCGATCTGTGCTCTTTAGCTTGAGCAATGGCCCTAGTGTTGTCGCAAAATAGGTTCACCGGGCTGGATGGGTTTTTAATTACACCCAACCCTGCCATGAACTTCCAAATCCATATAGCCTCCTTGGCTGCCCCTGCAGCCGCTATGTACTCGGCCTCTATCGTGGACTCAACGACGGTATCTTGTTCCACGCTCATCCAGCTGAAAGCACCGCCATTCAGCGTAAACAGATATCCTGACTGACTTCTAAAGTCATCTTAATCTGTTAGGAAACTAGCGTCAACATATCCTTTGGCGACTAGTTCAGCATCCTCCTTCCCCAAGGGTCAGACTGATGTCTGCTGGTACAACACAAGGCATACAAGACATCCAGTCTTGTATATGTCATGGCATATATGATCGATCCTGCCCCTCTCAGGCGCATGGGATTCGCATCATCCTTTTCAGCTCATCAGGTGTTTTTAAGACACTGAGTCTTGCTGAGATTAATGCCATGACGAGCAGGTAAGAATCCTTTCTTTGAATCGAGCATTGAGAACCTACTCAATGCATTGTCCACTTAGGTGCTCTGACTTAATCCCAAGACCCTCTTGGTGCGATCTCTATATATGTTAATCCCTAAGATATAAGCAGACTCGCCTAAGTCCATCGCGAAACACGTCCCTTCCAAGCTTTTGGTCTCGTTTAAAACAGGGACGTCGTTTCCGATAAGAAGTATGTCATCGACATACAGCACCAGAAAGGCAATCTTACTCCCACTAGCCTTCTTGTAAACGCAAGGCTGATCTTCGTTCTTGACAAAACCGAATCCAATGACAGCTTTATCAAAATGAAGATTCCAACTCCGAGAAGCTTGTTTCAATCCACAAATGGATTTCAACAACTTATAAATCTATCCCTTATTCTTCGGATCGTCAAAACCTTCGGGCTGAGACATAAAACGTCTTCAGTCAAATTCTCGTTTAAAAGCGGTTTTGACATCCACTTGCCATATCTCGTAATAAAGATACGAGAATATGCCAAGAAGAATTTAGATAGATTTGACCATAGCCACTGGTGAGAAGGTTTCCTCATAGTCAATCCACAGGATCTGCCTATAACCTTTTGCAACCAGTCGGGCTTTATAGGTCAGAGGCTTGCCATCCATGTCCATCTTCACCTTGAAGATCTATTTGCATCCGATGGTCCTCACACCATCGATGGGATCAACCAGTTCCCAGACTTGGTTATCCGACATGGATTGCATTTCCTCCCTTATGGCTCCCAGCCATAACTCGGAGTCGGGTCCATTCACGGCTTCCTGAAAAGGTGGCTGGATCCTCACGATCCCCCATTAGCTCACTGTCACCTCCAGATACAAGACAACCATATCTCTAGGGTGGGTGACTAATCTTTCAGGTTGCCTTGGACCTTTAGGAATTGTTATGGGAATTGGTTCTTGCTCTACGACCACTTCAGGCTCCTCTACTGGGTTGTCATGTGGTTCAGAGGCATTTGTACCATCTTGAACTCCCTCTAGATGTACATTCCTCCCACTGACGTCTTTGAAAACAAATTCTCTTTGCACAAAGACCCCATCCGAGTGACGAACACCATGTTCTCACTGGGTTTGTAGAAGTAGTATCCCCTTGTTTCCTTGGGATACCCCACGAAGGTGCATTTATCAGATCTTGGTTCGAGCTTACTGTGAACTAACCGCTTCACATAAGCCTCGCAACCCCAAATCTTTAGGAAGGACAAAACGGGCCTCCCCCGTGCCATTTCCCAAATGGTGTCCCTTCCACAGCCTTCGTAGGAGCCTGATTCAAAATGAATACGGCCGTCTCTAGAGCATAACCCCAGAAAGAGATAGGGAGATCAGTCCAACTGAACATGGATCAGACCATTGTCCAACAATGTCTGATTTCTCCGTTCGGCTACACCTCTCAACTACGGTGTCCCGGGAGGAGTCCATTCCGAAGGATCCCATTCTCTCTTAGATGATCTAAAAACTCTGTAGTTAAGTATTCTCTTCCTCGATCCAATCGAAGAGCCTTAATACTTTTCCTGAGCTGGTTTTCTACTTTAGTCTTGAACTCTTTGAATTTATCAAAAGTTTTAGACTTATGTCTGATCGAATAGACATAATCATATTTTACTGCAACCATCAGTAAATGTGATAAAGTAGCTAAAACCCCTCATGGCAAGCGAACTTATTGGTCTACACATCCGAGTGTATCATTCCAATAATTCACCCGCCCTTTCACCGCGATCGATGAAGGGCGCTTTAGTCATTTTACTCAACAAACAAGCCTTGCATTTATTATTCGAATGAAATTCGAATGGACCTCAATGTCCGCACTTGTGAAGTGCTGATATGCGTTTCTTGATTATGAGACCTAAATGACAGTGCCTTTATGGAAGCCCAGTCACGGTGCAACGTTGGGCTTTCAGGTCAAACTTAGTTGTTTACTGCATAGCAATCATATAGACTCCTCGGTCTAAGGATACCTAACAAGCTACGACTCTGAACATGTTCATGACTTAATCTATGGAACATATTCAGGTCGGGTCGTCCAACATCATATCCCACATGATGTTTATGATCAGACTCCGGAACCCTTTCCTATGGCTAATAGAACGTAAGCCATCAAGAGTCATATCTCATACTAGTCGCTTCCAGTGAAGACTATTGACTAGGGACCTCATCGAGTGTGATCCATCCTGATCTATGGTTCTATTTGCATGGTGGGCATAGATCGGAAACACACACGACATATTACTCCAACACTTAAGTAATTTAAAACCGCTTTATTTATATTGCCAACGATGATAATTACAATTGGACATTTACGATCGGACTACGGGCACTGAGGCTAACATGCTCTTGTGTTGGGTTGTCTGTTTGTTTGCTTGGTTCGGTACTACACCGGGGGGGGGGGGGGGGGGTGGGGTGGGGGGGATAATCCGGTGCCGTTATGATGGTTGGAGTTGGATAGATATAGTGGGATAATGCGTGAGTATTGGAGCCTGAGAGCTCGGCAGATCCTACGGGATATTGATTGATTATTGGAGCCTGAGAGCTCGTCAGATCCTACGGGATATTGATTGATTATTGGAGCCCGAGAGCTCGGCAGATCCTACGGGATATTGATGGACTGTAGGAGCCTGAGAGCTTGGCATATCTTACGGGATATTCATTGATTATTGGTTACTAAGGTTTCACCCAAGTGGTGCGTCCCACGGGAGCACTACTTGGCTCACTCAAGTTAAGGTTATATTTAAAAGTATTGTATTTATCTTATTCTATCTTAGTTCTCTATATCATTTTCATCGTATTTATCTTATTCTATCCTAGTTCTTGGTATCATTTCATCGTATTTATCTTATTCTATTTTAGTTGTTTAGACATCATTTCATCGTACTTATCTTATTCTGTTTTGTTGCCTATCATTTCATTGTCGACCGTATTCTTGTAATTTTATTGAGCTACCTTTGTAAACAGTTTACTATTTGACTTAAGGGTTGAGTTATTAAGGTTTTTCCTACTGAGCGTAAGCTCATCCCCTTTGGTTTCCAACTGTGTTACAGGTGTGCCGGATGTCTAGTGAGTTTGAGGCTCGGGAGCTTTTTGACTTGTTGGGGTTTTTAGTAGACTTATGTTAGTCTTGTGTACTGAACATCCTTTATCTTACTATTTACGTTGAGCTATGACTCACGAGGATTTGAACTACTTGTTTATATATATATATATATATATATATATATATATATATCTTTTTGATGGAGCGTTTATGAGAACTTTTAAGGTTTATTTAATCGTTTATGATTTTTTTTTATTTTAACTCATGTCACGTCTCGAGTCCGGTCAAATCCGGATTTGGGGCGTGACAATTTGTTATCAGAGCCAGGTTTCATTTGAAACAGGTGGTAATTTTCGAACTTGTGTTCAAAACCTCGGACCAACTTTAATTAGGTGGGTAGAGTTAGAGAGTCTAAGTCGTGTGCTCAGTGACGCCAGTGAAAATATTTGATGTAGAGAGTGGGAACGACTCGAGTCTTACCGTTTTGTTTGTTGATGCAATTTGAATTCATTTGATTATAACGGTTATGTCGCTTGAGTGGCACCCTTACCTTGTTGACTGTGAGTTGCAGTGATCGGTGAAACCGACTGGTTGAGATCGGTGTTGGGTTAGCCAACAATGACCGAACCGTTATATGTTGATTGTTGAGTAAAGTGTTTGTATGTTAAGTGTATTACCGTTGTTGTTGGTTGTTTCATGTGGCGTAAACTGAGGGATTATTTGAGAGGGGTGTTGAGGAGGCGGAAAATTGGTTTCAATAGTGTTACTGGCGGAGCGGTGTTTGAGCAAAGGGAGTAATTATGGAAAGGTTGAATTGTATGATTTTGAAATTGTTTGAGTGTTGACTCGATTATGACGTTGTAAATTGTTTAAGGAATCAAGATGGAAAATGCGATTCAATTAGAGTAACTTTTAAAAAGGGAATCGAACTTGAGTAATCTTGCACCCTCTTGGCTGTGTGTGTACTTGCGAAGCATGAGAATTCTATGTATTGATTGTGTTATGAACTGCAGAGCATGATAACTCTTTAATTGGAATAACTTGTGGAAATTGATTGGTAATTGTCCCGCGTAAGAGGAGGGTTAGTGGAAAATACGAATAGGTCATGCCGAATTTTCTGTAAAACTGAATTGGTTGTTCTATCACGGGTTGACTCAGGGGTACCACTGTGGTCAAACGTGATGGTTGGATGTCAAGTAGTTACAACAAAGTTCGGGGACGCCTGAACCAAGTTGTAACGATGCGAGATCGACTCGTTTATTTTGACTAAAGATAAGTAACTTGAGGAAAGTTAAAGGTTTATTAAAGGAAGTAAGGAAGGAGAAAAGCTGTGATAAAAGAATTAAGGACTTGATTGCAACCGTTTTGCTTGTGCTTTCCCCCCTAGTGATGGGATGTTTGTGGTTGATCTTTGCCTCCCGTGGGAGTTGGTTGCATTACTTGATTGTTGTGTGAGACGCACGATGTGCGGGATAGTGTGTATATATAAGTACTATATATGACCTATCTACTTAACCTGGTCCAACTAGGATCCATAAGACGAACATTAACGTCCCCTCTTCACTTAGATAGTGAGACTGTGTTGAACTGAGTTTGAACTGTACGTACTACTGCAGCGTTCTTTCGTGATGTCCGGTGTCTATATTCCGAGAGGTACCCGGAGTCGCCCAGCTTTGGGGCAGAGTTAGTCACAAGCGGTCGGACTGGCAGGGGCAACAGGTGCCCAGGGTGCTGCTCCCACAGAGCACCAGAGCTTTGAGGATGGACCGCCAGGGTCACCAGTGAGAGATACCCCAGTCGCAGCGCCGACAAAGGCTACCCCTATCGATGAGGTGGTGCGCGTAGTGCTAGCAGCACTCAGCGCTCAGCAGGAGACCGCAGCACCGGCGATAGAGCCCGTGCCTGCCACTGAGACAGTCGCCGTTGAGAGACCAGGACAGATGGATAGCTACACGGACCAGGCACTTCGTGATTTCCGTCGTTTGGGTACCCCGACATTTTCTGGGAGCACAGCCTCCGAGGCGGCAGTTTTGTGGTTGAAGCGGATCACTCGCAACCTTGACACGTCTGGCATTTCTGAGAGACGTCTGAAAGTTTCCTTCTCCACGTTCCAGCTTGAGGGCGAGGCTTTTTACTGGTGGCAGTCCGTGCAGACCAGAGTTGGTGAGGATTTCGAGCTTTTTAGTCGACTGTTCCTGGAGCAGTACTTTCCGCGATCAGTCCGAGATGATCACCGTCAACAGTTCATGGATCTGAGGCAGAGGGGTATGAAAGTAGTTGAGTATGCGGCGAGGTTCTTATCCTTGTCCCGCTTCGCACCCGAGATGGTGCAGACTGAGGACAGCCGTTGCAGACGGTTTGAGCGTGGCCTCCTTCCCGCTATCGCAGATCAGATTGTTGTTTTGAGGACAGAGGTGTATTCTACTTTGGTTGACCAGGCCTTAGCAATGGAGAGACACTTTCGAGAGACTGCCAGAGAGAGAGATATCAGGTCGAGACCGAGTGGTTTCCTCAGGCCTTCAGAGAGGCGTGAGGCTAGGCGACAGTGGACCTCTGGACACTTCCAGCCACAGTTTCAGCAGAGTAGTATGCGCAGAGGAGCAGCAGTAGCATCAGTTGCACCTGCACCGTTGACGTTGTTCTGCCCTACATGCAGACAGCAGCGACATTTGGCCCGGGACTGCCCGAGGAGCAGAGGACCCGCGGAGCGGCAGATGGATCGTCCATAGGGATATGGTGAGAGGCAGCGTGTCGATGATCGGATCTGTTATCGGTGCGGCCGGTCAGGGCACATTGCTTTTACATGTCCCGATCGGGTTGCAGCTGTAACTCCATCGAGGCCTCAGCAGGCACAGCTTCGTCAGGCACCTCCCGGCCGACCACGTCAGGCACAGCAGCAGAGAGCTCCGCATCAGGCGGCGGGAGCGGTAGCCCCGAGACACCAGGCTAGGACTCAGCAGCAGGTGGCACTACCACCACCACCGAGAGGAGGACCACCGGCACGACAGGGCCGAGTGTATGCGATCACAGATGCAAGAGCCGAGAGGCAGTACTCCGGGCATGAGGCCATACAGGGTTCGTGTTTATTGTTTCATTCGTGGGCGTCCTTTTTGTTCGATACGGGTGCATCCCATTCGTTTGTCTCTACTTCGTTTTCTCGTTCCTTGGGTTTGGTGACGGAACCCCTTAGTAGACCCTTGTGTCTGGAGACCCCAGTTACGGGAGAAGTGGTGTTGGACGCCGTTTGTCGAGATTGTGAGGTTCGAGTGGCAGATTGCCCCTTCTTGGGTGACCTACTCGTCCTGGAGATGACTGCTTTCGACGTGATCTTAGGGATGGACTGGCTTACTAGATATTGAGCGACGATCGATTGCTTTCGACCACAGGTGACCGTACGATCCGGCGATAGAGTCATCACTTGTGTTTTGGGTAGCAAGAGCAGGATCCTTCTATCCGCCTTGACTACGGGAGTGGATGCTAAGGTTGTGTAGGATGGCAGAGACCTACCGAGGGTAGTGAGTGAGTTTCCAGACGTGTTTACAAAGGAGCTATCAGGTTTACCGCCGGCACGAGAGATAGAGTTTCGGGTCGACTTGATCTCCGGCACAGCGCCGATCTCGATGAAACCTTATGGGTTCGCGCCAGCTGAGTTAGTCGAGTTAAAGCGACAACTCGAAGAGTTACAGGAGAAGGGCTTCATCCGCCCTTGTGTTTCACCGTGGGGAGTTCCCGCCCTCTTCGTGAAGAAGAAGGGTGGTGCCTTAAGGATGTGCATCGATTATCGGAAGTTGAACCGGGTAACGGTGAAGAACCGCTACCTGATGCCGAGGATCAATGACCTGTTCGATCAACTGAGAGGAGCAACCTGCTTCTCCAAGATTGATCTAAGATCAGACTATTACCAGTTGAGGGTCCGAAAGGAGGATGTGGAGAAGACCGTGTTCCGGACGCGTTATGGACACTTTGAGTTTCTAGTGATGCCGTTCGGGTTGACGAACGCGCCAGCAGCCTTCATGGATTTGATGAATGGCATATTCAGGCCTTACCTGGATCAGTTTGTCGTAGTCTTCGTTGGTGACATCTTGATCTACTCGCCTAGTGAAGAGGCACACGAGGAGCACTTGAGGATATTGTTGACCTTGTTACGCACCCACCAGCTATATGGGAATCTGGAGAAGTGCGAGTTCTGGCTTGCAGAGGTGAAATTCCTCGGACATGTGGTGTCCCGTGATGGTATCCTAGTCGACCCAGCGAAGGTCGATGTAGTTTCGAAGTGGGCAAGGCCCAAGAACGTGTTTGAGATCCGTAGCTTTCTGGGGTTGGCCGGTTATTATCGACGCTTTGTTCAGGACTTCTCACGCTTGGCTGCACCTATGACAGCTTTGACTCACAAGGGAGCAGAGTTCCTTTGGACTAGCGAGTGTGAACACTCGTTTTCAGAGCTAAAGGCTCGTCTGACCACCGCTCCAGTGTTGATTGTCCCAGAGCGAGGAGTGGGCTATGACGTATACTATGACGCCTCGGGCGAGGGTCTTGGTTGTGTTTTGATGCAGTCCGGGAAGGTGGTTGCCTACGGCTCAAGACAATTGAAGGTGCACGAGCGCAACTACCCGACCCATGACCTCGATCTAGCAGCGTTAGTGTTTGCATTGAAGAGTTGGAGACACTATCTTTATGGTGAACAGTTTAGAGTATTCTCGGACCACGAGAGCCTCAAGTATATTTTCTCTCAGTGCGATCTGAACATGCGCCAAAGGCGATGGATGGAGCTGCTTGAGGAGTATGACTTCGAGCTGCTCTATCATCCGGACAAGGCGAATGTCGTCGCGCATACTCTGAGCAGGAAGTCAAGTCATTACGTGGCCAGCATAGCAGTACGAGAGTGGAGCATGTTAGAGGAGTTGAGCTCTTTCAGACTTGAGCTTGAGGAGATCACGGATGGTATGGCTTTGTGTGCATTGGTGGCCCAACCCACTTTGGTTACTCGGGTGCTAGAGGCACAGACCGAGGATGCTGAAGCGTTAGGTATTCGTGAGAGACTAGTAGCTGGAGAGAAGATCGATGACTGGGAGTTGAGTGCAGATCAGGGACTTCGGTTTAGAGGACGGCTGTTCGTGCCTCGAGGATGCAGAGACACCGTGTTGAGAGAGTGTCACCATTCCCGGCTTGCAGTGCACCCCGGAGGCACCAAGATGTATAGAGACATCCGAAGACAGTTCTGGTGGAGGGGGATGCGCAGGGCAGTCGCAGTTTTTGTTTCGAGATGCCTCACATGTCAACAGGTGAAAGCAGAGCATCAGCGCCCCGCTGGCTTACTACAGCCCTTACCGGTTTCCGAGTGGAAGTGGGAGCATGTGACTATGGATTTTGTGAGTGGACTACCGAGGTCGTCTAAGGGGCATGACGCCATTTGGGTTGTAGTTGATCGACTAACCAAGTCGACACATTTTCTAGCTATGAGGATGACTGACACGGTAGACATGTTAGCTCGGTTGTATGTCAGAGAGATCATTCGTCTACATGGACTACTGGTTTCAGTGGTATCTTACAGAGACCCTCGTTTCACATCCAGATTCTAGAAGAGCCTGCAGAAGGCATTGGGGACTGAGGTACTGTTGAGTACAACTTACCATCCTGAGACAGATGGACAGTCAGAGCGAACCATTCAGATTCTAGAGGACATGCTTCGAGCATGTGTGCTTGACTTTCAGGGATCATGGGAGGATCACCTACCGTTAGCCGAGTTCGCGTACAACAATAGTTATCAGTCCAGCATTGGTATGGCACCTTTTGAGGCTTTGTACGGCAGACCGTGTAGGTCGCCGGTGTGTTGGGCTGAGGTAGGAGATCAGAGTTTGCTCGGTGATTATAGAGCGGCTGAAGACCGCACAGAGTCGTCAGAAGAGCTATGCAGACAGACGTCGCAGACCACTTGAGTTTCCAGTCGGAGACCACGTTTTTCTGAGGGTGAGCCCGAAGAAGGGCCTACTACGGTTCAACCGCGGCGGAGGGAAGCTATCCACGCGTTTCATTGGCCCTTTTGAGGTCTTAGAGAGGATTGAAGCTGTAGCTTATCGGTTAGCCTTGCCACCGCAGCTTGGGAACGTGCATAACGTTTTCCATGTGTCCCAACTGCGGAAGTACACGGCAGATCCCTCACATGTTATCGAGTGGACAGATATTGAGGTAGCAGATGATTTCTCTTATGAGGAGCAGCCTATCAGGATTGTGGATACGGGAGAGAAGGTCTTGAGGAAGACTACTATACCTTTGGTTCGAGTACAGTGGAGACATCAAGGAGCTGACTCGACCTGGGAGCGAGAGGACGAGATCCGAGAGAAGTATCCCCACCTGTTTGACCTTTGAGGTACTTTCACTTTAATTTCGAGGACGAAATTCTTTTAAGGGGGGTAGATTGTAAGAACCGCTCCCAGTTGATCCCGGTCGACCGGTGACTTTTAAGACAAGGTTGACTTTCTCTCGGAAAAGTCAACTGAGGACTCGGAAAGTCACTCTGGACTTTTCCGGAGCCCAAAAATCTTATCCGTCATCACGGTTGGCTTAGTTGGGCCGTTTCCATTCATTCAAGTATAATATCGAATGAAGTCAAATTTGGTCAAAATCGAGCTTTTTATCGAGTCTTTACATTTAAATTTGGACTGCTGTATTTTTAAATGGAAGAGAGTGGTCCCTACTATGCCAAGTATCACTAATGGCTTAGAGGGAAGGAAAGAGGCTCAAAAGTCATCTCTACCCTCACTAGTTGTCCACAAAAGGGATAAGAACTAAAGGGTTTTTGGTCTTTTACACCTCTAGGTCTTTTTAAAGTATTAGATGACACAAAATCAGCTCACACCTTAGTGTTGCAGCCGAAAATCACAAGGGAGAGAGCAAGAGAGAAGCTCATTTCTTGAGGAAGAAGATAGTGAAGAAAGTTTGGATTTTGGAGCTAGTTCTTCATCCTTTGGACTCCATTTTGCTTCCCTCTCCTTCATCTCATCATCCTAAAGGTATGGATTCCATCAACTCTTCATTTCATCTACTCTCAACTCTTGGGTTTTGTGGGTTTTGGCTTGAAATTGATGAACTAGCCTTATGTTTGTCTATTGGAGAAGAAGTAGTGAAGTAGGATGTTGAGATGATACTTTTGTTGAAGTTTGATGAACATTTTGGAATTTTTGATTTGATTGTGATATGGAGAATCATTGGAAACTTATTTGGTTGTTGATTCCTACCATGGGTAGAGGAGCTTTGATGGTATTTGATGGTTTTGGGAGCTGGAAATGGTTGAAAATGGAGTTTGATCGTGGATTTTCGGAGAAAAGGAGCTGGAGGTTGAAGAAGGGCGCAACTACCCTGGAGCGTCATGGATCCGTGACGGATCCCGTGACGGGTGACGTCACGACTCTGTGAGGGAGACCGTGAAAGCACACGTCACGGCTCTGTGACGTCTTCCGTGAGGGTCGGTGTCACGGCTCCGTGACCGTGTCCGTGACCGACCAGTTCAGAGGGGTTTTTGAGGGTTTTTTTCCCCCGTTTTGATCTTCGTTAGGAGCTGAACTTTGGAGGGGTTTTAGGAACCTTTTGTTTCTGTTAAGTAGAGTCTAATTAGAATTTTGTTTTGTGATCAAAGACCACAAGACCTTGAAGAACGAAGACCTTCAAGAAAGTAGACCTTGCCAGTACCCGGGTGAAGGACGGTGTGGTGACCCTCGCTTGTGACAACAGAGTGTTGAGAGGAAGACCACGAGGTAGGGAAAATCTTAACTTCTCATTTAAATAACGCTTAGTATGCATGTTAGGTTAATAAAATTGGAAAGGTCCTAGAATTGCCTAAAGGTGCGAATAACTAGAATAATCGCTTTTCAGTTACTAATAAATGCATGAGCCTAGTATGCATGTTTAGGATGACGACTATTAGTGAAGCTTGCTTTCAATACTTGGGAATTGATTTACTGGTAGAGAGGCTGTGAAGAGCTCTCGGATTAGTTTTGTGCTAGGTTCACCTGTTTGTTTGCTTGGTTGCTAGTATTAGGACATTTAAGAGTCTAATGGTACTAGATTGAATGCATGCCTGATTGTTCTTAGTTTTACTTGAATGCTTGATTGTTCATTATTTACTTGAGTGATGATTAATTGTTGATTGAACGGATGATCGAGTATGACTAGTTGTGCCGAGCGGCACAATCAGGTGATCGTTGTACCGTGGTTCGTGACAGGTAAGTATACGGTAAGTATGGGATGATATTGGATGCCTTCTTTGAGATGAACGTGTGTACTTCTAAGATTGAGGATTAAGTGAACGTCTTGGGTGTATTGTGGTGAAAGTGTGATTCGATGAGTGTTGGTTGATGGACGCGTTATTGTATGTTTCCTTTATTCTTGTTCCTGAATGATAATGCTTGTTCCCTTATTTTATTCTTGAATGTTAATGCATGTTCCCTTTATTCTTATTCTTGTAATGTATGCTCTTGTGTTGGGTTGTCTGTTTGTTTGCTTGGTTCGGTACTACACCGGGGGGGGGGGTAATCCGGTGCCGTTATGATGGTTGGAGTTGGATAGATATTGTGGGATAATGAGTGAGTATTGGAGCCTGAGAGCTCGGCAGATCCTACGGGATATTGATTGATTATTGGAGCCTGAGAGCTCGGCAGATCCTACGGGATATTGATTGATTATTGGAGCCCGAGAGCTCGGCAGATCCTATAGGATATGGATGGACTATAGGAGCCTGAGAGCTCGGCAAATTCTACGGGATATTCATTGATTATTGGTTACTAAGGTTTCACCCAAGTGGTGCGTCCCACGGGAGCACTACTTGGCTCCCTATGATTGATGGTCCTATGGAGGCATTTCCGAACTGCTTTCGGTGCCCCGATGCATGTGCCTCCTCTGGACCGAGGGAAAATCTGACATGACATGGATACTCTGGTGGATTGTAACATGGAAACCGAAATGATCCCAGAACTTACCCATCGATCGGAGGCTTGAGAAAGCGAGTGGTTGACGTGTTATCAATTGATCCCGTTTAATCTTTATGATACTTTATATCAATTCTTTTACGAAATCTTTCAAGTTAAGGTTATATTTAAAAGTATCGTATTTATCTTATTCTATCTTAGTTCTCTATATCATTTTCATCGTATTTATCTTATTCTATCCAAGTTCTTGGTATCATTTCATCTTATTTATCTTATTCTATCTTAGTTGTTTAGACATCATTTCATCGTACTTATCTTATTCTGTTTTGTTGCCTATCATTTCATTGTCGACCGTATTCTTGTAATTTTATTGAGCTACCTTTGTAAACAGTTTACTATTTGACTTAAGGGTTGAGTTATTAAGGTTTTTCCTACTGAGCGTAAGCTCATCCCCTTTGGTTTCCAACTGTGTTACAGCTGTGCCGGATGTCTAGTGAGTTCGAGGCTCGGGAGTTTTTGGACGTGTTGGGGTTTTTAGTAGAGTTATGTTGGTCTTGTGTACTGAACATCCTTTATCTTACTATTTACGTTGAGCTATGACTCACGAGGATTTGAACTACTTGTTTATATATATATATATATATATATATCTTTTTGAAGGAGCGTTTATGAGAACTTTTAAGGTTTATTTAATCGTTTATGATTTTTTATTTATTTTAACTCAGGTCACGTCTCGAGTCCGGTCAAATCCGGATTTGGGGCGTGACAATGGTTGGAGGGCTGTACATATTAGATATGGATAACAATACCTCATTCTCTATTTATAACGTTAATACCAAGAGGTCTAAATCCGACGATTTAAACCGAAACTCTTATAAGGCACTATCGTTAGTGTCGCATAAACAAAAACGCATATCAATACTTCTGAAGTGCGGACTTTTAATTCCATTCAAATTTCATTCGATTGATAGGTGCGAGGCTTGTTTGATGGGCAAAATGACTATAGCGCCCTTCATCGGTTGTGGTGAAAGGGCGGGTGAATTATTGGGGCTGATACACTCGGATGTGTGTAGACCAATAAGTTCGCTTGCCATGAGAGGTTTAAGCTAATTTGTCACATTTACTGATGATTATAGTAAATATGGTTATGTCTATTCAATGACACATAAGTCTGAAGCTTTTGATAAATTCAAAGAGTTAAAGACTACAGTAGAAAACCATCTCGGAAAAGGTATTAAGGCACTTTTATTGGATCGAGGTGGAAAATACTTGACCACAGAGTTTTAAGATAATCTAAAAGAGAATGGGATCCTTTTGGAATGGACTCTGCTTGGGACACTATAGTTTAAAGGTGTAGTCGAACGGAGAAATCGGACATTGTTAGACAATGGTCTGTTTCATGATCAGTTCGATTGATTTCCCGATCTCTTTCTGGGGTTATGCTCTGGAAACGGCCGCAACCAGAGATGGTCGTAGAGCAAGAACCAATTCCAGTATTAACTCCTGAAGGTCCAAGGCGGTCTCAAAGGATAATTCGTCCACCTCTGAGATATGGTTACTTTGTGTTTGGAGGTGACGATGAGCTTATGGTGGATCACGAGGATCCAACCACCTTTCCAGAAGTCGTGGATGGACCTGACTCCGAGTTATCGCTGAGACCATGAGGAAGGAAATACAGTCCATGTCGGACAACCAAGTCTGGGAACTGGTTGATCCCATTGGTGATGTGGGTACCATCGGATGCAAAAGTATATTCAAGGTGAAGATGGACATGGATGATAATCCTTTGACCTATAAAGCCCAACTGGTGGCGAAAAGTTATAGACATATCCAAGGGATTGACTATACGAAAACCTTCTCCCCAATGGCTATGGTCAAATCTATCCAGATTCTTCTTGACATAGTCTCGTGACTTGATTACGAGATATGGCAAGTGGATGTCAAAACCACTTTCTTAAATGGAAATTTGACTGAGGATGTTTGTATGTCTCGGCCCAAATGTTTTGATGATCCGAAGAATAAGGGAAAGATTTGTAAGTTGTTGAAATCCATTTATGGATTGAAATGAACTTCTCAGAGTTGGATTCTTCTTTTTGATGAAGGTGTAAATTGGATTTGGCTTAATCAAGAACGAGGATGAATCTTGCATTTATAAGAAGGCTAGTGAGAGCAAGATTACCTTTCAGGTGCTCATTGGAAACGACATCCCAACGAGACTAAAGCTTGGTTGAGGAAGTGTTTCTCAATAAAGGACTTAGGCGATGCTGCTTATATCTCAGGGATTAAGATATGTAGAGATCACACCAAGAGGGTCTTGGATTTAAGTTAGGGAACCTATGCGAACAAGCCATTGAGTAGGTTCTCAATGCTCGATTCAAAGAAATGACTCTTACCCACTAGTCATGGAATTCATCTCAACAAGACACAGTGTCCTGAGACACTTGATAAGATGAAAAGGATGATGAGAATCCCATGCGCCTAGGTGCGGAATCGATCTTATATTCCATGACATGTACGATACCGAACGTCTCGTAAGTCTTATGTTGTTCCAGTAGATATCAGTCTAACTTGGGGGAAAGATGATGATGAACTAGTCGTCAAAGGATGAGTAGACGTTAGTTTTCCAAGACAAGTCCATATGACTTTAGAAGTCATTCAAGATATGTGTTTACGCTGAATGTCAGAGCTTTAGCTGGGAGAGCGTAAAGCAAGATACCATCGACGAATCTACGACAGAGGCCAAGTACATGTATGCTGCAGAAGCAGCTAAGGAGGCTATGTGGATTTGGAAATTCACGGCAGGGTTGGGTGTAATTAAAAACCCATCTAGCCCGGTGAATCCATTTTGCGACAACACAAGAGTTATTGCGCAAGATAAATACAAGAACTACATGGATTTGATTCCCGGGGTGGGTACGTAGGCGTCTTGGAGACTCAAGCCGATCATATTTTCTTGGTGTTCTTGAACAAATAGAGAAGAAAAGGTACATATTTTTTTACACTGTTTTCTGTCCGACCAGCCACCTTCATGAGCTCGATCGGAAGTTCATCCAACGTCCGATGAAGCTGGTTCTTGGAGTGAATGTTCTCCACATATTGGTTTTCAAAGTGAACGGTGGAATTTGGATTTCAGGGGATCGTTATTCAGATAAACGAGCTGAAAGTTGAGTCACTTCATTTATTTTGTTTTGGTCTTTTGTATCTAATCTTTGGTAGTTTTTCTTTGCATGGTTTCAGGTTTTATTTGCTTCCGTTGCGAGTATGTGTTCATACCCTCCACCGAGACCCAACAATATCTAGTATTGGAATAGTTGCTTTTAATTCACACACCTATATTTCTTGTTCATCATTTAAAATAAAATATATAGCACTTCAAATTAACCTATAATATTATTTATATTCTTTATAATTAAATTGAAATAAATTTGAAAATTTTTAGAATTAAAGTTTAATTGAAAAATCTAATCTAAAGATCTTACAACATAATGCAATGAAATGGGTTAGGTAGCAGAGCTCCTGGCCATGAACGAACATATCCTAACTAGCTAATGTGATGCCTATTCGTTGAATGTCCAAACAAATTCGAGCTTGACATCCTCTAGACTAGCTAAGGTAGATTAAACAAAAGAGGAAACCCTATTTCTTAACCCCCTTTGAGCTTTGTTTTCCCATTCCTAACCTGGGTTTACCTTTGGTGACACTTCCCAACTGTCACAGTTCAATTTTTGCAGAAAGTATCGTTTACCGTTTATTTTGATGATTTCGTTACTTTTTTTGCCACGTGTCACTTCACCCGTGACGACACGTGGCCGCCACGTGGGCAAAAAACTAACGGAATTGTCAGTTTTGACGATTTCTGATAGGTTTTGCAAAAAATGGAAATGTGATAGTTGGGAAGTGTCACCAAAGGTAAACCCAGGTTAGGAATGGGAAAACAAAGCTCAAAGGGAGTTAGGAAACAAGGTTTCCCCATAAAAAAAAGTTTGTGATCATTATACCCAATAGGGAATTAAAAAGACATTGTTCTTTTCCTCATTCTGCCGGTGATCGGAATCTCGCCGGAATTACTTTGTCTCTGTTTTTAGAGATGGGTGTTGGTGTGGCGAGGCGGAGAATGGAGAAGGAATATTTGTCCTTTTCCTCATTTTGTTCGGTTTTTCTCTCATCATATGACACTCATTGTAAGATTGTGTCACGGAAGCGTAAAACAGAGACTTGACTCTATGCAGAAGATATGTTGATTTCAGGGAAGAAGGATACCAGTTCGACAATTCCTTTTGTGTAGGCCGGCGAGATATTGGCTTGGTCATCGGAGGCGTCTCCCGGTGATAATTAGAATCGTTTAACATAGGTTGTTGGCGGATTTGTCTTCCAAAAATCAGCTCATAACGATTTTGTCCATCCAGGAACTTGATTCCGACCTCCAATCTTGAGTTCTTTAACTGGCTATTTGATTGTTGACAAGGTGTCACGATTGTGTCTATTATCAGCAAGTCGAGAGGATGCAGCGTTGTACTGAGAGTTGGGAATTAAGAGGCACGACACCGTTTCGGTAAGTTGGGGTGCGTGGGGGTGTGTTAGCTGATTCGGTGTCGTTTTGATGGCACTGTGCTTCGTTCCCAAAACCTACCACGCATAAGAAGACTGAGAGGCAGCAGCCACATGGTCATGAACGAAGAACATTGGTATTTCCTTTCTTAGAGTATCCATAGCTTAGCAGTAGATATAATTGTTGCTTCCATTTGTAGCTGATAGAGTAGTGATAGAAAAGGACCCATTTGGGTTGTCTCGCTGTGTAATGCCATTTTCAGTATTGAATCCATGGCTTATTGTTCTTATTTCCACATGAATCCGATTCCAATCGTGACAGTGGTATCAGAGCCATCCTTCCTGCAACCTGTGAAGACAATGGACGCGATTTAGAGAATGGTGAGCTTGGAGAAGAATCTCGAAAAGTGCAATGAAAATTTGAGTTACTTGTGTTCACTATGGAAGGGCAAAGAAACTATGTTGTACAATCCGTTCGAAGTTGGATGGGGGTGGGAGAAAATTCTCATCCAAACGCAGATGCAGAAACTCTGGGAACAAATTGAGGTATGGCGTCACTATGAGTATGGGTTGAAGGAGCAACTGGAAGTGGAGAAGTGTTTTCTAGCTGAGCAACAAGTTGTGGAAGCTGAGATTCAAAGAAGAAAAAATATAGAGATATTGTCTAATATGCTAGCTGTGATTGACAATATGGAGGCAAGAGGGACAAAAATTGATCAACAACAACAAGTGAGTAATGAGTTCAAGGTTGGGAAATTACTTCAAGCTCGATCTGTGGGTGAACAACAAGTTTGGGCGGCAAAACAAGCTACGATTGATAAGGATATAGAGGAGCAATTGGCTCAACTTGAGAGACGGGAAAGGGAGCAACCGAGTTTGGTGGATAAGGAACATGGAGAGTTGAGCAAATTTTGGGGTGCAAGCTAGGTATTCGATGAAATGCCAGGGAAAGCTTGGGTGTACAGATTTGAGGTAATTACTTGTCTAACTGAATTATGTGTTCCTATCCTAGTTATTCAATACAATGGAACTGCAGAGTTGCGCACTGGTATTGGCACTATATTGAGTATTTATGAAAATCGAAAGTGTTCTGAATTGTTTATTGTGTTGGGTTTTGGTATGCTACAAATTGGGTTTTATGATGGGAAGATAATATTAGACTCGGGGAATAACAAAAGTAATGAGACCAATGAGCTTGGGGTTTTGGAGAATAAGTTGAGCAGTATTGTGAAAGATGGGATTTATGGGAGTGTTAAAAAGGTTAATGTGGTTTTTGATATTGAAGATGTCAAAGGGGAGAGCAGATTTTTTTTTTCCAAATTCAAGACTTGAAATGATTGTAACCATTGATGCAATTCAAATTACACAAGCTTGGAATGAGGGCTCTGGATCTCTGAAGTTTATGGGCACCTGGTTGTTTCTTGGGGTGATGAAAAATGAGTCATTGATCCACCCAACATCAATGACACAAATACCGCATGATGTGAGGTTGAGAGAAGGAACTACAAAAACAATGATTGCGCCAGATATTCCTAAGGGTGTAGCAGCTTGTATGCATGACAAGTTCAGAAAGTTTGTTCAAGATGTTATGAATTTTATTACCCACAGATTGTTCATGGAAATGCAGAAACCAGGATGCAACATGGAGGTGAGATCAATTACACTTGTTTTACGTTCTTACTACCTAGCTAAACAAGGTTATGAAATGGTTATGTGGCCTACTGGTATAGGAACTGCTACTAGTATAGGAATTGTTATGTGCCATTATGAACTGTTTGGGAGTGATTATCCTTGTTATGCTTTGTTTGAAAATTGGAGTCCTATTCATCAATCGGTTTTTAAAGTTTGTGTTATAGACGAAGACTATGAGGTAGTTGTTTGGAGAGGTGTTCAGGTTTTCGAACAAGGTATTAAATGGTTATTTGGGAAAGGATTTGGAAATCCTATTGATCTTAGCGCTGAGATAGTGAAAGGTAAATTTTACCAAGCAATATTAGATGATACTAAACTGATGAAAGCTATGGGAGATATATGTTCAAAGACTACTGGTATTGCTGTTGAAGTTATAGTTTTGAAGTTATGCTTTATTGTAACCTTGTGGTTTAATGGAGCCGAAATTCTTTTGAAAAATGGAGAAGTTTTTATTGAAATGATGGGCATAGATTTCAGGACTTGTAGGCAGAGTTTTTTCGTAAGGATATGGGGAGGAGTATTAAAAATAGGGATATTGTCAAAACATGCACTAATGTTTCGTCCACAAACGAAATAGTGCACAATGTTTTGTCCACGTCGTCTGGCTACTCTTATGAATCGTCCACGCACTTTTGTTAGAAAAGTGTAACAGCAGAACCTGAATTGATAATTTTGCCCTTTTGGTTTGAAATTCAAAAATAAGAATGAGTTAAAAGACTAATATACCCTCAATTTTGCCTTTTTGGTTTGAAATTCAAAAATTCATATTTTAATTTAAAAAATAAATAAAAATCAGAGTTTTTTAAAAAAATACAAAAAATCAATTTTTTATTTAAATATATTTGGGTAGAAAAAAGAAAAAATATATATATAATAAAAATATTAATTAAATTTAAAAAAAACTCTGATTTTAATTTATTTTTTAAATTAAAATATGAATTTTTGAATTTCAAACCAAAAGGGAAAAATTGAGGGTATATCAGTCTTTTAACTCATTCTTATTTTTGAATTTCAAACCAAAAGGGAAAAATTGTCAATTCAGGTTCTGCTGTTACAGTTTTCTAACAGAAGTGCGTGGACGATTCATAAGGGTAGCCAGACGACGTGGACAAAACATTAGTGCATGTTTTGACAATTATCCCTTAAAAAGGGATGTTTGGTTGTGCTTGCTAATGAGTGATCTCCATGTAGTTAGTGAGAGTACTAATAATTCTGGGATTTTTATTATGGAATTAGTGGGTTCTGTGAGTGGTGATTTTGGGAATGAGGTGATGGATTTATTTATGGGGATGGCATCAAGAAATCTTAAGGCTTGGACAAGGATCATTTCAGGGTGTATGAAAAGTGGAGGGTTGAAACAAAATGAGTTAACTATTGATTGTTCTAAAGTTGGGAGTTTTATCGGAGGGGATGCTTGTTCACAGCTTTTTTATCATGTGTGGGGTTGAATTTAATGAAGCTAAGGGTGATGTACTGATTCAAGGTTATTGTATATGTGAAGAAAGTATTGATGTGAATCAAGATTATGAGTATGCAGATAATAGTGAAGTTGAAAAACCAGAGAGATGGTTTCAAAAAATGCTCTCTGGTGCATTGATAAATTCGGCTGATGGAAATTGTAATTTAGAGTTGGCTGAAGTTGGGATGGGCTATGTTCATAGTGGTGACTTACCAAAAGGTCCGGATATTGTTGTCAGACAACTTAAGTTGACTAGTTTTCAAGCTGATCAGGATTTTTGCTCGGAAGTGGTCATATTGATTGAGTTTTTTGTTGAGGACGAAAGATGGTTGCTCGTTTATGAGTACATTTGCAAAGGTTCTCTTTATGGTGGTCGAGCTCAGCAATCAACCGGGAGGACAAACTGGAATTATGGGAAGTGGGTTCCTATGAATCTTCAACATGTTATTTGGGGCTATCCTGCAGGGGCGAACAACTGTTCTTGTTTTAATAGGCGAACAATTGTTCTCATTTTTATAGACAAGCAACAGTATAGAGACTATCCAATTAAGTCTTACGGGCGAGCAAATGATATTGAGGACTCATGGGTTTTTTCTAGTGCTGACAGTGGAACCAGATTAATGGTGATTAAATTTTTTCGACAGGGCATCAAAAAATTTTAGCTTACTATAAAAAGCTCAAGTCACAGGGTGACTATAAATTATGTTCTTCCTTATGCATGCTTTGGCTGGTCAAAAAAATGTTACAATGTGGGTGCACTCAAATGGACGACTTCATTGTTGGAAGAGGTTTATGAAGTTATACAAACCATATGTGTTGACAAGGTTGTTGTTGCTATTCTTTCTCTAGTTGATGTTACAGTAAAAGCACATTGGGCATTTGCAGTGGTTGATAGAGTCTATACGATGTCGACTATGACTTCCCTGATTATGTCAGGACGACGGAACTTGGGGCAAACTTTAATGACTGGTGCACTTCAAGGTTTAGTTCATATGTCCTCCCATTTTGAGTATTTCTTGGAAGATTTGGGGTAGGAAATCAAACCCAATATCTCTTGGGAATGCATGGGAACACTATCTCGTTTTTCTCTTCAATTCGGTAGCTATAACCAGCAAGATTCTTATAATTCCGGAAGCTATCCAGACAAAGAAGTTGCTAAGGGGAGTTGGAAATATCACACAACTAAGAATGATTTATTAATCGCCTTGGAGGCGGTGAAGAAAATGATTGCAGCCACCAAAATATTGAAGTCTCTTGAAAGAATGTGGCGGCATATACGGTTCTCAAGTGAAGAAATGAAAGAGCTTCGTGAATATGAATCAACCAATCCATTGCAAGTTTCAGGTGGAAGTTTGACGCCTTGGAAGTTATGTAATCACTTGATGCTTGTTATGCCAGTGGAAAGTCCAAGCTTGAGGAGAAGCTTGTTCAAAGGGGGTGTATTGTCACGATTGTGTCTATTATCAGCAAGTCAAGAGGATGCGGCGTCGTACTGAGAGTTGGGAATTAAGAGGCACGACACCGTTTCGGTAAGTTGGGGTGCGTGGGGGTGTGTTAGCTGATTCGGTGTCTTTTCGATTGCACTGTGCTTCGTTCCCAAAACCTACCACACATAAGAAGACTGAGAGGCAGCAAACACAGGGTCATGAATGACGAACATTGGTATTTCCTTTCTTAGAGTATCCGTAGCTTAGCAGTAGATATAATTGTTGCTTCCATTTGTAGCTGATAGAGTAGTGATAGAAAAGGACCCATTTGGGTTGTCTCGCTTTGTAATCCCATTTTCAGTATTGAATCCATGGCTTATTGTTCTTATTTCCACATGAATCCGATTCCAATCGTGACACAAGGCACGAGATCTTCCGGTGATTTTGGATCGAGCCTCTCCTTGTGATATGGTTCCTCAGACCGGTAATTGCGTATTTAATCAAATTGTAGAGAGATTCTCCCCCAAAATCCAGTGTGGTTGTGGATCGTGATTCAATGGAAAACTTTTAAATGGGCTGAGCGTTACTAAAGGTGTGGACCTCATCGTCTCCAACTTTTAATCCCAGTTATGGGCTTGTCTTATTGGTAGAGAACATAGGCCATTTGGGCTCTAACTCAAGACCTTATGCTGTTGGATCAGCTTCGTTTTTCAATGTTGTCCCTTTGGTTTGGACGTTGATGGACCTAATTTGAACCATGGGTTAGTTTCTATTGGACCAGAGGGATCCATGATTGCTTTAGGTACATTTGATCGGGATATTAACCCATTTACTGCCTATAAAACAGGCGCGGCTGAAGTTGAGTAGGTTCTGGAACCTTCAGTTGGGGACGTGCCGAAAAAGCCTCTAGTGTTGGAGGGGTCTTCGGGGGATAAAGATTGTCCGTGAAAGGAAGTCCTCCTCAAACCCACGAAACGTATGAGTAGACCTCCTAAGCATTTGTCAAATTTTTACACTGCTCAGTCTAAACGTAACTCTCACTTGGAGGTACACAAGGTAACTAAGTACACCCTCGATGTGAAGATTCCGGTTAAGGACCTTCATAACATGTCTGATGGAGTATTATATCAGTTGCAGTATTTCGACGGGTGGATGGAGGCAGCCCTCAAGACTAAGCCCCATAAGGGATGGTCTAAATCCAATTCGATACCTCCTTCGGACCTCCCTCGTACTCATAATACCAAGTCCAAGACTCAGTCCCTCAATCGAGAATAAGATCCGATCCCGACTTCTGATAACGAGTGGTATGAGGAAGTGTAGGCCTTAGTTGCATGTGTATGATTGTTGGTTGTTTTAGGTTAGTGTTTTGGCCTTGTTCAGACACTTTTTCTTTCAGGGATTCATTCCCTGTTTGCTCATTTCCGGAGATTTTGTGATCGTTGTCTATATTTAGGCTCTTTCCTTCATGGAGATTGACCTTTCAATAAGATTTTTGTGCTTATCCAAAAAAGACATCGATCTGTCAGAGAGTTTCAACACATCACTTCTAATAATCACGCAAAAGTGACCTTAGTCTTAGATCTAAATTAAGGCTGCTAAATCGATATAGTTTAAATCAAGGAGAGTTGGAGGACGCCAAAAAGGTGTTGTTGGTTAATCATTGCAAACCCCTAAGCTCGTCTCGACATATTATAACCTAGCCCAACTCTTGGGAGTCCAAAAAGATTACCCCATCCAAATTACAAGCTAGCAAAAACCTCACTGGAAGGTGTATGGTTTCGACGTAACTTTCTTCTACGCTCTTTTGAAGTTTCTCAAAGCCACCTGGTAAGTTCTTATGCACTATCTACGTGCTGAGTAGACATCACAATCACCCACCAATCCTGAAAAAAGAGATCCAAATAAATCGTGGGCATGCCCCAAATAGATTACTGCTTCGCGAAAGGGTAGCGAACCATCACATGCACTTCCGTCTCGTTGTCTTGGCCGCAAACTAGGCATAATAAGCTAATGTATCCTCCCATGTCCTAAAAGTGACAGGTCAGAAACATGAAACTTACTATAATACACCATTAAAAGGCCTTGAGGCACGTTTGGGTGGCGATGAACCAAAGACATAGGAATGGAAAAAAATATGACCCCAACGAGTACTCAACATTCCTAAACCCAATCAGGGTTGAGTGCGAGGAAGTCAACGAGGAACTTGATCGAGGCTGAGGCTAGTGATGCCACGCGGTTTTACACGTTTAATGAGGGTACAACAAGTGCTCCAGTCATCATGTAGTAATCGGACGGTAAGTCCAGATATCGTACCAAATTTTTTTATAAACTTACACTTTTTATCTCCCCTTCGTTATCGACTCGCCTTGGTTCAAGGTAAATAGAACTGAGACTTGCAGAGTATGAAAGTAAGAACGTATAGATATGAATATGAAAGCATATAGTTTATAATTCAAATGGGAAATCAACCTAGGATCATAGCTTCATAATGGTGTCGTTCATAGGACTGAACAACCGTGAGCACATCGCTCTACAAGACTCCCCCATGTAATGACAACATGAAGTAGCTTGAGGTCCTGACGATATGTAATGTCCTCATAGTAGTGTTGCCTCAAATTGAAATCACTACACGATTAAACTTGTATGAGTTTCCACACACGACACACATACTATGTATTCGCATGCCATGAACAAACACCAATTACTAAGTCCAATCCTATACTTAGATCTTTAGTTACACGTGTTCATCTTATATGAAAATAAAGTGGTTTTTTAGTCAATTTATACGCATATAAAGAAAGAAATAAAATAAACTAGGATAATCAAAAAGATGGAAATGCTTCATGAATTAAAATCTTCTACTTTTCCTAACGAAATACAACTCTCATCCCCCAAGTTATTTCTCTAAATCTCTTTATAATTTGTCTCACGATGATTACTTTAAATGA
This sequence comes from Erodium maritimum, assembly GCA_963921825.1. Lineage (NCBI taxonomy): Eukaryota > Viridiplantae > Streptophyta > Magnoliopsida > Geraniales > Geraniaceae > Erodium > Erodium maritimum. The sequence goes on from OY997596.1 coordinate 19,801,511, forward strand.
GTTTATAAAAATTATTACTCAGACTCTTCCCCTGATTAGGCATAGTTTTCCAAAGCTAGAAGACATGTATTTATATAAGTTTTACCACCAAACTTCGTGTTTAACTACCAGCCATCTCAACTTCAATGCTTCCATCTTTTTCTCCAACTAAAAGAAGTGCAAAGGGTGGGGTTGGGGGTGGGAAGGAAAAAGCCTATAACTACCCTTGGCATGTTTCTTAAATCGCTATCCGACCGTCGGATTTGACTGATGAAATGTCGAGTACCACTGTATCTGATGCCCATACTTGACAAATGATTTGTCGAGTACTCCTTTGTATCTTTTCCCCTATCGGTCTGGTGCATAATATCTCTTTCTCCATTTCTGGTCTATTTGGTTCCAAATTCCTATAAAAATTAGCATGAGGCAAAATACTGAAAACAAGGGAAAAGTAAAGTAAACCTGATTAGAACAAGTTTAAAACAATACTAGATGTGAGCTAAAACACCGTAAAAAGTGTAAAATGAATACACATCAACACCCCGCCCTTATACTTTTCTCACCCCAAGAAAACTAAAAAAACGAGATAAGGCATGCTAAAGCCCGGGGTTCAACTTGATATGAGGTGTCCGACCCTCCTTTTTTCAAGAACAAGAAATTAAAGATGCATATGAAAAAGTCCTTAAAACGGGTGTTTTAAAAAGTAGACATACATCTTAAAGCCTGTCTTTCTTAGAGTTGCACATACCAAACTTTCCCTTAATCATCTTGAGAGTACAAAGATAAAAGGATGTACGAAGTATGAATTTAAATTGAAAAAAAAAACATACCTCTTTAACTCATTCTCTCCCAACAACTCTATAGATGAAGTCTCCTTTGCACCTGTACTTGGAACATAAAAGTTCATCTGCTACCTTGCTCAAAATTGGGTAAGTATGGATAAACAATACAAGATGGTGACAATTTGGCTCAAACGGTCCAAACACATAATAGTCTTAATTAGTGCCTGTAGTTCAATAGGAAATCTCCAAATGTACATATCATCGTTTGCAATATAAGTAAAGCGACATTATATTACTTATATGTTGGAGTCATATATTGATGTGTGTTTTGATCTATGTCCACCATGCGAAGTAGAACCATAAATCGAGGTGGATCACGCTCGATGGTTCCCTAATCAACAAAGCTTCACTAGAAGCGACTAGTGTGAAAGATGACTCTTTATGGCTCACATTCTATTAGTCATTGGAATGAGATTCCAGATTCTGATCATAAATATCACGTGGGACATGATATTGGACGACGCGACCTGGATATGTGCCATAGATCAAGTCATGAACATATTGAATGTCGTAGCTTTTCATGTATCCTTAGACCAAGGAGTCTTTGTGGTTGCTATGTAGTAAACAACTAAGTTTGACCTACGCCTAACGTTGCCCGACACTGATCTTCCATAATGACAATGATTGGCTTGGGGAGAGATTTCATGAGTGACACGAAAGACGGTTAATGGATTTATCCCTCATACTACGGCATGGTAAAGATATCGGTTCTCGGCCGCTTGATCGATAGTGACTGAAAGAATAACATGGCCATACACATGATATTGGGTATCAAACATTCAGTCGTCTCACATATCAAGGAATAGTGATTGAGAATAATAAGGATGACGGCTCTATGACTTATCTCAATCACGATATCTAGAGATTAAAGAATAGTGACATACACGACAGGAAGGTTAAAATCAACATGAGTCGATTCATTATGCAGTGTCATGCAATTCCAAAGTCTCGTAGTTGCCACTTATGTAGGATCAATTAAAATGGGATTTTATGTTGATCTATTGACATGTATAAGCCTAAGAGAGCCACACCAGAAGATGAAACTCAATAAAACTGTGGACGGGATCACCAACCAAGAAAGCTGACACGAGACATGACCAAAATAGGTTTTTGGGTCATGTGCCGGTAAGTAATTAGGACTTTATGGATCAAGACAAGACCGAAAGTCTTGGTCACGATCTTGTCGGATAGTGTTGGACATATCCGGGATGGAAGGCGTGGAGGCGATGAGAACGTCACAGGACCTCGGCGGGAATGACCATGATCCATCACCCATGAGGCCCATGGGTTGCCCATGCCACCAAAGGATCAAGAAAGAAACAATTAAGACTTGACTAAATGGTTCTAACTAAAAAAAATTTTGATAGGCGCATTAGAACTTTTATTGAAAGGTCGATCTAAAAGGTGGAGAAAGCCTATAAAGAACTAACCATTACAAAACTCCCCAAGAAGAGAAACAGGGGCATACCCCTTAACAAAAGGAAACAATCAAACAGCCAATAAACGCCTACGCTTCTTATGAAAAAGACACCCCACCAGGTTCACTTGCCAATCACTAAACGAGCGATCCCTCCTAATAGACTTGGAATTCCAAAGAACACTAAACGAGTGATTTTGGGTTTTCCCAAAAACCACATCTGCCGGCTCCATAATCGAATTAAACACCACTGAGTTTCGAAGAATCGATAGCTGCCAACAAACTATATAAGCAACCCGGATCCAGAAACGCCACCAGCCGGTCCGGCCAAAGCCTTTCCATGCTAAGATAGACGTCACAACCGAATGATGAGAAACCCAAGCAACACCCCACCAATTATATACCTTGCACCAAATAAACCAAGACAACTCGCAATGGAAAAGAAGATGTTCCACAACCTCCATACCCTTCTTGCAAAAACGACAGTACATATCGTTCAGGGAAATAGATACACCGCTTGCCTCTAGAAAAACAGAGGTTGGAACAGTTGCCTGAGCCGCCAGCCACATGAACATGTTATGCTTTGGAGGAATGTCGTTGACCAAAAGAATAGATGCCCAAGGGATCACTGGCAAGACTGATTCTCTTGATAAGAACGAATAGCAACATGACACTAAAAAACCAGCCGGCCTAGCCTTCCAAATAATTCGATCCGGGGTTCCAGCTGACACCCGAACCGTAGATATAAGGGACAACAAATCGTTTCTCTCGGTTCTCTCCCAATCCCACAACCTACGGCATACATCGATGAACCATCCGCCTCCCCTCCAATTATCTATCACCAGACTCTGTTTATTTGCCACTGCTGAATAAACTAAAGGAAATCGCACCTTAATAGGAGTGTCACCGAACCACAGGTCATCCCAAAACTTCACCTGAGCACCATCTCCTAAAACCCATTTCAACCCTTGATTCCCAAACAGAGAGCAAAAAGATGGATCCGATGCCAAGGTAACAATATGATGGAACAAGAAGAAGATACCACGGCGATCCAGAGAAGTTAAGTTCCATTCAGAAACCGACCAGCCCATCCTCGAACAGACAACCATTTTCCAAAGAGAATTAGTTTCCGAGGCAAATCTCCAAAACCATTTTGCTAATAAAGAGTCATTCATATCACTCAGGCGGCGCAGACCCAAACCACCATTAGACTTCGGAGTGCAAACTTTTGACCAACGGACCTTATAAATAATCTTCCCCGATCCGTATGACTTCCATAGGAACTAACGTTGGCAAGCCTCAAGCAACTTAATCACGGCCTTCGGTGCCTTTAATAAGGACATGTAAAAAATGGGCAGCCCAGCTAGTGTGCTTTAGATCAACACAACATGTCCTGCCAAAGACAAATATTTGGTGCTCCATACTGCCAACGATTTCCTGTAACTTTGTATGATTGGGTCCCAAGTCGTGATGCGTTTAGGAGAGGAGCCTAAACTGAAACCAAGGTATGGCATTGGTAATGTACCAATCGAACAATCCCAGCAAGCTTGGATCTGTTCTTCCGAGATGGTGGAGGCGTTTAATACAATGGCCTTGGTCTTCAAAAAATTGATTTTCAGACCCGAGTACTTCTGAAAATCAACCAGCAGAGACTTCAATCTCTCTATACCAGCAATGTCCCCTCTTACAAACAATAGAGTGTCGTCGGCAAATCGAAGGTGAGACACCGACACCCCGTTACCCACATCCACACCAGAAAACCAACCGGCCTGCTTCCCGAACTCCAAATATCTATGGAGACCCTCAGCAGCGAGCAAGAATAAAAATGGGGATAATGGGCATCCTTGTCTGATCCCGTTCAACATTTTGAATTCCCGACTGGGAACCCCATTAACTAGAACTGAAAGATAAGCTTGAAACAGCCCATAAACCCACTTCCTCCACCGGGAACCAAACCTCATTTGCTCCATAACTTCCTCCAAATACCCCCAATGCAACATATCGTACGCCTTTTCAAAATCAAATTTCAAAAGAATAGTCTCAATACCCGACCTTTTAATCATATGAATGACTTCAGATGCTATAAGCACACCATCCACGAGTTGCCTTCCTGCCACAAAAGCACTCTGCGTGTCACTAATCAAGAGGGCAATAACAGACTTCAAACGATTTGCTAAAACTTTAGCAAGAATTTTGTAGGGCCCTGAGATCAAACTAATCGGCCTGAAATCACTAAGAAACTCCGCCTGATAGTGTTTAGGAATCAAGGTTACAAAGGTTGCATTTAGACCCTTCCCCACGTCTCCACTGAAATAGAACTCATCCATGAACCTTTTCAGATCAAATTTGATTACCTCCAAAGCCACCTTAAAGAATTTACCCGAAAATCCATTCGGGCCTGGTGCCTTTTCACTACCACACATGTCTACTGCACTCTTGATTTCCTCCATGGTAAAGGGAGCTTCCAATCCAGCAGCTTCCGCCTCACCCAAAGTTGAAAATGGCAGAGAAGGCAACGACTCCCTTACCAGTGGAGCCTTTGAAAACCGGGCTTCATAATGGCTAGGTGCTGCCTCTTTCATACAACTTGGAACCTGTATGATATCTTGGTCAACACGAAATTGGGAGATTTTATTCTTGTGAGCCAGGTAATTTGCCATTTGATGATAAAAACGAGAGCAACGGTCTCCCCCCTTATGCCACCTGATTCTCGACTTTTGTCTCCAAATTCGAGCTTGATGTTTGCGTTTCTGAACCAAAAGAGCAGTGTAAAAAGCTCTATCAGCCTCTTCAGTACCAGTCAAAACCTGACTCTCCTGTAATTTATCGAGTGCATCTATCTTGGATCGAAGGTCCTCAATCACTGTGTCCACCAAACCAAACACATCCAAATTCCATCCCTTAAGTTCGTGACGAAGTAACTTAAGTTTCATCCACAAGTTATAAGAAGCCGACTCATAGTGAGGGTAAGAATTCCAAAATGTAGTAACAGCAGGCAGAAAATATACATGCTTGGTCCAAGCATTAAAAAACTTAATTGGACGGGGTCCCCAATTAACAATATCAGACCGAAGCACAATAGGTCTATGATCAGAAATATCACGACATAGACTAACCTGGTTGAGAGGACCATATTCAGCTAGAAACTTCGACGACACCAAGAAACGATCTAACCTTGATGCTTTCGATTCTCGACCATACCATGTGTACAAAGAACCAGACAATGGAAAATCGATGTGATTGGAACGGAAAATAAACTCCTGAAAATTTCTGATATCCACCCGTGAAGACGAGTCATTCAAACGTTCAGAGCCAGTCAGAACAGCATTAAAATCTCCCCCAAAAACAGATAATTCCGGTAAGGAATCCACAATTTGTAGCAGGGCAGTCCACAAAACCTTTCGAGTTCGAATACTTGACGGGGCATAGACATTGATGAAAGCAACCTCTTTGTTGTTGGCAAGACATCTCCCTTTCCAAACTAGTGCCCGATCAACAGGGTCCACTGAATACATAACCATACTCGATGTTCTCCACACGGTTAAAACACCACCAGCACTGCCCTCAGCCGGAAGAAGCTCACAATTCCACCCAGCGTTTAAACCACAACTCCTCAGCTTACCATAATCAATAACCATCCATTTTACTTCTTGCACTAACACTATATCAGGCTTAACATGCCTAATCACGCCTTTCAGACTATTGAATTTCTGAAAGGTATTTAGTCATCTCACGTTCCATGAGAGCACTATCATGCTTCACGAGGTGGTGGCTATGGCACTCCCCCCAGTGCCTTCCAAATCTGAACACTCCTCCCACTCGTCGTCTTCCACGGGATTTTTATTCTTAAACAGTTTTTGACGAGACGAAGCACCCACAGCCGTACTACTCAGGGAATTCAAAACTGAGAAACCAGTCAAGAGAGCCTGATCACTAACCTTAGGGACTAGCTTTGCTATAATCTTCACTTGGTTTACCGATTTATTCGTTGCTGGGGATGCCTGATGAGTGTTGTCCTTCTCGACTGACCTTGTGCGGGACCTCGTTTGATAAAATAGCCTGACAGGAGAGGCATTCGGATCATGAAATGTCACCTTTTGAACATCTTCCAACTGCATATTGGGTTGCTCTAACGCCAGAACACCCTCAGTGGAAAATGGTTCTAACTAATTAGTTAAGTTAGTTAGTTTATGATAAGATTGGACCCATAATCTACTAACTCTTCAATTAAATATTAATACTTTAGACCATCCTTATCCTAATATACTACTATTTTATTATGTTAATGGGATTAAATGACTTAAAAGTCATCCTTATCAACATAAGACACACAACACACAAAAGAAAGAGAAGAACTCTCTTCTCTCTCCAATCTAATTTTGGACAAGACTCCCATCTCCTCTATTTCTCGTGTTCTTGAGTCCTATTGGTAAGAAATATGTGGCTTTTATTCCTAGGAGGATATGTAGGCGTATTAGAGACTCAAGCCCGATCATTTCATACCCGGTGTTCTTACTTTGGTAAGAAATTGAGATTCCAGATTTGTTTTAAGAATCCAATCGTGGTAGTTATTTATGCATGAGCTCGAGTTCTTTGATTCCACTGCAATTGTATGTTCTATACCCTAAACCCAACAGTGGTATCAGAGTTGTGATACCTCCAAGATTCACAAGATTTGCTTGTACTTTCGGTTTTGCTTGAAATTTTGCATTTTGATTGATAACATGATTGAAATTATTTCTTATAGTTTTTTTTTTGCGATGAAAAATATAATTTTGAAATATTATTCAAATCTTAATTTTTTTGAAAAATATTTGATTTTTAGGTCACGGGAGCCGAACTCGTGACTGAACGGGGCTCCGTTGGGCGAAGCTATGACGAGCCGTGACTATTGGGTGGTCGGAACGCCGGGGAAAAATCGTTTATTTATTCATGAAGAGTTTAGATCCGTCTAGACGAACTCAAAAATCAAACATTTAAAAGTTTTATTTTTGAAAGGTTTCGATAAACCAAGCATTAAATATTTTCGAAACTTGGCGATTATATAAAACCGGAAATTAAAATGTTGTGTGAGAACATGCTTGAATGATAACATCTTGTGCGATGTTATGTTGGCATGGTGCACGTAAAAGCCCCGAGCTCGTTTCAAGTACTTGTCGTTTTTACACGGTCTACGAATCATTAGTAATATCTTGTAATTATATTTCGAGGTGTGGTCGTCATATCACTTATTTGTAATAATTATTATTTCCCGACATGTGAGTCTTGTATTCAATTTTCATCCCTTTCTCAATAAAGAAAGGGGGATAAAGATCAATTCGTGGCTTTTTGGGTTTTGGCATCGACTTGGAGTCGATGGAGCTCAAGAAGCGAGTGGGAGTTTTGTTAGGGGGATATTATGTGCATGTTTATCGATTTTTTGAATATACTCAATAAATTACCGCACGTGTACTGTCATCCACTATCATATCATTTCCTTATACAAATAGAACTTTAATAATGAGTATCTCAGTGACATTCTATGTTGACATCATCACTTAGCTCTGCTTCGGTTGTACAATTCTGATGTCTGCTAACATTCTTAATAACATCTTGCTTGACTCAATTGTAGCCAATACGGATGTAAAAACAAGGAGGATATTTATCTGTCCCTGGCCCTTTCTTCTTGTGTTTGAAACCTCCAGGAAATGAGTTTTCCATGGGGGTATCTTCTTATTTGTTTTTGTTAAGGAGGTTGTTGGTAAGAGTTGGTTGGAGCTTCTATCGCTCATTTCAACTCTTTTAGTTTTTTGTTTTCAATTTTGGAAGGTGCTTTTCGGTGTTGTGTCTCGATGGAGGGTATGAACACATACTTACAGCATAAATAACTCGAGACCATGCTATAGAACACTACCAAATATTATATACACAAGAGAATAAACAATATGGATGTCTCCTTACCAATTAGTTCAAGAAAATGAAGAGAACACCAAAGAAACGATGATCGGCTTGAGTCTCCAAGACGCCTACGTATCCAATTGGAATCAAAGCCATGTAGTTCTTCTTTAGATGACTCAAGAACACAACAAGATGGAGAAATAATGCCAAACCCGAAATTGTAGGGAGAGAGGAAGAGAAATTGTGTTCCTATTCTTGTCTTGTGTTTTGTTATATGAAAAGATGACTTAAACCACCAATATAATCAACAACTACCAAGGACAAGTAAAGTGTGAAGCATGGTGTGAAGTAAGACAAGTATGATGCTAAGTATGGCAAGACAAGATGGGGTTAGGTCATGAATCACAAACACCTTAATCCTTGTCTTGCTTACTTAGTACTAATTAATCAAGACTTGATTAATTAGTTCCATGGGCCTTGGTTGCATGGGCCTTTCATGGGCCTCTTGGAACATGGCCCATGGCCATTCCCAACGAGGTCGCGTGACGTGCTCATCGCCTCCAAGCCTTCCATACCAGAAATGTCCAACATTATCCGACGTGATCATCCAAGACTCCAAGCCTTATCTCGATCCGCAAAGTCCTATTCAATTACGGACACATGACCCAAAACCCAGTTTTGGTCATGTCCCGAGACAACTCTCTTTTGGTCATTCTCCATAAATGTGTCTGTGAGTTTCATCCTTCGGTGTGACCATTAGGTTTATCTCTTTATAAGTGGAAACTAACAAGACTTTAGTATTGCCTGACAATGCATAGCGAATCGACCCTATCGTTCTAACCTTTCCGTCGTCCCTATCATTATCTCTTTATCACTGATATCCTGATTGAGATAAGGCATAGATCCGTCATCCTTATTATTCTCAATCATTGTTCCTTGGTATATGATATGACTGAATATATGATACCCAGTATCATGTGCATGGCTATGCTATTCTTTCAATCACTCTCGATCAGGCGGCCGAGAACAGATATCTTTCTCATACCGTAGTATGAGGGATAAATCCCTTAGCCGTTTTTCGTGTCATTCATGCAATCTGTCCCCAAGCCAATCCTGGCCGTTATGGAAGCCCTATTACGGGAAACGTTAGGTTCAGGTCAAACTCAGTTGTTTACTGCATAGCAACCATAAAGACTCATTGGTCTAAGGATATTGTTGGGTCTCGAGGTAGGGTTGGAGATGAACCAACTCGCAGCGGAAAATCAATGAAAACCAAGAGACGATTAAAACCATGAAACAACTAACAAAGAATGGATTCACAAGAGAAAAATTCAGCACTATTTCTTACCAAAACAAGAACACTGGTTAACGAATGATTGGCTTGAGTCTCCAAGACGCCTACGTATCCACATGGGAATCAAAGCCACATATTTCTTCTTTTTGAGGACTCAAGAACACAAAAATGGAGGTGGGAGCTTGCCAAACCCGAAATTGTAGGGAGATCGGGAGATAAGTTGTGTATCATATTCTTGTCTTGTGTTTGTTATGTTGAAAAAAGATGACTTAAGCATAACAAACCCCATACTTCTCCAACTAAAGGCATGAGACAAGCATGGTGACAAGTAAAGTGTAAATAGGACAAAGTATGGCTAGATAAGATGGGGTTAGGTGGTGAATCACCAACACCTTAATCCTTGTCATGCTTACTTAGTACTAATTAATCAAGACTTGATTAATTAGTTCCATGGGCCTTGGTTGCATGGGTCTTTCATGGCCTCTTGGAACATGGCCCGTGGCCATTTCCAACGAGGTCCCGTGATTCGCTCATCACCTCCAAGCCTTCCATACCAGAAATGTCCAACATTATCTGAACGATCAATACCAAGACTCCAAGCCTGTTTCGATCCGTAAATTCCTATTCACTTACGGGCACATGACCCATAACCCAGTTTTGGTCATGTCCCGAGACAACTCCCTTTTGTCCATTCTCCATAAATATGTCAATGAGTTTCACCCTCCGGTGTAACCCCTTAGGTTTATGCATGTCAATAGATCAACGTAAAATCCCATTTTACTTGATACTATTTAAGTGGCAACTAACGAGACTTTAGTATTGCCTGACACTACATAACGAATCGACCTTGTCGATTCTAACCTTTCCGTCGTCCGTATCACTATCCTTTTATCTCCGATATCCTGATTGAGACAAGTCATAGAGTCGTCATCCTTATTATTCTCAATCACTGTTCCTTGATATGTGAGATGACTGAATATATGATACCCAGTATCATGTGCATGGCCTTGCTATTCTTTCAGTCACTCTCGATCAAGCGGCCGAGAACCGATATCTTTCCCATACCGTATTATGAGGGATAAATCCCTTAGCCATCTTTCATGTCACTCATGCAGTCCATCCCCAAGCCAATCTTGGCCGTTATGGAAACCCTACTACGGACAATGTTAGGCTCAGGCCAAACTCAGTTGTTTACTGCATAGCAATCACAAAGACTCCTTGGTCTAAGGATATATGACAAGCTACGACAATGAATATGTTCATGACTTGATCTATGGTACATATTCATGTCGGGTCGTCCAATATCATGTCCCACATGATATTTATGATCAGACTCCGGAATCTCATTCCAATGACTAACAGAACGTAAGTCATAAAGAGCAATCTTTCATACTAGTCGCTTCTAGTGAAGCATTGTTGACTAGGGACCCATCGAGTGTGATGTATATCGATCTATGGTTCTATTCGCATGGTGGGTATAGATCAGAGCACACATTGATATATTACTCCAACACATAGGTAATATAAAGCTGCTTTAATTTTATTGCTAACGATGATATATACATTTGGACATTTAGGATTGAACTACGGGCACTAAGACTAACAATCTCCCACTTGCCCTTGTTCCAATCTAAACTCCAATATGTCCCCATCGACTTTACATGTCTAACATGTTCAGGCAGCGACAGAGCCTTAGGCAAAAGGTTGGTTATGTTATCATCTTTTACAATATAGGTTATCTTCACTTCACCTCAATTCAGTATTTCTTTGATGAGGTAGATACGTCGCAGTACCTGTTTGGATTTGTGATGCGATATGGGCTTTTAGCTTGCGTAATGGCCCTTGTGTTATCGCAAACTGGATTCACCGGCCTGGATGGGTTTATAATTACACCCAACCCTATTGTGAATTTCCAAATCCGCATAGCCTCTTTAGCTGCCCCTGCAGCATCCATGTACTTGGCCTCTGTCGTAGATTCGGCAATGGTATCTTGCTTTACACTCTCCCAGCTTTCTCGGACCTCACACTTGTGATGTGGCGGCCCGAAGGTCTCGGTCGGCCAAATATGTTCTAGGCCAAGACCTTTTAGATGGGTGGGTAGAATAGGGTTTCAAACTACCTAATTTAGGGAAATCTGGTCGGGCAGGTAGAATAGGGTTTTGAACTACCAAATTTGGGGAAATCTGGTTGCTCGGCCAATCAAGTCAAACTACTTGGTGATGATCGTTTCCCTAAAAAAAACCTCAATGTAATGCAATGAATTGAACATATAAATCCAACCCATATCGAGCGGAATGGAGGAAAAAACATACCCAGGAGACGGAGAGGGTGCAGAACTCGTGAAAAAGGCGACGGTGGCGTTTTTATTACGAGCTGATCGTGTGACACTTTGCGAGGGTTAAAATGGACGGTGAAGAGCTCGATGAAATGAAGATCGGAGAAGAGAGGAGAGGAGTGACAGACGGTGAGACCATTAAAGTTTAAGATCTGTGTTGTTTTGGTGTGTTGGGAGCCACGAGCGTAAGTAAGAGAGTGAGAAAGTGGGAGAGAGAAAAAGGAAGGAAGAGAATGAGAAAATGAGAGTGGTTTTAGTGAGATATAAACAAACATTACATGGCTTTGGGTGCTTTGAGTTCAATTAGGAAAGAGAATAAATGGGAGTGTTTAGGTAAAGGATAAATGGGACATTTCATGGCTAAAAGGTGATTTTGAGTTGAGCGGAAAAGAGAACAATACGTAAATTGTTGTGAATATTAATTAATAAACAGTCAAAACCATGTACACAAAGGAAGGTTGAGCTTTTGTATATCAATCAAGTGGTGTATCTCGGTAGACATGCCTCACCGTAGTGGTATGTGGAGAACAAATAACAATAAAGATAATAAAATATCAAGAGAAGGGCTACATACTCGGCAACTCTCATTTCATTTCTTCTTCTATATTCTTTTTTTATTTGTACAAGATAAGGACATGCCTATTTATAGGCAATGAACCGTGTACATGAGTTGCATATAATTAGACCAAAGTTTGGTCCACTAAGATGAAGCCGTGTATTACATATCAACTAATGGTTGTGGTCACACATAGATATGATTTACAACACCCCCCTTGAACACCACCATTCACAAATTATTAGTTTCGTAAATTATGGATGTGCTTCAAACTGCCTCGTTGAAGACCTCCTGAGAAAAACCCGGTGGGACAAAACCTGTGAGGAAAAGAGTACAACGCACAAAATGTGCTTGATGCTGCCTCGTTAAAAACCTTTCCAAGAAAACCCCGTGGGATAAAACTTGGATAAGGGAAAAAGAGTACAGTACACAAAACTTGTCTCCCCCTGACTTCAGGCAGGTTACTTTGGTTGTTCATTTGAGTCGACGCATCTTGATCTTGAACATTAACTTCTCAACAAGTGGATGTCAGGAAAGTCATACCGATTAGAGTGTTTCTTCCATTTACTCACTTCTGGTGAGTTGGACGTGCATAACAACTGCCTCGTTAAAAACCTTTCCAGGAAAATCTCGTGGGACAAAACCTGAATAAGGGAAAAAGAGTGCAGCGAACAAAACTTGTCTCCCCCTGGCTATCGCTCCCCCCTGAAGACCGACTGATTAATCTCGGTTGCTTGCCAAGTCGACTCATATTATCTTGTACACCGATTTTCCCCAAAACTGATGTTGCCCAAATTTCAGTGAACAAAACTTGTAGGATTTTTACTACGTGATTCTGATTGACGCAATCTCATGACTCTTCTGGATTTCATGATAAAGGGATTTCTAAGCAACTAATGGTTGTAACCAGAACACTGAACATTGAAAACTATCTTCCCAAACTATAACCGTCCCGGGACATGCTTTGCAGATCTGCTTCTTTCTCAAAACCGGTAAATAGTTTCTGAGCTCAAAACTGGCTAGCACATTACTACAAATTTTCTGTCAGGCCTTGTACATTATAACGTCTCAAATTTAGATATGGTACTTCAGGACCAAATATCTTTTCATCTCCTAGAGACAAATGCGATCCTCTTTAGGATCTAAATATCGATCGATCGTTTGAATATCAATTAGAACACGCTTCAGGCGTTTCTTAGCATATGTGTATTTATGGATCCATTTGAAATATACTCGATGTCACGCCCCGAATTCAGTAGGACCGAACCCGGAACGCGAACGGTGAAACAATAAAACCATTTTCAAACATTTTAATAAAACCGCTTAAAATCACCACTTTGAGTTAATCAAAAACAATATTTTACAACTGAAAAGCGTCCAAAACAAGCGGACAAAAACCAAAGCGTACGTCGCTAAACTCCCAAAAACCCGGACTCCAGCTCCCAGCTCTTCAAGCTTCGAGAGTTCCCCTAGTCTGCCTCGCGACCAGTACCTGTAGGAAAAGAAGCTAGGGGTGAGCGTTCGCTCACCACCATGGGTACCAGACTGACTACGGCATACTAGCAGAAATGCCGGAAACACCAACAACAAACAAAACACCGGGGACTACTATCCCCCAAACTCAAATAACCCGACTGTCAGTTGACCCGACCATCTAAACACCCTTTCCCGTCGTGTAGACCTGACACAGTAAAGACGACCTCGAAGAACGCAACACAAAAGTAATCAAAGTCATGCAAACCACAACCACAAGCCTCAGCACTTTACCGATCACGCGCCGGAAGGTGCGACACACCTGAAGGGGTCCACAACCCTCTACTCTTTATCGACCGCGCACTGGAGGGTACGACACACCCCTCGAGCATAAATCCAGCCTCAGCACTTTACCAATCACGCGCCGGAAGGTGCGACACACCTGACGGGGACCACACCCCTCTGCTCTTTACCGACCACGCATTGGAGGGTACGACACACCCCTTGGGCACAGCTCTAACCTCACCACTTTACCGATCACGCGCTGGAAGGTACGACGCACCTGACGGGAACCACAGCCCTCAGCACTTTACCGACCACGCACCGGAGGGTACGACACACCCATCGGGCATAGCTCAACAGTCATCACCAGAACAATCACAGTCACAACCAAATAACACACAATACCCCGAAAATAGGAAGAAAATACGACAACACGACTAACTACCACTCAGCAAGTCAGTCAAACCAATACGGGTTCAACTCCCCACAGGCACTCATGGCCACCCACAAACAAATCAATCAACCTACGGGCACAACCAAATGCCACAAGTATTTCTAATGTTGGATACGTTCACTTATCCTATGACACCACTAAGTGTCGCATGCATTTCTATTGTTCGATACGTACACTTATCCTACCACACCTCTAGGTGTCACATGTATTTCTATGGTTTGATACGTTCACTTATCCTACGACACCACTAAGTGTCACATGCATTTCTACTGTTAACTTTCTCTAGTCAGGGCCGAGATCCGGCTACTTTTCCCTACCTCGTAATGCTTTCCCAAAAGTCCACGCCCAAGCTCCGGCATGCTCGCGATCATTTGCCTAGCCTCCCCTTCTCGCAGTCGGCGGCACGATCTAACATGAACACAATTAAAACACTTTTTAAGTTCGCAGGCAAAGCTGAATTTTAAAGAATTAGACGCCCAAACGCAACCCCGGCAATGCCGATCACTCCCAAACTTCCCAATTACTCGACATTGTCAACAATGGGCCCGGAAAGGCCCGATTCGCCCGGCTCGGCGAATCTGCCCGGGATTGGAAAACGCCCTTCCGGGGCTCCGAAAATTCACGTTTTCGTTTCTACGATCCTTAAGCAATTCAAGGGTTCCAATGCAATCGACGGAATCAATTTCCGACTTCCGAGCGATTTAATTCGCGTTTAAAATTTCTAAACCCGAAATTTCCAACTTTCACAATTTAATTCCATAATTCGTTCCGGATGTGAATTATCGACTTGGGGATCATCCAAAACCACCCGAACACGAAAAACCCGAGACCCGACACATGGGCCCCACCCGGACACCATCACCCGTGGGTGGCTGGACCGGTTTTGGACCGGTTCATCACAGTGGTGGCTGGTCCCAGCTCCGGCCAGCCACCACCCACGGTGGCCGGAGCTCCCTCGAGCCTCTGGTCACCGGAATCCGATCATTTTCACACCAAAACGTCCCCAACAAACCATACACCTCAACTCATCCATCTTTAACTCGTTTAAACACAAACCCTAACTTTCAAACATATCAAAACGAGAAACAAATAGGTTATCACCGTAGGGAATGACGATGGGAGCTCAATTCTACAACCGTTGAGACGATCCGTTGGTTGGATCGTCGGGAAATCCATAAACCCTAAACTTCTCTCCTTCTTCTTTTCCCTTTTCTCCTTCTCCTTCTTCTCTCTTCTTTCTCTCTCTCTTTTCTCCTTTTTTTTGATATGGCCGAACCCCCCCCCCCTCATACTCTTCCTTGTGTTTTGTTCAAAAATACGTACCACCACCACTTGTGTGACAAGTGGAAAGTGGGTCCCACCTCTTAAAAAAATATCTTTGTAGATATTTTGCTGTCAGATTCGCGAAATTCGACCGTCTCGGGCACCGAACGGACCCATTTTCCAAGAAATTACGAAATTTCACGTGCTACAAGGAAACGGCCCAACTAAGACCGCTGTAACGACGGCTAAGATTTTTGGATCCAAAACGGGCCTCGAACGGACCAAAACGTCGCTTGGTTGACTTTTCCGGTAAAAAGTCAACATTTCCCAAATTGGTCAAAAAGTTGCCCTGAGTACCCCAGAACTCACTTTGGCCGATATCGGGGTCAACTTAAGTCTGATATGACCCTCGGGGTCAATTTTAGGTTCATTTAGGTGTTTGTCCCAAAATTTTAAATTTTCCTGTTTTTCCGCCGATTTGACCGGGAGCTGTTCTTACAATCTACCCCCCTTAAAGGAATTTCGCCCGCGAAATTTAAAACAAACGTACCTCAAGAGTCGAACAGATCGGGGTACTTCGCGCGAACCTCGTCCTCGCGCTCCAAAGTCGACTCATCCCCGTGATGTCGCCACTGCACCCGTACTAGGCGGATAACCTTGCCACGCAGGACCTGCTCTCGTGTGTCCATGATTCGAACCGGCTGCTCCTCATAAGAGACATCGTCCGTCACCTCGATATCTGCCCACTCAAGGACGTTGGAGGGGTCCGCATTGTACTTCCGCAACTGGGACACGTGGAAGACGTTATGGACCCTCCCAAGTTGCGGTGGTAATGCCAGACGATATGCCACTGCTCCCACTCTACTCAAGATCTCGAAAGGGCCGATGTACCGTGGGGCTAACTTGCCTCCGCCGCGGCTGAACCGTACTAGTCCCTTCCTCGGGCTCACCTTCAGGAACACGTGATCACCGACTGCGAACTCGAGAGGTCGGCGTCGTCTGTTGGCGTAGCTCTTCTACCGACTATGTGCGATCTTCAACCGCTCGCGTATCAGCGCGACCTTCTCTGTCGTCTCTCGGACGAGCTCTGGCCCTAGTAGACTCCTGTCCCCCACCTCTGCCCAACATACTGGCGATCGACATGGCCTACCATACAACGCTTCAAACGGTGCCATCCCGATGCTGGCCTGGAAGTTGTTGTTGTAGGCGAACTCGACTAATGGTAGGTGGGTTTCCCACGACCCCCTAAAGTCTAGCACACATGCCCGCAGCATGTCCTCCAAAATTTGAATCGTACGCTCGGACTGGCCGTCTGTCTGGGGGTGGTGTGTTGTACTGAGCAGAACCTTGGTCCCCAACGCGGTCTGCAGACACGGCCAAAATATGAACGTGAAACGAGGATCCCTGTCAAACACTATCGACACAGAGACTCCATAGAGGCGCACTATCTCCTAAATGTACAGGCGGCTCAACTAGTCGACCGGATCAGTCATCCTCATGGCCAGGAAATGGGCCGACTTGGTCAACCGATCGATTACCACCCATACCGCATCATGTCCCCTCAGCGATCTCGGAAACCCACGCACGAAGTCCATCGTGACGTGCTCCCACTTCCACTGGGCAATCGGCAGTGGCTGCAATAATCCGGCAGGACGCTGATGTTCGGCTTTCACCTGCTGACAGGTGAGACATCTCGATACAACTTCCGCGACCTCTCTCCGCATCCCGCTCCACCAGAAGTGCTGCCTGGTGTCGCGGTACATCTTGGTGCTACCCGGGTGCACTATAAGACGCGAATGATGTGACTCTCGCAACACGTCGTCTCTACAGTTGCGTGGCACGAATAACCCCCCTCCATATCGTAACCCCCAATCAGCACTGAGTTCCCAGCCTTCCGCATCGACACCACTCACGACCCTCTCTCGGATCTCTAACGTCTCGACATCCTCCGACTGCGCCTCCATCACTCGGGCAAGTAGTGAGGGGTGAGCCACCAATGAGCACATGGCCACGCCACCAGTAACCTCCTCTAGCTCAAGCCCGAACGTGCCCAGTTCCCCCATCATGTCCCACTCTCGGACTGATATGCTAGCAAGACTCGGGACCGACTTCCTACTCAGGGCGTCGGCAACCACATTCGCCTTACCCGGATGGTAGTGTAGCTCAAAGTCGTACTCCTCAAGTAGCTCCATCCATCGCCACTGGCGCATGTTCAGGTCTCGTTGGGAAAAGATGTACTTGAGGCTCTTGTAATCCGAGAACACCTGAAATCGCTCGCAATACAGATAATACCGCCAGCCCTTTAGCGCGAACATGACTGCTGCTAATTCCAAGTCATGGGTAGGATAGTTGCGCTCGTGTGTCTTCAACTGCCTGGAGCCATAAGCAACAACTCTACCCAACTGCATCAGTACACAGCCCAGTCATTCCCCGGACGCGTCACAATAGATCTCATACCCGACCCCTCTCTCTGGCACTATCAATACTGGCGCGGTAGTCAGACGAGTCTTCAGCTCCGTGAATGCACGTTCACAATCCTCTGCCCACACAAACCCGACTCCCTTGCGCGTCAAAAGAGTCATAGGCGCGGCTAGCCGCACAAAGTCCTTGACGAACCGCCGATAATACCCTGCCAACCCCAAGAAGCTGCGGATCTTGAAGACGCTCGTGGGCCGCGCCCACTTCGAAACCGCGTCGATCTTCACCGGATCGACCAGTATCCGTCACGGGATACAATGTGGTCGAGGAGTCCAACCTCAGCGAGCAGAAACTCGCACTTCTCCAGGTTGGCATATAGCTGATGTGTGCGCAGTAGGGTCAGAACAGCCCTCAGATGTTCCTCATGTGCCGCCTCGTTCTGCTAGTAGACCAAGATGTCGTCTACAAACACCACCACAAATTGATCTAAGAACGGCCGGAATATACTGTTCATTAGATCCATGAACGCTCCAGGTGCGTTCGTCAGTCCAAATGGCATCACCAAGAACTCGTAATGCCCATAGCGTGTCCGGAATGCAATCTTTGCAACGTCCTCCTCCCGGACTCGCAACTGGTAATATCCTGATAGCAGATCGATCTTCGAGAAGCATGTCGACCCTCTCAACTGGTCGAACAAGTCATAAATACTCGGCATCGGGTATCGGTTCTTCACCGTAACCCGGTTCAGCTTCCGGTAGTCTATACACATCCGAAGCTCTCCACTCTTCTTCTTCACGAAGACTGCTGGTGCTCCCCATGGAGATGTGCTCGGAAGGATAAACCCCTTCTCCCGAAGCTCCTCGAGCTGACGCTTCAGCTCGGTCAACTCTACTGTCGCTGCCGTTCCCGGCATCAGGTCAATCCTGAACTCCACCTCACGAACTGGTGGTAACCCGCTCAACTCCTCAGGAAAGACCTCGGGGAACTCGCACACCACCCGCGGTAACTCTCGGCTCTGCACGGCCGATACTTCCTCCACTGCGGACAAAGCCGACAGGAGAACTCCGCTCTTACTGCCCAGGATACACGAAACCTTCGTGTTGCCTGCTGACACCGTCACTCGTTGCGTATAGCAGTCGATATTGGCTCGGTACTTCGCCAGCCAATCCATTCCAAAGATTACGTCAAAGGTCGTCATTCCCAGCATGAGAAGGTCAATAGGGTAAGGACAGTCTGCGACTCTAATTTCGCAGGCACGACAGACCCTAGTCAACATCACATCACCCCTCAACTGGCGTGTCTAGACACAGGGGTGGACTCAACGGCCCTAAACTCAGCCCCAACCTCTCAACACAACTCGACGAAATAAACGAGTGCGATGCGCCGGTATCGAATAAAAATAACGCCCACAAGTGATACAATAAACACGTGCCCTGATGGTCTTATGGTAGGTAGCGGATCCTGTGGCTCGGGGGTCGGTAACTACGTACACACTACCCTGTGACGCCTGCTGCCTCTGACCTGGCGCACTGACTGCTGGCTGTGCGGACCTTTGTTGTTGCCTCGGAACTGGCGCGCTCATGGACGGCTGCGAGAACCTCGACGGCTGACTCTGACGCTGGCGACCCCTGGGTGACTACTGTTGTATGTGATTGTTGTGGTCGCTGCGCTGACGTTTCCCCAACCTGATCAGGGCACCTTGAAGCTGAGTGCCCAACCCGGCCGCACCGGTAACACCTGAAATCGTCGGCCCTCGGCCCCGTGCCCTGGCCTGTCTAGCTGATCACTGGTAGCGCCGCGGGCCTTCCGCCGGTCGGACACTCTCGTCGCAGATGGCTCTAGTGCGCGCAGGTAAAACATACTGACACCCGCTCTGAGGCGACTGGCCCTACCGATGCAACTGACCCCATCCGCCTCAATCCGCCCGGCTGAACCTGTGGCCGAAAGAACCCAGCAGTCCTCTGCCTCCTTAGATCTCGGGACTCGGACGGTCCCGCAACACTGGTCGGCCGCTGCAGAACCTCACGGGTCCTCGCTGCCTCTCGGAGACCGCGCTCCACTATCACTGCCGTGTCCATTAGCTCTGTATACACCCGAATCCTCAGGGCGAGGACTCGATCCCGAATCGTCGGCCTCAGCCCCGTCTCGAACCGTCGGCACCGGTTCAACTCAGTCGTCACCATTTCTGGTGCAAATCGGGTTAGGGACGTGAATCTGGCCTCATACCCTACCGCAGACGCCCCGTCCTATTGCAGTTCCAGGAACTGCTGATGTCGATCCGCCCTGGCCGACTCGCGGAAATACTGCTCTAGGAAGACCGTCTCGAAGGTACTATAGTTGTCCCCGACTCTGTCCCGTACGCGCCCCCACCAGTGGTAGGTGTTGTCCCTCAGCTGATGAGCTGCAAAGGACACCCTGGTGTGACCGTCCTATATGCCTGACGTGTCCAGGTCCCGAGTGACCTGCTCCAGCCATCTCTAGGCTATGTCGGGGTTCGGTTCCCCGACGAACGTGGGTATGCCCAGCTTCAAGTAATCCAGCAGTGTCCGGGCCGTATGGCCTTCGGCCTGAACGGGCCTCGCTGGACTGGCAGCAGCAGCAGCAGCAGCAGATACCGTCTCTGGAGCCGGCGACGCAGACTCCCTACGGGCGATGATCGCCACCAAGCTCTGCACCGTCCGGGTCAGCTCGCCTAGAGCGACCGCAGTGGACGGGTCTGCGACCGGCTGGACGCTGGGCGGGACCCCAAATGGTTCTGCGTCGTCCCTTCTGTCTTCCTTAATGGGAATACCCCGGGCTCCTGTGGACTCAACGGGTTCGACGGCGAGCGTTCGTCCCGGTGGCCCAGCTGATCGTCCTCTCCTGCCACGTGGTGCCATGTAGTAGGTATCCTCTGCACGGATACACGCAAACGCTTAGTTTGCGAACTTATACAACGACGGCAAGCCCAATACACTAGCGTTCACACAGCCTACGTCTATCTCAAAACCCGATACAAAAACGTCACACTCTTACGCTACCAATACCTCAAAATGACCGGACACAAACGTGAACAAAGTCACGGAATAACAACACACAAACTGCACAACAATTCACAGACAAATTCAAGTCACCCAACTTCAATCACAAGCCGACAAGGCCAACCAATTTTTAAAATTTTCTCCCTTTCATCATACAATCTCATTTTTTTGACATCACGTAGTTACAACCCGGCTCAGGCGTCCCCAAACTAAATTGTACCCACTTGATATCAGCACCGTCACGTTCGACTATAGAAGCGCCCCTGAGTCGAGTCGCGACAGCTTAAAAACGTTTCACGCAGCAGCATACAATCATTATGCCAGTATTAGCAATATTGCACATTCACACAACAGCAATCAAGACTTAGGACACTACGGGTCTAAACACAGTTTCGACTTGCGAAACCAACGCACGACGGGACTTTTAATGACTCGACTCTCCCTACCTAATTGACGTACAGTCCGAGGTGTGAAACCTCGAGCTCTGATACCAAGCTGTCACGCCCCAAATTCAGTAGGACCGAACCCGGAACGCGGACGGTGAAACAATAAAACCATTTTAAAACATTTTAATAAAACCGCTTAAAATCACCACTTTGAGTTAATTAAAAACAATATTTTACAACTGAAAAGCGTCCAAAACAAGCGGACAAAAACCAAAGCGTACGTCGCTAAACTCACAAAAACCCGAACTCCCGCTCCCAGCTCTTCAAGCTTCGAGAGTTCCCCTAGTCCGCCTCGCGACCAGTACCTGTAGGAAAAGCAGCTAGGGGTGAGCGTTTGCTCACCACCACGGATACCAGACTGACTACGGCATACTAGCAGAAATGTCGGAAACACCAACAATAAACAAAACACCGGGGACTACTATCCCCCAAACTCAAATAAACCGACTGTCACACGAAAACTGTTACTTTCCCCAACCATCTAAACACCCGTGCCCGTCGTGTAGACCCGACACAGTAAAGACGACCTTGAAGAACACAACACAAAAGTGATCAAAGTCACGCAAACCACAACCACAAGCCTCAGCACTTTACCGATCACGCGCCGGAACGTGCGACACAACTGACGGGGACCACAGCCCTCTGCTCTTTACTGACCACGCATTGGAGGGTACGACACACCCCTCGGGCACAGCTCTAACCTCAGCACTTTACCGATCACGCGCCGGAAGGTATGACGCACCTGACGGGAACCAAAACCCTCAACACTTTACCGACCGCGCACCGGAGGGTACGACACACCCATCGGGCATAGCTCAACAGTCATCACCAGAACAATCACAGTCACAACCAAATAACACACTATACCCCGCAAATAGAAAGAAAATACGACAACACGACTAACTACCACTCGGCAAGTCAGTCAACCAATACGGGTTCAACTCCCCACAAGCACTCATGGCCACCCACAAACACAAACAATTCAATCAACCAATGGGCACAACCAAATGGCACAAGTATTTCTAATGTTCGATACGTTCACTTATCCTATGACACCACTAAGAGTCGCATGCATTTCTATTGTTCGATACGTACACTTATCCTACAACACCTCTAGGTGTCACATGTATTTCTATGGTTCGATACGTTCACTTATCCTATGACACCACTAAGTGTCACATGCATTTCTACTATTAACTTTCCCTAGTCAGGGCCGAGATCCGGCTACTTTTCCGTACTTCGTAACGCTTTCCCAAAAGTCCACGCCCAAGCTCCACCGTGCTCGCGATCACTCGCCTAGCCTTCCCTTTCCGCGGTCGGTGGCACGATCTAACATGAACACAATTAAAACACTTTTTAAGTTCGCAGGCAAAGCTGAATTTTAAAGAATTAGACGCCCAAACGCAAACCCGGTAATTCCGATCACTCCCAAACGTCCCAATTACTCGACATTGTCAACAATGGGCCCGGAAAGGCCCGATTCGCCCGGCTATACGAATCTGCCCGGGATTGGAGAACGCCCTTACGGGGCTCCGAAAATTCCCGTTTTTGTTTCTACGATTCTAAAACAATTCAAGGGTTCCAATGCAATCGACGGAATCAATTTCCGACTTCCGAGCGAGTTAATTTGCGTTTAAAGTTTCTAAACCCGAAATTTCCAACTTTCACAATTTAATTCCATAATTCGTTTCGGGTGTGAATTATCGACTTGGGGATCGTCCAAAACCCACCGAATACGAAAAACCCAAGACCCGACACGTGGGCCCCACCCGGCCACCATCACCCGTGGTTGGCTGGACCGGTTCACCATAGTAGTGGCCGGTCCCAGCTCCGGCCAACCACCACCCACGGTGGCCGGAGCTCCCCCGAGACTCCGGTCACCGGAATCCGATCATTTTCACCCCAAAACGTCCCCAACGAACCCTACACCTCAACTCATCCATATTTAACTCGTTTAAACACAAACCCTAACTTTCAAACGTATCAAAACGAGAAACAAATAGGTTCTCACCGTAGGGAATGACGATGGGAGCTCGATTCTACAACCGTTGAGACGATCCGTTGGTTGGATCGTCGGGAAATCTACAAACCCTAAACTTCTCTCCTTCTTCTTTTCCCTTTTCTCCTTCTCCTTCTTCTCTCTCTTTTCTCCTTTTTTTTGATATGGCCGAACCCCCCCCCCCCCACCCCCCCTTCACACTCTTCCTTTTGTTTTGTTCAAAAATACCTACCACCACCACTTGTGTGACAAGTGGCAAGTGGGTCCCACCTCTTTAAAAAAATATCTTTGTAGATATTTTTCTGTCAGATTCGCGAAATTCGGCCGTCTCGGGCCCCGAACGGGCCCATTTTCCAAGAAATTATAAAATTTAACGTGCTACAAGGAAACGGCCCAACTAAGACCGCTGTAACTACGGCTAAGCTTTTTGGATCCAAAACGGGCCTCGAACGGACCAAAACGTCGCTCGGTTGACTTCTCCGGCAAAAAGTCAACATTTACCAAATTGTTCAAAAAGTTGGCCTGAGTCACCCAGAACTCACTTTGGTCGATATCGGGGTCAACTTAAGTCCGATATGACCCTTGGGGTCAATTTTAGGTTCATTTAGGTGTTTGTCCCAAAATTTTAAATTTTCCTGTTTT
The DNA here is from genome assembly GCA_963921825.1 of Erodium maritimum. Classification (NCBI taxonomy): domain Eukaryota; kingdom Viridiplantae; phylum Streptophyta; class Magnoliopsida; order Geraniales; family Geraniaceae; genus Erodium; species Erodium maritimum. The sequence goes on from OY997596.1 coordinate 19,825,808, forward strand.
TCCGCCGATTTGACTGGCGTTGACCGGGAGCGGTTCTTACAGTCGATCTTCAGGCTGAGACAATACGTCATCATCAAATCTTTCATTTGAAAGTCTTTCTTTAGACATATTGTAGTTTTAAGGACCTTTTCAGGAGTCCATATATTGTCGACCCACATTGCTTACTGAGTACATGGTTTCTCATACCATGTCTCATTTCCTCATGCAAATTAAACCCTTCAGAGAGTCATTTCTCTAGATAGTCATAAATCCTTTGGGGAATGTCATTGCTTCTGGCAATTTAAATTTTCAATGGATTTGCTTCAGGCAAACTGCAATGCTTAAGGCAATACAAGTCCTTCGGGACTTTCATAAATGTTGGCACTCAAAGTACCATTAGCAGTGGGTACGTATATCAAATATATCATGGTGATCAAACATCACAACTTTATCAAAAGTTGGCTTCAAGTCATTTGAGAAAAATACATTTATAAGGTGTGCTTTATATTCAACATCTTTGTTTTCTCATTCATCTAGACCCAGCTGGTAAAACATCCTTCGATGTTTTGATCATGATTTTGAACATTGGACATTATGCCAATAAATCAATTCTTCTGGATTGACATTTTCTCGTATTGGCCAAACATGTCTTTAAATGACATTAGTCAACACCACGTGGTTCAATGTCAAAATCATCTACCATTTCAATCATTGTAATAGTAATGCATTTATCAATGAAACCGATTTTCGATTCCATGATTTCTTTTATGTGTGAGTAATCCATATAAATTTCCTCGTTTCTTTTCTTTTGCAACTATTCTGGAGTATTAGAGTCTTTCGGCACTTCCGGGCCGATTGGTTCTTCTGAAACCACCTCTTGTGGTTCTTCTAGAACCACCTCTCGTAGTTCTTCTGGAACTAACGTTTTTGTTGGAACTCATTAACTTCTATAATCATGTTCATTCATGATTTTCCTGATTCTTTCTTTCTTGGAATCAATATTCTTTGATCCAAGTAGGCTCTTACGCTTCTGGCGTGTAAGAGGATTCATTCACCGCTTTCTCAAAGCTTTTAAATCTTTGCAGGTATCTTTGCATGATCTGATTATTTTTCTATACACGCCTAGCATTTGGTCTGCAACATTTTTCAAATGTGCGAGCTTATGTACTTCATGTACATATGATGAGTTATAAATAGATTTTCAAGAACATTTCACGCCTTACTTCGGGAAGGCCTTTTCTCTTCACTTAAAGGTTAAAGATATCATCTCATCACAATGAAACTAACAGATCATGATATAAGTATCTTGTCCTTCAGGGACTCAAGATACCATAAGACCATCTTCTAGATGCGTCTTTTATAAAGTAAGTATGGTCACATATATCCTCATGAATTATGTACATGAGTAATTGCAAATCCATACTAAAATTGACTTTAGATGGTTGGACCATTAACTTTCCTTGTGAACAAGATGTACATGATATCTCATTGGACATTAGGATCTTCCGGCCCTTTAATGAATGTCCACGTAAGTTCTCAACAATTCTTACGCATCATCGTTGATCCAGAATGACTAAGACGATTATGCCAAAGCATACAAATATCTGGACTAATGAACTTCTGGTTCATAGTCGCGTAGGTTTCAATTTGCTCTTATGGTTGTATAGTACAAACCTGATGATAGAGCCTGTAATTTCTTCAAGTACATGCTTTTCACCATATTTATTACTTCTGGTGATACAGAGAAACTCAATCTCATTGTGGTCTCAACATGACATGTATGTCGTTAATACCAAGTAGATGCTTATGGATCTACTTTCATATAGAGTATTTTCAACACTGAGTAGATGCTTCTAGATCTACTTTCATATAGAGTATTTTCAACACTAAGTAGATTCTTCTGGATCTACTTTGATATAGAGCATCAATGCTTAACTTCATTGAAAATCTCAATGACATGGTAGCTATCCCGGAGCCCTTAATTGTAGTGATACACATGTCATTTTCACTTTCGCACATGAATTGATCGCTTTAGGGATCCATATATAATTGGAGAAATAAACCATGATCATATCGGCTACATCGTTATATATAGTCGTCTGAGACATTCAATTCATTTAGATCTTCCGGATCTAGGTCATCAATCAGACTTTATCTCTATCACCCATTTCTTTTGCCCTTGTTTGATGCTTGATACATAATATCAAAATATTTGGTCATACAACATGCAATCGACCAATGATTTCTCCCATCTCATATATAACATATCACTTCTGGGAGTTTAGGTTTATATAAACTCCTGGCCATATAAACTATAAGAGTGCATCTTGAAATAAAATCTGAAGTTCAGTGAAAGTTTAAGTCGGTATGACTTCTGGCCATACGACATTTAACAATATTGCACATATTAAGTTCTCATGAAATGAATCGTTCAATACATCTATCTCGAATTCTATGAAATGTTAAGTCTGTTAGTCTTAGTGCCCGTAGTTCAATCCTAAATGTCCAAATGTATATATCATCGTTAGCAATAAAATTAAAGCGGCTTTATATTACTTATGTGTTGGAGTAATATATCGATGTGTGCTCTGATCTATGCCCACCATGCGAATAGAACCATAGATCGAGATAGATCACACTCGATGGGTCCCTAGTCAACAAAGCTTCACTAGAAGCGACTAGTATGAAAGATGGCTCTTTATGGCTTACGTTCTGTTAGTCATTGGAATGAGATTCCGGAGTCTGATCATAGATATCATGTGGGACATGATATTGGACGACCCGCCCTGAATATGTGCCATAGATTAAGTCATGAACATATTCAGTGTTGTAGCTTGTCATGTATCCTTAGACCAAGGAGTCTTTGTGATCGCTATGTAGTCAACAACTGAGTTTGACCTGAGCCTAACGTTGTCCGTAACAGGGCTTCCATAACGGCCAGGATTGGCTTGGGGACGGGCTACATGACTGACACGAAAGACGGCTAAGGGATTTATCCCTCATACTAAGGTATGGGAAAGATATCGGTTCTCGGCCACTTGATCGAGAGTGACTGGAAGAATAGCATGGCCATGCACATGATACTGGGTATCATATCTTCAGTCATCTCACATGTCAAGGAACGGTGATTGAGAATAATAAGGATGACGGCTCTATGCCTTATCTCAATCAGGATATCGGAGATAAAAGGATAATGACAGGGACGACAAAAAGGTTAGAATCGACAGGGTCGATTCGTTATGTAGTGTCAGGCAATACTAAAGTCTCGTTAGTTGCCACTTAAATAGGATCAAGTAAAATGGGATTTTACGTTGATCTATTGACATGCATAAACCTAAGGGTCACACCGGAGGATGAAACTCATTGACACATATATGGAGAATGGCCAAAAGGGAGTTGTCTCGGGATATGACCAAAACTGGGTTTTGGGTCATGTGCCCGTAAGTGAATAGGACTTTACGGATCGAGACAAGACTTGGAGTCTTGGGATTGATCGCGTCGGATAATGTTGGACATTTCCAGTATGGAAGGCTTGGAGGCGATGAGCGAATCACGGGACCTCGTTGGAAATGGCCACGGGCCATGTTCCAAGAGGCCCATGAAAGGCCCATGCAACCAAGGCCCATGGAACTAATTAATCAAGTCTTGATTAATTAGTACTAAGTAAGCAAGACAAGGATTAAGGTGTTGGTGATTCACCACCTAACCCAATCTTGTCTTGCCATACTTTGTCCTATTTACACCTTACTTGACACCATACTTGTCCCATGCCTTTAGTTGGACAAGTATGGGTTTTGTTATGTTTAAGTCATCTTTTTTCAACATAACAAACACAAGACAAGAATAGGAAACACATTTTCTCTCCCTCTTCCATGGCCATTTCGGGTTTGGCTAGTTTCCACCTCCATGTTTGTGTTCTTGAGTCCTCAAAGAGAAGAACTACGTGGCTTTGATTCCCATGTGGATACGTAGGCGTCTTGGAGACTCAAGCCAATCATTCGTTAACCGGTGTTCTTGTTTTGGTAAGAAATAGTGCTGAATTTTTCTCTTGTGAATCTATTCTTTGTTAGTTGTTTCATGGTTTAATCGTCTCTTGGTTTTCATTGATTTTCCGCTGCGAGTTGGTTCATCTCCAACCCTACCTCGAGACCCAACAGTGGTATCAGAGCCGTGCTACCTTCGGGATTCACAAGACGGTGTTCAAAGTTTCGGTTTTGCTTGAAAGTTTCGTTTTTGGCATGTTGTTTTGCTAAATTGTTTGATAACATGTTTTAAATTATTGTTTATGGATTTAATGCATGTAAAATGAATTTTTGAAAATTATTTCAAATCTGGAAATTTTGAAAAAAATTTGATTTTTCGGGTCTCGGGAGCGGGACTCTCGGGGAGCCGAAACCGGGACCGAACGGGGCTCCGTTGGACGGAGCTAGGCCAAGCATGACCATTGGATGGTTGATATTCCAAGGCTAAACCATTTTGTTAGTTATGACGAGTTTGGAACCGTCATGACGAACTCGAAGATCAAATGATCAAAAGTTTCATTTTTGAACGGTTTCGATAAACCGAGCATCAAAAAACTTCGAAACTTGGCTATTAATTAAAACCGGAAAATCACATGTTTTTTTGATAACATGCTTGTTTGATAACACGATGTGTGATGTGATGTTGGCATGGTGTACATAATAGCCCCGAGCTCAATTTATTTATTTATCGCTTTTCACGGCCTGCGAGCCGTTAGAGTTAACGTGTAATTATTCTTTCAAGGTGTGGTCGTCGAACCACTTGTTTTTAATATTTATTTATTCCCGACCTGCGAGTCGTGTATTAAATTGTAATATTTTACTCAAGACGAAGAAAGGGCGAAAAGGTCATTTGGTGGCTTTTCGGGTGTTGGCATCGGCTTGGAGTCGGTGGAGCTCAAGAAGCTAGTGGGAGTTAGTTTAGGGGGCTATTATGTGCACATTTATCGCTTTATGCTTGGTTTAGTTTATGCATGATTAATTCTATGTGTTTTAGAATTGCATGCTTAACTTTATTTACCGAGCATATCGCCTCACATGCAAAGATAAAATTGGAATTTTAATCCTTGTGTGTGAACCCTTAGAACCGTCATTGCATTGGATGTAGTTGACGGGTTCAAAGGAAGAATTACATTGGATGTAATTTGAGGCATCATTGCATTTGGAATGTAGTTGATGTGCTCATCGCATCTAGGATGTGCCAAAGTTTTGAACACAACTGGACAAGTAAAAGCGGGTCATGTCCGATACCTCCCAATCATCAACACCTTACTACCTCCCCGTCCTATGGGTGTCGTGCGCATTAGCGGAGCATCCATGGGGAAGCGGGGTAGTAGGTTTGGACGACATATGTGGGTGTCGTGCGCATTAGCGGAGCACCTACATAGTGACGAGCCATAGTTGAAAATTGGTGGACCCGACTACGATTCTCAGCCTGAGGTTGAGCTAGGGTAACAGATAGGGTAAGTCGTGTACATAAGTACATACCCTAGCCAAGAGTCACATTGGATGTGATTGGATGGAGTCCTACCTACATAGCTCGATTAAGTGGTGAGCATTAGTTCAGCTTAATCGAGTGAATCAAGGATCTTGGTTTCAGATTCTAAAGGTTTAGAATCGATTGTTGGTGTTTAAGCTTGATCTTCATAAAATTTATTCAGTTTACTGATTGAATTTTATCTGTTGTAGATCAAATGGCAAATTCAGCAAACATTAATAGTTTGTCATTAAAAACCATTCTTGACAGGGTCAAGCTAAATGGGACAAACTATTTGGACTGGTACAGAATTTTGAGGATAGTCCTCAAGTCTGAACGCAAAGAATATGTCCTTGACAAGGCTGTCTCTAAGACCATATCAGAGTTACATGAAGTGTCATTAACTGCTGAGAAGAATATCTCAGGGATCTGGGATCCAAGGATATTCTGATGGTCAACAAGGGAATTGGAAGTGGCAAGGGTTGGGCCCATGCGCACTTGGCAGGAAAGATGAGACACCTGAGAATGTCTGCTTCTACTGCCAACAGCCTGGTCATTGGAACCAGGATTACAGGAAGTTCACGGCTGATCTGAAGAAGGGCAGTGGGACTGCGCCTTCATCAAATAGCCTGGATGATCTGAAGAAGGGCAGTAGGACTGCGCCTTCATCAGGAAACCTGGATGATCTAAGGAAGGGCGGTGGGACCGTGCCTTCATTCGGTATTAACTCTATAGAGCTACATCTCTCTACTTCCAAAGATTCATGGGTATTAGATACCATGACTGAATCTCACACATGCACTAATATATGGTGGCTGAAAGTAGGAGAGATTTGGAAAGCACGAAATGGACCTCAGAGTTGTGGCAACTGCTGTAGGATCCATGAGTCTTGCTTTGCCAAGAGGCCTTGTCTTAGTATTGTATAATGTATATTGCATACCTACTTTTAGTAGGAATATTATATCTGTATCCGTGTTTGACAAGGAAGGATATAATGTTAATATTGGAAATGGAGTTTTCAATGTTCTATGCAATGATATGTTTTATACCAGTACTGACATGGTTGGAGGATTGTACATATTAGATATGGGTAACAATGCCTCAAGTTCTATATATTCCGTTAATACCAAGAGGTCTAAATCCAACGATTTAAACCTAACTCTGTTATGGTACTGTCATTTGGGTCGCATAAACAAGAAGCGCCTATCAGCACTTCAGAAGTGCGGGCTTTCAGGTTCATTCGAATTCCATTCGATCGATAGGTGCAAGGTTTGTTTGATGGGCAAAATGACTAAAGTGCCCTTTATCGATCGCGATGAAAGGGCGGGTGAATTATTGGGGCTGATACACTCGAATGTGTGTAGACCAATAAGTTCACTTGCCAGGAGGGGTTTTAGCTACTTTATCACATTTACTGATGATTACAGTAAATATGGTTATGTCTATTCGGTGAGACATAAGTCTGAAGCTTTTGATAAATTCAAAGAGTTTAAGACTATAGTAGAAAACCAGCTCGACAAAGGTATTAAGGCACTTCGATTGGATCGAGGTGGAAAATACTTGACCACAGAGTTATTAGATCATCTAAAAGAGAATGGGATCCTTTTAGAATGGACTCCTCCTGGGACACTATAGTTGAAAGGTGTAGCCAAACGGAGAAATCGGACATTGTTAGACAATGGCCCGTTCCATGATTAGTTGGACTGATCTCCCAATCTCTTTCAGGGTTTATGCTCTAGAGACGACCGCATTCATAGTGAATCGGGCTTCGACAAGGGTGTGGAAGGGACACCATTTTAAAAATGGAATGGGATGATGCCCGCTTTGTCCTTCCTAAAGATTTGTGGTTGCGAGGCTTATGTGAAACATTTGGTTTCGACTAAGCTCGAACCAAGATCTGAGATATGCACCTTCGTGTGGTATCCCAAAGCAACAAGGGGATGCCACTTCTACAATCCCAGTGAGAACATGGTGTTCATCGCATGGGGTGGGGTCTTTATGGAAAAGGAGTTTTGTTTCCAAAGACGTCATTGGGAGGACTGTGCATCTCGAAGAAATTCAGGATGGTACAGATCTGTCTAAACCAATTGGCAACCCAGTAGAAAGAAGCTAGAGATTGTCGTAGAGTAAGAACCAATTCCTGTTACAATTCCGGAAGGTCCAAGGCGATTTGAAAGGGTCAATCTTCCACCTCCAAGATATGGTATCCGGAGGTGACAATGAAGTCATGGTGGATCACGATGATCCAGCCACCTTTCAAGAAGTCGTGGATGGGCCCGACTCCAAGTTATGGCTGGGAGCCATGAGGGAGGAAATGCAATCCATGTCGGACAACCGAGTCTGGGAACCGGTTGATCCCATCAATGGTGTGAGGACCATCGGATGCAAATGGATCTTCAAGGTGAAGATGGACATGGACGGCAACCCTCTGACCTACAAAGCTCAACTGGTGGCGAAAGGTTATAGGCATGGATTGACTATGAGGAAACCTTCTCCTTAGTGGCTATGGTCAAAATCGATCCAAATTCTTCTTGACATAACTGCGTATTATAATTACGAGATATGGCAAGTGGATGTCAAAACCGCTTTCCTAAATGGAAATTTGGCTGAGTACGTTTGTATGTCTCGGCCCAAAGGTTTTGACGATCCGAAGAATAAAGGAAAGATTTATAAGTTGTTGAAATCCATTTATGGATTGAAACGAACTTCTCGGAGTTGGATCCTTCGTTTTGATGAAGCTGTAATTGGATTTGGCTTAATCAATAACGAGGATGAATCTTGCGTTTATAAGAAGGCTAGTGGGAGCAATATTACCTTTCTGGTTCTCATTGAAAATGACATCCCAACCTTGCACGAGACTAAAGCTTGGTTGAGGAAGTGTTTTTCAATAAAGGACTTAGGCAATGCTTCTCATATCTTAAGGATTAAGATATGTAGAGATCGCACCAAGAGGGTCTTGGATTTAAGTCAGGGAACCTATGTGAACAAGGCATTGAGTAGGTTCTTAATGCTCGATTCAAAGAAAGGACTTTTACCCACTAGTCATGGCATTCATCTCAGCAAGACTCAGTGTCCTAAGACACCTGATGAGCTGAAAAGGATGATGAGAATCCTATGCGCCTGGGGGCAGGATCGATCATATATGCCATGACATGTATGAGACCAGACGTCTCGTAAGCCTTATGTTGTACCAGTAGACATCATTCTAACCCGGGGGAAAGATGATGCTGAACTAGTCGTCGAAGGATGAGTAGACGCTAGTTTTCCAAGACAAATCCAGATGACTTTAGAAGTCAATCAGGATATGTGTTTACGCTGAATGGCAGAGCTTTAGCTGGGAAAGCGTAAAGCAAGATACCATTGCCGAATCTACGACAGAGGCCAAGTACATGGATGCTGCAGAGGCAGCTAAGGAGGCTATGTGGATTTGGAAATTCATGGCAGGGCTGGGTGTAATTAAAAACCCATCCAGTCCGGTGAATCCATTTTGCGACAACACAAGGGCCATTGCGCAAGCTAAAAGCCTAGATCGCATAACAAATCCAAACATGTACTGCGGCGTATCCACCTCATCAGATAAATACTGAACTGAGGTGAAGTGAAGATAACCGATATTGCAACAGATGATAACATAGCCAACCCGTTGACTAAAGCAGTGTCACTGCCTGAACATGTTAGACATGTAAAGTCGATGGGGACATATTGGAGTTTAGATTGGAACTAGGGCAAGTGGGAGATTGTTAGTCTTAGTGCCCGTAGTTCAATCCTAAATGTCCAAATGTATATATCATCGTTAGCAATAAAATTAAAGCGGCTTTATATTACTTATGTGTTGGAGTAATATATCGATGTGTGCTCTGATCTATGCCCACCATGCGAATAGAACCATAGATCGAGATAGATCACACTCGATGGGTCCCTAGTCAACAAAGCTTCACTAGAAGCGACTAGTATGAAAGATGGCTCTTTATGGCTTACGTTCTGTTAGTCATTGGAATGAGATTCCGGAGTCTGATCATAGATATCATGTGGGACATGATATTGGACGACCCGCCCTGAATATGTGCCATAGATTAAGTCATGAACATATTCAGTGTTGTAGCTTGTCATGTATCCTTAGACCAAGGAGTCTTTGTGATCGCTATGTAGTCAACAACTGAGTTTGACCTGAGCCTAACGTTGTCCGTAACAGGGCTTCCATAACGGCCAGGATTGGCTTGGGGACGGGCTACATGACTGACACGAAAGACGGCTAAGGGATTTATCCCTCATACTAAGGTATGGGAAAGATATCGGTTCTCGGCCACTTGATCGAGAGTGACTGGAAGAATAGCATGGCCATGCACATGATACTGGGTATCATATCTTCAGTCATCTCACATGTCAAGGAACGGTGATTGAGAATAATAAGGATGACGGCTCTATGCCTTATCTCAATCAGGATATCGGAGATAAAAGGATAATGACAGGGACGACAAAAAGGTTAGAATCGACAGGGTCGATTCGTTATGTAGTGTCAGGCAATACTAAAGTCTCGTTAGTTGCCACTTAAATAGGATCAAGTAAAATGGGATTTTACGTTGATCTATTGACATGCATAAACCTAAGGGTCACACCGGAGGATGAAACTCATTGACACATATATGGAGAATGGCCAAAAGGGAGTTGTCTCGGGATATGACCAAAACTGGGTTTTGGGTCATGTGCCCGTAAGTGAATAGGACTTTACGGATCGAGACAAGACTTGGAGTCTTGGGATTGATCGCGTCGGATAATGTTGGACATTTCCAGTATGGAAGGCTTGGAGGCGATGAGCGAATCACGGGACCTCGTTGGAAATGGCCACGGGCCATGTTCCAAGAGGCCCATGAAAGGCCCATGCAACCAAGGCCCATGGAACTAATTAATCAAGTCTTGATTAATTAGTACTAAGTAAGCAAGACAAGGATTAAGGTGTTGGTGATTCACCACCTAACCCAATCTTGTCTTGCCATACTTTGTCCTATTTACACCTTACTTGACACCATACTTGTCCCATGCCTTTAGTTGGACAAGTATGGGTTTTGTTATGTTTAAGTCATCTTTTTTCAACATAACAAACACAAGACAAGAATAGGAAACACATTTTCTCTCCCTCTTCCATGGCCATTTCGGGTTTGGCTAGTTTCCACCTCCATGTTTGTGTTCTTGAGTCCTCAAAGAGAAGAACTACGTGGCTTTGATTCCCATGTGGATACGTAGGCGTCTTGGAGACTCAAGCCAATCATTCGTTAACCGGTGTTCTTGTTTTGGTAAGAAATAGTGCTGAATTTTTCTCTTGTGAATCTATTCTTTGTTAGTTGTTTCATGGTTTAATCGTCTCTTGGTTTTCATTGATTTTCCGCTGCGAGTTGGTTCATCTCCAACCCTACCTCGAGACCCAACAAAGTCTGTATGAGCTTCTGGCCATACGACGTTTTAGCAACGATGCACATATAAATTTTCACTTGAACGAATGGTGCAATGAACTTATCACAAATTCCGTGAAAAGTTAAGTCTGTATGAGCTTCTGGCCATACGAAATATAGCAATGGTGCACATATCTATTTCATTTTGAACAATTGTCCCAATAAACATATTGTTGGGTCTCGAGGTAGGGTTGGAGATGAACCAACTCGCAGCGGAAAATCAAGGAAAACCAAGAGACGATTAAAACCATGAAACAACTAACAAAGAATGGATTCACAAGAGAAAAATTCAGCACTAGTTCTTACCAAAACAAGAACACCAGGTAACGAATGATTGGCTTGAGTCTCCAAGACGCCTACGTATCCACATGGGAATCAAAGCCACGTAGTTCTTCTCTTTGAGGACTCAAGAACACAAAAATGGAGGAGGAAACTAGCCAAACCCGAAATGGTCATGGAAGAGGGAGAGAAAATGTGTTTCCTATTCTTGTCTTGTCTTTGTTATGTTGAAAAAAGATGACTTAAACATAACAAAACTCATACTTGTCCAACTAAAGGCATGGGACAAGTATGGTGTCAAGTAAGGTGTAAATAGGACAAAGTATGGCAAGACAAGATTGGGTTAGGTGGTGAATCACCAACACCTTAATCCTTGTCTTGCTTACTTAGTACTAATTAATCAAGACTTGATTAATTAGTTCCATGGGCCTTGGTTGCATGGGCCTCTTGGAACATGGCCCGTGGCCATTTCCAACGAGGTCCCGTGATTCGCTCATCGCCTCCATGGCTTCCATACCGGAAATGTCCAACATTATCCGACGCGATCAATCCCAAGACTCCAAGCCTTGTCTCGATCCGTAAAGTCCTATTCACTTACGGGCACATGACCCAAAACCCAGTTTTGGTCATGTCCCGAGACAACTCCCTTTTGGCCATTCTCCATAAATGTGTCAATGAGTTTCATCCTCCGGTGTGACCCCTAGGTTTATGCATGTCAATAGATCAACGTAAAATCCCATTTTACTTGATCCTATTTAAGTGGCAACTAACGAGACTTTAGTATTGCCTGACACTACATAACGAATCGACCCTGTCGATTCTAACCTTTCCGTCATCCCTGTCATTATCCTTTTATCTCCGATATCCTGATTGAGATAAGTCATAGAGCCGTCATCCTTATTATTCTCAATCAATGTTCCTTGATATGTGAGATGACTAAAGATATGATACCCAGTATCATGTGCATGGCCATGCTATTCTTCCAGTCACTCTCGATCAAGCGGCCGAGAACCGATATCTTTCCCACACCTTAGTACGAGGGATAAATCCCTTAGCCGTCTTTCGTGTCACTCATGTAGCCCGTCCCCAAGCCAATCCTGGCCGTTATGGAAGCCCTGTTACGGACAACGTTAGGCTCAGGTCAAACTCAGTTGTTGACTACATAGCGATCACAAAGACTCCTTGGTCTAAGGATACATGACAAGCTACGACACTGAATATGTTCATGACTTAATCTATGGCACATATTCAGGGCGGATCGTCCAATATCATGTCCCACATGATATCTATGATCAGACTCCGGAATCCCATTCCAATGACTAACAGAACGTAAGCCATAAAGAGCCATCTTTCATACTAGTCGCTTCTAGTGAAGCTTTGTTGACTAGGGACCCATCGAGTGTGATCTATCTCGATCTATGGTTCTATTCGCATGGTGGGCATAGATCAGAGCACACATCGATATATTACTCCAACACATAAGTAATATAAAGCCGCTTTAATTTTATTGCTAACGATGATATATACATTTGGACATTTAGGATTGAACTACGGGCACTAAGACTAACAATCTCCCACTTGCCCTAGTTCCAATCTAAACTCCAATATGTCCCCATCGACTTTACATGTCTAACATGTTCAGGCAGTGACACTACCTTAGTCAAAGGGTTGGCTATGTTATCATCTGTTGCAATATCGGTTATCTTCACTTCACCTCAATTCAGTATTTCTCTGATTAGATTGATACGCCGTAGTACATGTTTGGATTTGTTATGCGATATGGGCTTTTAGCTTGCGCAATGGCCCTTGTGTTGTCGCAAAATGGATTCACCGGGCTGGATGGGTTTTTAATTACATCCAACCCTGCCGTGAATTTCCAAATCCACATAGCCTCCTTAGTTGCCTCTGCAGCATCCATGTACTTGGCCTCTGTTGTAGATTCGACAGTGGTATCTTGCTTTACGCTCTCCCAGCTAAAGCTCTGCCATTCAACATAAACACATATCCTGACTGACTTCTAAAGTCATCTGGATTTGTCGTGGAAAACTAACGTCTACTCATCCTTCGACGACTAGTTCAACATCATCTTTCCCGGGTTAGACTGATGTCTACTGGTACAACATAAGGCTTACGAGACAGCAGGTCTCATACATGTCATGGCATATATGATCGATCCTGCCCCCAGGCGCATAGGATTCTCATCATCCTTTTCCGCTCATCAGGTGTCTTAGGACACTGAGTCTTGCTGAGATGAATGCCATGACTAGTGGGTAAGAGTCCTTTCTTTGAATCGAGCATTAAGAACCTACTCAATGCCTTGTTCACATAGGTTTCCTGACTTAAATCCAAGACCCTCTTGGTGCGATCTCTACATATCTTAATCCTAAAGATATAAGAAGCATCGCCTAAGTCCTTTATTGAAAAACACTTCCTCAACCAAGCTTTAGTCTCGTGCAAGGTTGTGATGTCGTTTTCAATGAGAACCAGAAAGGTAATCTTGCTCCCACTAGCCTTCTTATAAACGCAAGATTCATCCTCATTCTTGATTAAGCCAAATCCAATTACAACTTCATCAAAACGAAGGATCCAACTCTGAGAAGTTCGTTTCAATCCATAAATGGATTTCAACGACTTATAAATCTTTCCTGTATTCTTCGGATCGTCAAAACCTTTGGGCCGAGACATACAAACGTACTCAGTCAAATTTCTATTTAGGAAAGCGGTTTTGACATCCACTTGCCATATCTCATAATTATGATACGCAGTTATGTCAAGAAGAATTTGGATCGATTTTGACCATAGCCACTAGGGAGAAGGTTTCCTCATAGTCAATCCATTGGATCTGCCTATAACCTTTCGCCACCAGTTGAGCTTTGTAGGTCAGAGGGTTGTTGTCCATGTCCATCTTCACCTTGAAGATCCATTTGCATCCGATGGTCCTCACACCATTGATGGGATCAACCGTTTCCCAGACTCGGTTGTCCGACATGGATTGCATTTCCTCCCTCATGGCTCCCAGCCATAACTCGGAGTCGGGCCCATCCACGAATTCTTGAAAGGTGGCTGGATCATCGTGATCCACCATGACTTCATTGTCACCTCCGGATACCATATCTTGGAGGTGGAAGATTGACCCATTCAAATCGCCTTGTACCTTCCGGAATTATAACAGGAATTGGTTCTCACTCTACGACAATCTCTGGCTCCTTTCTACTGGGTTGTCAATTGGTTTAGACAGATCTGTACCATCCTGAATTTCTTCGAGATGCACAGTCCTCCCAATGACGTCTTTGGAAACAAAACTTCTTTTCCATAAAGACCCCACCCCAAGCGACGAACACCATGTTCTCACTGGGATTGTAGAAATATTATCCCCTTGTTGCTTTGGGATACCACACGAAGGTGCATATCTCAGATCTTGGTTCGAGCTTAGTCGAAACCAAATGTTTCACATAAGCCTCGCAACCACAAATCTTTAGGAAGGACAAAGCGGGCATCATCCCGTACCATTTTTAAAATGGTGTCCCTTACACACCATTCGTCGAAGCCCGATTCACTATGAATGCGGTCGTCTCTGGAGAAAAACCCCTAAAAGAGATTGGGAGATCAGTCCAACTAATCATGGAACAGACCATTGTCTAACAATGTCCGATTTCTCCGTTTGGCTACACCTTTCAACTACAGTGACCTAGGAGGAGTCCATTCCAAAAGGATCCCATTCTCTTTTAGATGATCTAATAACTCTGTGGTCAAGTATTTTCTACCTCGATCCAATCGAAGTGCCTTAATACCTTTGTCGAGCTGGTTTTCTACTATAGTATTAAACTCTTTGAATTTATCAAAAGCTTCAGACTTATGTCTCACCGAATAGACATAACCATATTTACTGTAATCATCAGTAAATGTGATAAAGTAGCTAAAACCTCTCCTGACAAGTGAACTTATTGGTCTACACACATTCGAGTGTATCAGCCCCAATAATTCACCCGCCCTTTCATCGCGATCGATAAAGGGCACTTTAGTCATTTTGCCCATCAAACAAACCTTGCACCTATCGATCGAATGGAATTCGAATGAACCTGAAAGCCCGCACTTCTGAAGTGCTGATAAGCGCTTCTTGTTTATGCGACCCAAATGACAGTACCATAACAGAGTTAGGTTTAAATCATTGGATTTAGACCTCTTGGTATTAACGGAATATATAGAACTTGAGGCATTGTTACTCATATCTAATATGTACAATCCTCCAACCATGTCAGTACTGGTATAAAACATATCATTGCATAGAACATTGAAAACTCCATTTCCAATATTAACATTATATCCTTCCTTGTCAAACACGGATACAGATATAATATTCCTACTAAAAGTAGGTATGCAATATACATTATACAATACTAAGACAAGGCCTCTTGGCAAAGCAAGACTCATGGATCCTACAGCAGTTGCTAGAACTCTGAGGTCCATTTCGTGCTTTCCAAATCTCTCCTACTTTCAGCCACCATATATTAGTGCATGTGTGAGATTCAGTCATGATATCTAATACCCATGAATCTTTGGAAGTAAAGAGATGTAGCTCTATAGAGTTAATACCGAATGAAGGAACGGTCCCACCGCCCTTCCTTAGATCATCCAGGTTTCCTGATGAAGGCGCAGTCCTACTGCCCTTCTTCAGATCATCCAGGCTATTTGATGAAGGCGCAGTCCCACTGCCCTTCTTCAGATCAGCCGTGAACTTCCTGTAATCCCGGTTCCAATGACCAGGCTGTTGGCAGTAGTAGCAGACATTCTCATGTGTCTCATCTTTTCTGCCAAGTGCGCATGGGCCCAGCCCTTGCCACTTCCAATTCCCTTGTTGACCATCAGAATATCCTTGGATCCCAGATCCCTGAGATATTCTTCTCAGTAGTTAATGACACTTCATGTAACTCTGATATGGTCTTAGAGACAGCCTTGTCAAGGACATATTCTTTGCGTTCAGACTTGAGGACTATCCTCAAAATTCTGTACCAGTCCAAATAGTTTGTCCCATTTAGCTTTACCCTGTCAAGAATGGTTTTTAATGACAAACTATTAATGTTCGCTGAATTTGCCATTTGATCTACAACAGATAAAATTCAATCAGTAAACTGAATAAATTTTATGAAGATCAAGCTTAAACACCAACAATCAATTCTAAACCTTTAGAATCTGAAACCAAGATCCTTGATTCACTCGATTAAGCTGAACTAATGCTCACCACTTAATCGAGCTATGTAGGTAGGACTCCATCCAATCACATCCAATGTGACTCTTGGCTAGGGTATGCACTTATGTACACGGCTTACCCTATCTGTTACCCTAGCTCAACCTCAGGCTGAGAATCGTAGTCGGGTCCACCAATTTTCAACTATGGCCCGTCACTATGTAGGTGCTCCGCTAATGCGCACGACACACACATATGTCGTCCAAACCTACTACCCCGCTTTCCCATGGATGCTCCGCTAATGCGCACGACACCCATAGGACGGGGAGGTAGTAAGGTGTTGATGATTGGGAGGTATCGGACATGACCCGCTTTTACTTGTCCAGTTGTGTTCAAAACTTTGGCACATCCTAGATGCGATGAGCACATCAACTACATTCCAAATGCAATGATGCCTCAAATTACATCCAATGTAATTCTTCCTTTGAACCCGTCAACTACATCCAATGCAATGATGGTTCTAAGAGTTCACACACAAGGATTAAAATCCAATTTTATCTTTGCATGTGAGGTGATATGCTCGGTAAATAAAGTTAAGCATGCAATTCTAAAACACAGAATTAATCATGCATAAACTAAACCAAGCATAAAGCGATAAATATGCACATAATAGCCCCCTAAACTAACTCCCACTAGCTTCTTGAGCTCCACCGACTCCAAGCCGATGCCAACACCCGAAAAGCCACCAAATGACCTTTTCACCCTTTCTTCATCTTGAGTAAAATAATACAATTTAATACACGACTCGCAGGTCGGGAATAAATAAATATTACAAACAAGTGGTTCGACGACAACACCTTGAAAGAATAATTACACGCTAACTCTAACGGCTCGCAGGCCGTGAAAAGCGATACATAATTAAATCGAGCTCGGGGCTATTATGTACACCATGCCAACATCACATCACACATCATGTTATGAAACAAGCATGTTATCAAACATCATGTGATTTTCCGGTTTTAATTAATAGCCAAGTTTCGAAAAATTTTGATGCTCGGTTTATCGAAACCGTTCAAAAATGAAACTTTTGAACATTTGATCTTCGAGTTCGTCATGACGGTTCCAAACTCGTCATAACTAACAAAACGGTTTAGCCTTGGCATATCAACCATCCAATGGTCATGCTTGGCCTAGCTCCGTCCAACGGAGCCCCGTTCGGTCCCGGTTTCGGCTCCCCGAGAGTCCCGCTCCCGAGACCCGAAAAATCAAAAAAAAAATCAAAATTTCCAGATTTGAAATAATTTTCAAAAATTCATTTTACATGCATTAAATCCATGAACAAGAATTTAAAACATGTTATCAAACAATTTAGCAAAACAACATGCCAAAAAACGAAACTTTCAAGCAAAACCGAAACTTTGAACACCGTCTTGTGAATCCCGAAGGTAGCACGGCTCTGATACCACTGTTGGGTCTCGAGGTAGGGTTGGAGATGAACCAACTCGCTGTGGAAAATCAAGGAAAACCAAGAGACGATTAAAACCATGAAACAACTAACAAAGAATGGATTCACAAGAGAAAAATTCAGCACTAGTTCTTACCAAAACAAGAACACCGGGTAACGAATGATTGGCTTGAGTCTCCAAGACACATACGTATCCACATGGGAATCAAAGCCACGTAGTTCTTCTCTTTGAGGACTCAAGAACACAAAAATGGAGGAGGAAACTAGCCAAACCCGAAATGGCCATGGAAGAGGGAGAGAAAATGTGTTTCCTATTCTTGTCTTGTCTTTGTTATGTTGAAAAAAGATGACTTAAACATAACAAAACCCATACTTGTCCAACTAAAGGCATGGGACAAGTATGGTGTCAAGTAAGGTGTAAATAGGACAAAGTATGGCAAGACAAGATTGGGTTAGGTGGTGAATCACCAACACCTTAATCCTTGTCTTGCTTACTTAGTACTAATTAATCAAGACTTGATTAATTAGTTCCATGGGACTTGGTTGCATGGGCCTCTTGGAACATGGCCCGTGGCCATTTCCAACGAGGTCCCGTGATTCGCTCATCGCCTCCATGGCTTCCATACCGGAAATGTCCAACATTATCCGACGCGATCAATCCCAAGACTCCAAGCCTTGCCTCGATCCGTAAAGTCCTATTCACTTACGGGCACATGACCCAAAACCCAGTTTTGGTCATGTCCCGAGACAACTCCCTTTTGGCCATTCTCCATAAATGTGTCAATGAGTTTCATCCTCCGGTGTGACCCCTAGGTTTATGCATGTCAATAGATCAACGTAAAATCTCATTTTACTTGATCCTATTTAAGTGGCAACTAACGAGACTTTAGTATTGCCTGACACTACATAACGAATCGACCCTGTCGATTCTAACCTTTCCGTCATCCCTGTCATTATCCTTTTATCTCTGATATCCTGATTGAGATAAAGCATAGAGCCGTCATCCTTATTATTCTTAATCAATGTTCCTTGATATGTGAGATGACTAAAGATATGATACCCAGTATCATGTGCATGGCCATGCTATTCTTCCAGTCACTCTCGATCAAGCGGCCGAGAACCGATATCTTTCCCACACCTTAGTACGAGGGATAAATCCCTTAGCCGTCTTTCGTGTCACTCATGTAGCCCGTCCCCAAGCCAATCCTGGCCGTTATGGAAGCCCTGTTACGGACAACGTTAGGCTCAGGTCAAACTCAGTTGTTGACTACATAGCGATCACAAAGACTCCTTGGTCTAAGGATACATGACAAGCTACGACACTGAATATGTTCATGACTTAATCTATGGCACATATTCAGGGCGGGTCGTCCAATATCATGTCCCACATGATATCTATGATCAGACTCCGAAATCCCATTCCAATGACTAACAGAACGTAAGCCATAAAGAGCCATCTTTCATACTAGCGCTTCTAGTGAAGCTTTGTTGACTAGGGACCCATCGAGTGTGATCTATCTCGATCTATGGTTCTATTCGCATGGTGGGCATAGATCAGAGCACACATCGATATATTACTCCAACACATAAGTAATATAAAGCCGCTTTAATTTTATTGCTAACGATGATATATACATTTGGACATTTAGGATTGAACTACGGGCACTAAGACTAACACATATCTTTAACCATTTTGGAACTTCAGGTCCAAAATACCTCAATATTTGTAAGCTTCAGGTTGCAAATATATGACATTTGAGTCATCACAAGTAAATATATAACCGCACAATGAGCGAACTCATGGGTTGAACATAATAAGAGTAAGTAATAACAAGATATAAATATAAGTATAACCACACACCGAGCGAACTCCTGGGGTAATCAAAATGCCGAAATTAAATATATGTATGACCGCACAACGAGCAAGCTCGTGGGGTAGACATAATAAATATAAGTAATCGCATATAAATTTTAGGCTTCAAGCCTCAGACACAAGTTACAGGCTTCGGGCTTGTGGTTTCGTCTTGTGACTTTTAATACAAGTTATAGGCTTTAGACCTGTGGTCTATATTCTGCCTTTAATGCCATCTTACGGGCTTCGGGCCCGTGGCTTATCAACCGGTCATAAGTACAAGTATCAATCTTCAGGCTTGTGATTCATCGCTTAACCATAAAAAGGCAAGTACCAAGCTTCAAGCTTATGATTTATCATCTAGCCGTAATATCAAATATCAGGCTTCGGCCATGTGATTTTTCATTTAGCCGTTCAGGTACATATCAAGCTTCGGTCTATAATTTTCATTTGGAGTTTGTGGTCTCAAATGATTTAGTTTCGATACAACACTATTCACTTCATTGATACATGAAGTATTCCATATTAAAAAAGTTCTTCATCCTTAACATGGATTGAAACCTTTATATGTCAATATATTTCAATATGAACATATCGACATACATCATACCCGACCTCCAGTCGTTGATATGGAGTACTTGGAACTTCTGGCCCAAAGTACGCTGGGTCGCTGGTATTATGTATTTGGAACTTCTGGTCCAACATACATCGGGACTCTGGTATTTGTAAGCTTCAGGTTACAAATATATATAACCAAATAAAAATATAATCGCATAATGAGCGAATGCACAATACCCACACAGTAGATGAACAATAGTTGCACAGTACCGAAATAGTACAGGAACAGTATCTGTACAGTACCCGAATAGTATCTGAACAGTATCTGCTCAGTACCTACATAGTACCCCGAATAGTATCTGAACAGTAGTTGAACAGTGCCTGAACAGTACCGTGCGAAAAACACCCCCGACGTGTGAGACACACGTGCTTGTCAATGTTAGGTCCTTGTGATCTTCAGGTCACATTGAATTCAGTTATTATAAGACCCACGGTCTTAAAACATAACTGCAGGTTCCATGAAACTTTTCTCGTCGATATTTAAGCTTCGGATTCAAAATGCTTCAATTTTAATAAACTTCAATATTACGAGTATCACATATAAAATAAATAATTAAATACAAATATATGTGATAACCTCCATATTTTCTGATGCCAAAGATCAAATATATTATTGCGATCACAGAGCATACTTATGGGGTATATATAAAACATATATTAATAAAGATGAAACATAAATAATTTTCATGAATATCGTTAATAAATAATATTAACGAAATAAATTGATGATAATATAAATTTTCATACATGGACAGCAGAGCAAGTCGTGCTGATAACGTGTTGTGAATATTAATTAATCAACAGTCAAAACCATGTACACAAGGAAAGCCGAGCTTTTGTATATCAATCAAGTGGTGTATCTCGATAGACATGCCTCACCGTAGTGGCATGTGCAGAACAAATAACAATAAAGAGAATAAAACATCAAGAGCTTTTGCTACATACTCGGCAACTCTCATTTCATTCTTCTTCTATATTCTTTTTTTAAAATTTGTATAAGATAAGGACATATCTATTTATAGGCCATGAACCGTGTACATGAGTGGCATATAATTGGACCAAAGTTTGGTCCACTAAGATGAAACTATGTATTACATATCAACTAATGATGGTGGTCACAAAACAAATCTTGGAAGTTGAAGTTTTGTATTTCGCAGTGACATATTAAATTATTTTACAAAAAGCTCTCCACAAAACCTCGCTTAGGTTATTCTTCTAACCTTTCTAAGGTTCCAACCACCGTCACCGTCGCCTGCTCGCTGCCCTCCACCGTCCCTCCTCCCCCTGGTTCTGACCCCTTCTCTCCGTTTTGCTCTCCCCCTCCCTCCTCACTATAGTGTTCCCGTTCCAACGCTGCCACCGTGATGGATACCCCACCCGGACTCCGTGGCCGTCGACCCATCTCCCTCATGATCGCCTCTTTGAGCCTAGTCATCTGCGCCCCCCCATGCTCGACCAAGCCAACCCCATTTTGGTACTGCATAATCGGGGATGGTCCATGCACAATGTGCACCACGATCCGACGTGGCTGCACCGGGCTCCCTGGCACCGACCCACACCGGAGTCCGTCCGGACCTTTGCAGCCAATCCCGGCAACCAACGTCCTTTACCGGACTGGGATCAGCCAATCCGATGTTAGGGGACGCTATTTCAGGGCCTGGCCCCCGTTCCCCCACCGGAGTGCACCGCGAATCCGGCCTATCAGTGGGATCCGGTGCACTATCTCTCCGTGTCTTTGGCTTATCAACCAGGATATGACCAATCGGGTAGGGCTCCCCACTACTCGGGCTCCGCAAACCCTAGGAGGATCGAGGCCAGCAGGAGTTGGGCACACCAAGAGAATCGGAGTACTACCGTCAGGGTGTTAGTTACGTCTCCGACAATAGCTAAACGTCACGACAAGGACATCCCAAGCCCTAAATCTCGTTTGAAGATCGGGGCCAAGTGGAAGAGGCCCGATCCGCGGTTGGGTGATCTGATGAACTGCACTTTGGCTCGACGGGGGATCCTGCGATTCACCACAACCGTTGGACCAAGACCCAGGGTGATCAAGACGGGTCACAAGCCGGAGTCCAAGATGCTGCCAACCTCCATTGACCAAGTACGGGAACGGGAAGTTAGCCCGGGGGACTACAATCCCCCGGGGAAGGAATGATCCCCCAGAGCGGGGGTGGGAAGGACCGCCAGGGACCTATACCCACAGACCCGGGACGTCTAAAGTCGGGAAGTCTCGGGGAATTCGCAACAAAGGCCTTCTCTCTTTTCAGGTTGATTGTTTTAGGACGAATAAGACTTTGGCTAGGTAGTTTTTATTCCGTTAGTTCTGTATTTTTTGAAACAGTGGATCGAGGAACTCTTGAGTTTGGATCTGCGAAACAAAGCAGACTATTTATATGGAACCATGTGCGCCCGATAGGCCACGCCGATCGGGACAACAGCTGGTGTCCGGGACTGTTAGGTCCCACATTGTAAGCACGATGATATCGTAATACTACTTCTTTCCCGTTTCAAAAAAAATGATGGTGGTCACACGTGACGTGGACATGATTTACAACGTAAATAAATAAAATTACAGATGAAGGTTATTTCCACGATTCACCCGGATTCAATGGGTTATAAACGTTGCCTCGCATTTGAATCCAGCCCAAATTAAGAGGCCTGTTAGAGGAGAAATTTGAATACCCAAAGCCCAAGTTTTCATCCTTGACTGAACATGCACCGTTGCAGCTGACATCATTCGTCACCTAATGCATTGCAATTGCATACAAGGCTCAGCCGCCCTCTTTGTCAAACAAACGGGCAATATTTGAAATATTCACTTTCCAACCATCCAACGGCTGGAGTGCCAACATCACATGTCTACCGTTGATCAAATTAAGCAAGTTTATTTTCGTAGTAGGTGAGCGCACAGAATACTTCTTCTCCAGTGACTTTTATAAGATTCACAGACCAGCACCGAAACAGAGCATCATCCACCGAAAAAATGGAAGCCGTAGTAGCAGCGAAGCCAATCATCAAAGTCGCAGCTCTCTGTGGCTCTCTCCGCAAAGCTTCCTTCAACCGCGGCCTTCTTCGCTCCGGTACTCTCTATCTCTCCTCCTTCTTCTTCTTCTTCTTCTTCCAAGTGAGTTGGATTTTTTTATTATTGATCTTCGTTGCAGCGATACAGCTGAGCCAGGAATCGATAAAAGGGATGGAGATCGAGTTTGTTGATATCGCGCCATTGCCGATGATGAACACCGATCTGGAGGTGGACGGAAAGTTTCCGCCGGTCGTGGAGGCTTTCCGGACGAAGATTCTGGAAGCCGACAGCGTTCTCTTTGCTTCGCCCGAGTACAATTACTCCATCACCGGTACGGAACCCTTGTATCAATTATTTTCATCTAGAGAAATTGAAAATGGATGGTATAGTGCAAGTTCTAAAAATTAAAATTGTTAGACGCATCGGACGGTTATGATTTTTTAATGATTAATTGGAGATTATGTGAGGATTAATCGAAGATTAATTCAATTAACTGGAAATTAATCTGGTCGGCCAACAAAAAAAATAGGGACTAAACGGGACATAGTCGGAAATTTTAGAACACTGATATAGTGATTGTTTTTTTGATTTGGGTCCTTGGGTGTATGTTGTAGCGCCTCTGAAGAATGGGCTTGACTGGGCATCGAGAGCCCCAAATGTGTGGGCCGACAAGCCGGCTGCTATATTGAGCGCCGGAGGAGGTTTCGGAGGGGGGCGGTCGCAGTATCAGCTTCGTCAAATTGGGGTTTTCCTTGATCTCCATTTCATCAACAAGCCCGAGTTCTTCCTCAATGCGTTTGAGTCCCCTGCCAAGTTTGACAGCGATGGCAACTTGATTGATGACAATTCCAAACAACGCATCAAAAAGGTTCTCTTGGCGTTGCAAGAATTTACTTTGCGCCTCAAGGCCAAGTATTGAGCTACTTGTTGGTTCAAAAATTTGGAAACAAGTGGGCTTCTCCGTGACTTTAAAATTTGACGTTGTGTAAATTGCAATGCTCTGTTCAATGCTCTGTTTCCCATTCTCTCTTTAAAAAATAAGTGTATATTTTGTTGCATAGTTTGAAGATCATTGGAGTTAATATTTCTGAGTTTTTATTCTATCCTCATGTGTCTAATCAGTTGTATATATTTCTTTTTAGGAATATGTCACCTTAATATATTTTTTTTAGGTCAATAGTTTTTTTTGGGTAAACTACAAATGCATACCTTTAAGTATGCACGTTTAACCGATGATTACCCTGAAGTTTAAAGTTAACTGACGCATACCCTGAAGTTTCATTTATTAACCCACAACCCCTTCCGTCTAATTTTCCATCCAAATTCTGTTATCTTTCTTTTTAAAATACCCAAAATACCCCCACATCTTTGAATAGATTAAAGTTAAACTAAAATAATTATAAATTATAGATTATAAAATAAATAAATAAAACAAAAAAAAACTAATCTATATATCATTTGGTGCTTCATGTTCGCAACTCCTCTATCCCTTGCAAATCTTCAGATCTACACCGCTCGAGGAAGAACACGGTTGTGGGAGAAGCACCGCGCGACGAGAAGAGAGAGACGACTCAACTCAGGTAAGGGAAGAGAGAGGGGCGACGAGGGCAGTGAGGGAGGAGTCGTGTTTATGGGTTTTGAATTTGGGAGATTTTGTATCTGAATCTGGGTTTCGATTTTTGGCTCATGGGTTTTGAAAAAAAAAATTCGATTTCGATTTTTGGGGCGTTTTGTATATGAATCTGGGGTTTGGCTCTATTTCTATCTTCTCTTTTGGGTTTTGTTGTTCTTGATTCTGGCTCTTCCCTAAATCTCTCAATTGTTTTGATTGAAATTGTTTTTTAAGATAGGTTTATGACTGAAATTGTATTGAGGTCTTCTCATATGATTTTTTTCATTCTCATATGATTTTCAAGAGGGGGGAGGTTGAGGAATTGAAATTAGTTGATTTAGGCTTTATGCTATGTTTCAAAAACGGGGAGGTTGAGGAATTGGAATTTATTTGTATTCATTTGCGTTCATTGTTATTTGATTTTTTTTCCATCACTTTTGGAGTTCCCAGTATAGTATTCATTCGAACTTCCCAGGTAAGAGGACTGTAAGGCCCCACATCACCGTGTAGCCACTGTTCTAAGTTTCCATTGTTCACATACTCATAAACAAACATCTTGTATGTAGATAAAGATTTAGTGAGTCACTCAAAATCGTATTCAAGGGAATAGAAAAATGTCTAGTTTCCAGTACCAAAGATCATAATTTGATCAAGGTAAATGAAACAAAGGTAAGATAAGAGAGATGAAGACCTCGTCGGCGAGATAAAGCTGGATAGAGAAAGAATGGTGATGAAGATTAAGCTCAAGATGAAACAGATCTGAAACGTTAATATTAAAATAGATTTGAAGAAGTATAGGTTTGTAATATATAAATCAATTTTTAAATTTAATTTGATTGTTTTATTATTTAATTAAATTAAATTTATTATTTTATTTAATATGTTTATTATTTTATATGTATATTTTAGTTATATATATGAAAAATTGAAAAAATAATGAGTTATAAAAAAATTGATATAAAAAATAAATGAAAATTTAAAAATAAAACTTATTTTATCAAATAAAAATGATTTTTAAAATAAAAATATGATTTTTAAAAATAAAAATAAAATTTGAAATTAATTAATGAGAAAAAAATAATTAAATTAAATTAATTAAATTAATTAATGAGAAAAAAATAATTAAATAAAATGAATTAAAAATAAAGAATAAAGAAAATTAATTAATTAAATAAATAAAAAGAATGGCAGGGTTGTGTAATATTGATAGGTAGTTGAGGGTATTTTCGTCATTTAACAAAAAAAGACTAACCCTGACTGACGGAAGGGGTTCTGGGTTAATAAATGAAACTTCAGGGTATGCATCAGTTAACTTTAAACTTCAGGGTAATCAACGGTTAAACGTGCATACTTAAGGGTATGCATTTGTAGTTTACCCTAGTTTTTTTTATAAAACGTCCAATCTTTCGAGTGAAGAGAGAGTATAAAGAACTAAATGAATCAGTTCTCAGTACCAATAAGAGAAGTTTTGCACAACAAACTCTCAACAACCAACAATGAAGAGTTTAAAAATCTATACCCAAATTTATAATGAAGCAACCACTAAAAATCCCAACTAGCGGATATACAAACCATGCCTAAAAAACCAGATGAAGCAAATGAAAGAATAGAAAACCCAACAAACAACCAAAGCCATACAAGTCAATCCAAAACGAAAACAAGCCATAGATAAAAACAAGAAGAAACTGGCTTAATAACCTAGGTTTTACCAACATGAAGCCCAAGAGAACATCCACACTAATCTATGTGTCAAACCAAAAGGTGTCAAACCAGGCCCCAAGACAACGAACCGAACGCCTTCGGAAGATCAACTATAACAACAACCACACCTATAATTGTCACTAGCACAACACCAAACCTCCGAAACCCGAAGACACAAACACCTCCACACTCTAACTTGGATCGGCCTACATCTTTAAACAAGGCCTCAAGGCTGAACACCTCATGGCGGTCAACACCAACATAAAGCATGAGGCCCCAACCACCAAAGTGGCTAAGGAGGGGAAGATTAGAACATATCAAGACACAGGGAGGAGAGGCATACCTGAATTAACTGTGGTGGAGCCCTTCAAGACGTCATCGATCAGCACCGAGAAAACCGACGAACGAACCACCTATGGTGAGCCACACGGTATATCAGGAGAGATGCAGCAAAGAAGAAGAGGTCCAATAACGAAAGCCCGTGTGACAAACGACGAATAGATACGCGACCATCAACAAAAGAGAAGTTTTAAAAGTCGTCCCACTCTAGATCTGAGTCGAGACACACCAGGGGCAGGAGAAAGCTTAGACGAGCAATTGAACCTTAGGAACAGATCTGAGAGGCGATAGTCCATATTCGCGACAATCCCCTCCTAGGAAGGTGGAGAAAGTCATCCCACCCATTTTTATTTTTTCTTTTTAAATCTAAATTTCATTATTCATTTTTCTATTTTTTTTAATATCCATTATTTATTTTTTCGTTATTTGTTTTCCTAATTTTATTCTTTTTCATAGTTTTTTTAATTTAATTTTCATTTCTGTTTTCTATTTTTCTAAACTTTTCATTATTTGTTTATTATTTTTTGTAATATATTTTTAATTGATTTTCCTTATTAATTGATCTAATTTTTTTAAATATTTTCATTATTTTTTTTCTTTTATTTTTTCATTTCATCTTTTCCTTATTTTTTTTAATTTAAAAGAAATGAATATTTAATTATGCATTTGAGATTCGCCCAACCGGAAAAGTTGAAGTATCAATTTACCAGAAAATCATTTTCTTAATACGATACATCGGTTCAGCTTTGAGCCGGAATTCAAACCACTACCCATGCTCTTATATTTCACCCAACTAAAATAAGATTTAGTACCTAAAACAAGTGATGGATCCAAACTACTCTGCCCTCAAACACATGACATAAATAATAATTATAGCTTAATTAATCAACGGTAAGTGTCTGACCTTTAAGCCCTATAACAACAAGACCCATTCAATCAAAATAGGAAACCAAATTCAATCCGAATGTTCCAAGTAGTCCTTTCCTATTCCAATCAGATTTTGTGATTCCTAACGTTGTACTCTATTCCTCCCCCAAGCAATGTCTTGATCTCTATATAAATAAATAGACCTCATGATTCGCAGTCACTCCACTTCAAAAAAAAGATTGCTTCTTTTCTTTCTTCTCCGATCAGCCATGGAGTCTACTCATGTCCTATCTCCCGATCAGAGAGCCACATTCCTCCTTTACGGTACCATCGACCGCCCCTCGAGCTCGAATGTCTCAGTCGCCAGTACAGAGTCAGATGAAAAACTGGATTTGTCTCTGTCCGTTTCATGTTATGGCTCTTCTTCATCAGCAGCGTCTTTGAGCTCTAACAAGAAGAGAAAAGCAACCCACAACCCAGAATCTGGTTCTTCTTCATCCTCATCGTGTTACAACTCCCAAATCGTCTCATTCCATCGTCACATTCCCAAGAAGCCATTCAAGAAGAGGAACCCGGTGTTATTACTTGGCTCGCAAGAAACACAAACCCTAACCCTAACACAACCCATCCTTAGCCTGAGGCCTCCAGACCCGTTTGCGATCAAGAAGACGCTGGAAGAGAGTGACGTCAACGGCCTGGCGAGGCTGATGCTGGCCAAAGGAGCAGTGGAGGCGCACGTGCTGGCTCACTGGGACAATGACATGAAGGAGAGGTTTAAGGACGACAAGGAAGGGGTCGTGGTGAAGGTGTGGGATTTGGACATGGACATGGAACTCCACATGAAGATGAAGATCTGGGGACGCAATGGGTCGGTGGTCATCAACGGCAAGTGGATCACCAAGTTTGTCACGAGGAGAGGGTTGATGAAAGGTGACCGGATCGGCCTTTGCTGGGATAAGTTCGACCGTCGCTTCATCTTTTCTGTCCTCGAACAAGTTCGGATCGATGCCACGCCGATTAGCTTACGTGCTCCTGATTGCAACTGATCTTGCGCAGAATCGAACTACAATTCCAAGGTTGTATTTTTGCTTCCACTGATGAACATTGGCTTTCTTACTATCTAATTAGCGTTTGAACATCATCGTAAATGATATGAATTTTCTCCTGAATTAACTAATTACTTTTACACTTGTAAATCTAATTTCATTAAAAAAATATAGAGAAATGGATTGTGTGCATAAATAATTAACACTTATGAGTATATTTAGACTAAAGCTTGTTCGCTTAAGAGAGTTGGAGCTTATAGTTTGATGGATGGAGCTCTAGCCAAGGTGACAAAATAAAAATTTAATCCACCAAAAATAACATGAAAGGGTGAATTCCATAGTCAATGCAAAAGAGCCAACTTTTTTTCTTTCTCAAACATACATATATTAATCAGCTTTCTATTATTTGTTTTACCTTTTTCACATGTCACGATATACCAAAACAACCGAGTGAGAGAACAAAGTGCGCTGGGGTTCATATGGGTTTGAGATCATCCAGCGTAGTTAGTTCCTTGTGGACAGCCACGACTCCATATCCCAAATACTTGATTTCTCCTTTGTCGAATACATACCATTTTACCATCTACGTTTCTATCTTTACCTTCTAAGGACTCCTTTGTTGTACGACTTCATCGCGATGAGCTTCCCAGCTAGAGTGCAGTCAAGACGGTCCGCGAAAAGGTCTGAATTGTGACCCGCATCACCCATTCTTCCGTCTCCTCTACCCAGCGATACTGCACCCAATCTTCTTTTCATGTGGTCCAGACCAGCCCTTATCCATTGTCTTCCACCCATGGGTGGATTTGTATGGGACCCAGGGGGCACGTGCCACACGCCTCAATTCTCCCACAACTAATGGAGTTATTGATATTTATTAAAAATTTAAATAGTGTGTCTCTGTGCTCCCCTCAAAATAGAGAAAGTGAGAGTAATTTAAGTTAATTTTTGTTTCAGCAAAAAGAAAAGGTTCATTTAATAATTCAAACTACATTTTCTGACCTTTTTAGTATCATAGAATGAACATAGGTTTTCTGACCCTCTTAATATCATAGCCGTCACTGACGATGTTTTAATGCCACACGGAAAATGAAAAAAGATAAACGGAAAGACTAGAAGACCGGAGATCTCGATGGACCTCGACAGCAAAAGTGTTGGGGGAAGGCAGCGCATGATACAGGGACCCCTCCCAGATCCAGTCCCAGATGCATGTGTCAGTACTCATTCCTTCTGGCGGGGCTGCTTGCCCGCCCTAGCTTGATCATCCCGGGGATCCTTGATCGCCGGCCTTTTGAGAGGACCCTGGCCAACCCCCAGACCAGCGTCAGTTTTCCCATCAAACAAGATTCGCATCTATCAATCGAATGAAATTCGAATGGACTAAGAAGTCCACACTTGTGAAGTGTTGATATGCGTTTCTCGTTTATGTGGCCTAAACGACAGTGCCATAACAGATTTTGGTCTAAATCGTCGGACTTAGACCTCTTGGTATTTACATTATATATAGAGCTTGAGACATTGTTATCCATATCCAATATGTACAATCCTCCAACCATTTTGGCGCTAACATAAAATATATCATTGCATAAAATATTGAAAATCCCGTTTCCAACATCAAAATTGTATCCTTCCTTGTCCAACAAAGAAATAGATACAAGATTCCTACTGAAAGTAGATACGCATTATACATTGTTCAAAACAAAAACTAGCCCACTTGGCAAAAGAAGACTAATGGATCCTACTCGATGGGTCCCTAGTCAACAAAGCTTCACTAGAAGCGACTAGTATGAAAGATGGCTCCTTATGGCTTACGTTCTGTTAGTCATTGGAATGGGATTCCGGAGTCTGATCATAGATATCATGTGGGACATGATATTGGACGACCCGACATGAATATGTGCCATAGATCAAGTCATGAACATATTCATTGTCGTAGCTTGTCATGTATCCTTAGACCAAGGAGTCTTTGTGATCGCTATGTAGTCAACAACTGAGTTTGACATGAGCCTAACGTTGTCCGTAACAGGGCTTCCATAACGGCTAGGATTGGCTTGGGGACGGTCTACATGAGTGACACGAAAGACGGCTAAGGGATTTATCCCTCATACTAAGGTATGAGAAAGATATCGGTTCTCGGCCGCTTGATCGAGAGTACTGGCACATGCATCTGGGACTGGATCTGGGAGGGGTCCCTGTATGATGCGCTCCCTCCCCCCCCATCACTTTTACTGTTGAGGTCCATCGATGTAAGAACCGCCCCCGGTCGATCCTGGTCGAACTGGAGGTTTTCGGTGAAAGTTGACTTTTTACCGAAAAAGTCAACTGATGACTCCGGGAGTCATTCGGGACCTTTCCGAGGCCCAAAAAGCTTAGACGTCGTTACGGTTGGCTTAATTGGGCCGTTTCCTTTCAATTGACTGTATTTGTGAAAAAGTCAATTGTTAGTCAATTTCGGGTCAAACTTCGCTTAATTAAAGACTAATTTAATTTAAAACCGTTTGTGCTGAGTTTTCTAAGAGAAGAGGTGGTCC
The DNA here is from genome assembly GCA_963921825.1 of Erodium maritimum. Classification (NCBI taxonomy): domain Eukaryota; kingdom Viridiplantae; phylum Streptophyta; class Magnoliopsida; order Geraniales; family Geraniaceae; genus Erodium; species Erodium maritimum. The sequence goes on from OY997596.1 coordinate 19,857,244, forward strand.
CCATTTAGACAAGTGTCTCTTTTTTCTTGGGTGAGAAGAAAGAGGGCATAATGACCCTTTTACCCTTAAAAGAATGGGCATGGGGGTATTTTGGGGTTTTCCCCTTTAGGGTATATAACTCAATTTGGGAGCATTTCAGCCCAAACACTTAGTGTTGGCCGAATTTCACCAAATAGGAAAGAAGAAGGAGCTCCCAAAACTTGGAGAAGAAGTAAGGAGGAGAAAAGAGAGGTCTTGAACCCATTTGTGACCCAAATCTTCCCATTTTCCCTTGTTTCTTTATCTAATCTTCATCCTCGAGATAAATCCCCAAACCTTTTTCGTTTTTATTGATTTGAGTTCATGGGTTTTGAGAAAAAATGAAGAAATTGGTTGGGTTTGAGATTGTGGATGTTGAATGATGATTTTTGGAGAAGAAAATGAGTTAGATGATTGATTTTTGGAGATCGTGACGGTGTCAGTTACGACTCCGTGAGGAGAACCGTGACGACGTCAGGCACGACATCGTGAGGAGAATTGTGACGGTTTAGCCCACGGTTCTGTGACCCGAACCGTGACAGACCTATTGTGGGCTTTTTGGGCCCATTTCGTTGAATTTCGAGTAACTGGGACGGTTATCTATAACTGAGTCCCTTTGGGGTTAATTGGGAGTGTTTTTCCTCTTTAAACCTTTGTGAATTACTCTTGATTCGCGAATTGTTTTGTGATCCAAGACTTTGGACCTGAGCGTGACGGAGGAGGAGACCCTTGGATCTCGTGAAGTAGAGGAGGAAGCTAGCCAGGTCGTCCGCAGCTTGGATTGGAGTGCTTTTGAGGTAGGGAACGTAGCGAATACCGGTTGAATTATGGAAAGTTACTAGCATGCATATAGGTTGCAATCATATGAGTTAATTGTTAGAATTACATGATTAGGACGTGAGGAAAGAGTGAAATGAGGGATAGCTTACGTGCCATGTCGAGCCGTAAGTTTGGGATTGTCATGCTGTAGAAATGCATGCGGGCCATGTCGAGCCCTTAGGTTGCGTGTTGATTGAAGGCCATGATCTTTGATTAAGATGCATGATGTGTGACTTAGCCGTTGAGTAATTGAGAAACATGATAGGGTATACTCGGTGTAGCATGTGTTGCTATGTTTGGGCAAGTGTGCCATGTGTGATGTGATGTGAACATTTGGTTGTGATATGATCGGGTGAGTGATAGACCGATGTGATGTGTTATGGTGAGTTGGCTCGGTTGGTATACCGTGGTCAAACTATGGCATGGTATTGCATGTTATGCTCTTGATGTGTGTTCCAAGAGGAGGTGTAATCGGTATGATACATACACCGAAGAATAGTTCTGGTGTAGGGTGTCGAGGCCAAGGATGGTGTGATTATTACCCCGACGTTGTGTGGTCCGGGAAGGCGTACGACCGAGAGATGTGTTGGTCCGTTATGCATGAGGCCCCGAGTCTGTGTGCCGGGAAGACATCCGACTGAATGTATTGCCGGTCAGGGATGTTACCCCGAGTCTTAGTGACGGGAAGATGTTGGGACCGATGATGTGTGTTCCGGTACGATATAAGTGGAACGGGTTGTGATAGCCGGTGATGTTGGGAACTGTTGTGTGGATTATGTGTTTGTTCTGCTGTGTGCTGCTTGCTTGATGATTGGCTGTGTGCATTTGGTTAAGTGTGGTTATAGTCTCGTGAGACTGTTTGGTGGTTGGTAAATCCCGGGGACGTTGTTAGTTGTTATGCCTTGCTAGTATGCCCTAATTGGACGGTTACTCGTGGTGGTGAACATATGTTCATAACCTTAACTACTTTTCCTACTGAGCGAAAGCTCACCCCTTACCTTGTTGTTTTTCAAGTCTTGAGCGGGATCTGTGCTAGCGGCATTCTCGACGCTTGGGAGCCAACGAGGGTCTTGTCTAGTTGTCTAGCGACGTACTGTTTATTTTGAAGTAAACACTTTTTTTTACTGGTTTTGATGAGCTGTTGACTCATTTTATCGGATTTATGAATTTCAGAGTATTATTTTAAAAACTTATTTCCTTTGAATTGCTTAATTATTTATTGCTTTAAGTGCACGTCTCGAGTCCGGTCAAAACCGGATTTGGGGTGTGACAATCGAGATCTCTGTTTTTCTTGTCTCTCCGTTCGTCTTTTTTTATTGTCCGTGAAGCATCAAAACACCGTCGGTGACGGTTATGTTACTAAAAGGGTCAGACAACCTCTGTTCACTCTATATAACCTTATCTCAGTGGTCAAAGAGTCTATTCTTCGATGTACTTTTATATAGTTTGGATTACTAAATGAAACTGTTTCTTTCGCTAAAAAAACAAATAAAGATATACATCGTGCGTGAACCATATGTGAAGCAAATAATCATAGTCTTTGTTTAGGACTTCAGAATTAGGATACGGAAGAGATTCTCATCTTATTTTAATCCCGGCCACAAAATGGCAGGGAGCACCGGTGGAAAATCCGACCTCATCACTTACGAAATACACCCTTTATTTCAGCCGCCTACTATTAAATCATATTTATAACCCCAATTTATTAAATCCTCTTTCCAAGCATCCAACGGTAATCCGTCAAAATGGTGCCAACTTCATATCTCAGCCGTTGATCGAAATGAATCAAATCGGTCCTGTCCTGTGGGTGTTAGCACCCACCACCTATTTATATCCACAAACTGGAACAGAGCATCACTAAGAAAACAGAGAAGAACAAATGGATGCTGTAGTAGAAGCAACGCCAGTGATCAAAGTCGCCGCCCTCTGCGGCTCTCTACGGAAAGCTTCCTTTAACCGTGGCCTTCTTCGCTATGGTACCCTCTCTCTCTCTCCCTAATCTTATTCCTTTTCTCGCATAGATCTCTACTTCGTTTTGAATTTTGATATTGTCGCAGCCATGAAGTTGAGCAAGGAATCGATCAAAGGGATGGAGATCGAGTATATGGATATAGCGGTGCTGCCGATGCTGGACACCGATCTGGAGGTGGACGGAACATTTCCGCCGGCCGTGGAGGCTTTCCGACAGAAGATTCTCGAAGCTGATAGCGTCCTCTTCGCTTCGCCCGAGTACAATTACTCTGTCACCGGTACAAAACTCTCTAACTTCACTCCGCATAGAAATGATTGATCACGTGTTAGAATATAATTATAATCAATTTTTTAATTATCCGATTGAACTTTTAATTGAGTTGATCCTCTAGCATACTATGAGAGTGCTTTAAATTGAGTTAGTCTTTTATTGATCGTCCGTCATTGCAGCACCTCTGAAGAATGCACTAGACTGGGCGTCAAGGCCGCCGAATGTGTGGGCGGGGAAGGGTGCTGCAATAATGAGCGCGGGAGGGGGTTTCGGAGGGGGAGTGGCGCAGTATCATCTTCGGCAGATCGGAGTGTTCCTTGATCTGCATTTCATCAACAAGCCCGAGTTCAGCTTGAATGCATTTCAGGATCCTCCCAAGTTCGACTGTGATGGCAACTTGATTCATCAGCCGTCTAAGGAACGCATAGAGAAGGTTCTCTTGGCATTGCAAGATTTTACTTTGCGCCTCAAGGCCAAGTGATGAATTCCTTCTACTGTATCAACAATTTGAAAATCACTGATTTGTGATTTAAGTGATCAATTCCTTCTCATGGCTTGAAATAAAATTTATTGTGATGTTGGGGTTGGTGGCAACTTTATGTTGTTTAAATCGCAGTTGAACATGCACTCTGCCTAATTTGTTGGCCCAACTCCTCACGTGTCTTTCCAAAATTTCCACTAAAATGTCCTCTGTTTAAGTCCGGTTATAAGAGCAGGTACATGGTGATCATATATTGATGTATGTTACATAAGTACTGATGGATGATGATTAGATATTTAATTATATTTTTGTTGAATTTATTTAATTTATATTTAAAACATTAGAATTGAAATAAAAATTTATGAAATTAAATAAGAATTTAATTAATTAATTAATTAAAACACAAAAAATTAATTAATTAAATAAATTATTAAACATGACATCTCATTACTTCACCCCAAAAGTACATCAAACTACAATGTTTTTGATATATCAAATTTTCTAACTCATCCAACTACTCGGAGGAGTCGTCTGGATCTAACTCATCCGACTCCATGTGGGGTAAATGTCGTCAACTAAATAATACGGTCGGTTGTAGCGATGGACGTTGATCTCGTACTCCACGATCATGTCACGACCATGGAAAGGTTGTCGAACAAGGGGGCAGCATTGAGGACCGTGATGTCATTGTTCGAGCCAAACATCCCGAAATACGCATGCCATATCCATAAATCACGGGACGCAACCGCTTCTAGCATAATGGTTGGGTCTCCGTGGTGGTCCTCCCGACCGAAGGCTCCTTGCAATGCGACTTGGCAATTTTTCCACCTCCAATGCATGCAGTTGAGACTGCCAATCATACCAGGGAGCCCCCGTCTGTAGCCTGAATCGAGTAATCGCTGCATGTCAGCCTCATTTGGCTTCCGCTCGTACTCCTCCATGAAAACCTCAATAACGGCCTTACAAAAAACGTTTTAAAAAATTGAATATGGTACTTACCCCCATACGTAGGTTTTCGTCCAATGAATCGGTTGAGCACCAATATGCTAGCATACGTATCGCGGCAGTGTATTTTTGGTGGGTCGATAACCCCAAGCGTCCGAAAGCGTCCACCTTTTGGACGAAGTAAGCGTCATGCGCCGCAACCGCATCCATAACCCGTTGAAATAGCGGTCAGGACATACGAAATCGACACTTGAACAACTCGGGCCCGTAGATTGGGTTGTCGTTGAAATAATCCCGCATCAATTGGTTGTGGCCTTCGAGACGACCTCTGGAAATATCTCGTCGGGAACCCTCCCCACGTTCGATCCTTTGCCTCAATGTGTTGATTTGTGGCATTTCCCTCTAAACCATTTGGGCGGTCCTCCGCCTGAGTCCTTGCGACCAATCACAAAGTTCTTCGTACACCTCCCGACATGCGGCTTGGAACTCCTTCCTCATTTGAGCCTCGTCCTCGGATATTTTTGATCGAACAAATGTGGAAATATTAGAGAGAATTTGGAGAGAAATGGTGTGGGTTGGATGAATGGGGTGAATGGGTATTTATAGGGTTGGGGAAATTAAACGAGTACATTAAATTTTATTTATTTTTAATTAAAAAATATACGTTGAAATTGGACAGTTTGGAAACGGTCCAAATAATTTTGCCTGTTAGAGCCACGTGTCACGCGACCATTGGACGGGGGCGAACTGCGCACCGCAACTCGCGCTGGTGTGCTGCATGGTTAGCAAACCATGCACGCCACAACGTGTATGGTGCGAACCAGGAACCACATCCGCGCGATTCGCGGTGCGAGGGCGTGGTTCGCACGATGTAGGTGCTCTAATAGACTACGACTTTTATCTCGCTAAAAAAAAGTATGACTTTTATGGATTGAATGCACTGTATTTATTCGTTAGCGGGTCAAATTTTTCTTTTGGAAGGAGAGTTAATATTTTTATTATTTTTTAAAGTGACAAAGTAAAATCTAATATTATATATATAATAGCTATGAGGACAAATCGGTTAGGAATTCCCTTTTTCTTAAAAACCATGAAAACCTATTTTAGCCACATACTCCTAAGATTCAACATTTATCGTGATGCCACATCATTACCCCAATTTCACCCAAATTCACGTTACTTTCATCATTTCACACCCAAGTAAGGGCGTATTTATAATATCATGATGTCATGTGGACAAGTGTCCATTTTTTCTTAGTCATTCTCGCTTCGTTTCAACTCTGATTAACTTCAAATTTGCGTTGATATTTTTATTTTTTCAAGGGCTTTTAATCAAGATCAGCGATGAATATATTTTGAAGCACGAAAAAAATTATATCGAGGTGATAAAACTATTGTTGAGTATTGATAAGTATTTACTAATAAATATTTCATATCGGGGTGATAAAACTAGTATTTAGTGTTGATAAAAAACATATGTTGGGGTGATAAAACATGTGGGCTGAAGTGATAAAAAACAAGTGATGAGGTGATAAAAACACATGTAATGTGGTGATAAACCTAATGTGTAGTGTTGATAAAACTAATGTTCAATGTTGATAAAACACATGTGATGAACAAGTGATGAGGTGATAAAAATCATGTTCAGTTTTGGTGAAATGAGGTGATAAAACTAGTGTTCGGTGTTGATAAAAATCACCAAGATATAATTTTTTTAAATCATCCCGAAATATTTTTTTCATTCTTCAAAATATATTCATGACTGATCTTGATAGAAAGCCCTTATAAAAATAAAAATATTGGCGCAAGTTTTAGGACAAGCGGAGTTCAAACAAAGCGGGAAAGATTAATTTTGCGAGTTGGTAAAAAATAATATGATAGTTTTACTAAAAAGTCTCTACAACTTACCAAAAAAGTGTTGTATTTTCACAGTCAACAACTCAATTATCCATCCATTTATGAAATGGATGGCTTGGATGGGTTCTCGCAGTTTTTAGGTTAAGGGTGAGTTTCTATTTGATTTCTCCGCCGATAGATATATAAGAAACAAATATATCAAAAAAAATTGGAGATAGGTAAACTAAAAACTATCGAGAGGAAACCCTAGCCCTAGCGCTACGACTATGGAGCTCCCTACTCCTACGCCTATCGTTGACACCGCTATCGACATCGCTACTGCAGCTCTTGTCGGCCCTGTCCTTTCGTTGTCTCCTACGTTGCAGTCCTCGCTCATGCTGCTTCCTCTTCCCTCTCCTGATGCCAAGTTGTCTTTAAAGGTTCGGCGTAGGAGGAAACCGAAGCAAACTCTAGCTGCGCCTCCATCGTTGCTTGCGCCTCCACTACTATCATCGCTCTCCACGGCCTTGGTGCTTTTTTCCCTGAGATCCTCCACATCGACATCAACATCGAGAAAACCGCTAAGAGGCAGACCGGTGAGGACCAAAGGCGCTGCTTCGGTTGTAGGCAGTCTGCCACTGGCTCTCCTCTCGCCGCCCATATCCGACCCTGGTCCTCTTCCTCCTTCAGAGAAACACTTGTGCAAGAAAAATAGGTCAGAAAAACAGTATGTTGAAGATACAGGTTGGTTGAATCGCCGGTGACTTGAGGAACAAGGTCGGAGAAACGTGGCAAATGATCAAGTTGTAGAGGATTCGTGAAGTGGACGCTTCGTTTGTTCGATATTTAAAGCCGCTATTAAATTTCGGCTACTATTTCGTCACTACGCGTCAAACGGGGTTTGTTGGCCCAAAACCGTCGAATGGACTGGCGTCAGAGTTCACATGTTCATCGACATCAATTACGCGGTTTCAAAAATTCGACGCTGCGTTGAATCTAGAACACAGATTCAACGGCAGAATTACGTAAACCGTACGATTCGACGCCACTTTCTGACATAAAATCAACGCACAGATTCGATGGCAGAATTACGTAAACCGTACAATACGATGCCACTTTCTGACACAAAATCAACGTTATTACGGAAGATCTTGACATAAGTTTTTAATTGGACTAGTTGGGTGAATGCGAATATGATTCTGTTATCCTTTCGATGAATTGTGTTGCTCCTTTTTTTTTCACACCCTTCGATAATAAGAAGGTGTACAAAGTACAAACACAATAGCAGGAAATAATGAAAAGGTTAGGGAAATTAGTATGAGGTAAAATAGAAACATCCTTTAAGTTTAGGCTCTACGTCCATCCTCCAAATCCAGATGTTTGATTGAGTAAATGAAAGGAAAAGGAAGTGACTTGTACGAACCAACCAATCCCTTTTGCTTTCCCCCAAACAATGAAACACTTGCTATTCTCGAAACAAAAACACCGTCTCCGATGCTTGATCAATATCTCATTTTTATTACTCGTTTTTGCTTTCCTCTTTTCTGATTTCCTTTCTTTTTTCACAAACACAGACAAAAGCAGAGCCACCAGAAAAAAAAAGTCTTGTGGGTATGGTTTCAACGTCCTCGGAGAGAACGATTCACATGACGTCGTTCGTCAGAGAATGAGCAACGGCCAAACAGGAAACAGGAGGAGGAGTAGGAAGAAGAAGAAGAAGAAGAAGAAGAAGCGCTCAAAGAGAAGATTCGCATTCATGTCCGTAGCTCATGTCGACGACGACGGTCCCAACCCCGACGAAGTCTACGCGACCGAGCAGGTGATGACCAATGGAGATTTCTACACCGGCACGTGGCTCGACGGCCTCCCCCACGGCAACGGCAAGTATCTATGGACCGACGGGTGCATGTACATCGGGGAGTGGTCCCGCGGTAGGATGCTTGGCTCCGGGGTGTTCAGCTGGCCCTCCGGCGCCACCTACGAGGGGGATTTCAAGTCCGGCTATATGGACGGGAAAGGGACCTACACCGGTCCCACCGGCGACTCATACAGAGGGTCATGGGTGAGGAATATGAAGCACGGTCAGGGCGCCAAGCTCTACCCCAACGGCGACTACTACGACGGAGAGTGGCGGCGCGGCCTCCAGGAAGGGCAGGGGCGGTACCAGTGGAAGAACGGCAACAACTACATCGGGCACTGGAGGAGCGGAGCCATAAACGGCAACGGAACCCTGATCTGGGCCAACGGGAACCGACACGACGGAAACTGGGTCAACGGCGAGCCAAAGGGGAACGGGACATTCCGGTGGGCGGAGGGGAGCTTCTACGTGGGAGTGTCGAGCAAGGACCCCAAGGAGATGAATGGGACCTTGTTCCCGTCAGGTAGGACCGGGAACACGGAGTGGGACCCGCAGGAGGTATTCAATCAGGTGGACCTGAAAGGGTGTGAGATCGGCCCTAGGGAGAAGATTCTGATATATCCGTCGCAGAAGGCGTTGATGATCCCGACGATGGAGAGGACGTCGGTGGAGGGAAGGGTGAGCTGGGAGTCCGAGATGTGTCATGAAATCAGGATACAACCGACGAAGAAACAGGGGAGCACCATCTCAAAAGGGCACAAGAACTACGAGCTGATGCTCAATCTCCAACTGGGGATCAGACATTCGGTCGGAAGGCCGGCTCCGGCAACGTTCCTGGACCTGAAGTCGTCGGCGTTCGACCCTCGGGAGAAAGTGTGGACCAAGTTCCCTCCGGAAGGGTCCAAGCACACGCCGCCTCATCAGTCGAGTGACTTCAGATGGAAGGACTATTGCCCCGTGGTTTTCAGGACTCTGAGGAAGCTATTCAAAGTGGACGCCGCAGATTACATGATATCCATTTGCGGAGACGACGCGCTCCGAGAGCTGTCATCGCCCGGCAAAAGCGGAAGCTTCTTTTACCTGACCAACGACGACAAGTACATGATCAAGACCATGAGGAAGGCCGAAGTCAAAGTGCTCATTAGGATGCTTCCGGCATACTACAGTCATGTTCGTGCTTTCGAGAACACATTGGCCACTAAGTTTTTTGGTCTTCACTGTGTTAAACTAACAGGACCCTCCCAAAAGAAGGTAATAAATATATACAAACCATTTCAATAAACAATTCTCATTCACATTGCCATTCTCATTCACAGGTGCGTTTTGTGATAATGGGAAATCTCTTCTGTTCAGAGTATCCCATCCACAGGTGCTTTGACTTGAAAGGTTCTTCCCATGGCCGCACAACTGATAAACCCGAGTCTGAAATCGATGCTACCACTACCCTTAAGGATCTTGATCTCAATTATGTCTTCCGCTTCCGCAAGTTTTGGTATCAAGAATTTATCAGGTACTCTCTATCTCTTTCTTTCTTAGGACAGACTTATCTGATGCTTATTCTCAACATGTTAGAGTGTTTCGATTTCAGGCAAGTGGATAGGGATTGTGATTTTCTTGAGCAGGAGAGAATTATGGACTATAGTTTGTTGATTGGTGTTCACTTTCGAGAAACTACATCCTATAGAGACTCCTTCACTCCCTCTCCTACGTCTAGACCTCAAACTCCCACTAAGTCTGGTTTATCTCTCATCTCATCTTATCTGAGCTTTCTGATTTCACAATCCTGATTCAAACTAGGTGTGGCTCAACATTTTGAATCTGGCAGGAAATGGAGAACTACACAGCCAAGTAACAACACCACCTAGACTTTGTAGACTAGACATGGACAAGCTTCCCTTTGATCCTTCAAGGTAAAATGATTTCTCCACCATTTCAAGTTATGCAGCATACCAAGTATTGAAGAATGGTCATATTTATATGCAGATGGGCTTCCATTAGATTAGGAATTAGCATGTCAGCGCGAGTGGAACGGAACCTTCAGAAGAACCGATAGTGAAACTCAGCTGGTCGGGGAACCAACCGGGGACTTGTACGATGTTGTCCTCTTCTTTGGGATCATAGACATACTACAAGACTACGACATCAGCAAGAAGCTTGAACATGCCTACAAGTCCTTCCAATTCGACCCTACTTCAATATCTGCCGTTGACCCCAAGCAATACTCTAAGCGCTTTCGCGACTACATTTTCAAAGTTTTCGTAGAAGACACCTAACACCCTTTAGAATTCACCCGAATCATTTTGCTCATCTGCTTTGTTTTTCTAGGTACAAGCATCTCATGGGGACTAGTTTAAAAGGTATAGATTAACAACCTTAGTCACTCCAATTGTACATCATGAATTAACTACATGAATGAAAGAAAGTGAAACACGTTTAAAATGCTCCGTTTATTTTAAATAGATTATATGGTAAACCATTGTTTTCTCCATGGTGTCCTTGATAGATTTTATGCTGAGCCATTGTTTTCTCCATGTTGTTTACAAAGCATCTTGTTTTAATGTTTTTTGTAGTTTGGTTTGATCATAGGTTGAGATATCATATCAACCATGTCAGTAAGTTCCATATCATACCTAAGTCGATCGATCCATCATGTCTTAGTCATTTGATTCATTGCATTTGAAACAAAACAAAAGCTTCTGAGATATAATATATGCACATACACATTCATATGTATCCAGACACGGTTACAGATAAGCAATGAAACTGCATCGTGCAGCAATCAAACTTCATTTGCTTGATAAATGCAGCCACTGTTGATCACGTTTTGTCCCTTATTCATCTCACTGGTGATTTGTATCCTACTTACGTATACAATGACCATATTAGCCTTTCAGCTTCTTCCCTAAACACAATACTTCAAGGCCTAATCTCATTTCTTACTTCTGCTTTCTTCTTCTGCTTCTTCTTCAGTTAGGGTTCTGAGATGTCTCAATTGTCATCTGCACATATGAACTCATCGTTGTTAGTTTCTACGGGGCTAATAAAGTAGGCAATCTAACACAATTAACAGACATAAACAACAGTTGAGTCCAACACCAGAATTACAACTTAATTAAGAGATATATACATCAACTAACCAAGTTTGATCCATATTTTTCTCGACAAAGGGAAAGAAACCATTCCCCCATAGAACTGTGATCATCATAACTGATAAGAAGCCGCGCGTGGAGTAAGGTTTGGCGATCCACGGGAGTCCTCTAGGGTTTGGCTGGGAATCGGAATTTTTCAATCCCGTCTGAGCTTTCCGGCCACGGCGAAGCCAGCCAGGGTGGTCCGAGCGTCGATTGAAGGCGGAATCGGCCTATGTTGCTTAAGGACTCTGTCTTGTGGATTCATCGTTCGGCTAACAAGAAGAGAGGAGCGGCGTCATCTCTGATTCAGATGGAGAAGGAACCTGTGTATCACGAGAAGCTGATTGAAGGGAGATTGTATCGTGTCCCAAAATTGTCCTCGGTGATCTGTCGTCTCGAAAACTCTGCTCAGGTGCCAATTGACAGTTTGGTTAATCGGGAAGACGAGATGGCTATTGATTCGGGAGAAGCTCTCTCGACGAACAAGGACGCTGGGGCAAAAGCGTCAAGTCCGGTTAGAACTTCACAGCATTTTTGTGAACCGGCAGCAACGGTGGAGCTCTGTAAACTTTTCATCTGCAATATACCACCGGACTCGGTCCGTGTGAAGTTGAAGGCGTGGCTGGAGCAATTTGTGCCGGTTGTTAAGGTCTTTGTTTGCAGACGTCAAAATGCTGGGGGACGCCATTTTGATTTCGTATCAGTTCGTACTAAAGAAGAGGCACAATTGCTTGTGCAAGCCTGCAATGGTGCACAGTGGAAAGCATACAAAATCTTTTTGACTTTGGCCTGGCCGGAGCGGCTTCGAAAGCGCATGGGGAAACCAGCGATGACACAAGTTTGGAGACCAAAGCAATTGGGGAGTTCGAATCCGGAGCGTCCGACGACCAAGCCTGTTTCTTGCCCTGAAGTGCAAGGCACAATTTCTCAGTACCTATCTCCGTGGTCTGAATCGAATGTTCTTGGAGTGGCTAAGAATGACATCTCCATTTCAGCTCTCCGTAATCAAATCAATATGGAGGAGGCATTAGACTTGCAGATCAAGTATATTGGTGATAGGATGTTTCTGTTCCTATCATCCGACCAAGATACTCTGGCTCGGGTTTTAAGCTCCGGTTGGAAGTGGTGTTCTTCAGCTTTCGTTCTGCTAGATTGGGCAAAAGAGTGGCTGGTTAGTGAATGTTGTTTCACGTGGGTGAAGGTTACTGGTATACCCTGTGTCGGATGGTGTATGTCAACGTTTAGAGCACTGGGAAGTTCGATGGGAACTTTTGTCCTGGCACTGCGAGACGAAACCTCTCAAATGCAAGATTGCAACTATTTCTTATTGAAGTTGAATTCTCAGAAGCAGGTGTTGTACCGCAATCTACTTTTGGAAGGTAAAAGCTATATTGTTGAGGTGCGTAGAATTCAGGAACTTCCTATGATGGAGCCAGAACTGAAGGCGAGTAGTGATGATTCTGCACCAAACCTGGGTTTGACTGATTTGATCCGGTTCCCTCCACCAGAGAGTGCTCTGAAACTGAAGGATGCCAGACGTGATTCATCCTCTGCGACAAAGGTATCGGATTCTCTCAGTCACTGTAGCCCGAGCCCATCTTCTCCTTTGCGTGGGCCTCAAGGTTCTCGGGCCGGCCAGCTTCCACACCGTGACTTATTCAAATCGGCTAAACCTAATGTAGTCTACCGATCTTATGTGGCCAGAGGTTGTTCCATACAGAAGGAAAACGAGGACAGAGATAAAAGATGGAAGATGATCAAAGCTAGTTGAAAAGCGCTAAATGGTAATCTGAAAGTGGCTGAACAAATAGAAGCTTTGGATTTCGAGTTAGGAGACTCAGTTGACCCCAAGTTCCAAGAGGAATCAGACGAGTTTTGTACGGATGATGAGCTAGAGGAGGGAGTTTCTCTCCCCTCTTCTCTACCTCACTAATCCTAAACATGGTGAAATTCATCTCCTGGAACGTTAGGGGGATGAATGCCGTCCAAAAGAGACGGAGTATTCGGGTGGCGTTATCTAAACAAAATCCGGATATGGTACTGTTGCAGGAAACTAAGAGAGAGGACATGCCTTTATTTATCCTACGTAGTTGTGGATTTGGTGGTGGGTGGGAATCGGCCTTTGTGCCTTCGGATGGAGCCTCGGGGGGGTGTATTATTGGTGTGGAAGAGCACTGTTTTTTCAGTGATTACGTCATTTCCTATTGACTCTACTCTGGTTTGGAAAGGTATTTTTCGGCTTGATTCTACCCCGTTAACTGTGCTAAATGTGTATGCCCCGTGTGATAGTCCTGATCGAATGACTCTTTGGAACAAAATTATTGCGGAGTGTGCCTCTTTTGATGACTGCTTACTCCTAGGTGGTGATTTTAACTCGGTATGTAAAAGGGAAGAACGGATAAATTGTGCTTTCTTGCAGGCTGACAGTGAAGCTTTCAGAGATTTTATGTTTGCCTTGGCCGTGTACAATCTACCTCTAATGGGTGCTAAATTCACCTGGTTTGGTCATGCATCTAAGGCCTCTCGCTTAGACAGGTTCCTGGTTTCGACAGATTTAATGGTACTACATCCTAGTTTGATACAGAAAACACTACCGAGACATTTGTCAGATCATAAACCGGTGGTGCTTGAGTCGGTGATGGTAAACTGGGGACCGAAACCAATTCAGTTTGTTAATGCCTGGACGTCACACCCCAAGTTTTTTGAGTTTGTGGAGGAGCAGTGGAACTCCTATGTGGTGCAGGGGATGCCAAGCTATATCTTATGGAAAAAGCTAAACTGTATGAGGAAGGATCTGCAAAGGTGGAATGTTGAGGTTTTTGGCAGGGTGGATAGAGAAATATCTGTGTTAAATTCAGAGGTTGATGAGCTGGACAAGCTCGTGGAGACCCGACCTCTTTCAGATGCCGAGCTGGTTAGGAGGTCGGTTTTGAGAGTTTACCTGATTCAGAAGCACAAATTAATGGCGAGAATATGGGCTCAGAAGGCTCGAATTCGGTGGCACTTGGAAGGAGACCAATGTTCTAAGTTCTACCATCGGCTGGCAAATTATAATGCTTCCCTGAAGGGGATCAGTGTCATTAGGGTGGGTGATTGCACTTACACTGAACCGGATCAGATAAAAGAGCAGGCTGTTCTCCATTTTCAAGCCCGTTTTGCCAGACCAGCAGAAGCTCCATTTAATATCCCAGCTCTACAGTTCAAATGTCTATCTGAAATACAAGCAGCGGGGTTGACAGTATGTTTTACACCTGAAGAAGTGTTTGCAGCTCTGTCGAATTGTGGCAACAATAAGGCCCCGGGACCGGATGGTTTTTCGATGCTATTTTTGATTAAGCTTGATTTGTTGCGCTTCGTGAAAGATTTTCATACTTCCGGGGTCTTTGGGAAGGGACTAAGTTCGGCCTTTATGGTTTTAATCCCAAAAGTCTCAAACCCAGAATCCTTTGATGAGTTTAGACCGATTAGCTTGATTTCTGGACCCTATAAGATTGTGGCCAAATTGTTGGCAAACAGGCTCAAGGCTGTAATACCGGATTTCATAAGTGATACTCAGAGTGGCTTTATTGCAGGAAGGCAACTAGTAGACGGTGTTCTGATAGCTTCAGAAGTGATACATGACGTGAAAAGATCCAAAGTGGAAACAGTTGTTTTGAAGCTCGATTTTGAAAAGGCCTACGATAAGGTCAGTTGGTCGTACCTACAGGACGTTATGGGTATTATGGGGTTCAACGAACAGTGGAGTATGTGGATGGCAAGTTGTTTTCAGGCTAATTTGTCAGTGTTGATAAATGGAGCGCCAAGTGCTGATTTTGTTACTCAAAATGGGCTTCGTCAAGGTTGCCCGTTATCCCCTTTCCTATTTCTCTTGGCAGCTGAAGGTCTACATCAGATGTTAATGGATGGCATTCGGGTAGGTGATTTTAGTGGTGTTCAGGTGGGCAGGAACGGTCTCGAAATCTCCCACCTACAGTTTGCAGATGACACCATCCTGTTTCTCAAAGGTACCGACTCTGGACTCCGCAATGTTAAATACATTCTCAATTTATTTCAAGAGCTATCAGGTCTGAAAATTAATTATGCCAAGTCAAAGGCGGTGCTATTGAATGGTTCAGTTTTGAATGATGAAGTGATTACAGAGATCTTAGGTTGTGAAGTCTGTGACCTACCCATCCAATATTTGGGGTTCCAGTTGGGGTTGAGCCCTAAGAGGTTGTTATTTTGGGAGCCGGTTATTGACAGGGTAAGGAGATACCTGAATGGTTGGAAGGCGAAACATCTCAATCTAGCAGGCAGAGTAGTATTGATTAAATCTACTTTGGCTGCACTCCCGGGGTTCTATATGAGTATTTTTCAAGCTCCTAAGGCTGTGATCAGGAAGCTTGAGATGCTGCAACGGCGTTTTCTGTGGTCACATAGTGTGGCACGGAGAGTTCTGCACAGAGTAAAGTGGGGTATGGTCTGTAGACCGAAAGCAGAAGGTGGGTTGGGGTTGAGGCGTATGGAGGAGATCAATTTAAGCTTATTGGCCAAATGGTTTTGGAGGTTCGCGGAGGACGAACACTCCTTATGGAAGCAATTGATTTGTGATAAGTTCAGATGGCAGTCTACGGAGTGGGATCTAATGAAACTGGATAAACCTAGTAATTCTTTTCTCTTTGGCCATATTATGAGTCTGGCTAATGATCCTCGTTTTGTTGATATGTTTGGTGGTAAGGGGATACACTGGAAAGTGGGAAATGGAGTTCGAGTCCGGTTTTGGGACGATGTATGGTTAGGGGACTTGGCTTTCCGATTCAGATTCCCAGCTTTATTTATTGTAGCTTCGAATCAAGAGGCAGTGGTGTGTGATTATTGGAGAAATGGACAGTGGGTTGTGGGGTTCAGGCGCAATCTGTTTGTGCGAGAGTTAAGAGAAGACTTGTTATTGAAAGGAGTTCTTAGCTCAGTCACTTTAAATGACTCTCCTGATAAAGTTGTCTGAGTTAAGGGCTCTCGTTTCTCTGTGGGGGCAGTTTATAAACTGATTGTTCCTTCCTTTGAGGTGGTGAGTTGGGCCTCCTTCTTATGGTTAAAGGGGCTTCCCCCAAAGTTCGGTATTTTTATTTGGTTGGCTATTCATGAGGCGGTTCCGACCCGGTGCTTCTTGGAGGCGAGAGGATGCAGGATTTCGTTGAATGATATGCTGTGTCCCCTATGCTTGAAGCAATTTGAAGACCTCGACCACTTACTTTTGCACTGTGAGTACTCTTGGAAAATTTGGGGTCTCGTTTTCTCGTGGTGGTCTGTGTTTTTTGTGATGCCGAGCTCTTTTCGAACGGCTTGTGAGGGGTGGGCGTTTTTTGCTGATTTGATGAGAAGCTCGGTTTGGTTGAAATTGTGCTACGTCTCTTGTTGGCATGTTTGGTTACAGAGGAACAGTGTGGTGTTCAGGAGCTCTGTTCTTACAGTTTCTGAGGTGGTCGAAAAGATCAAGCCTCATGTTTTTAGCATTGCCTCCCTAGCAGGAGATCTGAAGCAGAATGTATCTTTTGAGCAGTGGAACTCGGCCCCATGGTCGTGTCTTACAGTCAGGCGGCGTAGACAGTTTGGTGTTGGTTAATCTTTTGGTGCCTTTTTGGTCAGGCTATCTGGCTTGCTTTTAGTTCATTTATTTGATGTAACCGATTCTGGTTTTTTGTATTCAGGCATCCACATTGGGTTCCTGGTTCAATAATAATATCGCTTATCAAAAAAAAAAAAGAAGGTATTCAGCATGTTAAGACTAGCACCAACCCGTTAAATTGGATGAGAAGCTCTAACATTGAATGCCAAAAGAAACTAGTGAGTGACTAAAAGTACATCCTCCTTCCATCCTATGAAATACTCTTTATATTAACAAATCAGATCTTAGTTGGTATTTTCTGTGATGTAGATAACTGAGTAACTAGCTTCGTTTATACTTGCCAAAGGTCTGCATACAAAAAGCATGCTTCTATTAAGCCTCAAAACTATGAACTGTACTAGTCGTCATGGTAATTTTGATGGCATTTAAGCTTAGTTGTTACTATACACAGACAAATCAGATAAGGATACTCATAGCTTTAAAAAGATAGATATGTTTTCAAACTGAAAGATAAGCTATGCATACATGTTAATCAGCAGTAACAATTGGGAAAGAAGGTGTATTTGGTCCTTGAACTATTAATTTCTTCACAATGTAGTGCAGCAACTATTAATAAGTTAATTTAGTCCCTAAAGTACTTGTTTTTAGGCCAATTTAGTCTCTCCCATTAACTCCCTGCGAAAATATTGCCTGACAAAATTTACTTGTTAATAGTTGAAGGAATAAAGTGATCAAACAATGGGACTAAGTTGATAGTTTATTGATCCTTTCACAGTTTCACCAAACAAAGTTATTTGTGTAGCAACTGAATGAGAAAAAAGCAAGCAAGTTTGTACAGGAATGACTTGTAAAAGATACAAACAGCTTTAGTAGCATTGGAAATGTTGAATCAAAGTACTGCAAACGTCAAAGGGCAATGCTCCATTATCTGGTTAATAGCTAAAGGACAGTTTTTGTTAAGGATATGATATGTAGATGTTCATGAACATAAATCCACAACCTGTGACTTGGGCATGGAAAAGGCAAATGCCCTGCTTTTCTTTGGCACAAAAAATTCAGTGACACGGAAACAGACAACAGTGCAATAGGGACTATGGGCTGTTCATGAAACAAAGGATCCTAAACTAGGTTGGGTATGAAATAACATGTGTATAGTCTCTCCTAGATGAAGATGATCATGCAAACCATAATAATCCATAGGTTTTATTAACTTTACCATAGATGATAGGCCTAACAAACAAAGAGCAAAGATTGTAGATTATCTGAATTTTGCATGAATATGATCAAAGATTACTCATAATGTGAAATTAGTGAGTAAAATGAAGTGAAAGAGAGAATTGAAGTTGTTAGTGTTAGTACCTTTACTGTCGAGATGCAGGTCAGCGATACAAGGGAAGGCATTTTTGTGATCAGCGCCTTGATCATAGAGAAAGCCCTTGAACACATGACCACTGATAGTCACTGTTGCCTGGTACCCGAATTCTGCTTCCTCCTCATTAATGGCAGTAACTCTGATGCACCTGAACACTGCTGGGGCACTGACTTGCCCTGGTAACCTCTCCTTGAAGCTTGCATCTGTAATTGAAATGAATCATACCCAGAACGTGAAAATGATAATGGAGCGAGTGGGAGATGGAAAGGAGAGACCTTGGTGATAAGAGGCGGTGGGGAAGCTCCTTGTTGCAGCGGCGGCATTGTTGGTGTTGGAGGTGGAGGTGTGAGAGGCACTTGTTGCGTTCTGTGACGACACTGCGACTCTGGGTCTCTTGTTCGCGCCTGAAGAGGACCCAGTGGAGCAGCCGCCGCCGGTACCCCCAATCGCCACCGTGACCTGGCGCTCCCGCCGGACGGCCGCCGGGACCCAGGTGCTCTTCAAGTGGGTGGAGCAATCGTAACCGCGGCTCTTGCAGCAAGTCCTGCACCTCCGGAAGGAGCAGTCCCTCTTTGCTCTGTTCCCGCAATCCTCGCACGCCCTCAGAGAGCTCCCGCCGCCGCCGCTCTTTTCCTCGGCCTCCGCCTCCTCCACCGCCACCGCGTCCTTCTTCGCAAAGCCCGGTTCCGGGTTCCTCCTGACGGTCCTCCAGAAATTACCCCCGGTGGTGGTGGCGTCGCCGCAATCCTCGACCGGGGTGGCGGCGAGGAAAGGGAAGATGCCGACGCCGACGCCAAGAGCGGCGGCGGAGGGATTGGCGGTGAGGTATTGTTGTTGTTGCTGCTGCTGCTGACGGTGGTGGAGGGAGGAGGGAGACGGGGTCAAAACGACGACGTCGCGGAGGCCCAACATGGTGAGGTCCGGAGGGAAGGAGGTTGTGTAGTTGATGGTCGCCGGCGGCCATGTCCCGGCGGTGGAGGTCGGCGTAGCCAGAATTGGTTGATGATAACGATTGGCAAGGAACAAAAATCATTGGTACTGATTCGATTCCTATAAACAGACGAAATTGGAGGATTGAAATCTGAGTAATGATGACGAGGATCGTGAACTATAATTGCATGAACTCGTTACAATGATATTGACTCAGAGAGAGAAACAGGATTTGTTATTGATTATTGCAGCAGCTATTGCCTATAGCTACTCCACACTCCACTCCACTTCTCTTTTCTGTTTTCCGTTTTCAAAGATATATAAAAACAAATTTCGTTAATTATTTAAAATAATTGAGTTCCTAAATGGAAAGTTTCGCAATATATAATTGGATTGAGATTCAACATCATAATCAAAACGGTTTGTTTGGCTAGAGACACAAATTCCAACTATAGTTCTTTAAGTTATGGATCACCAGACCTAGTTTGTAGTGACACTGACAGGAATGTGTTGTGATTTGTGAGTAACTCAACTCATATATATTAATGAAACCTGCAAAATGAAAGATTAAAATTTGAGGTTTTGAGATTTAGAATATCATTTCGTGTCAAACCCAACTTCTGAAATTCCGTTTTGATGGATGAAAAAAGGTATTCCATTTCGCCCACATAGTCACAATTATACAACTTGCATATGAAGGTAATAGTGCATAAATTGTATATAGTCGCAGCCTTCCTATTCTATTCCTATTCCTTCTCTGCTAGGGTTTAGGAACTGGGGTTCTACAAGTAGGTTTTGCGTTTTTTCTGCATCAAATTCTCATACCGATCACGAGTATGGAAGGTGATGGGGAGTATGTCGGCGATGGGTTTGTTCACTGGGGACCCGTGTTGCCGGAGGAGGGGGACGTGACTGGCGAATCTGACGCCGGTGAGGAGAACTCGATCACGGAACCGGTGGAGGAGATGCAGCCGCGTACTGTGGCGATGCCGCTGGTGGTGGACGACGACTTGCAGAGGGGATCGTTTACCACGGGGGAGCCGGTGATCTCGGAGGGGCAGTGGACGCCGAGATCAGGCGGAGAACCGGTGGTGTTCTCGGCGGGGGAAGATCCGGGCTGGGTCCCGAGCGGCAGGGTCCGATCAGGACCTGCCTGTCTCCGGCGCACGCCGGCGAGGGGACCCCGACCACGGCCGAGGGGTGTCGTGGTGGCTAGGGCTCGGGTTGTGGCGGCGGAGGGAGAGAAGCCCACACCGATCCCGGTTTCGTCGGGGTCGGCCACGGCCACGACTCCGGCGGTTGAGGTGGAGGAGTCTCCGACCGCGGCTGCTTGGCGTCGCAGGAAAGGGAAGGGGGTGGTCTCGGAGGAGCCGTGTAGGGAGGAACGTCCGGCGGTGGCGGGGCGTGGGCTCATGGGCGATGCTCGATGGGCGGCCACGCTGGGACGTAAGTCAGTATGGGCACAGGGAGAGGGAGGGGATGTGGCTCGCTGGGCTGCGAGGTATGGAACGGGTCGACCGTCTGTGGAAGGCAATGTGGGGGTGGGAGCCGGAGCGGAGCACCCCTATGGTGGTACCACCCGTCCGATCCAAGGGGGAACGCCATATCCGGCCGGGCCGGAGAGAGGTGCCATGGGTCAACTGGATTCTCATATGGGGGCTATGAGGATCAAGGAGGTGGTGTGCCGGTCCAAGAGATAACAGGGCGGGGAAATATGTATCGCTTTGCTCTAGCAGCGAAGGTCCTGTCTACCAAGAAGATCTACTGGCAATCGGTAGTGGCACGCATGGAGGACCTCTGGGGTATGAAAGTCGAGGCAAAACCCCTGGAGGGAGGCATTGTGGCTTTTTTCTTCAGATCAGCGAAGGAAAGGGAGCGCGTATTGGTGGGCGAACCGTGGTCCTTCTGGGACTCCTTGGTTTTATTCACTGATCTGCGGCCCACATGCATGTATCGGACCTGAATTTTCACCACTTTTCGGTGTGGGCACGGGTATCGAACCTGCCTGTGGGGGCGTGGACTAGGGAGGTCGGATTCAGGATTGGCAACACGCTGGGTGTGTGTCAAGGAGTGGATGTGGACAAGAAAGGTCTCTGCTGGGGAGACTTTATGAAGGTCAGAATCAGGGCTGATATTCGGGTTCCACTACAAAGTCAGCTCTGGTTCCGTTTATCGGTTGCTCAGGTACGAACTCGGCTTTACATTTCGTATGAACATTTACCTGAGCACTGCTTTGGCTGTTGCTGTGCGGGACACCTGTTCCCGGTCTGTCCTGTTGTGGGCGGACTGCGGGGAGTCTCGTTGAGGGCACCAGGGGACCCGAGGTCGGCGCTTGAAAAGGCCAAACATGGGAAACCCATCCCGGGGACAAACTGGACTTACTTGAGTGGGTCAGGGATGGGGGACCGATCTAGGGGAGCTCCTCGAACTCCCCCTAGGCAGGAGCACATGGGGCGCTGGGGTCAATAGGAGGCACATGAGGCAGATGAGCCTGCGGGGTGGCTGCCGCGGGAATCAACGCCGACCTTATCAGGGAATAAAAGGGCGGGGAGAGATGAGGATTCAGCAGGGGAGGAAGAATCAGCGACGTCAACCGGGGCGTCTTCAGCAGCGGCGGGGGGCTTTAAGCACCCTCGCCTCCAGGAATGAGTGCTGGGATGGCCAGGGAGAGGTTGATCGACCGTACCTCCTCCCTGGTGTATAGGTGGCAAGGGTACCACCAACAGTCGGTAAATTACTTCCCTACCACTTCGGAGTCAGCAATCCCGCGTTCAGGAGCCCTACCATTATCAGTCAAGGGAGGACGACGCACGCTGACTTACCGGGGGAGTAATCGGTCCACCACTGGTTATCTATCCTCTGACCTGCTCGGTCAGTATCTTATGGTTGTAGTATACTGTATCGGTGTCCTCGGATGCTACCGCAGTCCCACCCCTCCGACCGCCCCGATGTCAAAGAGCAAAATTTACTTTCCTGCTTTTATTGTTACTGCTATATTAGTTTGGTTTTCATGTACGATGCCTCAGGTTTCTGTAGGCATCAAAAAGTTTTTATATTAATAATATTGTCATTCCTCTCAAAAAAAAAATTGTATATATAATTTTTTATAAGTCAAGTTTTATGAGGAGAAATTTATTGAGAACCACTCTTAACATAGGAACTGTGAGAACCAATCCTAGCCACACACTTTTAAGATCCAACATTCACCATGATGCCACATCATCATCTCAATTATACCATACTTCACGCCACTTTCATCTATTCTCACACAAGCAAGGGCATAATTGTAATAGCATGGTGTCATGTGGACAATTGTCCATTTTTTTCACCAATTCACTAATTTAATATTTCCCGATTCGTTTGAACTCCGATTAACTTCAAACTTGCGCCAATATTTTTCTTTTTTTCAAGGGCTTTAAATCAAGATCACTCATGAATATATTTTGAAGCACGAAAATAAAAATTTATATCAAGGTGATAAAAATAATGTTGAGCGTTGATAAATCTTCACTAATAAATGTTTTATATCGGAGTACCAAACTAGTGCTAAAGGTTGATAAAAAAACATGTAATATGGTGATAAGAAACAAATAATGAGGTGATAAAAACCATTTTCAATTTTGATAATAAGTGTGATACACTAGAGTTTAACGTTGATAAAAAAAACTTGTGATGAGGTGATAAAAAACACGTAATTCAATGATAAATCTAGTGTTTATTGTTGATAAAACTGGTGTTCATAAAAAACACGTGATGAAATGATAAAAATCATGATCAGTTTTGGAGAATGGGGTGATAAACCCAGAGCAAAATGTTGATAAAAATTACCCAAATATAATTCCTTTAAAAACTAGCCCCGAAATAAATTTTTTTTCGTGCTTCAAAAAAACATGTGATGGGGGTGATAAAACACACGAAATTTGAATGATAAACCTAGTGTTTAGTGTTGATAAAACTAGTGTTCATAAAAAGCACGCGATGAGGTGATAAAATCATGATCAGTTTTGGAAAATGAGGTGATAAAACCAGTGTAAAGTGTTGATAAAACCAGTGTAAAAGTGTTGATAAATCTAGAGCAAAGTGTTGATAAAAATTACCCAGATTTTTTTTTAAAAAATGTACCCCGAAATAAAAAAAAAATTCGTGCTTCAACATATATTCATGACTGGTCTTGATTGAAAGCCCTTAAAAAACAAAACTAATGGCGCAAGTTTGAAGCCAATCGGAGTTCAAACGAAGCGGGAAAAATTAAATTAGTGAATTGGTTAAAAAAAAATAATATGATAGTTTTACTAAAAAGCCCTTACCACTTACTTAAAAGTGTTGTTTTTTTTTTTTTGCAGTCAACAAGTCAACTACTCAATTGCATCTCATCCATCCATTTCTAAAATGGATGACTTAGATTGGTTCTCGCGGTTCCTACGTTAAAACATGGTTCTCACCAGATTTCTCCTCCAAGTTTTATAAAGCTTTCTATCATTTAACACGGGTCAAGGAGGAGGCCTGTTAATCTATAAGCCAAAAACTACAATCAAACTAAACCTGAGGCCAATTTATGGTCAAATAGTGAGAGCTACAAATCAAACCGAGACTAACAAAAAGAAATACACGCATAACAACCTCTAATCACCTATCTGATTCAAAACAAGTTATCTTGGGGGGCGACTCCTTCCCGAAAAAAGAGATGAAAACCCAATTGATTACAGCTTCGCTTGAATCACAACATCATGGAGTCAGAAAGCAAGAAAGAAATGGATAGATGAGGGGGATAAAGGCTCAAAATTCTTCCACAGAGTAGCAAATTTTAAAGGAGAAAATAACAGGATCACACATATACATTATACGGATAGCTTGCTAGACAATCCTATTGAGATCAAAAGAGCAGCTGCTGAGCACTTCGGCAAAAGATTCAAGGCAGATCTTCCAAGTGATATTACATTAGATGAACTACCATTCTCCACCTTGACTGATGAGCAAGCAATCTAGCTAGAAAGTCCCTTCACAGAGGAAGAAACACTACAAGCAATGATGGCCTGTAATGCAGAAAAGGCCACAGGGCCTGATGGATACACACTCAAATTTTTCCAAGTTTGCTGGCAAATCATAAAAGAAGACTTTATGCAATTCCTTCATTGCTTCTACAACACAGGACAGTTGGGAAAAGGCCTCAACTCTTCTTTCTTAGCTTTGATTCCTAAGAAATCCTCTCCTCTCACCTTTGATGATTACAGACCTATAAGCTTAATGGGAGGTCCTTATAAAATTCTCTCCAAAATCCTCTCAACCAGACTCAAGCAAGTGATTGGCTTCCTAGTTGGAGAAGCAAACTGGGTTTATTCAAGATAGACAAATAGTGGATGGGATATTAATAGCCTCAGAGGTGGTGAATGATCTACACACTTCAAAGGAGAAAGCTATGCTCTTCAAAGATGACTTTGAGAAGGCTTTTGACAAAGTCAGTTGGACTTATATTATGCAAATTCTGGCAAGAATGAATTTTGGCTATACATGGAGACTATGGATAATCTCATGCCTTAGGGCTTATATCTCATTACTCATAAATGGCTCTCCATCACAGGACTTCAAAATGTCTAGAGGGCTAAGACAAGTGTGTGCACTATCCCCATTGCTATTTGTATTAGTCTCAGAAGGCCTCAATCAAATCATTAAGGCCACAGTGCAACAAGGACACTTTTCAGGGATTCAGTTCAACAGAAATGGCCCAGCTATAACTCACCTTCAGTTTGCATATGATACCATGTTCTTTTTCAAAACCACAAGCTCCAATGACTTGAGTCTCAAATTTGCTCTCACTATGTTTAAAATGGCTTCAGGACTTGCAGTCAACTATGAAAAATCAGTAGCACTCCCATTCAATCTATCACAACAGGAAGAGTTGAAGCTGACAGATATCCTACAATGCTCTCTTGGAAAACTCCCTACAATTTATTTAGGGTTTCCAATAGGAGCCAATCCAAGAAGAATTCAAACATGGGATCCAATTATAAAAAAGTTCAAAGCTTCTCTTGGGTTATGGCAAGCCAAATTACTCTCCCTAGGAGGAAGGATAACTTTGATCAAATCAACCCTCAGTGCCTTACCCCTATATTACTTCTCAATTTTTAAAGCTCTAAAAGGGGTTCTGAGGAAGATGGTATCATGGAAAAGAAGATTTTTATGGCATGGAAGCTCATCTGCAAGAGCCTTTTGTAAAGTTGGTTGGAATAGAGCGTGTCAAACAAAAAATGCAGGAGGTCTAGGGATCAAGAATTTGGAAAAATATGAATATAGCACTATTAGCCAAGTGGTGGTGGAGATTTGCTTTGGAAAAAGACACTCTTTGGAAAAGAATTATTTGTTCAAAATATGGTTGGGAACTATCTGAATGGGATCTGTCCACATTTGCAGAAATTGGAAGTTCTAGTTTTATGTCTCATATTCTAGCCCTTAATGCTGATCTAGCATTCCATAATCTCTTTGGTGTTCAAGGCCTTTCATGGAAGCTAGGAAATGGAGAGAGAATTTCATTCTGGAAAGACATATGACAAAAAAATTACTCATCTCAGAGGCATGCATCAATGGTATTTGGGAGCTTAACTTCAGAACTACTCTTAGAGGAAGAGCTGAATCAGACTGGCAAACTTTTCAAACAATACTCTCTGGAGTCCTATTGAACCCACATGAAGATCTATTGCCTTGGAGTGGAGATAAAAAAGGCTTTTCAGTTAAAAAAATTCTACTCACTCTTGGATTTATCAGCTTCTGCTCCATCTTTGACTACTGATTGGACCAAAGCTGTTTGGAAACCTGGGATTCCTCCTAAAATCTCAGCCTTTTACTGGCTAGCATGCCTTGAAGCAATTCCAACTAAATGATTTTTAGACTCAAGAGGACTGGATCTCTCACTTCAAGGCCTAACTTATCATGTTTGCTTTAATGACCTTGAGGATGCATCTCATATTTTATTGCACTGTCAAATCTCTTGGGAAGTTTGGGGACTCATCTTGAATTGGTGGGGGATCTCATGGGTTATTCCCTCAAATCCCAAATTATTACTCTCCTCTTGGATCACTTTAATCCCATCCAAATTCAATTACTATTGGGGAAACATTCTGCATATAGGCTGCTGGCAACTATGGCTTGCAAGAAATGTTATGGTCTTTGAAAATGAAAAACCTAAAGCTCCAACAATATTTCAAAAGGTTCTGAATCAAGCATATTCCTGGGAATGGGCCAAGTTTAATTCACAAGGGTATCATTTCACCTTCAATGCCTGGATCTCAGCTCCCTCTTCTTGTCTAACTCTATAATACTTTACCTCTTTTTCCAGTTTTCAGCTCCCCTCAGCATCCATGCTGAGAATTGGGGCAGCCCATCACTGAATTCTCTTTGGGGTTTGGGGAGGGAAGGGTTTGGGGTGGGATGGGTACAGTGTGAGTTTGGTAAGGTCTTTGATCTCTGGTTCCTTTGTTCTTCTCTGGTGTGTGGGGTTTCTGGTGCTGAGGTTTTTTTTCTGAGTTGGGGTAGATCTTCCTTTAGGTTGAGTGTTGTTCTTCTTGCTTTTTCTCTCTTGGAGTTTTTGGCCTTTCTTGTGCAGGTTTGGTTAGGTTACTATGCCTCTTCTTTTCTCCTTAACAGTCCTTTTACTTGGTTACTCATACACATTCAAGCTGAATCATCAAATGGAAGGACTTCATCACATCCACAGTACAAGTCTTGATGATGAACTGAATTGATCAAGGTTGCTGCTGTTGTTTCTTCAGATGCAAAGTACTGATGATGAACTGAATTGATGAAGGCTGCTGTTGTTTCTTCAGAGGCAAGTATTACCGTTTGGAAGTTACTTTGGGTGCAAGTTACTGTCCTTAGCCCCAAATTCAAAAGACAAATGCCCAATTACAAATTCCAGCTACAACTCCTTCTTCCTTTATATTGATTATGCAATTAGTGGTCACTTAGAACCTTATGGATTGATAGGATTAGCCTAAGTAGCTAAGGCTTTCCTTCCTTTTGTATTCAACTGGAAGATGTGGTTGCCTTCTATTGTAAGTTTTTGTGTAACAACCTCCTCCTTCACCTCGAATGAGGTTTTTAATCTAAATTTGCTTTGCCGATAAAAAAAACACCATCCATCTCCAACCGAACCTCTACACGCTAAACAAGAATCATCCAATCTTTGAAAATCACCCGAAAAAGAGTAAACAACTGGACCAACCCACAAGATACACTACCACTCAACTACCACATACATAACCAAACCGGATGAGATTACTCCTCTCACGTTCCACACGAGGAGTGAGAACAATTATCATCCTCCTCCATCACAGTAAGATCGTCCTCACTACTCTACGAGTTAAGATTAACGTCCAAGGCATTCGGATGCTCCCGTAATTCCATTCCAGCTAATTTCGTACGGAACCTAATAGCACTACAATGTACTATAAACTGTTTGTATACATTACCTAAATTCATACTATGTATAAAATAGTACATTATTCATTTATAATCTAAGGTTAATAAGTATTTACCCAAATAACAATTCAATAGTAATCACAATTAGTTTTTAGGGATACTCGTAAAAAAACTTTTGACAAGGATTATTAAGTTTTGATGATGCTTGAATTTCGCCGTCGGTGTGCCTAATGACATCCCAAAAGCTCGACCTAAACCAGAAAATGAATTAAAGAACACTAACAAAAATGTAATCAAAAGAGTAAGCGTTTCAACACAATTATAAGAAATGTAAAGAGAATTGGATGAGTGATTAGTCCAATGATTAGGCATTAGAAAAGGCTAAGTTAAATCTTTAAGATTGTCTTGCGTTATTTATCAAAAAAAGAAAATATTGTTGAGAATAGTGAAAGAATAGCAGTAGCGACTACAACATACCTAGACGTTGTAATTTCATTTATTTAATTTCGAAGAAGTTTGTTTTAATACAATTTGTATAATTTTCGATAATGTTTTAAACTATATGTTTTTTTGTTACAGTTTATTAACAACTTGGAAATTACTCTACTTCCCCATCAGATCGAGCCTCACGAATTCATTACATCACTTACTCAAGCCTCCTCTCTCCCAACAGACCTGGCATTGGTTCATTTATACTCCATTCCCACTTGATACAACACTTACGCCCCCACCAAGGCCTGAAACTCGTGGAACTTTGATTTGTCCACTCATGTTTGAAAAAATCTGGGTCTTAGACAAGCTTCAATTACATCAGTTGGCACCTCACTAGCCTGATACTTCTTGTAAAGTTCCTCTTGATTCTAAAATCTTAGTATTTTTTGTTAGATGTTTAATTTTCCTTTTTCCTGACTTATCTCTTATAATCGACATATGATCGATTAAGGGATTCTTTTGCAGAATTGTAGCTAGTTCTTATACCCCTCTTTCACTTTAAAAGAAACTTCCATTAATTCAATTTGTTTTGCCGATAAAAACGACTTGGAAATTACATAGCATGGTTTTTTTTTATCAGCAATTTTTGGATTTTATAAACCAATCCTTAAAAGTTAAGGAAAGGCCAAGGGTTTTACCCCTCAAATACTTCTCTTACCAACAAAGGACACCTAATGAAAGGCACCTAGTGCAATTTCTTGCTATATAAGTAAAGCAAAACCAAAACTCTAACAAACTTAGAGCATGAACAACAGAAAGGACCTTGGTGAGGTCCTGGGAGTGCAGAACTTGTGCTGACTGGACAAAAGTGAGGTCCTGGGAGTACAGAAAAGTGGGTGTTTTGCAACAGAAAGGCCCTCTGAGGTCCTGGGAGTGCAGAATAGTGCTGATTGGATGCTGATTGGATTATTAATTGATATTTTGCTGTTTTATTTATAAAAAATTATCAGACACCGTTTAAATTATTTATAAATTAAACAATTTTGGAAATAAATAATTAATGACAATAAATAATTAATAAATAAATTTAATACAAATAAAAATTAACTTTTAACTTTATTCAACCCCTTTTAATACAACCCCCCAAAAAATACAAGTTCAAGAATCATTCTCTGTTGGGTCGACATCCGGTGGTGGAGGTTGTTGTCACGCCCCAATTTTAGTAAACCGAACTCGGGACGCGAACGTTTAAAAACATACAAACACTTGAAACCTGTTTTCATTGAATCACTTTAAAACACCAGTTTAGTTCAACAAAATAATAATTACAACTTAAAACACGTCCCAACAAGTGGACCAAAAACATGGTATCCGTCGCTAGACTCAAAACACCCAGAAACCCGCTTCAAGCTCTTCAAGCTTCAGAAGCTCGCCTAGTCCAGCCTACGAACGGTACCTGTAGGAAAAGCAGCTAGGGGTGAGCGTTCGCTCACCACCGCGGATAACAGACTGACTACGGCATAATTAGCAGACAAAGCCTATAACACCCACAACAAACTCAACTCCGAGGATCACCGTCCCCAACTCAAGTACTCCGACTGACAAACTCCCACGGTGACCTTCCTCGAACGACTCAACACTCAACCACGTAAGTAGACCCGACACAACAATTGAAAACCTCTCCCAAGGACTCAAACGACAGCTACACAACACCAAACAGATCACAAAGGATCACACAGCAAACAAGATCACAAAGGATCGCATACCAGCTGCTCAGTAACCTCTCCCACTCACACGAACACGGATCATGCTAGCCAAAGAATTCTTACAACCTGTGATACTCAAACTCGGACCAGGCCAGCCAAAGAATGCTTGCAACCTCTGTTACTCAAACTGTGTCAGGCCAGCCAAAGAATGCTTGCAACCCGTTGATACTCAGACTTGGTCAGGCCAGCCAAAGAATGCTTGCAACCTACCGGGATCCGCAATCACAATCACAATCACAATCACAAGCAAATTCAACAACCAGTAACAAGACCAGTTCAACACTCCACAGGCACTCATGGCCACATAAGACACCGACAGTAAAACACGGACTCAACAACCCCACAGGCACTCACGGCCTCCCAAGACACACCAATAGTAACTCACGGGCTCAACAACCCCACAGGCACTCACGGCCTCCCTAGACACACCGCCAATAAAGACACGGGTTCAACAACCCCACGGGCTCTCATGGCCACCCAAAACACCAACAATAATAGCATAGGCTCTCAAGGCCACCAAAGACATCAACAATAATACACAAACAACCTCCGGCATAACCAATGCCTCCAACAGTCCTAATATCAACAGTTTCACAAACAACCTCCGGGCATGGTCATATGCCTCCAGTAATTCTAGAAACGCTAAGTTCTTTGCTCCTACGACACTACTAAGTGTCACATGCTTTCCTCATATTCGCTACGATCCCGTATCATGCATTTCTAATATTTTAAAAAGGTAAACCTACTCAACCCACGACACCCCGGTGTCACATGCAATTCTACTGTTAACTTTCCCTAATCAGGGCCGAGATCCGGCTACTTTTCCCTACCTCAAGGCGAAGAACACCCCGCTACGTTTCCTAGCTGCTGACGTTCTGGCTCGCTACCTCCGGGCTTCACCTCGATCAAAGCCGGACGCTAAAGATAACACGAAAGCCATAGTTAGAGGTTCCCAGGTTAATTTAAAGGTCACGATTAATCCAGTTTTAAAACCGACAGTAGTCCTTTAAACTCGATCGGGATAAAAGAGGGGTCACGGCGAATCGGGTTTGAGTACCCGAGCACCGAAACCGGTGCATGCGAGGCACGGTCACAATGCACGAATCCCGAGGTCCGATTCAACGGTCCGCTTTTGTTCCTTTTTAAATTCGATTTTAAACGTCCAGCTTAGTTGATTTACGCCCCTCGTTCAACAGTCCACAACGTCTTAAATCCAACCGAAGATAATCCGTTTTGAATCCTTTTCAAATTTTCAAATTACAACCCTTTTTATTTAAAACTGAAATTTCCCTTTTTACAAATTACAACCTTTACTTTTCTGATTCAACCACAACAGTTCCAAATTTACACTTTTGTTTTTGTACTAACAGATTCAAATCCCTAAAACCAAAAGAAAGAACAACCTTTAAAATCAAACTCGTTTTATTCCTTTTTCTCTTTTGTTACACAAAGAATCAGATCAAGAACAGTTTCAATAAAATCATTAAGAATGTAACACTTGCTAGTAACAGATGGAAGGGAAAGGGGCTCGGGTTTCGAGTCCGGCCGGCCAACCTCACGGTTAGGGCTCACCGTAGGGGAGATAAGGGCGCGGGGCACGACGGAGCACGGAAGAGCTCGGTGGCCTCTCGCCCGTCTCAGATCTGGGACGACGGGGCTCGGGTTCGAGGGCGTGGCCGGCGACTGGCTCGGGACGAAGGCGTGGTCAGCGACGGAGAAGACGGCGGTGGGCTCGGATCTGGGAGCGCGCCGACGACCTCACCTCGCCTCTGTACGTGAACGGCGACGGTGGGCTCGGCTACGCACGGGAGGAGAGGAGGAAGGGTGCTCGGAGGCGAGGTACAGGCACCGGCTTCGATTCCGGCACGGTGGCGACGGGAACGCGACGCCGGCGAGGGCTCGTTGAGAGAGAGGTTGGCTGTCGTGGTTGGACGGAGGAGAAGACGACGTCGAAGGGGAAATGGTGGTCGGGACGGCGTGGAGACGAGGGTGAGAGGGAGCTGTGGCCGGACTCGGGAGCGGTGGCGCCGGAGTTGAGAGGAGGGAGGGACGTCGGTTGAGGCTCGAAGAAGACGAAGAAGAAGGAGTGAGGGAGAGGGTGTGGGGGTCGGCTGCGCAGGAACGAAGAGAAGTGGGTGGAAAAAAATGGGTTGAAAACCCTAAAACAGCAGCTTTATACCCTAGGCTTGGGCCGGGTCGGAGCTCTGGGCCGGGTCGCTGGTCGGGTCTGGCCCAGCCCGGTCCAGCTTCTTTTTTTTTCTTTTCTTTTTTTTGGACTTTTCGAACCGCTTCCTAATCCCGTCAATTAAAACCCGTAAAAAGACAATTAAATTTTCAGGACTTTACAGTCTACCCCCCTTAAAGGAATTTCGTCCGCGAAATTTAGAACAACGCTCATATAAGGCACAATAAACACGTACCCTGATAGGTCTCGCGGTAGGTAAGGGATCCTGGGGTCCGGGAGTCGGTAACTGCGTACATTCTTCCCTCCGACTCCTGCTGCCCCTGACCCGGCGCACTGACTGCTGGGTACCCATAGCTCTGTTGCTGTCTCGGAGCAGGCACGCTCGTCGATGGCTGCGAAAACCTCGACTGCTGACTCTGACGAGGGCGACCCCTGGTGACTGTACCGTCCGCGACTGCTGCGGACGATGCGCCGATGTCGCTCCCAACGGCTCTCAACACCATTCCATCGTGTGTCCCACACGGCCGCACCGGAGACAACTGGTCTCATCGGCTCCCGACCCCGAGCCCTGGCCTGCCCGGCACCCCCGCCGCAAGTGTCCTCCTGTCCTCACCGATAGGAGTACCCTGCGCCTCGGCGTACTCGGCGGGCTCAACGGTGGGCGCCCGTCCTGGTGTCCCCGCTGACCGTCCCTGCCTGCCTCGCGAGGGTGCTCGTCCTCGTACCACTGCTGCTCTTCCTCGTTTGCCACGAGCCATCAGCAGGTATCCTCTGCATGGATACACGCAACGTTCAGTTTGCGAACTCGAATAAAGACAACCAGCTCGAACACACTAACGTTCACACGGTCTACGTCTACCCCACGTACTTGTTACTAACGCCACACCGTTCACGCTAACCATAGTTTAATTATAACAACACGTAGGCGGAACCTCAAATTTAACCACACAACGTACAACAAGCCCTCATCCAGTCCTTTATGCACTTACTTATAACTTTCCGCAACCCAACCAGTGTTCGCTACTCGTCCCTTGCGGGAAAGTAGTAAAGGGGATGAGCGTGATGCTCACCTCCACGGACACCCGTTCGATTATGGCATACTAGTAACGCACCAAAGACTTACCACTCTAGTCAGGGCAAACCACCATCACAAAACTGAAGCCAAACGTCACACTGCTCGCGCTAATAAGCCTTAATTATAATAGTACATAAGCGAAAAACTCAACAACAACCTACCGTGTACCAGGCCTACGGCCTCTACAACCCACAACCGCGAACCCAAACACGCAAAGGAACAAAACAACCAACAAAAGACGAAGACGGCTCACTGGACCAGGCCGGTACACGACCCCTGTCGTGCCACTCTCCGGGCCGGGGAACCCCGCCTTACCGGGCCGGGTCCAAGTCTTGCCGGACCACCTACCGGGCCGGCGTCCAGCCCTTGCCGGACCAGATTCTGGGCCAAACCAGTGACTCCTATCTCGTAGCGATGATGAAAACCGCCCTACTCACACCCGCTGTGTCTACCCTAGGGTAATTGTAACTCTACCGGCTAATAACGACCCGTACACTAGTACGTCGCAGACAACGACCACCAAACACAAGCCAACACGGCCGAGTAATAACAATACACGCCCACCGGGCCAACCAACACCGAACTACGCCCACCGGGCCAAACACAAACGCCCACGACGTCAAACAGAAACAAGACACGCCCACCGGGCCAACCAACTTACACACACGCCCACAGGGCCAATCAAATCAAAACTTTCTCCACTTTATTTTTTAAAACCTCATACTTGACATCACGCAGTTACAACCCGGTCCAGGCGTCCCCGAACTACGTTGTACCGACTTGATATCAGCACCGTCGCGTTCGACTACAGGAGCGCTCCTGAGTCGACCCGCGACAGCTTAAAAACGTTTCACGCAACAACAACAATCAGCAAGCCAGCAAGAAAACACTACACGTACACACAACCCCAACCAGGACTCATAACACTACGGGTCTACACTGACTCGACCCTCCCCACCTAATTGACGGACAGTCCGAGGTGTGAAACCTCGAGCTCTGATACCAAGCTGTCACGCCCCAATTTCAGTAAACCGAACTCGGGATGCGAACGTTTAAAAACATACAAACACTTGAAACCTATTTTCATTGAATCACTTTAAAACACCAGTTTAGTTCAACAAAATAATAATTACAACTTAAAACACGTCCCAACAAGTGGACCAAAAACATGGTATCCGTCGCTAGACTCAAAACACCCAGAAACCCGCTTCAAGCTCTTCAAGCTTCAGAAGCTCACTTAGTCCAGCCTACGAACGGTACCTGTAGGAAAAGCAGCTAGGGGTGAGCGTTCGCTCACCACCGCGGATAACAGACTGACTACGGCATAATTAGCAGACAAATCCTATAACACCCACAACAAACTCAACTCCGAGGATCACCGTCCCCAACTCAAGTACTCTGACTAACAAACTCCCACGGTGACCTTCCTCGAACGACTCAACACTCAACCACGTAAGTAGACCCGACACAACAATTGACGACCTCTCCCAAGGACTCAAACGACAGCTACACAACACCAAACAGATCACAAAGGATCACACACCAAACAAGATCACAAAGGATCGCATATCAGCTGCTCAGTAACCTCTCCTACTCACACGAACACGGATCAGGCTAGCTAAAGAATTCTTACAACCTGTGATACTCAAACTCGGACTAGGCCAGCCAAAGAATGCTTGCAACCTATGTTACTCAAACTGTGTCAGGCCAGCCAAAGAATGCTTGCAACCCGTTGATACTCAGACTTGGTCAGGCCAGCCAAAGAATGCTTGCAACCTACCGGGATCCACAATCACAATCACAATCACAATCACAAGCAAATTCAACAACCAGTAACAAGACCAGTTCAACACTCCACAGGCACTCATGGCCACATAAGACACCGACAGTAAAACACGGACTCAACAACCCCACAGGCACTCACGGCCTCCCAAGACACACCAACAGTAACTCACGGGCTCAACAACCCCACAGGCACTCACGGCCTCCCAAGACACACCGCCAATAAAGACACGGGTTCAACAACCCCACGGACACTCACGGCCTCCCAAAATCCCAAAGGTACAGACACGGGTTCAACAACCCCACGGGCACTCATGGCCACCCAAAACACCAACAATAATAGCATAGGCTCTCAAGGCCACCAAAGACATCAACAATAATACACGGCTCTCAAGGCCACCAAAGACATCAACAATAATACACAAACAACCTCCTGCATAACCAATGCCTCCAACAGTCCTAATATCAACAGTTTCACAAACAACCTCCGGGCATGGTCATATGCCTCCAGTAATTCTAGAAACGCTAAGTTCTCTGCTCCTACGACACTACTAAGTGTCACATGCTTTCCTCATATTCGCTACGATCACGTATCATGCATTTCTAATATTTTAAAAAGGTAAACCTACTCAACCCACGACACCCCGGTGTCACATGCAATTTTACTGTTAACTTTCCCTAATCAGGGCCGAAATCCGGCTACTTTTCCCTACCTCAAGGCGAAGAACACCCGCTACGTTTCCTAGCTACTGACGTTCTGGCTCGCTACCTCCGGGCTTCACCTCGATCGAAGCCGGACGCTAAAGATAACACGAAAGCCATAGTTAGAGGCGTTTCCCAGGTTAATTTAAAGGTCACGATTAATCCAGTTTTAAAACCGACAGTAGTCCTTTAAACTCGAGCGGGATAAAAGAGGGGTCACGGCGAATCGGGTTTGAGTACCCGAGCACCGAAACCGGTGCATGCGAGGCACGGTCACAATGCACGAATCCCGAGGTCCGATTCAACGGTCCGCTTTTGTTCCTTTTTAAATTCGATTTTAAACGTCCAACTTAGTTGATTTACGCCCCTCGTTCAACAGTCCACAACGTCTTAAATCCAACCGAAGATAATCCATTTTGAATCCTTTTCAAATTACAACCCTTTTTATTTAAAACTGAAATTTCCCTTTTTACAAATTACAACCTTTACTTTTCTGATTCAACCACAACAGTTCCAAATTTACACTTTTGTTTTTGTACTAACAGATTCAAATCCCTTAAACCAAAAGAAAGAACAACCTTCAAAATCAAACTCGTCTTATTCCTTTTTCTCTTTTGTTACACCAAGAATCAGATCAAGAACAGTTTCAATAAAATCATTAAGAATGTAACACTTGCTAGTAACAGATGGAAGGGAAAGGGGCTCGGGTTTCGAGTCCGGTCGGCCAACCTCACGGTTAGGGCTCACCGTAGGGGAGATAAGGGCGGCGGGGCACGGCGGAGCTCGGTGGCCTCTCGCCCGTCTCAGATCTGGGACGACGGGGCTCAGGTTCGAGGGCGTGGCCGGCGACTGGCTCGGGACGAAGGCGTGGCCAGCGACGGAGAAGACGGCGGTGGGCTCGGATCTGGGAGCGCGCCGACGACCTCACCTCGCCTCTGTACGTGAACGGCGACGGTGGGCTCGGCTACGCACGGGAGGAGAGGAGGAAGGGTGCTCGGAGGCGAGGTACAGGCACCAACTTCGATTCTGGCACGGTGGCGACGGGAACGCGACGCCGGCGAGGGCTCGTTGAGAGAGAGGTTGGCTGTCGTGGTTGGACGGAGGAGAAGACGATGTCGAAGGGGAAAGGGTGGTCGGGACGGCGTGGAGACGAGGGTGAGAGGGAGCTGTAGCCGGACTCGGGAGCGGTGGCGCCGGCGACCGGAGTTGAGAGGAGGGAGGGACGTCGGTTGAGGCTCGAAGAAGACGAAGAAGAAGGAGTGAGGGAGAGGGTGTGGGGGTCGGCTGCGCAAGAACGAAGAGAAGAAGGTGGAAAAAAATGGGTTGAAAACCCTAAAACAGGAGCTTTATACCCTGGGCTTGGGACGGGTCGGAGCTCTAGGCCGGGTCGCTGGTCAGGTCTGGCCCAGCCCGGTCCAGCTTCTTCTTTTTTTTTCTTTTTTTTTTTGGACTTTTCGAACCGCTTCCTAATCCCGTCAATTAAAACCCGTAAAAAGACAATTAAATTTTCAGGACTTTACAGTTGTCGTCGAAGATCATCAATTTCACCTTTAAGGGTTGCCATGAGTTGTCGCAGTTGGGACTTGCACCACTTATGCTCTGCCATATCCGCTTTGTCGAAGGAAGATGTATCCTCGTCCAACAGGGACCTGTAGGTGGCGAAGTTTGCTTCCCACTGTTGGGTTAATGTGTGTGTCATGCGGGTCCTTTCTGCACATTGTTCGGCACGTGTACGTTCAGCCTCCAGCCGTGAACGTTCCAGATCGGCGAAGGCAGACATTTGGGCCGTGAGGACGATCGCCTTGTTTGAGGCCTTCGTTGCCTTCTTCCCTTACGGTCGGGTTCGGCGAGGGGGACTTGGGGCGGCCTCAAGGGATGGGGGTGTGTCGCTGAGAGGGACCTGAGTCCCCTCGTAGTTGTCGCTTGCTCCCCATTCTGGTGGTTGGGACTCACCACTAAGATGTGTGCACTCCTCCCCTGTGCTTATGGGTGGGCTTGAGCTGTAAGCCCCAGCCTCATCCAACTGATGTCGTTGTTGGCGTACTTGACGGAGGACATTTCCCATTGTACCCTCCTTGGCAGTGAACTTCACGACGCCCTCGAGCCTCATCACCCAATGATCCAGGTCGAACTTTAGTGGGTGGTCACCCACTTTCCCTGCCTCCGCCCACATATCCTTCGCACGTTTCATGTGCTCTTCCGGGTTGGCGCCGCTCGGATGCTCGTCCTTGGACCTCTTCAAATAGTCGAGGAACCTCCTTGTCTGAGAGGAACCTCTAAGCCAACGTTTCTTGATAGCTGGCCAGCGGCGCTCTGGGAGACCTCCCTTCGAGTTGTATTTCCTCGTAACCTCATACCAGAATGTGTTGTCGGTTTGAGAGTTTCCTTTGATGGAGTCTTTTGTAGTACTCAACCAGCAAGTTATGAGGTGGTGGTCCTCCTCCTTGCTGAATGTCCGGCCCTCTGGATCTGGTTCTTGGGGTTGGCCTCGGGGTTAGGCTCGGGCCCGGGCAGGGGCTCGGGGTCGTCGTTGGGAAGGTCCGGCAGAGGATGGTTGTGGGAGGTCTATGTCGGGTAGTGTGTACCCGGGGTAGTTGTAGAATTGGGGTGGCATCGAGAACCCTTGTCCTTGTGGGTGCATACCTAATTGTGATGGCACCTGGAACCCTGGCGCCATTTGAAATTGTTGGGGACAGTAGTGCCCTAATAAAAAGTTAAAACAATAAATTAAGTGCAAAAAATTAATACAATAAATTAAGTGCAAAAAATTAATACAATGTATTAATATAATAAATTAAGTGCAAAAAATTAATACAATGCATTAATACAATAAATTAATTAAAAAAATTACGTTACATAAATAATAAGTTTGCACTTATCTGAACTCGACCCCGGTTGCGAGTATGGGGAGAAAGCGGAGTTGTCCCGATTGTCCGTTAGAATGTCTTCGAAACCTCGTGCCAGTTCGTCCTCGCTGAATCCGAATTCGTCACCAGCTGACTGTGCACGAGACCCAGCATCGCCCGACATTTTTCACGAGAATAATTGAAACGAGAGAGGAGAATTTGGGAAGGAGAGAGTGAAGTTGGATAGTGAAAGATGAGATTGGTGTGGAAAAAATGAGAAGAGGGATGGGTACTTATAGGCTTCTTTTTTTTTGCTGATTTTTAATCAAAAAAAATATATATATAGCCGTTTTTTGACCGTTGCCAACGGTCGGGTGGACACATGGCGGCACCGCAGGCGGCCAGCGCAGCGAGGAGCGCAGCCAGCGCGCTCGACCAGCAAGAGGGGAGCGAGGAGCGAGGATCAGGGAGCGAGAGTGCGTGTTTGGGGAGCGGGACCGCGTTTTTTCGGCTCCAAAACGAAACGGTCCGCGGTCCTCGGACCGTACGCGCGCGGAGCGGGGAGCGGGACCGTTCCGCTGTTCATGCTCTTAGA
This sequence comes from Erodium maritimum, assembly GCA_963921825.1. Classification (NCBI taxonomy): domain Eukaryota; kingdom Viridiplantae; phylum Streptophyta; class Magnoliopsida; order Geraniales; family Geraniaceae; genus Erodium; species Erodium maritimum. The sequence goes on from OY997596.1 coordinate 19,896,276, forward strand.
GTTATGAAATGAAAATTACATAGCATGGTGATACTGCGTTTACTTACCATTTTCTAACTATTGAAATCAATGTGACAGAATTAAAGAAAATATGTTTTAATTTACCAACGATATTGAAATAATCCTACTTGCATCGTATGGATACACTTCCAATAACACCAAATGAACTCAACATACCTATAGATTTTTCTTGCTTTGTAATTAGAAAAAGCTAAATACGGGCAAACATAGTGTTACCAAACTAGATGTTAAAAATATTGAACCAGCAAAAAAAAAAAGGTGTAAAATCTTAGAAAATCATAGCACAAGTAGTAGCCCCAGGTTTGTAGTTGGAGGGAGGTAGTTAGATTAGGTGGCTATATTCACTGTTTCAACCCAATATTTGTTTGCATTCATCTTTCCACTTTTCGTGGTTGATATAATTCGTGTTTTCTTAAATAATATCAAATACCTATACCTATGAATAAAGGTTCAACAAATATTATTATTCTGAGTGTTTAAACAGCATACCTTTTTTTCAGTTTGTTTTATGTTAAGGTTATTACTTACATTTATAATATTTAGAATTTAAATATTAATTCTTCACGCTAAGTCGTGATGTGCTCCCGTATCTACAATATTTTCTCACGTCAGTCGTGTGCTTCACCCGAGGAAACCCTAAGCCCTAGACTAGCTATGCCATCACCTTTAATTGTTGTTGTCGCGACTCTGTCCACCAGTCATCTCCCTTCGTTGCATGCACCACCAATGATTGAAGGCTTGGTTGTCCCACCACCACGTCTTTCCATGGACGTTGTTTGTCTATTAAAGGGTTGTCGAAAGAGGAAGCCGAAGACATCGACTCTGATACCAACCACGACTCTGTCGCCACACACGGCTATCGGCGTTTGCTCCGGGGATCACTACACCGGAGCCCCCGCGCTTGACCCCAAGAAGGGGGCGACCATCTAAAGCACTAACTGCGTCGGCAGCAAACAATCCACCACCGATCCTCATCCTTACCCACAGTGACGACCCTGAGTCACCGAGGCGTCCGAATTCCGGGCCTCCCTTTGAAGCATTCATATGATTTTTTATATTAAAATCTGAATTTATATATTTTTATATTAAAATATGTTTTTTTTATATTAAAATAAGAATTTATATATTTTTTATATTAAAATATTAATTTGTATATTTTTTATATTAAAATACGAATTTATATATTTTTATATTAAAATATGATTTTTTTTATATTTTTATATTAAAATAAGAATTTATATATTTTTTATAAAACAAAAACTAAAAATAATTTTTTTATAAATAAAACTGATTTGTTTTTTCAAATAAAAATTATTATTTTAAGATAAAAATGAATTAAAAAAAATAAATTGAATTTTTAAAATTAAAATATGTTTTTTTTTTATGAAAAACTGATTTTTATAAAATAAAAATAACTTTTTTAAAATCTATTGACATGAGTTTGAAAATTTGAGTGATAGTTAGGGGTGTTATGGATATTTTACTTAATTTTGGATGGAAAGTTAATAGAATTTGACGGCTGGGTATGAAACTGTTATTAAATGTTTGGTTTAGGTATGAAAGTGCAAAAACTTTATTTCACGGTATTATTTTTAAATTAAATTTTTAGTAGGGTGTCAAAATAAAATTTCCATTTATTTAATGTATATATATGGTACAAACCCCAAAATTCATGTTTATTTAATTTATTAAATTATATTTTCGAAATAAATATTAATATTTTATACAAAAAAACATTTTATTTGAATCTATTTTATTAATTTTTAAAATCATATTGTAATTTATGAAATAAATAATAATAATTTATTAAAAAAAATAATATTATTTTGATATATATTTTTAAAGAATTGTATATTAAAATATGAATTTAATAATTAATATAATTAAATAATTTTTTTTATAAAATCTGAAAGATTTTTTAAAACAAAAATTGAAAATTATATTTTATATATTTATCAAAATAATGTGATTTTAAAAAAAATAATAAAATATTTCCTTTGTAAATTCAAATCTGAATATGATAATTAATAAAATTGAATAATTTATTTTTTTGTGAAGTGTAAATTATTTTTAAAAAATTACCAATATAAACTTGGATTACCTTTCTAAAATATTTACCAAAATAATCTTATTTTTTTCAAAGAGCATAAATTAAAATACAATTTAAATTTAGTTAAAATTTTAAATTTATAGTGGTATTTTTAAGAATATATACTAGACTTCTCAAATACTTAATATTTCATACTTAAAAATAAATAGAGAGGCGAAGAATTTTTTAAAATTATAAATAGTAATTATTTTTAAATTACAATTATAAATTTAAATATTTCTCATCTTCCCACCTTGCTTTTTAAAATAAAATCATATTTAGTTAATTTATTCTTTATTGATAAATACTCATGAGCATTATCAAATACAAACTAAAGATCAAAATATATAATGAAAAGTGTTTCTGACTATTGAACAAATACAAATTAAATATTGAAATATAAAATGAAAGCTGTTTCGGATTATTTGATTGTTTTTTTTCTTCGATAAGCTAAAGAATTTTATTAAGCTATTGTTCTATAAAGGAATAGAACAAAGCAAGAGAAAGATCCAAAAGGACCTTTTCTTTCAACCAATACAGCTACAAAGAGCAAAAAACGGAAACAGAACAAAACAAGACGTAAATAATACACCTTGTCTATTTCCTATTCGGGTTCAAACAAGTGAACCGGTTAGATACCGGAACAGGGGTTAGAACTGGAGCAGAAGTAGGTTCTTGTTCCTCGGAATCCCGACCAAGAGCTAAGGAACAAAAATCAACAGGTTTTCTGCCAATCTTCGTACTGGAACTCCAGTTGCCCGAGCTATCTTTTTTGGCTACATTCACTAAGAAACAACCTGTTTTAGCCCCTTTGTCAGCCGAGGTCCTGGATCTAGTCTGATACACCACCACTGGTTGTGCAGTCACCTTTGCCTGGCCCTTCTTAGGCCGACCACGTCGTTTCGGCTCGACCTCCGAGATCGGTTTTTGCAAGGCTTCCTTCCACGGGCTTCCTTGAAAATCATTCTCCACCAATGGGTCGACCCCCCGAAATGGATCATCTTGACCCGAACCCATCACTGCTGGATCCAAGTCATTCTCCATTCGTTTTAAAATTGAAACCAATGTTGGATCCTCTCGGGCAAGCAAACGGGCCTTAACAGTTGGGCCAGCTGGGACCCCAAGAGACAGGCCCGGTTCTGAACCAGCTACAGCCCCAAGACCCAAGCCCTGATCTTGGCCCGACACCTCCCGCAGCCCACTCTCGTGCCCAGAACGTAAGGTACTTCGGATCGCAAACGAAGATGGAGACGGAATCGAAATCGATTCCTTGAAACGCGGATCAATCAAAGCAGATCCTATCCCATGATGCAAATTCGAGTTGTCGTGATCCAAAGAAATCCCTGTGATCACGGGATCGATATTTGACGCAGAACAAGGGAGCTCGCCGGAGACCTGTACCGACGTCGCCGGGACTGTCACCAGAGAAAGCGTGACCGGGTCTAGCCCTCTAGAGCACTCCAAGCCTTCATCAACTAACCTAACGAGATCGCCGGAGCTGGAAGACAAGACATCCCGCGAAACAGAGCTTGTACTCTGTTTCTCGACACCGTCTGGTTGTCTCGCCATGCAGTCCAAGCGGCGTCGGGAAAACGCCACGAACAAAATGTGGCCGTTCACCAGGGACCCGTTCAAGCTCTCCAAAGCCCGGGACGGAGCCAAAGGCGTCGAGAAGCGGACCAAGCCGATGAACCGTCCTGTTTTGTTTGCTCGCTTCAGCAGCGAGAAAGAAACAATGTCGCCAAAAAAGGATAGCTTGTCCCGAAACCAATCATCCGAAACAGGGTAAGGTAAATTTCGGACGTAAAGCTCAGTATCGCTCACTTCAAATGTCGGAGATCGACGTCGACGAGCTACTGTTCCTCCCGTACTTCCAGCCGTCTCCCCTTCCTTTGGTTCAGGAACAGAAAACGAACCAGTGGCTACCTCACCTGGCACCGCCGGACTCTGTCGTCCCGTTGATGCAGCACCCTTGCGAGAATTTCCCTGGTGACATACACCCGTCTGCACACCTCCATCCGGACTGCCCTTGTCTTTCTTGGCCGGAGCAGCGCTACCTACCGGACTGCCCTTGAATTTTTTGGCCGGCGCAGCAGTCTTGAACTCCCTGTACAGCGATAGGAGCCCGGAGCAAAAAGCCAAAAACTCTCCAAGGTCACCGGGAATGGACATCCGGCCACGACGCCGGGATGGTGGTGACATAGCTTTCACACACGGAAAATCTCCAAACTTGTTGTCGTCGGATTATTTGATTGTTATATATGAATGACGGAGATTAAATTTTGGATAATGAAACATTAAATTTCTTATTATGAAACATTCATTTTTAATTGGTTGGAAACAACATGTTAAATATAATGAAAATTTTCATCGTTTTAAACATTTTTCACTATTTCAAAGTACGAAACATTTTCTATAAAACTCTGTCAAGAATAATGATTTTTTTTTCGAAACCATTAAAAAATATGTTAAATATAATGAAACATTTAAGACTTCATGTTCATTACTTTAAACATGTTTTACTATTTCAAAGTATGAACTCTGCAAAAAATAGTTTTCACTTTATATCTTACCTTCACTTTATATTAGATAGTGAGCTTATATATGTATATAGGGGCTATCAAGTACAAACCACTCCTTAGATCATAACATAGAATTAATCTACATCTTCCAGTATTGAAAATCTACGGCCCATAATTTTCAGAAATTATACATGTAAAATTGGTTCACGCGCATCTGTATGTGGTAGCTTCGAAAATTGGTTCACGGGCATGTAACATTCAGGTACGAATTGGCTGCTATTTTTGTTTTTTTTCACCAAGTTTACTATTTTGATCTTTCCCGCTTCGTTTCAACTCCGATTTAATTTTTTCTTGCGCCAATATTTTTATTTTTCCAAGAACTATCTATCAAGTAGCATATTGAATATGTTTTGAAGCAAGAAAAAAACGATTTACTCTAACAAACAAAAAAATAAACGAAATTAATGTATGTTTTGTAATTTTTAGTTGTATGTGTACGCTAAACCTAATGTATGTTTTTTTGGATATGCGATTTTTTATTAGTACAGGAACCCAACCGGAAACCTGCCAAAAGACCTTTAGAAAAGGCTACAAAAAACCAAAAATAGGAAACACAAGGAAACTAAATTATCAAGCCCCTCCCAAGGCCACTCCCCTTCGCCTTCCACGTCCACGAAGACAAGATCTCGGGGCCAAAGTCCACTGCTTAAAAGAAGCATCCGGTAAAAGATCACCGTCCTCCACACCAGCAGGATGCCACCTGAAACACCTAAGAAGGAATAAAAGCTGGTTCCCAACCATTCGTAAATCCACAACTTCGTAAAATAAGGGGAGAGATGTCTTCTCTTTTGGTTTCCTGAAATAACACCAAATCAAGGTGTTGCCTAGACAGGGCCACCCTGATGCACCGTCTCTTCTGGACGGCATTCATCCCCCTCAAATTCCAAGAGATGAATTTCAGCATACTAAACGATTAGAAAGGTAGGGAAGTAGGGAGGGACCCCCCCACTTCTAATCCTTCACTCGAACAAAGGTCCTCAGAATCGTCCTGAAAATCCGGATCCACCGAATCCCCCAGCTCAAAATCAAGCGCTTCTACTTGATCTGCCGTTTCTGGGTGACCCGCTAAAAGTTTCTGACTAGCCTTGAGTAGCTTCCACTTCTTCTCGCGATCTGAATTTTCTTTATCAATTGGTAGTCTGCGTGCTGCGTATGACCGAAATACATGAGTTGGCTTACTTGGCCTGAGTAGATCACTCGCAGAAGCCCTAGCGCGCGAAACTTGAGGCCCACGCATTGAGGGACATGGGCTCGAGTTTGATGACTCAGGTATCTTGCTTACCGGAGTCGAATAGCTCACTAAATTTTTGCTCTTATCTTTTATCTCCGGAAGCGGGAATTCTAAGCTGTCCTGAGAAAGTATCGCCCTTCTGTAATCTATAGCCCTGTCAATTTACGGAAGCACAGATGGAGCCACCTTGGACAAAAACACAGTAAACGACTTGTCCTCTATCTCCACAATCCGAGTACACGAGTCTCCTTGGAAAGTCGAATGCAAAAGTATGAAATTACAATCAAGCATTGAGGACATCTCATCCCTTGTGGCCAACAGGAACGTTCACACGAGTTCCCAATGTCTCGAAAGGTCGACGTGCACCAACCCGAGAGCGGGACACCCGTAATCTTCCACCAAGAGAAACCACCAGCTCTGTTTAGCCATTCCTTTGCTCGATCAAACAACAAAAAAGCCTCAGAGCACCACTTCCAATTCGAGTTCAATAAGTCTGTCAAAGTGTCGTGGTCCGAAGACAGGAACAAAAAGATCATGTTGCCAAGATAACGAATTTGTAAGTCAAGAGCCCCTTCCGAGTTGATTAATTCGCGTAATGAGTTTAACGAAAAATCATCTTTTGCCACTCCCAATATACTTGTTGCAATCCAAGGCGACAAGTACTATGATCTTGTGCCAATGATTTTCTGAGGCTCAAGGGAACTCTCGTTGTTCTCAGCAGACTGAGCTTGCGATCCAAACGGAACCCTCTGAGCCACCTTTGAACTGTGAATTGTATTTTTTTGGCCTTCATACATGTTCTACCAAACTCCTACCCAGTCGCTTACTCATACTTTCCGGCCAGGCCATGGAGACGAATAACTTGTGACTATCCAAGACTTTACCGTTGAATACCTTCACTATCTCCATTGCTTCTCCTTTCGATTTTACCGAAGCAAAACCGAAATATCGCCCCCCTAAATTTGGCCTTTTACTCACATAAACCCTGGAAATAGGACTTATTTGTTCTAGCCACGATCTCAATTTCAATTTGTTCGTCTCAGGTGGCAAATTGCAGAAAAACAATTTGCTGAGTTCAGAATCACCTTGGTTAATAGGCTTGCGAGTTCTTCCTTGCAAGGGAACTTCAAACTTCTTCACCTTTGGTTGTGAAATCTCGGAGAAAACCTTGGCCGAATCCTCCCTTTCCCGATCAACTAAGCCCACCTTTGGCTGTGAATGCTCCAACGCAACCCTGGCTGAATCCTCCATTTCCTGAACTGAACCCGTGCCAGACCTGTTTGAATGAAACCTTTCTCGAACAATTGAATCTTTGAATTTGATTGGAACCTGAGCCGACCCTTGAAGCCTACAGAATACCGAGGAAAGCTTAGGGATCCGGAAGAGTTTGCCTTCAATCATTCAATCGTGATACTCCGGCTCCTGACGACGATCGTCTCCCATCTCGCTCACTTCTGCAATCTCAGGGCTTGCTTTCTTCACTGAGTTATGTACCCACAACAATGAATCCTTTAACAACATGTGCCGAACTCCCACAAAGGACCAGTGGCCTCCGAAACGCAGCCAGCTTCAAACCGTCTGATGAGAAGGAGCCGGTGCCGACGATACTAAAAACCTTGAAACCAGGTCTCCTACTCGCAGTCCCCACAACGATCACCTAAGCACCCCGCCCCTTGAAACCTAGAACCACCTCTCCGAGCAGAAGAGATCTCTGCAAACAGGACGGCGGCAGCCCTCAAACGCGAAAAGGGGGAAAAAAAACCTCGCGCGTGGGGCGCGTTCACCTTGGGCTCACGACATACTCATCAACAAACCCCAGAACCAAGAAATTTCAACATCATGTTTTTTTTTATTCAATTCAAACTACTACACATAAGATAATGATGTTGATTTTTCAAATCCCAATACTCTTTTTTTGAAACGAGTCCTAATGTATGTTTATAGGAGCTAAAACTCAATGTATGTTCTTGCCATTTTCATCTGTATGTGTAGGCTAAACTTAATGTATGTTTTTTATGTTTTCGCAACTGCATATGTGTAAGCTAAACTTAAATGTATGTTCTTCCCATTTTCATTTGTATGTGTAAGCTGAACGGAATGTATGTTTTTACCATCTTCATCTGTATGTGTAAGCTAACCTTAATGTATGTTTTTGAAAATGCATTTGTGTGTATACTACCCATAAAATTTCACTTTACAACATAAACATACATTAAGTTTAGCGTACACATACAACTGAGAATTACAAAACATACATTCATATTCGTTTCCCTTTTTTTGTTTGAGTAAATCGTTTTTTTATTGCTTCAAAACATATTCAATATGCTACTTGATAGATAGGTTTTGGAAAAATAAAACTATTGGCACAAGAAAAAATTAAATCGGAGTTGAAACGAAGCGGAAAAGATCAAAATAGTAAACGTGGTAAAAAAAGTCAAAATTACCCTCAAATTCGAAATTGAAACCGATTTCAGCATACTTTTATGCCCGTGTAGTGATCATATATATATATAAAATTATTCTATTTTATTAATATAATTATTTTGATAAATATTATTTAAAATATCATTCAAATTTATAATTTTAATTTTTCAAAACTAATTTAGACTTCATAAAATAAATATTTTATTCAATTTTATTAATTATTAATATCATATTTTAATTTTAAAAATATTTTATCCAATTTTATTAATTACTAAAATCATATTATTTTGATATATTTAATTTTAATTTACAATTTTAATATTTCAAATACTTTATATTTTATACAAAATATATTTCATTTAGTTTTATTAATTATTAAATTTATATTTTAATGTATGTCTGTTCAAAAATATTCATCAAAATAATCTTATTTTTCAAATAATTAAGTTTAATTAATTCATAAAATTAAATAAAAAAATTTATGCACAATTTTAATATTTATTTTGAAAATATATTTGATTAAATTAATTAAATATTAATTTAATTTCAAAAGATAGGTGAAGAAGGTAGGAAATAGAAAGAGTAAGATTAAGAATTTTCTATAAATTAGGAAATTATTTTTGTCTTAAAAGTATAAAAAGCATATATTTTTTTTCATTTTTTGAATATACTATATAAGATGAAAAAAATTCATATTATCATGAAGCATATTTTCTAAAATTTCCCTTACAATATGTGATAATAAGGAAAGTGAATTCTGCGTGTGAGGGTAGATTCCATAGGTTGAGAGTCTGTTTGGAACCTCTTGCTTTATCTTTGGTTCTGTTTGGAGTATTTTTTTTCCTGGTATTTTCAGGTTTGGACTTGATCTCTCCGTGGTGTTGGACTTGTCTATTGCTGGTGTTCGGGCAGGTTTCTTTGGCGGATTGCCTCAGAACCTGTGGAGGCTTTTTTCTTCTGTAGAATGGTCTTGAGTACTGGTTTTGATCGTCTCCAATCTGGGCCCTTTTGTCACTGGGAGTTGGCTGTGTTTTGTGGGTTGGTGCTGGAACAAGCACTTGATTGCGTTTTTCTGGTTTTGAAGTTCCACTGGTGGGGATTTTAGGAACAATTGGGTGCGGGTTTCATTTTCATCTCTTGGTTTTAGTTTCAGTTGTGCTGGCTGGCCTCTCTTATGGCTGTGATCTTTGTTAAGGAGGTACTGATTCTTTGTTAAGGCGGTTGAGTTGTGTAGACTTTGGGTTTGGGTTCCCCTTTGGTGTGGGTAGGTTACTTGCTTCCCAAGATTAACCATTGGGTTTACTTGTTTGTCAAGTTAGGTTTAGTTTTGGGGCATTTATATCCCTTTGTTTGTAATAGCACTTTGAGGGTTATACCTTGGCCAAATCTTCAATTTTGAAGATTGGGTTTATAAAATTTTAAAAAACTTGCTGATTAAAAAAAAGAAAAGAAAAGTGAATAGCTAATTTGGACAAATCTTGTGATTAAGATCAATCCCAAGATTACCTATTGTAAATACTCCTCTTCAAGTTGGAACATGGATGTCGGTAATGTTCAACTAGCGGAGAAGAGCATGAAACTGATCCCGACATACGCTCTTAGTAAAACTGTATGCAAGTTGGTGGTGTTTGAGATTGGTAGAGGCTATAAGACTCCCGCTGGAGCTGTTGGTGCACGAAATGATAGTCAATCTCTATGTGCTTAGTCTTCTCATAATAGACTGGTTTGGAAGAAATGTGTATTGCATGATTAAAATATAACAGAACAATCATATGGTGATTTACCTAGAGATCATTTAGAAGTTGGTGCGCCTAGACTATCTCTCGGCCGATAATTGGCATGGCTCCATATTCGGCCTCTCTAATGAACAAGACACTACTATATGTTTCTTATACCATCAATTGACTTGGTAAGACCCATGGACACTATCTAGGTGGTGGTGGACTTTTGAGTATCAGGGCATTTTTGCCCAATCGCAATATGCTCGGTGGGTAAGAGTGTTGTTGGTTGGACTGCTCTTGAGGTAGTGAAGGACATGAAAGGAAACGTCCATATGAGGTTGGAAATAAGCATGTAGGAATTGGCTTAAATGTGCACCACATAACTAATGTGTGGTTGGGTAATGGTCAGATATAAAAAATGAAAGACCAGACAACGATTATGACCATTGTCCTAACAAAAATATCTAGTATCAACCAAGGGGTAGCGTTGTTGAGCAAGTGGAAAAGGTATTGGCTTACAGCCAATGAAGCCACTATAGTCTAAGATGTTGAAGGAATACTTTCTCTATGAGAGGATGATACCCGAAGTTGAGCAAGCGACTTAGAGACCAAGGAAATACTTCTAGATTCCCAAGTCTTTAATTTTGAACTGGTGGTCTAAATGGTCCTTGAGTTGTTGAATGCAAGGTGTGTCTATCCTAATGATAACGACATCATCCACATAAATGAGATAGAAGATGAATGAACCAGGAAAAATGAAGGTAAAGAGAGAATGGTCTGTTGTTGATGGTTTGTAACGAAGTGAGATGATGAACTCTGTGAACTTTTGGTACCAATTGCAGGATGCCTGTTTGAGGCCATATAGCGATTTGTGAAGGCATCAAACCCGATGTTCCCCTATCAAGAAAAACCTTTCAGAACTTTCATATAGACCTTCTCATGTAGATCCCCATGAAGAAATGCGTTGTTGACATCGATTTGGTACATCAACCAGTTACAACTAGTTGCAATTGAAATTGGCATCGCATGATGATCATTTTCATGACAGGGGAAAAAGTATCAATGTAGTCAACTCATTTCACTTGAATATAACCCTTCGCATTGAGTCAATCCTTATAACACTCAATGCTCTCATATAGACCATACTTCATCTTAAACACCCACTTAGAATGAATGGAACGCTTGGGGAAGCTATGTTAAAGTTTAAGTACGATTCTCTTCGAGAGCTTCAATTTCTTGTGACATGACTGCTCTCTAGTGCTCATGCTTGATTGCTGGTTGAAATGTGGTTAGCTTGTTGATAAAAGATATTTTCACTAGGAAGGCAGAATGAGTTGGTGATAATTAAACGTAGTAAATATTATGAGTTACAGGATATACTATTGAGTTCACTGAAGAAGCGGTGGGGGCGGTACAAAAATAAGAGGCACAACGGAAGGCGGTAAAGTTTAATCATATGCACTTAAGAGTGTGTAGGTTTCTCAAATAAGCTTGGCAGGAATGGGTGTTTTCTCTGCAATCTTATCACTGATCGATGTCCTCAACTAGATCATAGACGAGAGACGAAAATGATGGAACGTTCGATTGAGAATGTATGTCAGATAGGATTTTTATGTCAAGTATCATTAAAGGTGTTGTAGGTGAGGCGTCAGAGTCTGATTCGGCTTCCAGACACTGATCTCCTGGGAATATATACGTCTAGTGATACAATAATTGTTAAGGTTTCAAGATCATGAATGCAATATCCTTTATATCCCTTTGGTTATACAAAAAGTATGCCAGGTCGAGACAGCGGGGCAAATTTGTCGCATGTCTTTGATGGACGTAGTAAAGAAAACCCAAGCTTCATAGGTGGTCATAATCAGGTTTATTCATGTAGGATTTTGTGACTTAGGACAATCCATATTGACATATCCCAACGTCTTTATGATTAATAAAAGTTGGCAAACGTTTTGTTATCATTAGGTGTAATAATAACTACATGAATATACCACTTTTTCTATGGTATCAAGGCTCTATTTCCGATAGTAGAACTCTTAGAATTAAAAGAGTGTGTATATTCATTCATCCCTATCCTATACTGATAGTTTTTTTTTGATAGGCGATGAAATTATTATTACAGGAACCCAAAGTGGATTCTTGAAAAAGAATACCCAACCAATTACACCAAAACAAATTAGGCCAAAATAAACAACTTAACTGACAAAAACAACAAAAAGCCTAACCACCTGCTAGCACCCTACTCCGTCTGAACGTAAGGCACGACCCAGGGACCGAATTCCACTGTTCATAAGAAGCATTCTGCACCAGATCACTTTCAACCACACCGAGCTTCTCATCAAAACTGTAGCTGCCGCCCAACCCTCACAGTCCATACGAAAAGAACATTTAAACAAAACTCTGCAACCCCAGGCCTCCAAAAAACAACGAGTCATTAGGTGAAGAGGGGAGAGAGACTCCCTTGTATAAGATTAATGAGGTATAGAAGAGGGGAGAGAGACTCCCTCCTCTAGCTCATCATCAGTGCAAAAGTCCTCAGAATCCTCTTGGAACTCGGGATCCACTGAGTCATCTAACTCAAAATCCAATGCCTCAATTTGCTCTGCCGCTTCCGGATTCCCAGCTAAAGCCTTTCGACTAGCTTTAATCAACTTCCATTTTCTATCTCTGTCAGCATACTCCTTGCTTAGTGAACATCTCCTAGCCGTGTATGACCTATATACAAGGTTAGGTTTACCTGAAGTAAACAGATCACGGGGAAGTGTCTTGCCGGCCCGAGAGACTTGAGGCCCACGCAAGAGAGAAGTTGGGCTCGGGCTGTTTTGACTTTGAGAGTCAGAGACTTTACTTACTGACGGTGAATCACGGCGAATTTCCTTCATCTTTAAAACGCTCCCCGGAGGAGGAAAACAGTTTGTGTCGTTCAAACCAAGGTCTTGAACAGAATCCTTAACACTCGACTCCAGACCAGTCTCAGAAGCCGGCAGAATCTGAACTTTTTGGGCTTCTATTATATAAGATTTTCCTCCCAACTTCATAATACGATGGAAAATTTGAGCCTGTGAATTCAATTTCAGCAATAAGTAGTTAGAATCCAGTAAAGGTGAGGTTTCATCTCGCAGAGCTAGAACAAAGGTTCCCAGCGAATTTCCCACATCTTTAAACGTTGACATACACCACCCCGAACAAGGTATGCCTGCGACCTTTACCCAAGAAAAACAGCCTTCATAATCGAGCAAATCCTTTGCCTAATCGAACATGATGAAAGAAGAAGAACTCCACTTCCAATTTGAATTTAAAACACGCGACATGGTGTCATGATCAGAAGATAGGAAAAGAAATATCCTGTTCCCCAGAAACTTGATTTGCAAATCCAGAGGCTCTTCCAAATTAATACGATTCCGAAGGTCTGAAATCGAGAAATCATCTCGTGCCACACCAAGAATGCTTGCCTCAGACCAAGGAGCAAGGTAACTAGATACAGTACCTTGAACATCCGGGCAAGAATTAGATTCAACCTTCTGTAGCACTGGATCAGAACTGCTCGTTTCCTTCGGTCTCCATACCTGAGATGTCACAGGTTTCCCCATTCGATTACCCAACTTCTCCGGCCAGGCAAAGGCCATGAATAAACGGTGATCTTTCCAAAGCATTCCATTGCATGCCTTCACAAGCACCTCTGCTTCTTCCCTTGATCGAACTGACACAAACCCGAAGTAGCGTCCCCCAGCGTTCTGTCTCTTACAAACGAATACCTTGACCACTGGAACAAATTGTTCCAACCATGTCCTCAGTTTAACTCGATCCGAATCAGCCGGGAGATTACACACAAATAGCATACAAAGCACAACTGGAACCGCCGGAGAAATCGGCCGGACCCTGTGTGTATGGACCTGACTCGAAGCTTTCTCCCCTACAACTGTATTTGGAATAGCAACATCACACGGGCTATCCGACCTCCCTTCTTCACAATTTACCGAGCTCGTGATTGGTACTTGCGCAGAATTTTCCAGACGACAAATTACGGAGGCTAATTTGGGAACCCGAAACAGTTCCCTTCGATCATTCTCTCGTGGTAATCTGATGCCTTCTCCATCTTTGCAGATTTCGACTTCAACTTGTTAGCCGACCTATGGATCCACAGTAAGGATTCCTTTAGCAACATATATCGATACTGTCGTCAAAGGACAGTCAGACAACTCTGCTCGCGATTTCGCCCAAATTCCTAATTTTTGAGCTGTGATTCTAGGTCACCAATGTATGTTCACTTCAATCCTATGAGTGATACATTTCAGAATCGATATATGTTCACTTCAAAGCTGCTTTTTGGTCAACAATGTATGTTCACTTCAATGAAAGGGAAAGAAATCAACACCTGCTACAGACACTTCAGAAGTTTCACTCGTTAACCCCACCTGCTACAGCCAACAACGGAAACGGTTCGGAATGAATCGGAACGTTTCACCCGACGACCCAACCGAAAAAGCACGATTACGCCATCTGCCTGAAGACACGCCGACGAGGAGAATAATCCGACGACGCCCCCAACGGAAAGGCACGGCTACACAACCGTCTGAAGACACACCGACAAGATCTGTTGAATCCGATGATGTCCCCCGCCTCCACCACAACCGGATACAAACGGAGACTAAACCCGACACGGCTCCCACGAACACCTCACACCCAAGCACCGCCCACACTCCGGATGGAACAGCCGCGGAGAAGGAACGAGCGGCAACGACGACGACGCTCGGATTCATGCAGTGGAGCCCTAACCTAGTGCGCGTGGGGCGCTTTCATTGCAATTGTATTTTGTTTCTTGTTCCTTGTGCTGTATAATTATATCCTATACTGATAGTTGAAGCTAGTGTAAAAATTAATTGGATGATCACGTTTTACTGATCATGCATGTAGAGATATGAGTAAATATCACGAATGTCAAAATAGTTTTGACAATGGATGACTCGTCTTGAGAATATGAGACATGAGTATATCTCAAACTACTAACAGTAAACCTTAATTCTAGAACCATGAAACCACCATATTATCTATATGTGCTATTTCATGTCCTTGACACAATCAAACGATATTCCTGATAAGATGGTAATAAAGGTTGTGCCCAAGTATGAATATGTACATATGAAGTGTATGTATGATTATCATAGGGACTTGTCACTTGTGTTTTCAAATACAAGTCAGATGTCATAAAGGCCCACCTTATGAGTAAGGATTGTGAGGCAAAAATGTGGCCATGTGAGTGAACAAAGGAATATGTCACTTACAATTCAAACTCAGAAACCAAGGAATGCATAAAGACCGAACTAAAACAAGGATGATTCTTCTATACTTTTTTTCAACATTCATCGTTAAAACGACAAGGGATAAGTATACTTACGGTAACAGGTTATGACAAAGATAAAAGGTCAAACTCCTATGACTTGGATGGTTATGGGTCTTTCTAGGAGCTACCCATAACTTGTAGATGTAATGAGAATTATGGTCTCACTACTAACGTGATGTGAAACCTAAAGGGTCGCACACAAAAGAGTAAAGTCCACCACAAATTAGACCTTGGAGGTTCGACTTAATTAAATAAGTGAAATTATATTTGATATAATAAAAATATTTTTTAATTACTTGTTCATGAAATTATGTCATTATTATTATTTATTTAAATGTCTTGCATGATATTTATTTAAATCATGGAATTTAGATACATTCTCTGAGTTCACTCTGATTATGCTTTCTTCCTATGAACTACATTATTTGAAATCTTGTCTTCAATAGGGTCAAGGCTCACATTCTACTTTTCGATAGAGTCAGAAAAGGCGAGATAGATTCGAGAATGGTGAGGCCAACATAGGAGCTGGAAAGCCAGGCTCGTCCGAGACTGTTGTCGCGCCTGGTAAGCCAACTCAAGGTACCATTTTATAGAACAAGGGAAAGAGTGTTCAGATACTTAAATATCATAAGTGTTTATATATAATATTCCTTTTGAGACTTCGATCACTTGGGTTCGCAGTATTTTTGGTACCTTCTACCCAATCGATTCTATTAAAGTTATGAAATGACCGAATTGCAAAGGGAAATATTTTGGGTTTTTCAATTTTTATCGTCGGTGCAACCTTGCGAGTAGTGCATAGCTTCTATGGATTCAAGTATAATGGTTTTGTTATGTTGGTCTCTTTGGCTCGGAAGGCAAAGCCAATGAAGAATTCGATCAAACCTAAATTAGTCGTCGAGGTGATTCTAGTTCCTGATCGTCCTCAACCAATCATCGAGGTAAATCCTAATCGTTCTGTCCTCGAGGTGAATCGGTCTGAGACACAAGAGTCGGTGTTCTATCTCAGCATTCAATTTTGGTCGAACGGAACGATGTTCGGTCCGTAATTGATTTCTCGTCGGCGACGTAGTCAAGTGAGGATATGAATGTTCATGTGGAGAGATCTCGGGGCATCTTTTCAATTTCAAATATTGGTATTCAAGGATTGTAATTTTTTTTACAGGGAATCAAGGCTAGGGTGAGTAGTGTATGGCTGGTTTCTCGGACCTAATTGGTGTACCGTCATAACCGAAAAAGATGAGTTGGTCCAGTCTGTGTCTGTTACCATGATTAGAACCGAAGCAGATGATACACATATCAGGGTGTGTGCGGATCCTTCTGTGGAAAGTTTGGTTGAGGATTTGGTTGTCCCTCAAGTGGCCGGTATGTAGGAGCAGGCGACACAACATGAGGAGTCAATCCCTACAGATGGCATGGGTTGTGGGATAGGCTTGGGATAATTTCATTTGGCCTTAGTTCATGCATTTGATATGGTGGGGCCATTTGATCCCAATAAAGAAGTTCACATTGTCGAGGTTGTTAATCCTAAAGGCGTGGTTGGCGTGGGTTGCGACCAACCAGTTTTGGTTGGGTCAGTTCTTTTACCATGGAAGGAGTGTATCCCTCAATAGGTGGGTACAGAGGAGGTGTTTTATTTTTTCAAAAGACGTAGCCTCGGAGGAGTCGATTGGTCAACATTTGGGCAATCCATAGACGTTCTTTCAATCTCGTACCATCGGGTTTCGACAAGTGGAAACAGGCTGCACTCAAGGCTCAAAATGCTCAACATTTGGATGCCAAGAAGAAAGCCTTCGATGATCTAATTTTGACATCAGAAGGTGAAGAATGGTACGAGGAAGATGGTTGATTTTATCTTCCTTGTATTTTTTTTTCCTTGGTTTGTTTTGTTTCAGACTTATCGTCCTTTGTTTTAAGGCTTAGCCTTTTATCTCCGTAAATAGAGCTCTCTTGTAATCGTGTTCTTGATCTTTTTGACCTTTAGACTCATTCCTTCTCGGAAAATTCGTATCATTTTCAATAAAAACAACTGAGCCTATAAAAAATATTTATTTAAATCAAATAAAGCATTAAAATATGCAAGATAAATGGGCTAGGCCGGAATTCACTATTGATTATCTGAATAGTGGTTTCGGCTAAGACATATATTTGTGCATGTTTGGTGTTTGTATTTATTTAATTAGAATTAAGAAAATTGTTAGATATCAAAACTTACTCTTAGGTATTGGTCACGAACACTACATTACCCAACGTTTCAAAATGATAAATCATTACCTTAAGTATTGGTCACACAATTCTGTTAATAAAACGGATGGAATATTCCATTATGTTAGTCGTATAACTTCATGTGTCATTTAATGGATGGTAAATGACAATTTTGCCCTTACTTATTTGACCTCTATACATTTTATAAGGAACAATAACGAGGGTACACTGGTAATGTTCCTTATAAAATGTATATAGTTCAAATAAGTAATGGAAATCGTCATTTTACCATCCATTAAATGACACGTGAGGTCATAAGACTAACATAGTGAAATATTCCGTCCATTTTTACTAACGATATCATGTAACCAATACTTAAGGTAGGTTTCGATATTTAACCCTAAATAAAATTATAGAATTGCCTACACGAAAAGAGAATTCTAGTTGGACTAAAATAAAGGAAAGAAGACTCTTTATGATTCCTCGTGTTGCAAGTTTTCCTAATTCTTGTTGGACTTGATTTAAGGAAATAAAGTCCTATAAATAAGAACACATAAGGGTCGGAAATATTAAGCATTGGTGCTACAATTTTCTGCCTCCTTAAAGAGTGAACAAGAGTGAAACGTTCAAGAGCTTCTAACATAGCTTCGGTGGGGGAATCGCTTGCTCGTGTGGATACCGTTAGAGGACTAATGCTTGGGTGCCTCAACATATTTTCTCCATAACCCAAAGGTTCCAGTCTCGAACCATTCGTTGCTCTACAATGAGGTAATCTCTTTAAATGCAAGTACTAAATTAATTAATGCATGATACATGAAATCTAGGATTTAAATTGGATTACGAGCAAATGTTTGTTTTCCGCCTAGTTTGTGAAACATGTAATCCTAAAGTAGTATTAGAGCGTCTTGTATCTATGAATGACTATCTAAAATTATACCATAATTTATTACACAAATTTTGAGAAAACTATAACCGGAAAAAATTGTTTTTCACCCTAGATTTCAACTAGTGTTTTAATACACCAAATGGTTTCGATTTTTTTAAAATATTTTTGTATGTGAAAAATAGTTGCTATTATTGACTTTCAGAATAAAAAAGTTTGAATTTTTGAGTTTTGATATCGGGGTTTTCGAAAAAACCCTAAAGTAGCCATAGTTTTAAAACTAGGTCTATGAATTTTGAAAAATCATAAATTTTATGATATTTGAGTAAGTTATATGTATATTTACTATTATGAAGGCAAGAGCCGGTTGTTCCATGGCCAGAGTACAAGAAGCGAATGATATTCGTTGTGATTCCTCTTGAGCAACCATAGAATAAACCTGGTTGATTCTAGGTAGGAGTTAAATGTTGAGGATCTTAAAACGGAAAGTAGTATATTCGATGTCATCCAATGCCATTAAGAATTCAATACATGTTCTTTGTCTCTTATCGCTCGTATTCAGTTGTTAATTCCAATAGTACACTCTTTATAGGTGTATTTTAGAAGAGGACAGAGACCTTACAATTCGTCCAACATCCTTTCAATTTCTCTAAGAAGGAAAAGATTTTCAGGCGACCCTTCTGTCGCAAAGAAATGGCACGATGGAGTGTGTCAATAGGCACTTGGGTGAATCATTGTTCAAAGTCCAACTAAATTTGATGAGCCGTGGTGGTGTGGATGCCTCTAGACTATGATTCTCTACTTAAGGCTTTAACCAACCAATATTTGACCAAGATGTTATTCTCGCGCCTTGGTTTTAGGAGGTTAGAATCATCTAAAGAAATTTAGTTTTGAATAATATGGCATCATAGACTTTGTTCCTTCATGTATGATAATTTTCACAATAATAACTTAGTGGTTGGGTAACAAAGATCACACCTGGGTTACCTCACGGGAAAAGACAATATGATGAAGTAGGGTCATTGGTAGGCCGCATAGTAAACCCAGACAAAGCATCTGACTTTTCAAGCCATGTGATGCATTTGATACCATATAAAAAAGATAATAGTATACCTCGACTTATGGTTTATTAGACTATTATGTTACATAAAGGTTGTCCTGACCGGTTCTTAAAAAGTGTTCGGCAAAAATTGTATAAAAATTTAATCAAGAGTTTTGAAAATAGTGAAAACTGTGTTGATGAAACACAACCACCAATTTCAGAAAATTGTATTTCTCAATCTAATTCCTATCAACAGTTATGACTGGATCTTAAAAGGTAACAAAGAAAGGGAGGCATGGTTATGGAAGAAATGGATCAGATATGTTGGGTGGTGCAGATCTATGAAAATGAGGGGGGGTTATGGAGGCGATTCTTACAACGGTTCTCGTCATGGCCGGATCTGGTATAGCAAGATGACAGATGTTGAGGCTGTATATAGTGACGTGGTTGTGGAGGCGGGGCATGACGACAACTCCTCACCCGTGCAACGTCGTGTTCTCGAAGCTTTCTGACAACGATGTCCTTAACATCCTCTCCAAACTCTCCAACAAGTCGTGAAACTGGGGAAGAATCAGAGGTTGTTCTGAATAGAGAGGGAAGTATTGTGGCGTGATTGAAATGAAATGCGGAGGAGGTAGGGTTAGATTAAGTGATGGGGTAGCTTGGACATTTTCAAAAAATATAACACCATGTGTTTTGCACATGGTAACTTCCGTTTTATTTTGGATGAAATATGAGTGAAGTGAAAAGAAATGAAGTTAAAGAGTTAAATGTCACAAAAAAAATAGTTAGGGGTGATGCGAAAAAAGACGATAGTTAGATAGAATTATGTGTAATTTTCCTTAAAGGCAATCGTTATTTTTTTGAGCGAAAAGAATGATATATTATTAATCATTTTTTGAAGAATGTGCAATTGTGTATGCTCAGAAATGATTGAGAAATCATTCTTAAATAGTGAAAACATAACTATAAAAAAAAAACTCTTTCGAAACCCTAGGACAAGCTCTCTGCTGCAGCACCCAAAAGTCATGGTTATGGCCATGGTTTTTACCATGGCCTATGCTATGGTTATGCTTCTCTCTTCTATACATCCTTCCCCTTGCACCGTCTCTATGGATCCTGCGGAGGTTTTTTCTGCTAGGGTTTCTTTTGGGCCACCTCTAGCCACCGCGACGTTGACCTTCTCCCGCCAGCAACGAAGCGTCTTCCGACCTGTTTCACACCATCCTCTGCAACTCTGGGGGTTTCCGTCTCTGAGGCTGCCGTCACCATCTTTGAAGCCGCCGACGTCTCTGATGTCGTAGCCGTCTCTGCTGCCGCTGAAGTCCCTGATGTCGCCGTCCCTGAAGCCGCAGCTAGTGCATCCTTCTCCCTAGCCTTCACCGCCGTAACTGCCTCGACCCCATTCACAATTGTGGCTCTGGCTCATCGAGAGGATCCTTTTTATTTATTTGAGTTTGTTTTTGCAAGATCAGTGCCTAGTGAATAGAGAATCAATGATTTTTTCAGAGAGAGAACCATGATTCATCCCCCGTATTGAATTCTTGACTAGTTTTCGGAACAGAAATTCCAGTACCATCTTCTCATCCCCCGTATTCTATCATTGATTATATGACATCCCAATACCGTCTATGACAATTCTAGTAGTACAAGAATCAGTAAATCATTGTTCTTTTATTCTGATCTTAGTGGCCAAAGAGGATGTTCCCTAACGCACCTCAATGTTCTGATATATTATTAATAATATTACACATTTCGTTAAAAAAATAGTGAAAACTAATTTGATCAAAATTTTCATAGTTTTAATTTAATATTTTCAATACCAATTATATATAATTTTTAATAACCCTCAGGACTAGTGCGGAAATTATACCATTTATTCATATATAAAAGACATTAACAACAATAGTGAAGCTGTTTGTGTGAACAAGGCAAAGCTGTGAGGTGGTAGGTGGGCCCGGAGAGTGGCGTGTATAACCCATTCGGTAGGGCTATGGCCTAACCCCTACGACCTACAAACACGCGAGGTAGGTCCAGACCCTACAATTAGAGAGAGTATAGGCACCTATTGAATAGGTCTAGGGTCTATTTTTAACTCCTTTGCGGGTCTACGGACCATCCTACCCAACCCTATGAGCTCTAGGTCAAGGCCTACCAGAATAGGCTGGAATTTTTAATGTGTAGACCAATAAGCCTACCCTCTTCTAGCCTACCTATTCAACAACAAAAACTTTACTTTTTCGCTTCCAGTGGTGTTGACGTGGCGACATTAATAGGAAAAAGAATATTTTTCTTTTCTAGACTTTCCTCTTTCTTCTTATCTTTATTTGTCGTATGAAAATGATTCGTATTTTTGTTCTTCTTGGCCAATCATATTGTTTGGTCTCTGTTTTTTTTTGTGAGCATACGCAACTCATTAACGAGATTATGTGTAATTCGTTACCAAGTTCATATTTTTTTTTGTTTTAAATCCTTTGATGCTTCGAATCATTATCTTACTTTGGAGAGTCAAATTAGTTTAAATATGAAATCCTTAATAAATAACACAATGATCAAAACAACTCTAGAACACACACCGTTTGAATCACATTCCGAATCACGGTTAGTACGTTGTGACGTGCGTGAATCACGATGCACGATTCATTATATCATGGTTCGCGATTAGTATACCGAACCGTGACTCACAATCATGGTTATCAGCTTCTCTAGTCTCTTGTGATCAATTCTCTGATTCTGCTCGCTTGCCCTCGCAACCTAATTCTCGACTATCTAGGGATTTGGATCCGCGCAAAATCTTTGTTAGTAATTTTCCCTCTATTGCTAAATGTTGAAGTGTGAGTCCCACATCTAAAGTGTGTGGATAAATTGACCTATTGATATACATCTTGATGCCTTTACCCATCAGTTCGAGCTTTTGGGTTGAATTGGGCTTTAACACTAAAAAGCCCCGACTTTATCGGATTTTCTCTGATTTTGGATCTGTTAATGGTGTTTATCTCAACAAAACGTTACAAGAAGAAGAGTTGAAGGACAATCGCACCAAACAAGATACGGGAAAAGGCGTGGCAAATGTGGTTGCGGTATTAGAGATAGTTGAGGAAATTCATATCGACGGTGACCTAGCGCATGCCTTGACAACGGCTTCTAGTGATCATTTGTATGATGGTTGGTTGTTGGATACATGGGCTTCTTATCACTTGTGTCCGATGCAGGACTGGTTCACCACTTATCGCGAGGTGGAGGGTCACTCAGTTTATATGGGTGATTCTTGACCCTGTAGGATGTTAGGTGCTGGTAGAGTCAGATTCCAGCTAGCAGACGTGTCATGTAGAAAGCTTACCGAGGTACGTCACATTTTGGATCTTGCAAGATGGTTGATTTCTCTTGGTGTACTTGAAGCTAAAGGTTACAGGTACGTTGGTGAGAATGGCTATTGCAACGTTGGTGAGAATGGTGACAACTTGCTATTATCGGCAATTAGGCATGTCAATCTCTATTTTCTTCTGGGTAATGTTGTTGAGGGTGGAGATATGGTCTCTACGGTTATTGATGAAAAGAGCTTGGTCCGCACACAGTTATGGCACATGCGTCTAGGGCATGTAGGTGAGGGTGGACTTAAAACTTTGAGCAGGCGTGGCTTGCTTGACGGTGACAAGATGGAGAAGCTTGATTTTTGTGAGCATTATGTTTATAGGAAGTAGTGTAGGGTCACTTTTGGTGACGGTATTCACAGCACCGCGAGTATTGTGGATTATATCCACAATGATGTTTGGGTACAACCGAGAGTTGCATCGAAGGGTGGGTCCCGGTATTTTGTGTCTTTTATCGACGATGTCAACCGGAGAGTATGGATCTATACCATGAAACATAAAAATGAAGTCAGAGATATTTTCAATAAGTTGAAAGCTATGGTTGAGAAGCAGACAGGTAGGGTGATCAAGGTTTTGAGATCTGACAATGGCGGTGAGTACACCGAGGATCCCCTTAAGGAGTTCTGTGCAGAGCATGGCATCAAGAGACACTTCACAGTGAAAAAGACACCACATCAGAACGGCGTAGCAAAGCGGATGAATCGTACCTTGTTAGAGAGAGCACGATGCATGTTTTCCATGCAAGTTTGGGCAGAATATGGTGGGCTGAGGTAGTAAATACGACGTGCTACATAACTAACCGCTCTCCTTCATCAGCTATTGAGTCCAAGGTTCCTATGGAGGTATGGTCTGGTATTCCTTCTGATTATTCTTACTTGAGAGCATTTGGTTGTCCGGCTTACTATCAAGTGAAAGAGGATACGGTTGGAGTACGGGCCAAGAAGGCTATTTTTCTTGGTTATCCTGAGAATGTGAAAGGGTACAAGTTATGGTGCCCAGAAACTCAAAAAAATTTTTATTAACCGAGATGTTACATTCCATGAGGAGGCTTTGCTGCTGGAAAAATGTGAAAGATACAAGGATGAATCTCCTATTTGGAGAGGTGATAGCTATGATGATGAAAATGAAGATTATCGTCAAGTGGAGCTTGGAGCTCCTAGTTCTAGTTCTCAAGCAGGTAGTTCTTCACAGATGGCACCTAATGAGGCAGTTTTAGATGATGAGGTTCCTATTGATGGGAACGAAACCCTTACACAACAACATGTTCAGCAGATTGATACACCGTCTTTGGCAGTGGGTAGAGAACCTAGGGTCAGACGTGCACCTCGGAGATTTGTCTATGAGGGTAGGGTAGCTTATGCTTTCCCAGTTACTGATAATGATGTTCCTAACACATACAAGAAGGCTTTGCGTGATGATCACAAAAAGGAGTGGAAGGACGTCATGGATGAGGAGAAGTCATCTCTTTATAAAAAATCAGACTTGGGAACTTGTTACACTTCCTAAGGGAAAGAGGTCGATTGGGTGCAAGTGGATCTTTACAGTGAAAGACGGGATTCCAAATTCCAAGGATAATTGTACGGGTATAAGGTACAAGGAAAGATTGGTAGCTAAGGGATATGCACAACAACAAGGTGTGTACTATAATGAAGTTTTCTCTCCGGTGGTAAAGCACACTAGTATCTGAGTCCTATTAGCATTGGCTACGCAGTTTGATTTAGAGCTTGAACAACTTGATGTTAAAATTGCATTCTTTCATGGAGATTTGGAGGAGGACATATATATGTCGCAACCCGATGGTTATGGTGTTGTTGGTGAGGAAGAGAAAGTATGCAAACTGAAAAAAAAATCATTGTATGGGTTGAAATAGGCCTCGAGGCAGTGGTACAAGAGGTTTGATACTTTTATGATTGAGCAGGGGTATGCAAGGAGCGAGTGTGATCCTTGTGTATTTATTAAGAACCTCAATGATGGATCTTTTGTATGATATGCTCATTGCTGCAGAGAGCATGGTAAAAATTGATAAGCTGAAGTCATAACTTAGCAGAGAATTTGAGATAAAAGATCTTGGTCCAGTGAAGAAGATTCTTTGGGATGGAGATTATTCGAGATAGGAAGCGGGGCAGGTTGACATTGTCATAGTGGAAGTACTTGGAGAAGGTTATGAGTCGTTTTAACATGGATTCGGAAAAATCGGTTAGTAGTCCTTTAGCTGCCCACTTTAAACTCTCGAGTATGTTATCTCCTATCACTAAGGATGAGAGGGAATATATGGCTAAGGTTCCATACGTGAGTGCAGTTGATAGTCTTATGTATGCCATGGTTTGCACACGTCCTGATATTGCTTATCCAGTTAGTGTTGTTAGTCGGTTCATGGAGAACCTAGAGAAGCAACATTGATAGGCAGTGAAGTAGATCTTGAGGTATCTTCGGGGTACACTGAATATTGGTTTGGTTTATGAGAGATAGTCAGTTTCAACTGTATTGGGGTATGTTGACTCAGATTATGCTGGAGATATGGACAAGCGCCGATCAACTACAGGTTATTGTTTTACATTGGCAGGGGGTCCTATACCTTGGAGGTCCATGTTACAGTCAGTGTTTGCTTTGTCTATGACAGAAGCAGAGTACATGGCAGTGACAGAGGTAGTGAAAGAGGCTATATGGCTTCGAGGATTGGTTCGAGACTTGGTGTTGCTCAGAAGGATGTCATGGATCTTTGTGATAGCCAGAGTGTCATCCATTTGGCAAAGAATCAGGTATTTCACTCTAGAACCAAGAATATAGATGTCAGGTTTCATTTTATCAGGGATAATATTGATGATAAACTGGCAATGTTAGAAAAAGTCGATACCAAGGAAAATGCAACTGATATGTTGGCTAAAGCGGTATCAGTGCCTGTATCTATGGACTCTCCAAGAAGCGGATCGGGTAAATCTCCTAGGGCTAGGAACACCTGAGAATTATGATCGCTCCTTTCATGATGATGGGTGCAGATAGGATGAAGTAGTCTTGTGAGGGATTGAGTAGAACATGTAAAAGTTGGGCATATGAGTGCGAGCAAGCCGATGTGATGAGACTTAATGTGGAGGGGGAGATTGTTAGGCATGTCCACATATGAGTCAAGAGTTCCACATCAGATACTTAAAGAATAAAAAGAAGAGTTAATATACACCTTGGACTCGTGACCTGATAGGCTAGTCTCTTGGGTCAAGTGGGGTGACCAATGTGTATATTATGGGCTTCTTGTTGTGTGCTCCTAAAAAATGCCCGGTTCTCCCCAACAGTTCGTACATTGTGACATGCGTTAGTCACAACGCGCGATTCATTAAATCATGGTTCACAATTAGTATACTGAACCACAACTTATAATTATGAGTCATAGCCGAACCGCGACTCACAATCATGATCACCAGCTTCTCTAGTCTCTTATGATCAATACTCAAATTCTGCTCGCTTTCTCTCGCAGCCTAATTCTTGACATTCTAGGGATTTGGATCCGTGCAAAATATTTGTTAGCAGTTTTCCCTCTATTTCTAAGGAGCCCCGACTTCATCGAATTTTCTCTGATTTTAGATCTTTTAATGGTGTTTATCTCAGCAAACGCTCAGTCTCTACAGGTCGTCTGTTCTACTTCATACACTCTTGTTCTCCTGAAGCATCTAAGAAGATGAAAGTTGCTCTTAATGGGAAACGCTTCTCTAGTCGAAAGCTTTTGGTGGTCCAAGCCTGGTTAGACCCAAAGCGCAAATCACGTTCCTCTTGGAAGCCGTCTAGCTCCTCTTCTCCTCCTACTGCTCTAGCTCCTCCTACTTCTTTGACCCCGATTGAAGGTCTTGTTGGTGATTCCCTTTCGATCAAGGCCTGCTCCAGTGCCTTTGGTATTTCTCACTCTTTATCTTCTACTTCTCAATTGCATGAAGCTTTATTAAATGCAGATTTGAGTCGTTTTGAACTTAAGAGTTTTGGCAACAAGATTTTCATGATTACAACTTCTTCTAAGGAGAAAAATTGATCTATTCTTTCACCCTGGTTCGATATTGTTCGACCTTCTAGGGAGATCTTTACCCAACCCGGATTTTTGTAGTGGTGTTCAATTACAGGCATGCCTATTCAGGAATGAGTTTATGATAACTTTTTAAAGATTGGTAATGCTTTGGGGTATGTGCTTCAAGTCATCCGCAAGGACTATGAAGGAATCTTTATCCTTATTCATAACAAAGCAAGGATAGTGCCCTTTCCTTTGGCTTTCATTCTGGGTTTCGTTACTCTGTACCTCTGGGTTGAACCTGTTTTTGTTGGTATGGTTCCTTCGCATAATTCTCCGCGTCCAAACTTTCAGCCTGAATCTGATTCAGATTCTTCAGCGAGCCCACAATCTCCAACATTATCCCATCAGGACCATTTTGAAAATTCAAATGGAGATTTAGTTACAGATCGATCATCGTTATCCAATCAGGGTTTCAATGATTTTGAGGACTCTTTCCTCGGCTTAGGTGATATCTCAATCATCCCCGGCTCTCCTCTGGGATTATATGTTGTCCTAATTGGAAAAGAGCCCATCGTCTCAACCATCCTTGTTTTGCGTGGACCGCAAGGAATGTTTCAAACGCCTGCAAAACTCAATTCTCGCTCAAGAAAAAAGACATTCCGAGTTTCAGGCCCCTCTAAGCAGCCATCTCCTAGAAATTCTCGACAAGTTAAAGTCAATACCTGGAATTATGTTAAAAAGATAGGTTTTAAAGCTCTTGATATTGGAGACGATGTAAAGGAACAATTCGAAAATCTAGAGGCATAGATTTTTGGTCGCCTTCAACTTGAAGAATCTGATTTCTCTGACCCTGCTATTGACTCTAGTGGTGGCACGATTTACCCTGTTGCCTCTTCAGCTCCTCCTCAATCCTCGTGAACCATGAAGCTCCTCTCTTGGAATGTGAAAGAAGCAAACTCTACTCATAAGAGCAGATATATCAAAAGGCTTCTATTAGAAAAACGTCTTGACTTTGTGCTCCTTCAAGAGACTAAGTTTGATGTTATCTCTGCAATCTTCCTGCGTGATTATGGTTTATTCAATGTTTGGGCATATTGTTTCATCCCCTTGGATGGCGCCTTAGGAGGAGTTTTTCTGCTTGGAAGGAATCAATTTTTTAGGTCTCCTCTTCCAGATCTATTGAATCTGCACTTGTTTGGACTTGATTATTCTTTCCCTCAGGTTTCGAAGTCACCATTATCAATGTCTATGGTCCATCCATTCTCCCAAGACGTCGTTCATTTTGGGATTCATGTTTTCATGCTTGTCCTTCTTTTGGGGACTATCTTATTGTAGCAGGAGATTTCAACCATGTGTTGGAAGCTGGTGAGAGACGTAATAGCTCAACGTCTCTACTGATTGTTCTTTGTTCCCATATTTCTTGCAAGCTATGGAACTATTGGATCTTAATCTCTCTAGAACCAAGTTCACATGGCATGGAGGAGGTTCCAAGGAATCTCGTCTGGATCGCTTCCTGGTTTCTACCTCAGTTATGGAGCTTCTAGAAGACCTGAATCAACAAGGCCTCCCTCGATCGTTGTTTGATCATAGACCGGTGTCCTTATTTTCTACAGTTTTGAACTGGGATCTTAAGCCTATGTTTTTTATTAACGCTTGGAATGAGCATAAGCTTTTTCAATCGGACGTTCATGCCTTTTGGAACTCATACTCTTGCCAAGGTTCAACAAGTTATTGCCTCTAGTTCAAGCTCAAAAGCTTGCGAGTTGATCTGTAGAGATGGAACTGTGATGTTTTTGGTCATGTTGATCGTGAGGTTGAATCTTTAGAAGCTAATCTGAATTCCTTTGATGATTTATTAGATGATTGTGATCTCTCTAGTTCAGAATGCATCTCCCGTTCTTTACTCAGAGTGTCCTTGATTCGCAAGAAAAAGGTCCTCGTTCGCATCTGGAGCCAGAAATGTCACACCCCAAATCCGGCTTTGACCGAACTCGAGACGTGAACTAAAGTGATAATAAAAAAATATTAATAAAGGAAAACTAATAACATATAAATCCGAAATTTAGTTCCAAAACATGATAAAATGCCACGAGTCAGATGCTCAGACCGAATAAATAAACATAGTTCAGTACAAAGGAGTACACCACTACTAAGTAAACCCCCAGACTCTCACTGAGCATACCGAGCTCTAAGACGTCCTCTAGACCAAGTCACCATCAAAACCTGTAAAACAGTATAAACAAAGGGGGTGAGCTTACGCTCAGTAGGAAAAAGTAGTAAAGGGAAAAGGACTTCCGTTACGTTACCAGGAATACCCGATTGATAACTCTTACTCAAAACTGATAATCAAATAGAAAACAACGGAAACAAAACAACATCGATAAAAGCACTGAACTGAGGAAACATGCGAACAACGAAACATGATATCACCAAGACCGCTACAAACGTTACTCGGAGTCAATAACGCACAAACACAAAACAAGTATTTAAGACAATTCGATCACAAGTATAGCTCAATAAATATATCGTACCAGAATAACCCCTCGGTCTAGATATCTTCCCGGAAACGCACATCGGGGTAAAGCAAATAGTATATCATACCGGAAACGTACATTGACCTAGATATCTTCCCGGAAATACCCCCACGGGGTAAACAACCATACGTCATAGCGGAAACGCACATCGGCCTAGACGTCTTCCCGGAAATGCACATCCGGGTAAACAATGCACATCATACCGGAAACGCACATCGGCCTAGATGTCTTCCCGGAGCTACCCCCTCGGGGTACTCAACCATATACCATACTGGAAGCGCACATCGGCCTAGGTATCTTCCCGGAAACACACCTCGGGGTACACGAACAAAATCACACAATAGCATACCAAACACAATACAACGAACTCACATACCAAAAACTTACCGGCACAACTTACCGAGCATATCACATCGGTCCATCACTCACCCGATCATTTCACAATATAACAATTCAATTCACATTCATCACATTCACTCAATCGATCATATCAAGAACAAACATTCGTATCACATTCATATGGCATGTTATGACTCTTAAGGTAATCAAAGAAGATGATATTCATCAACGTTTAAGGACTAAAGACTACAATCAAGCATAATCAACAATCAATCATAAGGCTCGACATGGCCATTCTACCAGCACAGCAATTCCCATAATTGAAAGCGGTTATTCTAGTGAATCACATCCTATATGCAAACTACGACTCTTCCGGTTATTATTATCCTATATGAATACTATTAGCATTCTTTAAATTAAAAGTGGAGTTTACTACTCATTCCTACCTCGAAAGCAAACCAATCCTAGCAGCGGACGACCTGGCTAGCTTCCTCCTCATCCTCTCACGCGGTCCAAAGGCCTCCTCCGCCGCCGCGCTCGGGTCCAAAGTCTAAGATTACAAGCAATACAAGAATTAATGCTAATTCAAGTGTGGATTAAAGAGGGAATTACCCAAACTAATCTCAATTGCTCAACTTGGCGAAATGGGCCCGGAAGGCCCATTTTGCCCGAAATCGGGAAAACGTCCCTCGGGACTCCGAAAGTTTCCCTATTCGTGTCTATCCAACATAATTAATTTACTTGTTCCAAAGCACTTAACGGAATCCAAATTCCGGGGTCCGAGCCTTCCCAATTTCGCAATTAAAGTTTCTAATCGCTTTTTCCGAACTTTCATGATTCACAACCATAATTCGTTTCGGGCGTGAAAACATCGTCCCGGGGTTCACCCACGATCGCCCAATTTACGAAATCACCAAAACCCGGCCATGTGGGCCCCACGGCCACACTTGGCCGTGTATGGCCAAACCGGGCCGGCCGGTCACGGTTCAAGGTGGCCGGACCATGGCCGGTCCTTTCCCTCTCCGGTGGCCAGATTCCGGTGACCGACCGGAGCTTCGGCGAGCCTCCGGTCGCTGGAAAAATATCTAATTTCTCCAACAAGCTCCTAACTAGTTCTAGGTTCTCCAAATCACCATTTTTAAGCTTTAGAACTTCAATTTTCACCTCAAATCATCCAAAGTTTCAAGACCCAAGTGGGTTTCATCAAAAACTACTCAAACCAATTTATCTTCATCATCTAACTCCACCTCTTCTTCACAAATCAACATTTAACTCATCCAACACCCAAAACCCACTAGTTCAAGTCATCTCTACTCAAACCCACAATATTAATTTCATCAAATGAGGAAATAAAGTATACCAACCTCTTGGAAATGAAGAGATGAAGAATATGAAGTAAATTTGAGAAGATTTGGTGTAGAGATGGCCAAAAAGTTGCTTCCTTTCTCTTGCTTCTTCTTCAAACTTCAATGGAGCTTCAATGGAGTTTTGCACTCTCTCTCTTCTCACTAAGGAGATTTCGGCCAAGAGGAAGAAAATGGGCTGAATTGATGCCCCATGTGGTCTTATCCTCAAGGTGGAAATGTCCCTTTCGTCCTTTAGTCCATCTCTCTCTATTTTGTCCTTATGTGGGGACCATTTTGTCTTTTAACCCACATTTCTTCCCCTCCAAGCTAACATGGACATGTGTCCATGTGGGGACCACTCCTACCCCAAAATATCTCAGCTCTTATTATTTTATTCGTTAATAATCCAAAATCGACCTAGTTTGACCCGGGTTTGACTTTTTCACAATTACAGTCATTTGAAAGGAAACGGTCCAATTAAGCTAACTGTAATGACGACTAAACTTTTTGGGCCACGGAAAGGTCCCGAATGACTCCTAGAGTCACCGGTTGACTTTTTCGGCAAAAAGTCAACTTCCGCCGAAAACCTCCGGTTCGACCGGGATCGACCGGGGGCGGTTCTTACAAGAAAGCTCGCTTGAAATGGCATAAGCTCGGGGACGTCTGCTCCATATTCTACAATCGAATTGATAACCTTCGTGTTGCAATAAACAAGATAGTTCAGCTTCGTTCAGGCCTGGACACTTTCTCAATTCCTTATGATATCAAATTGCATGTTGCAGAACATTTTAAAAATCGTTTCTCAAGACCGAATACACCTCGTTTTCCTCTTCCTTCACTTTTTTTTCTCTCGTCTCTCAGCTTTTCAGACCTCTTTTCTGGAGGAACCTTTTATGCAAAAGGAGATCCTTGCAGTAATTTATGAATGTGGATCAGAAAATGCCCCTAGGCCGGATGGATTCACCTTGTTGTTCTTCAAAGTCTATTGGGACTCAATCAAATTTGACATGCTGCGTTTCTTTTCTTAATTCTATGACTCTGGTAATGTTGGGAAGGGTTTAAACTCCACATTCCTCACCTCATTCCAAAGATTAGAATTTTTGATTGTATATAGAATTTCAGGCGGATTAGCCTAATCAATGGCTCGTACAAGATCCTAGCTAAGGTGCTATCAAATCGACTTCGTCATGTCCTAAATGATATTCTTAGTGATTCCTAATCTGGTTGTGTAGCTGGTCGACAATTAGTTGATTTCTGATTGCTTCTGAGGTCATTGATATGGCCAGGAGGTCTAGAGAGGAAGTGGTTGTTCTTAAGCTTGATTTTGAAAAATCTTTCGACAAGGTTCACTGGGATTATGTGGAGGAGGTAATGTCTTCTACGGATTTTGGCTCAAAAAGGAGATCCTGTATGTTATATTGTTTTAGGGCTCATGTTGTAGTCCTTGTTAATGGCTCTCCCAGCCATGATTTTCCCATTCTCAATAGGCTTCATCAGGGTTGTCCCTCTACCCTTTTATCTTCCTACTTGTTGCTGAGGGTCTTCACCAAGTTTTAGAGGAAGGTATCAGGTTGGATGAATATTCTGGTGTTCGGGTGGGTTTGGCAGGTCCAATTTTATCACACTTGCAGTTCGCTGATGACACCTTTCTCTTCATCAAGAGTTCAGCTGATGACCTCTGTAGGCTCAAGAGCACTCTTCTTGCATTCCAAATGAGCCCGGGTCTTAAGATTAATTTTGAGAAATCCATAGCTATCCTCTTGAATGCTCGTTCTTGCTCTTCTGATTCATTTTCTTCTTCCTTGGGTTGTTTTGTTGGATCTATTCTCATAAAATATTTGGGTTTCAGTTTGGGAGCCAATCCAAGAAGGGTCTCCTTTTGGGATCCAGTTATTCATAAATTCAAGAACTTTCTTGCTCTCTGGAAAATGAAGGATTTATCTATGCTAAGAAGGTTAGTATTGATTAAATCTACCATGTCTGCTCTGCCCATCTTCTTTATTTCTCTTTTTAGGGCCCCAAAAGGAGTCATTCGTGAATTGGAAGCTTGGAGGCGTCGTTTCTTATGCCACAATCGAGCTCATTCCTGAGTGTTTTGTGAAGTTCGTTTTTCATATGTTTGTAGGACCAAGATCGGGGGGGGGGGGGGGGGGGGGGTTAGGAATCCGGGGTTTGGAAGCGAGTTCTTTTGTGCTAAGTTTGGTTGGAGACTGTCAGAATGAGATCTCTCTACACTTGATAAGCCCGATTCTTCTTTATTTTTCGGTCACATCATGTCTTTGACTGGAGACCCTATTTTCAAAGATATCTTTGGTAGCCAGAGCCTCCATTGGTGACTAGGTTGTGGAGACCGTATTCGTTTTTGGCAGGATGTTTGGATTGACACCTCGTCCCTGCGCTATCGTTTCCCTAGGCTTTACCTCGTATGACCTGGTAAATGGCTAAGAGTGGGATAGATAGGGCACGAGGGTATTTGGGACACTTATTATCGTCGTTCTTTCCTTTTCTATTGTAAGAAAGATGATTCTGATGAGCTTATGGATCTCTTGAGCACGGTCTCTATTAGGCCGGATTCTAGTGATGTGGTTTTATGGTCTCATAGAGAGGCAAATTTCTCCTCAGTCTCTACTTATCTGCTATTATCATATTCTGCTCCTCCTCATGTTCTTTGGGCCGATTTTCTATGGATAAAGAACCTACCCCTAAGTATAGCTCTTTGGTTTGGTTAATCTCTCTTCAGGACATGTTGTGTTGTTTTTGTTCTCGGTTTTTTGAAGATACCTCTCACCTCTTACTTCATTGTGATTATGATTGGTTGTTGTGGTCCAAAGTCTATCTTTGGTGGTCTATATATTGGATCATTCCTAGTGACTGTGTATCCTTAATATATGCTTGGAGAGGTCTTGGTAGAGCAGGTTGGTGAAGATCAAGGGTTAAAGTTGGCTACCTTTATTTTTGGCATATTTGGCTGCAGAGGAACTCTATTGTATTTCATCAACACGTAGATTCGATAGATGTCGTCTTCAGCAGGCTATAGCTCCACAGTTTCAGCATTTGAAAAAATGGCTGGTGATCTTACTAAGGAGGCGTCCCTTACTCTTTGTATGACTTCTCTTTCGTTGTGTTTTATTTCTTCTGTAAGGAGATGATTTCTCCTTTTTTTCCCTGTTTTTATAGGTTATTGAGTTTTTTACCTCGGTTTTTGTAATTCTTTTACCAAAGCTCCAATGAATTCATCATTTATAAAAAAAAATGAAATCAGAATATTAAGCTTTATTATCATAATCGACTTATCCAATCATATATAATTGATTATTGTCCATAAATGCATAATACAATAATTTATGTATCCATTGTCCACTTCCAATCCAACAACATGAAAAAAAAAGGTAACGACCATAATTTTTTTTTTCAAATGGTAAATAAGGTTGAATGTACTAATGTCAATCTTTAGTTACAAAAGAGTCATAGCTCTGGGTTTTATAATATGTCCGGGCTCATCGTAGGTGACCCAACATTCTTGAACCTGTAGAAAGAGTAAATTTCATCTTAGACAAATACGAAAAGAAACCTCATTTTATCCTGCAAACAAAATAAATCCCAACAACTAAAAACATCCATAAGTTCAATAACTAGACTGAACATAAAAACAAAAATGGAAATAAACTTGCATTGCTTCCAAGCTCTACCCAAGACAACCAAGCACCACCCGTCTCGGGTCTTGGGGATATGCCCACAAAAACCGATCCCCCTCCTTAGGACCAATCATGGGTCCTGGCGAGACTGTTTTGGAGTCATCACCTACTAGTTCTCACTGTCCTTTGCCTCCACCATGTGACGGGTAGGGATTCTCGAAAGGTCTAGATCCTTCTTCATCTGGTTGGCACATGTGTAGCTTTGCCCCGTCTTCCCCTTTTATTTGGCCTTCAACAATTTTGTTCTCATCGGTCCAAAGCCATGCGATTTCACGCGAGGTTCTTTTTGCTTCCCCATTCACGGTAGAGTCTCGGTCACAGCCCGTAGAGATGACTAGAGGCTCCCATCCTCGGAAAAGTTAGCAAGGTCATAGGTCTTTGAACTACCGCATAACGATCCGGTATACGCCCATTGGGTTTTTGGAACTGTCCCCTCGGGACATTCCTTATCCAAGTCACAGGTCTCTGGACAACCCTCACCCCCATTCTCGAGCGCCGGGAATCTTGGGGGAGGAATAAGAGGAACCCCACTTTCACCCAAGAAATACCTAATCGGATCCAAGAACAATGAGGTACATAAAACTTGGCGTCCTGTGGGTTTAAATCGCAAAAACGGGACATGAAAAGTGCACCGGTCGCCAAGTAGTAACCGAAAATAAAAATTCCAGGATATCGAGCCCAAGAGAGCAATAGGCAATCACTTGTTATTTAAAGTTCGGAGCTAAGCTGTTTCGATAAAAATCTAGTGTTTATGTTTTGAAAAGAAACCTACAACGACTAAAAAGCAAATAAAGAATATATAGAATTTAGCAGAGAGTTTTCTTATCTCGAATCAAGTGATGAGAAGTCAAGGGCATAGGTTCATAAAGTTCATTCCATAATATTGAACATGTTCGATTGTTGTGATGTCGATTAATTTTAGAGGCAACGAGTTATCTCAACTGTAGTCCTAACTTCTTTCGAATGATTCAGACCCTAATGGAATCTAACCACCGAGTTCTTTCGACTATCGATGTAGGAAGACCCAAAGCATTAAGTTTTATGACAACTTCTAACTTTCGACAAAACAAGTCTATAGCTATTGCAATTGTATTAACCCCACTAGTTCTAGGTAGGATTTAAATCCCACCTATGATCGATTTTTGACAAATTAGAATCTGTCTCTTTCAAGTGCTAGATCCTAATTCGAAACAATTACCAAGCCTACATGGGAGGTAAAGCATTATGCACAAATCAATCATAGACACTGACGTGGACGCAAAATGCATCGTTTTCGATGTTTTTAAGCCCACGTCTTAAGATTTTCGGTCCCGGGATTTGGTTGTTTAATGCATTTCTTCTTACTTTCGTGCAGTAAGCCCTGATTCTAGAGTTTCCGAGTATTTGGAGCGAAACAAGGGTATTTATCAGAACATATGAGCCGAGCAGCTACAGGATAGAAGCCCGAGCAAAGAGAACTAGGATCAACTGAGCAGATCCTCTGACCCATACGTTCCGTATGGCTAACCGTGCCGGGGAGAAGCACGTTCCGTGCGACATACCGTGCCGGGGCGTAGCCCGTTCCGTGCAGCCAACCGGGCGCATAGAAGAAATAGAACCAAAGCTCTCGGTCTGGATCCTCTAAGTGATACGTTCCGTATCACCCAGATGGCCGGAGAGTGATACGTTCCGTATCACCTAGAGGGCCGGTAAATGATACGGTCCGTATCACTTAGAGGGCATGTGAGTGGCATGTTCCGTGCCACGCTCCGTGTGACGCAAGCTCCAGACCTGCGTTTTTAGAAACCCTATTTAAGCAATTTCAAGACATAATTTGAGGAGTTACGAATTTTGGGAGCAAAAAGGAGAACTTTGGAGCTAGGGCTTGGAGCTTGAAGGAAGAAGAGTGCATCTTAGAGCAAGGATTGAACATTGTTGTGATTTTACATTTCGTACTTGGGTATTGTGTATCAAACTCAATTACACTATGTTTATCTATATGTCTTCTTCTTCACTTTGCTTGTTCTTCTTCTCCATCATGAGCTAAGCTTCCATTGATCTAGGGATAGGGGAAGCAATATGAGTAATTGATTCAATGGGTTTGTAGTTATATTGTGCAATTTGTGTTTAGGATAATGTTTACATAATTTGGAATTAATGCTTCATCAAATTGATCACTTGATAGTTGATTAGGTTTTAGCACTCAATAATCGAAAGCTGAGAGTGACTAAAAGGACTAAGGATTATGTAACTCGGGTTTAAATCTAGTCTCTAATAAAGTTAGGTTAACACGAGTGTAACAGCTATAGGCGTATAAACCGAAAGTTAGAGGAGTTCATGAATCGTAATGCTGTATGTCTCACTACACCTAGATTAGAAATAACTAGGTGGTCAGATTATACTAGGGACCTAATTCAATCGAAAGATGTTTAGGACCAGCTGAGAGAACTTCCGTTACCTTAGACTTACCTTATTTGCACATGTAAACACAAACCTTTGCGAATCAATAGTCATATTGTGACCCCGTTAAAGCCCTAGATCACATTTTCACCTGAATTTCGCAAACACCTGATATTTTGTCTCTTACTTGATTCCAATTTAATTTACTTTAGATTTCAAACTGTTATTTACATTTTCAAAACCAAAACAAACAAACATCTGTCTAGAGAGAGAGTCTCTCCCCTCTCTCTAGAACCTTCGTCTTCAACCCTAGAGCCGACCTCCTTTGCCTTCCTGTTCGCCGCCGGTGACCTCATGGTTTCAACCTTGAGTGTCACCGGTGGCTCTCCCCCCTTCTCCTTCCCTCTCCCGTGGTCTTATGGTCTTCCCTCTCCTTGGCCTTGACTTCCCTCCTCCTTCAACGGTGAAAGTCCCAGATCTGAGTGGGTCACGAGATCTGGGCTTCCGTTCTGTTCTGCTTTTGGTCTTCCCTGGGCTTTTGGTTTCTCGTGGTGTGACGTCCTGCTCCGGAGCCACCTCCTTCTTCATTTGTTCTCGGGTGAGCCCGAGCCTCGCCGGCCGGCGAGGGGTTTGGCCAAGTTGGCCTTGTTTTGAAGATCTGGTGCTTTGGTTGGGGAGTCTTGCTTCTGGATCTCAGATCTGGTGTTGCGTTTTGCAGCTTGTCTCCTTACCCTTCTCTCCTAGGTTCTCGGTAAGATTTCCTTACTTTCTTTTCCCTGTACTCCTCCCTGTTCAGTTTGGACTGCCTTGTTCTCTGGAACTTGGCCTCTCCCTCTAGGTCGTGGGTTGGTGTAGGCCGCCGACGGGGTCTCTTTCGAGATCTGAGAGTGTCTGACCTGTTTCTCACTAGTCTTTACCCTTCATTTTGTTTCCTCCCTCCTTATTTCGAACACTCTTTTTCTTTCCCTCGTCCTCATTCCGTTGGACGAGGCCCGACAACCGGTGTTGGCCGTTGTTGGGACTATGCCTAACGGCGCGTTGAAAATCTGTGGGTAAAAATTTGGGGGTTTTTGATTCGGTTTTGAAAGGTGAAGGTTAGATGTCCTGGTCTTTCATTTTATCTGAAAGCTGGGTAATTGGGTGGTGTTTTGAGTGGACGAAGTTCGGAGTCTTATTTTTGGGGCCGGAGGTGGAGTGGGTTGGAGGTTTGGTTGTGGGAGGGTCGCTGGAGTGCTTTGGTGTTGCTGTTTTGTGGCTTCGCTGGTCTTTTCTTTGCTGCCGGCCGCCGTTCTTGATCGTCGGGTGGGTCTTTCTCGTCTCTTCTCTCTGGTTTGTTTGGATCGGTGGTGATCCCTGTTCTGGCCGGTTGTGGCTGTGGTGCTTCATGCTGAGAAGGTGAGATCTGGTGACCGGGCGTGACTGGGCGGCGGAGCGGTGCTGGTTTTAGTTGGCTGCTTCTGGACGTCTTCGGCGGGCGCTGGGCTCGAGGTGGGGAGCTGCGAGATTAGGGTTTCTTTTTCTTTCTTTGTTTTTTATTTTCTGTTGTTGTGTGGTTTAGTTTGGGCTTTGTTGCCCGGTTCGCCCATTGTTGGGCCTGTTGTTTCTGGTTGGGCTTGGCCCGTTTGTGTTGTTCTAGTTTAGTTCACTTCAGTTGTTGTATTTAGGGATTTAAGCCCTGGTTTGTACCCTGTAATGGGTTGGTTGTACTGGTTGAGGTGCCTTGGCATTCTCCTTGGTTGTATGTTGAGGGTTCACCCTTGGGCTCGTTTTCAATTTGAAAACTTGTCTCTTTTATAAAAGAATTGCTGATATAAAAAAAACCATAACAAACTCTTTTCAGAAACAGATTAATAACGGATTTTAAAACGAGTGATTGTTTTACTGCTCCCTTGGGTACGATAACCGGACTTGAACCGAAATACTACTTGATGACCGGTGCGCTTGCCGTGCCCTTTTTGTGAGTTAATTCTTATTTAAAGTTCGGAGCTAAGATGTTTCGAAAAAAATCTAGTGTTTATGTTTTGAAAAGAAACCTACAACGACTAAAAACAAATAAAGAAAATATAGAATTTAGCAGAGAGTTTTCTTATCTCGAATCAAGGGATGAGAAATCAAGGGCACATGTTCATAAAGTTCATTCTATAATATTGAACATGTTCGATTTTTTTGATGTCGACTAATTTTAGAGGCAACGAGTTATCTCAACTGTAGTCCTAACTTCTTTCGAATGATTCAGACCCTAATGGAATCTAACCACCGAGTTCTTTCGACTATCGATGTAGGAAGACCCAAAGCATTAAGTTTTATGACAACTTCTAACTTTCGACAAAACAAGTCTATAGCTATTGCAATTGTATTAACCCCACTAGTTCTAGGTAGGATTTAAATCCAACCTATGATTGATTTTTGACTAATTAGAATCTGTCTCTTTCAAGTGCTAGATCCTAATTCGAAACAATTACCAAGCCTACATGGGAGGTAAAGCATTATGCACAAATCAATCATAGACACTAATACAAATCAACAATCACCACAATCGAAGCATTTAAAATATAGAAATCCCTACTCTAATCCTCCATAGCCCTAGAAATTGGGGGTGTAGGTGTTCATGGTGAGAAAATGCAAGGATGAAGAGAAGCAAACAATTAAACTCATAATCAAAATGAAAGTTGAGATACAATCACCGAATTAGTCGTCCAAAGCTTGTTCTTTCTCTCCTCCAATCTCTAGCCTTGATGCTTTTGAAAATTCACCAAAAGAAATCCACTTGTGTAGCCAACAATAGAGCTTGTCTCCAAAAATTACTACCTAAAATAAATTCTAAATTGGTTTTCTACCCACAAAAATATTGATTCTCAACAACTCAATCTAAAATAAAATAACTCTAAAATTCTATACAAAAGAAACAAGAACTGTACAAAACTGATGGTCTCTATTCGTGTGTTTCCCCGTGAAACAATGAAGTTCTATGTTACAAAATGAAAATGAAGAAGAACCCCTCTCTATCTTTTTATCATCAATTACGACTCAACCAAATATTTGCAGTGTTGTCCTAATGTTGATCAAATCATAGGAGGACACATGCAAGAAGGGGAGAGGGTGATATGGCGCCACGTGTCGGCTCACGAGAGGGCACATGCACAAGTGAACGATGGATGCTAGGAGCGCCACGTGTCAAGCTGATGATCTGTGCTGACCAGCCTATGTTGACCAGGCGCTGCCACATGTCAGCTCCTGGTTTGTTGTTCCATTTTTACTCTTATTTCGCTATTTTACTCGCTCCGACTTCGTTTGAACTCCGATCGATCTCGTTCTTGCGCCAAAAATTTACTCTTTTCAAAACCTACAAAAAAAGACCAGTCATGAATATATTCCGGAGCGAACAAAATTGACCCTCTCAACGATCCACCTACACGAAACACCCAAAATGTGTCGGTTTTCCATCGAAACACCGAATACACAAAGAAAAATGATTACATGATAAAACTAAATTTATGATAATAAAAAGGACTAAAAGTCTATATAACTCGATATAATGTGACCATTTTATGTGTTAAAATGCATCTGCATCATTAGCCTATCAACCGGGAACACACGGGTGCCCTAGGTGACACCCATTATGTCCAGAGCAGCAGATCCACATCAAAACCATTTGGACTCTCCGCGAGTCATCGAACTGGTCCTTCTCTCGTCCTACTCCCTAGATGCGAGCCTATCAAGTCCCTATCCAGTGGTTGAGTCCTCCATAACAAACGCAAAAGCCCGAGAGACGCTCATATTATAAGACAACCGTGGTAAAGTCCACATGACCCGAAAAGTTGAGTCGAATTTTTCGATGTAGAAGTCTGTCCACATCAATACTAACCCGAAACCATTGGAAATTATCAAGTCTATACGAGGTCGGGATATGAGTAGATGTTACCTCAGTGCCTAGTATATTGGCTAAGATGAATCTCATTGGGGAGTTCGTTGTATCACATGGAACATTGAAAGCCTGTATTCCAATCTCCATAAAACGGAACAGGATGGTGCTTGGCTGCATACACAGTAGGAGGGCCACCACGAGCACCAGATACCCGCTAAAGGCCCATGGCCTTCGCGTTTATCCGGTGCTCGCCAGGATACCAGGGCCAGCCCGCTGGTTGGGAAATGGAAGGGCACCAGGGTCGGCCCAATGATTACTGGGGCTTAAAGCGAGAATTGATCGATCTCTTTTTTTCTTTATGCAAGAATATAATAAAAAAAAATAAGTAAACGCATTTGTATAGAAAGATTATACTAGATTATATTGAACGAAATGACCCTAAACATCTACTTATAACACTCAAAATCTAAAATGAATTATGAAGATTAAATTCTGACAAGACAACCTCCATAGATAAGATGTATCATCTGGAATTCTATGTAAAAATCTAAAAATTTAAGGATTCACATTTATCTATAGACACGATACATTCATGTCAAGTTAAATTATGATATGTTCAAGATAATTCCAGATAGTTACACCAAATTATGCTAGCTTATATGTGATGTCGTGTATGACTAGCTATTATCATCAAAATCTATAAATTTTCATACTTAAAATTTTTTCTAGACAATTTTAGTGTATATTAATAACCCCGATTTTCAATATTTTCAAACATAATGAGACTCATGCTTTTAGTCCATGAACTCTATGGATTATTTTTCGATAAATGATATTTTTTTACCACACATATTCGTACAAAAATCAGACATTCTTGCACCGGTTGTTAATATATACATGTTTTGTTTCCTTTTCAATAAAAGAATATTGATATTCTTTAATTTTCATGTTTAGATGCATAGTTTCATTATTTGAATGACTTAGAAATTGGTTTATAAAATATTAAGGGAAGTATGAGATATCAAATCAAACATTCAGTGAATTTCTCATATGTTTGTTTTGCACTCTTTTTGCTCTAAACAGATATTTATATCCAATATTATATTGTTTTTACTATTTTGATAGCTTACTATTCCAGGTTATTTTGGTTTGAGCATTTTCGTAATGAAGTTGATAAATTGATTATCATTCCTCGAACAAAACTATAGTGTATTGATATATAAATATCCACGCTTCTTTTTTATGTGTTCTATTGTTTTTTATCCATATTTTTAATTCACTGATCATTGATAAATATAATTTGTATGTTTTGTTTCGTTAACGATAGTTTTTCACTGTGAAATAAACATCCATAGAGTTGTTAGAATGTTCAACCATCAAGAACATTTGTCTTCTATTTGAATGAAAAATGTTTTTCTGAAAAATAAATTTGCATAGAGATCAAAATTAGGTTTAACTAGTATTAAATTTTAATTTCAAGATTAGAATTCTAATATTTTTCGATTGATTAAGTTTGATCAAACAATAAAAGATCTTCAATTTTATGGGGTCTTTTTCACCCGATGCCTTTTCTAATTTGTGGCCTTAAGCAATTGCTTAACTCGCTTAAAGTTTAAGCCGACCCTGAAAGCCACAATGTCCTTTGTGAGACATTCCACTTCCAATCCCTAGACCTTCCAATTCCTAATCATGAGCCCACTGAGAGTGTTGTTTTTGCAGCTTTAATCCCCACGATTCGGACGACGAGGGAATGATGATAGCGATCGTCGACTACGCCCGGGGTGGCTTTAATCGGGACAACGACTACGGTATCTTCGTCATCCAGATCATCTTTGAGAGATGAAGCGTCTATGTGGTGTTGGATCACTCTGGGCCTCTTCGAGACGAGGGACGAAAAACCCCCGACCGAATGTGGCACACAAATGGCTGGAGCGAGATCGATTGGGGAAGAAATGAACCCTCCCAGCTTTGCATGTGACAATCGGAAGCAGGGCCAGGCCCAACTTTGGCCGTCTGGGGGTACTTGGATCTGAAGGGATGGAGCAATGGCTCCCTACGAGTCACTCATCAAGCGGATGAGAGGGCTGGAAGGCCCTCCCGATGAAGCTTCTTGGTTCGGTGGCTCTGTGACTGGCGACTCCGATGGCAGGTCCAAAGGGTTCCACTTCATGGCTCGATCAAAGGCAATCGTGCCTGTCGTGGGAGGAGTAGGTTTGGCGTTTGGTGTGGCTGGCGTGAGAGGCTTGGTGGAGGAGTCGTGGAGGAACGGCAGCGACAGATTCGTTGGAGAGATGAGGATAGGGCTTAACCCTAGAAAATAGTCTCCGAGACTAGAACTTAATTAAGATAAAATGGTTTAATTATTTAATCCTTAGGGATGTGCTCTTGTTGTTGTCGATATTATGTGTTTGAAGTCCGAACAATCTTCAAAGTTTGCTCTCTACGTTCTGGTTGAAAATAACATTAAGTATGACGTGAAGCAACAATGGTTAAATATTGAAACTCACTCTTAACTATTGATTATGAACAACACACTACCCAACGTCTCAAAATGACAAGTGCACTATCTTAAGTATTGGTCAACCAATTCTATTAGTAAAAATAGACGAAATATTTCATTTTGTAGTCATATGACCTCATGTATCATTTAATGGATGGTAAAATAATGATTTCTCTTCTTTATTTAACATTTATATATATTATATGGAACATTACTATTAATTAACATTTATATATATTATATGGAACATTACTATTGTACCTTTATTATTGTTTCTTATAAAATGTACAGATGTCAAGTATGTAAGAAAAAAAATCGTTATTTTACCATCCATTCAATGATACATAAGGTCATATGACTAACGGAATGAAATATCCGTCCATTTTTACTAACAGAATCGCGTAACTAAAATTTAAGGTAATATATTTATCATTTTGAAACGTTGAGTTATATAGTATTCGTGACCAATATTTCAGAGTAGGTTTCGATACTTAGCCCAAGAAACAATTAACAGGTGGTTTTATCAAAGAATCGGATTTGGAAAATTAACTTCAATTGATTGCCCACCAACCACTACATTTAAACACCAACAGTATTGATATTGATTTCAAAACAAATAAAGGAGAATAATTATTACAATCAATAGTTAGAAAAATGTTAACTATTTTGATGCAGTTTCACAAGACGATACAGTCATTCCCAGTGCAATTTATGCCATAGTGCTTTGGCCTCAAAAGGACCGACACTTTTTCTTTCTCTTTGTACATTTGGTTTCTGTTAGAATTTAATACATAGTTACATACATTGATTTACAGGAGCTCCTATACATTAATGTGCCAAGAAAGAAGATGAAGAGAATAGGAATCCGTCACCTGCCATTCCTGGAAACTGTTTAAAGCTCAGTACATTATGCAATCCATTGTTTGTTTTAGTTTAGATGAAAGGCTCTGTAACTTTGAAAGTGAAGAAGCTGCTTCACATGAATAGAACGAACCTACACTGGTTCATTGAATCTAGGATGTTTACCATGGCTCAGAGTTGTTACTGAAGAAACTTCTCACATATGTCTCCTCGCTCCAATCTTTCTCCATTGAAATCAGGTTGAGCCGTATCATTAGTTTGTCCACAGCATCTTCCTCCATGATGCTATTCCTGGGAGAATAAGACGGTCCCTTCT
Organism: Erodium maritimum; assembly: GCA_963921825.1. Classification (NCBI taxonomy): domain Eukaryota; kingdom Viridiplantae; phylum Streptophyta; class Magnoliopsida; order Geraniales; family Geraniaceae; genus Erodium; species Erodium maritimum. The sequence continues at coordinate 19,941,012 of OY997596.1, forward strand.
TGACTGGTGCAATCTGCATTAGTACACAAAACTTGTTGGTTAGTCAGTATGATAAAAGCAAATATGTCATACCAAACATGGGAGATTTACCTTTGTTTCCAGATATTCCTTGAGGTATTGTAGTGACTGCTCATAAAATCCACAGTGGTATAAAAGAATGCTATAATCTCTTAGCTCCGTGGGATCCGTTTTCAGCAGGATAAGACGCTCACATGCTGTATCAAAATTGAAAACTAGAGTATGAGAAAAGGTCTCAAAACCGATAAAACATCATGTATAATCTGTGGGCTATGAACCTAAGATTCAACTCAAACTAGGACTCGTTGGCGTTGCGAATATTTATTTCAGACAAAAAGGACTAAGCATGAAGAAAAAAATTCATGAGAACAGAGAACCCTATATAAAATAAAATACTTGCCGGCTAATGCACGCCTCATATCTCCTAGACGTACACCAGTCCAAATACCACGTTGTAGCCTATGCTGAGCAGCCTTAGCAGATGCCAGCTTCCAGCCACTGTGGTAGATACGAAACGAATTGGCCAAGGAGAAAGGCAGGTGGCCCTAACAAAAGCTTTTGCACACAAAGTGATGACTATACATACCTTTCTTCAACAGTGTTTAATCTATCAGTGCAGTTAGCAGCATCTGCTGCCCTCAGGAACAGACTCCTGGTTTGATCATGGTGAAAAGGCCAAAAGGCATCTTTCAAACTTCTCAACATCTGCAGATGGATTTTATAAGAACTAGTTATTGAGAATATTCAGCAGCGCCCATATACAAATATTGAACGAGTGTTTCAGTATGAAAATCTAAACGAAAGCCTTTCCAGTATGGATAAAACACAAACAGATATTTTTGTTCATAAACAAGATATAAATAGTATTTCAACAGTCAGAATGAGAGGTATAAGGTTTTTTGCTCCAGTTCAGAATGAATTCTCAAGATGACTAGTAGTTTGGATGGGTAACTTTACAAAAAAATATTTGAAGTTTGTGAAGATGATATGTGAAAGAAAAAAAAAAGTCACCTCCACCAATAGGGTCTGTGAGGTCATTATGTGTAGGTTATCAGATTCTTTACTTTTCTGTTTATGATAACCTCTAGGGAGACTATTAGGATCATGAGGGAAGTAAATCTCTACATCAAAACCCAAAAGGCCCCACAGACGAAGCATTTTCAGTATCTCTGAGTAAATAAGTGACAGCATAACGGCAGACCCTGAACGATGTGTCAAAACCTGCTCAATACATGAAGCCAACACATCAATTACATTATCGTTTACTTCAAATTAATTCCAATTGATAAGGAGGTTGACATAGTGGGATGAGAGAAGCATAGTTCCTTACCGAGTGAAGATATAGAGCTCGAGGTTCTAATTGATTCCTCAAATTTGTCCTCCGGAATCCCTGAATATAAGTACGAACATTACAATGTGTTAACAAATGGCCAAAACTGAAGTCAAGGTGAAGCTCTTATATAAATAATAGAGTTTTTGCAACTCCCTATTTTATGTAACATTGAAGGACCATATATAGGAACAAATCTTAGACATTTCTTAGAGTTTAATCCAGCTATAGTCTTTAATCGGGTTATCAACAAACAGATTATCTACTTATTAACTTCATGTAATCGAAGCATTTATAACAAAATTACCTTGGCGTCGAACAAATATCTCTCTAGACTCTCCAAAAAGGCCTCAGGTGAAGATCTGAGTGAAGTGCTAAAGTTGGAGCAGTAGCCCATGGAAAGATCATCCAGCCTTGAAAGAAAAGCATCTATAGGGAGAGGGACAGAAGAGTGTGAAACAAGAGAATCATCCTCTGCTGCTATATAAAGAGCTGTTTTCCCCAGATCGATTCCTCTGTTAATACAAATACTGGTCTGCTTCTCGATACTGCTCATCTTCCGAATCTGAGAGCAGAAACCCTCTCTAGCTTCCTGATTGTTCGTCAACCATAAATCAGATACAACAACTTCAAATGAATTGGAAGTAGAACACTAAATCAACAATTTTTAGAGCCAAAGATTCAAAATTTGGCTGCATACCAAGCTGTCAACATTAGCTGATCTCGTATCAGGACCGGAATTGCATACACAAACAATTTCACCCAAAACATGGTTCACGAGAGCAACATCACAAGGGAATAAGGCCATTGCAGTAATGCATAGTTAACTTAAGCAAAAATAGTTGCACAATATAGGAAATGCAACAGAAAGATGAGGTTGAATATGGATAACGGAAAAATTTACACTCCACCTAAATCCATCCTCCAAACAAATCAAACAGCCACCACCAAAATGAAAAAGCAAATAATCACCTCCCATCCCCATAGGACTAAAACCCCTAAAGGTATGGCATCTACAAATTACAAATTTACAAAGTATACTAAACTCCTATTACCCAATATGGTTTTCAATAGCCAAAAATGCAACTCTGAGGGAACCCAGTTACTGGGTTGCCACAAATCAGAACCAATCCATCTCCATACATACAATACATACAAAGAGAAACAATTCAAGAACAATTAAAATAATGATTAAAGGATCAATCTTTAATAGAAGCAGGAAAAAGGGAAACAAGAAAAAAGCATCAAATTCACAAAATTGAAACAAAACCTGACAAGTAAGTCAGCTAATGTGAAAATGGATCGAAAATAAACAAATAGAGAGAAGAAAAGGTGATACCCTGGCGTGGGTGGTGTCGGAGCCGGAAGCGTGAAGAGCGTCGTGCAAGAGGAATTTGAGGTCGGCGGGATTGGAGTGGAGTTGTTCGGCGGAGCAGCAGACACGGAAGGTGGAGGAGGATTTGGGATTGGGATTGGGATTGAGGTTCATCCATGGAGAAAAGCAGGATGCCAAAGAAGTCATTATTGCTTTCTGAGGTTGAGCACACAGATGTGGTTTGCTTTTGGGAAGAGTTTGACTTACTTCCCATTCATCTCTCTACTCTTAAGTTTAGTGTGAATCACATGCTTCATATATAATTCACATTTCCTCCCGCTAAAATTAGTTTTTTTAAACTAAATGACAAACAACAGAGGATATAATATTGAAAAATTACGCCTAACTATACCTAATCATACGTAGTTAATAGAAAAGAAAATTCTGTTGTGACTTGAGAGCAAACCCTAGTTTTGGCCGTCGTATCCTTTCGATTATGGTGCTTTCTAACCCTGTCTTTGATGTCGACGATCTCGTTGGCGTTGCTGCTGCTCTCCCTGTCGGTTCTGTCATGGCGTCTCCGCTACAGACTTTTCCCTCGAAGCCTCCGTCGTCTCCTCTTGTTAATCCGTCTTTGAAGGCCAGGCGCGGGAGGACGTCGAAGCAACCTCTACACGGGATTCCTTCAGCGCCTCCTTCTCCTCTGGCACTACCTTTGCAGCCGCCACTAAAGCAGCCATCGTTGTCCCCACATCCTTGGCCTCCATCGGTAGGACGACCCATGCGGCATCCCTTGGTTGCGTCCTCATTAAGCAACCCCCTTCCCCATCAAACCCTAGGTTGTCGCCCCCCCCCCCCCCCCCAAATTTTTTTTCCAAGAACTTGCTCTAGCTCTTCCTCTCCCGGGAGGTGCGCTTTCTAGGGTTGCGCCTTCACCATGTTCTGCTCCGACTCGGGCCCTGGTTCCTCCTCTCATTAGCGGAGCGGGCTCTAGGGTTGCCTCCTCTTCGCGGCGCAAGCCTATTCTCCCTACCGCTACGTGGTCTACGGTTGTGACTAACGTTAGCCGATGTGCCTCTGATTCTATCCCGACGGCCCTCGCAACTCCAAGAGGAATGTCGAGGGATCGATCAAGGCACTTGGATCAAGACGAGTTCTCTCGTTTAGGAAAGGGCGGGAAAACAGTCCCGCTAGGAGGAATGAAAAGCCGATAGAGCATCGGGGACTGGCCCTGGGAGAGGTCCTGTGACGATGCTTTGCCTCCCACCATCACCACTGTTGAGATCCTTCAGGATTTCCGATACCCCTTCCCCCTTTTCGTATTATGTCCCTGCCCATGAGGCGTCAAAATACCGCTTGTGTCGGTTATGGTACTACAAGGATCAAAGAACCATTTTTTTATCCAATCTGTCCTTTTTGTGGTCGAGGAGCATGTTCCTCGACGCACAATAATGTAATTTCTTTTTGATTAATAATATTGCAACTTTCGCTAAAAAAAATCATACGTAGTTAATGGTCACACTTGTTTCCCACCTAATTATGCATGTATAATCATGAAAATTATTCAGTTTTATTTATTTCTGTTAATTTTTCAACCTAAAAATATAAAAATCTAAAATATCTACACTAATCATTAAAATTTCAAAATCTTGTCAGTAAATCTTAAAAACATAAATTTATTTAATGTTAATAATGTTCTTCATTTATCTTTAAATTTGTGGCAGACAAAAACGGAAGATCCCAAAGCATGTGCTAGAAATAGGCCATGGAACCCCTCGGTAAGTGGTGTTCTTAGTCTATAGTGTTTCTTCAATATGATCTTCATCCTTCCCAGCCTAGTCCATCAGTTTCCTTCTTAGTCGTGGATATACTGTCAAAGCACTGAGTTACTACAACCAGGTATATTTGTTCTTTACCTATGGTACGATATACTGACGAGGAGCTATGTGCTCTTGGATCTTCACATGTCAAGGAATCGTGGTCTCCTAACGGTACAACAAATTTTATCAACGGCTGGAAAGTGTGGGGAAACATGTTTCAAGATAAGACGGGAGCTTTGAGATACTCCAAAGACTACTTTATTGAGAAAAATCGGAGGGAGGGCATAATTTCTCAACTCCTACAGACTCTAGGGATAAAAGGTAGAAAGGAAATGTTCTTTGTGAAGAATAGAGGAGAAAATTGAAATACGTGGTAGTTTCTTCTAAGCATTGTAGAGAAGACAATGAAGCCTGGGTAGCCAAGACTTCTTCCCTGGGCTATCCACCACCAGGGTTCGAAAATGGAAAAACTAAAATCTATGTTCCAATGGCTAATGGTAGAATGAAAAACACATCGCCTCCTGCACCTTCGTTGCAGAACAAAGTTTGGCCTCTGGGGTTCTAGTTATTTTGCCACAATCTTCGTCCTTACTCTACTAACCAATCGTTGGAAAGAGTAGCACCAAACGCACATGCTATATTTGCTTCAGTAATTTGTAGAGCACCCAACCATAGAGGAAAATGGTTTGGTTTCCTATTGTTGAGTAATTACAAAGCCTTAAATAATTTCTTGAATGGTTTTGTTGCGAATGGTTTCAAGTTATTAGTAGTAAAGGTTTGGAAAAAAAACCCTTCCCTGATGAACAAAGGTATGTGATCAAACAAAACACTTGGAAAAATCTGTAGAGCACGGAGGAGAAACTTCAACCACTCATCAATCTTGTGAACAACAAGGATAGGGGTTCATTAGTCACTAAAGTACTTGTGGAACTAAAAAATAGCCATTTAGTAGTGTTACATAATGGCTTGTTTGTCGAAGAAGTTTTTACAGAGGTAGAAAAGGATGGTACTTATGAGATTACTCTCGGATCCTTAGGTTGCAGACTGGCTATCCTATATTGCTCGGATCCACTCTTCGACATTGAACTGGCCAGAGACAAAGGGGTTTGGTTGAATAATTGGCTGACTTTCTTACCTAACTACAAGGATCTTTGCTATAAGGGAGGGTTCTTTCAATGGGTATCAATCAAGGGTCTGCCTTTTTAGGCCTGGTGCGAGGAAACATTTCAGGCTTGTATCACATAAGGACTTCTGCTATTTGTGCACCCCTAAACTACAACATGACTTCATTTACAAGAAGCACTTATACTAGTGTATAACAAGCTTTCTATCACTCGTCAACAACAAGTCACATTGTCATTGGGGAGAGACAATTTCTCAACACTTGTCAACATGGTAGAGGAACATTCAGTGCCAGCCATTGAAGGGTTGGTAGATATTGAGCATAGCTCCACTAAGCCATCAACTTCTGAAGATTCAGATGATGATTATTATTCAAAAGAAATTAGCAGCCTTATTGGTAGTCAGGATACTTGTATTCCTATAGGAGGGAAGAAGAGTAGTCCACAAAACATTGATAACCTGCATGAGTCATTACCGACTCAAGGTTTGAATATTAATGGAGAAGGAGACAAAGAGAATGTTCTTCAGCTAGAAAAGACAGCAGTGGTAAATGATTTGCAACAACAAGAATCTCCATTGTTGAATTCCTCAGAAACTCAAATCAGGTTTGAGGAGGGAGTAAGAGAATGTTTTTCTGGCATAGGAATTTCCAGCATTAAAGACACTTATTCTTAACCGTCCTAGAGAAGGTGATAAACACAAGGAGTGATATGTAGTGAAGAAACATTTTTGGGCCAGTTTGGATTTACAACAAACAAATATTTTACCAACAGTTTGGAAGGGTACTGATATTATTAGAGATTCACAGGCCACACAACCAGTGGTATTCAAATCTCAAGCAAAGGTCCACTACTCCGGGGAAATTCAGGCAACCTCTCAACCTTTGGAAGGGACAAGAATTAGCACAAACTTGGATTTGATTGGTGGGGAGGCTTTGGGTATTGACAACCTGCATTCTGGCAACATTGGAACTTTGAAAGTTGGAGCAATTGATGATATTACTATTACAACTACTCCTGCTCAGATTTTGGCGCCACAACTACTTGGAGACACAAATACACTTTTGGAGGGAAACCCCAAAATATCCTCTTCGGTCCCACAGTCCCATACACAAACCCTTCAGACATCTCCTTTAGCAACCCTGAGAAAAAGGAAAAACGAGAGCAAATCAGTAACTTATGCTTATGTTACTCAATCAAAGAAAGGGCTATTAATACAAAACAACCCTAAATTTTCAGAGAAGAAGATGTTGAAGAGCAAAAATTCCATATTTGGAAGAACTGAGGTACAGAAGTCCTGGAGCTACTACAAAGCTCAGGGAATAAAGGCCTGTGTGGCTGATGATTTGGTCATTGAGCAATTTGAACCTCTTGATGATGAACTCAATCAAAGAGTGCTCTTTGCCAGTGAATCAAAAGAAGAGTATGTTGATTTAGATGATGATTAGGACCTTTCACAAGAAGGGATCTCTCTTCCTTTACATACTCATATGTAAGGTTCAATGAGGATCCTCTCTTGGAATGTGGGAGGACCCCCTCCTCACAAAAGGGGAGGGAAATCAAAGAAGTAATCCTCAAGATCAGGCCTCATTTCATTCTCCTACAAGAAACCAAGAAAGAATACTTCTGTGACTTTTTTTTAATCCCCTCTTGGGGTCTTAGACAAGATTGGAACTCAGATTTCATTCCTTCTATAGATAATTCTAGAGGCATATTTTCTACTTGGCACATTCATTGGTTTTAACTTATCAGAGTTCACAAGACTGATCAAGCTCTTTATTGGTTTGGCATTTATATCCCCCTTCAACTAGAGATTTGTATCATAAATATCTAAACTTCTTGCTTTCCTAGCACTAGATCACGATTGTGAGAGGATCTTAAAGCTGAAATCTCATTATTCAACTCATCATTTATTTGTGTTGGGGATTTCAATGAGGTTTTTCATTACACAGAAAGATCCTGTCTTATTAACAAAAGCAAGTCTCTAGAATTCAATAGTGTCTTGGATGATGTTGGGGCATTAGATCTTTCTCTAGGAGGTGGCAAATTCACTTGGTTTGGGCTTGGCTCACAAGCCTCCAAATTGGATAGGTTCCTTATCTCTCCTGATATCCTATTTTCTTTTAGTAATATCACTCAAATTTGCTTTCCTAGAGGAGTCTCATACCATAAACCAACTTTACTTGCTGAAGATATACTTGATTGGGGACCTAAGCCCTTTAAATTCATCAATACTTGGCTATCACATCCTACTTGCTTATTATACTGAAAAAAAAACATTGGAACTCTATTTCTGCTGAGGGTTCTAGCCAATACTGTCCGTGGTTTAAGTTGAAGCCACTCAAGATTTTTTTGAAGAATTGGAGATCTGAGGTTTTTGGTAGTGTGGAGTCAGAAATTGCCAGGCTACAAATCAAGATTGATACAATGAATACCATAGTGGAGAATATACCTTTAAGTGACTCTGAAAGGGCATAAAGAGCCTTGTCCTCTGCATTGTTGATTCAAAATATGAAAACTCTTGATAAGGTTTTGAGATAGAGAGCTAAAGTAAACTAGGTTCAGAAAGGGGACAGATGCACCAGACTCTATCGTTTGATGGCCAACTATAGATTTTCTAGGAACAAAATTTCAGTGATTTATGACCAAGGATCAGCTTGTGAGTTTCGTAGATAAATTAAAGAACTAGTTGCCTTACATTTTGCTGAAAGATTAAAAAAGAGAGCTTCTCCAGTTGTCTCTTTGGGAGATCTTCCCTTCTCTAAGCTTTCTAACAGTCAAGCTACTTTATTGGAAATACCCTTCATTATAGAAGAAGTTCTAGCAGCTATAAATAATTGTGAAGGAGATAAATCCCCAGGGCCCGATGGTTTCTCCATGAAATTTTATTAGAGGGCTTGGCCTTTCATCAAGGAAGATATTCTCAAATTTATGACAGACTTCCACTCTTTAGCTATTTTGGGGAAAGAGATTAATGCTTCTTTTATTAAACTTATCCCAAAATTGGAGTCTTCCTTACAATTTAATGATTTTAGTCCAATAAGCCTAGTGGGAGGTCCTTCTAAAGTGTTGGCTGCCAAACTCAAAACTATGATGCATACCCTTGCCAATGAAGTTCAAACAGGTTTTATTGATGGGAGACAGATTCTTGATGGGATCCTTATAACTTCTAAACTTATATCACACATTAAAAGAACTAGACAGCCTGCAATTATATTCAAAGTTGACTTTGAGAAAACATATGACCATCTAGACTGAGAGTATCTTCTTAATACTTTGAAAACCATGGGCTTTGGTGAACTTTGATGCTCCTGATTTTTTTATTATTTGCAGGCATGGGTTTCAGTTGTTGTAAGTGAATCTCCAACTCAGGATTTCCTCATGTAGAGAGGACTAAGACAAGGCTACTCATTATCTCTATTACTATTTGTAATTGTTGTTGAGGGTCTTCATCAACTTATCGAGAAAGCTAAGAGAGATGATCAACTTGTTAGAGTTGATTGTGGTACTCAGAACCTCAACATCTTACACTTGCAGTTCGCAGATGATACTTTGATCCTGCTCAAGGCAAACCTGGATGCGATTACAAATCTTAAGAGAACTCTGAAGATTTTTGAATTAGCCTCAAGACTTAAAATCAATTATCACAAATATAATGTGGTCATTCTCTATGCCAGCTCTTTCATTAATCAAAGGGTCAAAGGTATTCTAGGGTGCAACTCAACCACTCTTCCTATGGATTACTTGGGGTACAAGTTAGGCGCCAATCCTAGATCACTGAAGACTTGGGAGCCTATAATTCAGAAATTCAAGAAGAAATTATCCCTTTGGCAAACTAAATTTCTCACTCTAGGGGCCAGAATCACACTTATTAAATCCTCTCTTTCTTCTCTCCATCTGTATTACATGTCACTATTAAAGGGTCCAGTGGGGGTTATTAAAGAACTAGAGAAATGGCAAAGGGTTATGAGTAAGGTGAATTGGAGTTTGGTCTGCCAGCCTAAATTTAAAGGGGGACTTGGGATCAAAAGCTTATTTTTCATAAATAAAGCACTATTAGCTAAGTGGTGGTGGAAATTGATGTGGAAAAGGATAGCCTATGGAAGAGAGTTTTATGTGCTAGATTTTGTTGGGATGTTAGAGAATGGGATATGTCCAACTTTCTCATTACCAATGGAATTTGTTTTTTTTTTAACTTATATAAGTTCATTAATCAAAGACATCAATTTTTGCTCCACTTTTGGCTTTGCTTATGGTCAATGGATCTACAATCAGTTTCTGAGATGATAGTTGGATTGTTGATAGGCCCCTTAAATATTGCTTCTAAAGTCTATATCATCTCATTACTAAAAAAACAGAGTTATGGACTTCTGGAATAATGGGGACTGGATTTTACATTTTAGGAGAAGATTGAGGGGGTGGGAGAAGGGGGGATTTCATAGACTTTCCAATATCATTCTCAGTTCCCCTCCTACTGAGTTTGGTGAAGATAGGAAAATTATTAAGGCCCTGGAAAAGGGCTTCACAATAACATGTATGTACAACCATTTAAAAGACAACCATAATTCGTCCTCCCCAATTTGGGATCTGTCACTTTGGGATGCTCCCCCCCTAAGATCTCAGCTTTCATATGACTTACCTGCCATCATGCTATTTCTACTAAAGATTTCCTGGAGTCTAGGTGGGTCAGAATTGCTCTTGCAGAAATGTTTTGCCCTTTCTACCAAGCAGCATTTGAAGATCAGGATCATTTACTTCTTCATTGCTTCTTCTCTGGTAAAGTCTGGTCCTTGGTTTCGAATTGGTAGGGCTTATCCTAGTCTATTCCAGACATAGTGGAGGCTCTTCTTTTTTCTTTGAATGCCTTATCCCCTCCTGTAGCCAGAAAAAATGGAACCTCATCTCCTTTATTACCATTTGGCAAATCTGGATTTGTAGGAACGATCTAGTTTTTCAACAGGTTCATATTAGTGAATTGGAAATTGTTCACAAAATACAGAGCTTCTCATACAATCTAGAATTCGCCATCTTCAAAAAATCTAACTCCTTCTCATTCATTAACTGGAGCTCCTCCCCACTTAGCTGCACAAGGAGGAAAATGCTCTCTTTTACTCAAAATTAAGAATTCTTCAAAGGATATGGTGTTCTGGGAAATGTTGATAGATACTAATGCCTTAATGTATTCAGAGGAGTGTTGGAGACAATGCTTGCTCTACTGAAGTTCTGAAGGTGAAGATGTCTTTTAATTGATTTTTACAAGACTCGCTTTGGTGGATCTGTGTTTACTTGGGCTACAAGTCACGTTAGTAGTTTACTTCTCCTCAACTATTTTGAGGTGGAAGCTTGGGGCTGGGGTACCGATGGTCCTGTTCATGGGTTCCTACAGCAAAGTGGGTGCTATTTGTTTCTGGGGGCTTCATTTGTTGGTTTTATTGCTTGTTTTTAAGGGTATTTGTAAGCCTTGTCTTCGTCCTCTCGGTATCGTATGTACCTTGAGAGGGGTGGGCTACTTTTTGCTGTCAACTTTGGTTAGGGCTCTAGTACCGTTTGTACCAGGGTTAGGGTGAGGTTGGGTGTTTTTGTTGTTTGGAGTAGGTGTAGGTGTAGGTGTCTTTACTGGTCAGCGTTCTGGGTAGGGGTTGTTTTTGGTTAGCTTGGGTCTTTAGGTACCAGCAGAACTGGTTTTTTGGGTGGTCTTGGCTCACTCTTCTTAGAGTTTGTGTTTTTTGACTTTGATTCCGTTTTCTATGGAAGTTCTGGGTGGATTTAGGTTGGGGCTTTCTTTTGGTTTGTGCCTTGGGTTGTAAGGTACCGTTTGTTCCTTATAGAGGTGGTTGTTTCGGTTGGCTTATGGGACTTACCTTCTCATTGGTACCGTATGTACTTGGGACTGGTTTTGGGTGTTGTTCATTCTATGTTCCGTGTTTGGTTTTGGTATGGAGATTTGGATGTAAGCCTTGTCTTCTTTTGTTAGTTTGTAGCCTTGGAGAGCTTGACTCTTACTCTCTTCTACAACTTGTAAAGGGGGTGTTCTTTCTTAATAATATTGCCTTCTCAAAAAAAATATCTTTATTTTTTTTTACAAAATTATTTATCTTAATTAATTATTTTCTTTAATTTATATATTACTTGAGTAAAAAAATATTTTTCATCATTAATTTTTATTTTCATTAAATATTTTCTTAATTTTACTTAATTATATCCTTAATTTTACTTTTTTAGCATACGATAATTTTATTAGATATGAATTAAAGATACAGACACAATCAGAAAGGAAAGACTGAAACAAAGATGTAACAGAAATAAGTAAAGTAAATGAAATAAAAGAGTAAGATTTGAGTCTTGTCCCGTAGGCTCCAAACACCGACCTTATAACTAGATGCCCGATTATTCCAGAGACAATTAAAGATGGTCAATCTCTAAAAGGGACGATCCCCATGCTGGTGGTTGCTTAGCTGCAACTTGTAATAGTCATTCCTTGACTCGACTTGGGAGTTCCTGTACTAGCTTATATAGGGCGTTGGAGGGGAAAAAGGCATCCATGGAGAACACCAATGAACGCGGATTCAAATTTTCAGGTTCGCATCGACCTGGGCAAGGCGAGGTGTGCATCCTCACACACACCCCATTACTCAAGTCTCGACTCATTGGCCCTAGCGAGGCTGCATAACAGACCTTTCTTGGTTGTCGCAGAAAATATATATGCTTGTTCGTAGATCACAACAAGACATTAGTATCAATAGTGTATCCTTCAGCATCAACATGCTATAGGGAGCCCCATCCATTACAAGCGTTGTCCCTGAACTCATACCCAGCCATATCTCATAATCTTTCTGATCCAAGTCAGGGGGATGAAAAGGGGCTGGATCGTTGGTGGGGTCAACAAGTCTTGGACCACCGTTGTGCAGCACCCGTGGTGCTATGCTGTCAATTGGGGTCTTTACAACCCGACGATTCCCAACATCATCATGTGCTGGCCACAATTCCAAGATCGGCCACTTATGCCATTCATCCATGTATACACTGAGGGGGCGAAGGATCATTTCGTGGATACCCCAGTCCGATAGGGCTCCTAGGCGTGAGCCATTTCGGTTTAATAGCACCTCCATAAGACTATCTAATACTGTTGGTGCTCTAGGGGATCTCAACATCCTCTTATATCGGCCATGCATGGAGGGCTGACCATGTCTCCTACTCACGAAGGTAGACTTCAAGAGGTAGAGGTTACCTTCCGGGGAGCTTTCTAGAGGACGGGGTCCATGATGGGCCGTTATCCTCTACATCCCCGTCCCTCTAGTGAAAAGGATGATCCATGGTTCGCGGGAAGTGGTGTGGGCTAGGGAGAGGGAGGAGTAACGGTGGCGGCGAAAAGTTTGGTAGTGGAAGGGTCAGGGTCCTCAAGAACGATGAGAGTTGGGGTAAGAGTGGACAAGGCTTGACAATGGGTTCTTGGGATAGCTTCACCTGTCTCCAAAATCTGTCATTCCAAGTCATTGCGATGAGAATTGCGTTGGGAATTGAATAGGGCAAGTGGGTGGGCGGTAGTGGTGGGATAGAAACGACGATCGGAGATGATGATCCTAGAGTGTAGTACTAAGAACCAGAGGGGAGATGAGAGAATCCTAGAGGCCAAATTGTACTGTTTTTTTGTTTTATATCCTTAATTTTACTTAATTATATCATTAATTATTACTATAATATTTCTTAATTATTTTTTCGTTATTTTTCTTAACTCTTTTTCTTTATTGTTTTTAGGGATAATTATCATTCTCAACCCCAAAATTTACGTCAAATTTATATCCTAACCCCTCCTCACCTTTCGTTTCAAATCCTAACCTCAACTTTCGTTTTTTTTCAAAACTATCATTTACTGTTCGAATTAACGGAACAATTAGTTTTTTTTGGTCACATGCACACTTAAGTGACCCCATATTTCGAATTTATTCCCATTTTTACCCTTGACCCTTTCTCATTGATACCCTCCAAAATCCATTCACATTCACAATCTTACACTTAAGTAGTAGTTTTAAGGAAACAAAATGGGAATAAATTCGAAATATGGGGTCACTTAAGTGTGCACGTGACTAGCAAATTAAATGTTCCGTTAATTCGAACAGTAAATGATAGGTTTTGAAAAAAAAATGAAAGTTGAGGTTAAGATTTGAAACGAAAGGTGAGGAGGGGTTAGGATATGAATTTAACGTAAAGTTTGGGGTTGGGAATGATAAGTATCCTCTTTTTATAACTCATTCATTATTTTTTACTTTTCATTTCCATTTCCACTCACTTCAAATCCTCCATTACATTCACAGATAACTAAATCACAATTCCCTACAGTACACCATTACATTCACATAAAAACAAAATCATAATTCCCTACAAAAAATGGAAAAATAATTAAAATCCTAAATCTAAAATGCATCTATCTGTTACTACAAAGTGGTGGACATAAGAACAAGAAAATATTTGGGTTTTAATAAAATGAAGAAATTACGAACCCATATCTCTCTTCAAAATCGTGGATTGAAGAAAAAAGAAGAGGAAGAAGAACCCAAAAGAGTTGGTTTTGACCAGATGGAGGAATCGAGGCATACAAGATCACGTAACTCTGAATCACCGCTCGTGAATGTCTTCAGTGCTCCTTCACTGGAGATGTTGATAGGCTTTGCCTATGTTCGGTGTTTAGAACGAGGAAGAGTTTAGATGGGAGGTTGAGAGGTAAGGTGTAGGATTTAGTTAGGTTTTGTGTTTTCATCTCTCTATCCAGGAGATATAAAAAAGGGTAAATTATAAATACCTACCCCAAACTTATAGCATTTAACTAATGCTTACCGTATAGTTTTTTTTTAACTGATACCTACTCAGATGTTTAGTTGAATAACAAATAGACCAAGCCGTCAGCTAAAATGACGAAAATACCCTCAAATACACTTCACTAATTATTTAAAAAATCAATTTTGTTACATATATATATATACTTACTTATTAAATCACTTCAGTTTTATTTAAAAAATCACTTCAGTTTTATTCGAAAAAAATATTTAAAAAATCACTGAGGGCATTTTCCCTACAAAAATGGACTTGGTAGTTCGACGAGGCTTACTAGTAGTCCATATAATCAGTTATAGTTTAGTGCCTCCTCATTGTACCTTTATCATTATCTATTTGGTATACTTTTGTTTCATTCCACTTTAGTGGTTAGGCCCCGTCGGTTTAGGGTGTTGGACCAAGACGAGTAGTTTAGCCTTCATGCCGTTTAGCTGTATTCCTTTAGTTTCGATTTTAGTATAGTGTGTTTTGGTGGGTATTTCCCGTCGGAATTGTGTCCGTCGTTTGTGGTGTTGGTCGTGACTTGTTAGTGACCTTTAACCATTATGTATGACAGGTTGATGGTCCAGATGAGACAGGGTGTACTACTTTCTATGGTAGTCGGTTGGTTTATGTCAATATCATTTGAGTTTAATGGTTGGAAAATATGGGTTCTAACTTTTTATTCTTATGCGCTTCATAGTAGGAAAATCAGGGTTGCAGACCTAGTTTACTACTATGTTCTTAATGATTGTAAAATTTAGATGATTATACCTTTTTCATAGTATTCTCTTTTTTCTTGGAATTGTAATGAGGTTGAGATGTCATGTTAGCGCTTAAATCTGTTTCTGGCTTTTGGTTTCTTTTTTAGGTTTGTAGCTACACCATCATGTGTTCTTCTTTTACCTCATGCGCGGTTTGAATTTTAATTTGCATTTGCTGATAAAAAAACTTCAACGATAAATAAAATGGTTAAGATATGAATGCTTGCAACTTTTAGTCAAAAAGTAAATTGAAGTAAAAGAAGCCCAAACTTCACTGTTTCATATGTAGTCTTTGAACATTTCTGTAGTATGAATATGCACGAGCACTTTGAGGAATATTTTAACAAAACATAATCAGATGATGATTAACTGCAACTCCTCTTATCTTTATCCAAACTGAAACACCACCAATATTTTTTTTGATCAGCAAAGTTTTATTGAGAAATGTTTTCTTTGAAATAAAGAAAAGGTCAAGAGAAATCTCTCAAGAATACAAAGAACAACAAGCACCAAACTAGAAGCTTACAC
Source organism: Erodium maritimum (assembly GCA_963921825.1). NCBI lineage: Eukaryota > Viridiplantae > Streptophyta > Magnoliopsida > Geraniales > Geraniaceae > Erodium > Erodium maritimum. The sequence continues at coordinate 19,956,716 of OY997596.1, forward strand.
TACAAGCAAAGATAAGAGCTTTCCTAAAAACATCCAAAGGCCCCAAAAATCAAAGTTCTAGCTAATCCACAACAAAAAGCAGCCAAAAACACCCCTCTATCAACAACAAACCGGGGTCAACAATAAAGAAACAACCCTCAAACTACTGTTACTTCATCCCTAAGGCAACTGAAGAACCAAAACCAACTTGCTTAAGCCTCAAGGAAATTGAGACACCACAACCAATTGAGAAGAGAAGTGACTGAAACTAGAGAGGGACTAAACTACAGCAACCAATAGTTCTGAGATATCAAATTCCAAAAATTAAAATTGCTGCAGATTTAATCCACTTCCAGAAAATCTACCCAAGGACTGCAACCTCCAATAAACTGTGCACCAGTGAGCTGCAAAACCAGAGAAGAAAGGTGCAACAACTTCAAAAAAACCTCCAATTAACAACAAAATCGTCAAGAACCGAGCTACCCAAGATGCATCAATAAAACTTCAAAAACATCTTTTGGGGAGAACCGAAAAACAGACCCAATGCCACTGAGAAATCAAAAAGATCTGCCACCTCCAATTAAACCTACAACTTTGTTCTTGCAACAAAATGGAAGAATGACTATAATCCTGAAATACATCTCTTATAGCCCTTCGATTTTGTACAGAGGTTGATCCTCTCGTAATCCAGAAGAGGATCTTCATCGAAGGCTTTACTAAGAAATGAGAGTTCTGGCCTGAGGTTCTATCTCACCCAGACAACTTTCATCTTCCCCTTCAAAATCTACAAAATTATCTCCAAAGTCAGTTTCAAAATTTACCCTTTGATTTATCTCTTCCTCAAGATTATCAAACTGATCAATGATTAAATCATCAACAACAAAAGCCTTCAATCCAATAGACTTGCAGTAATCCCAGGGACTTTGATTTCTTCACAAGCTGGAGTTGATGATATTTGTCCTTTCTTCTTCTTATCTAACAACAACAAAAGAGGCGTTTCTTTGTCTCTCTTAGATCTTACATCATACACATAGGAAACACCACCAACATGATTGGCTTACTGAAACAGCACCACCACTATCTCTATCGATACTTTTTTTTCTACCTTTCTTAGATCGAGGTATCTCTCTTTTCTTGAGAGATACAACTGACTTTTTTTTGTTTTTCAACCCTTTCTTTTATTTTTATCTTATTGTTGGTTTATGGTTTCTTTCTCAAGACCTACACCATTGTCTTAATGTGTTATTTATTTTCTGGTACACACAAAACAATTTTTTTTATATAAAATACTTAATTGTCAAGAGATATTATTAGATGCACAAATCTGAACAAACATCTGTTGACTTGAAAGGTCATTTACTTCGAATCTCATGCACGAAATATTTTTCCCTAAAGCGGTAACATACTCTCTAATTTATTTATGTTTTTATTAAACGAGTAGATGGGTATTGTATTAATGTAAAATGTAAACCTTACAGGTTAGGACATAACTGCACAAGATTTCAGATATTTGTCCTAGTCGACCGTAGTCCACCAGGCGCTCATGGATCCGTAGAAATAGTCTGCTTCTAATCGTAGATCTTAACTCTAGAGTTCCCCTTACCGACATTTCAAAAAAAAAAAAATAGAAATCAAATGCATAAAACAAAATGACCAAAGACTTATTCGAGGTAAAAACAAATAAAATGCACATCTAAAGGAAGCTGGAAATAGTGCTTTAAATGCGGCTTTCTCGAGACTCCCCAGCACTGGTAGTCCCGGGTCTATGGGTATAGGTCCCGGGGAGACCTTCCAACCCCCGCCGGGTCCTATCATTCCCCCCACGGGGGGTCGTGTCCCTCTATCTGCAGTTTCTGGACTCGCTCCAGTGTAGATTTCCTGTCCATCTCTGCCTGAGTGCTTGCTTCTTCAGTTACCCCATCCTCATGTGCCTGCATTGTTTGTGGTCGAGGCCAGTCCACTGGTTCAGTGTACTCCCCTAGTTCCTTGATCCTGAGGTTTTGTGCAACACAATCCCCCTAATAGAGTTTGACGAGGCTGTGACCTTCTCCAAACTGTGTCCCCGTTTCGCTTCGCCCCTTTTACGTTTAGGTCAGGGTCCTATAGCCGGATTGTACCGCAACAAACCCCTGAGGTACCTTGGTAGATGATTCTAGTTGAAGCGGGTAGCTAAAACCCTAGCATTATTCTTTCGGTATTCCTTATCCCTTATGGGTTGCGATGTTGCCCCCCTCCCACCTCAATGTGAGGCACGCGAGGATTCGGCCATGCCGGAGATTGTGGTATCTCATTCTGACTCGATTGTACGAAGCCTACTTGGCCGCTAGGCTTCGACTTGATGTGTGGGGGTGTCTGGTCCAATGAGATACTTGTCGGCGAGGGATCATTACGTGTCGGGAGCGTGAGCATGGCTCCTGCTGGAACATAAACCCTAGAATCGACGCAAGGATCGTCGGGGTTACCCATGAGGGGTGGCGGAGGTCGTGCATGATAGAAACCGTGATCCAGGAGGCCGGGATGATTCCCAATCAGGCCCGATCATTGATCCCTTACAAACCTATCAACGACGGCCGGTAATGATCGATGAGGATGACGGTTGGGCGTCCAAAAAAAACTCGTAGTTGGGCAAGGAGGATGTCGACTGGTGGTGCCAGTTTGGGTCTCGCCAGAGGACAAGCGCTGATCGATGATGTAGGTCGTGGTGGCGAGGAAAAGACGGCTGCAACTGCCATCCTAGGGTTTGGCGCTCTGCAGGAGTAGGAGGTCGACAACGAAACAAGGGGGCCGACCGCACGAGAGGATAAGGGATCCATGGCTGGTCATTGGACGGTTATCGGAGAAGCAGTGTGTCGAAGCACAGGCTATGGTGACTGGTTTATCGCCGCCGGCGAGGAGTTCAATCCTTAGGGTTCAAGTTACAACTCTTAGAGCTCTCAGAGCGCTTCTTTTTCGGGAAATTATTTATGTTATTATTACTTTTATTTCACTCATTTTAAGTCTCTTTAACTTCATTTAAAAAACACGGCAGCCAGGAATATATTATGCACAACGAAGAATCTACTCAAGTCAAAAAACAAATATTAAAGACAACAATTTAACAATACAGACAGCGCACATCATAGGTTAGGCACATTATAAAAGGTACCACAAAATATTTTATATAAGTTGTAGTTAGTGTATCTCCAATCATTGCTCAAGTTGTTAGGTGTCTAAAACAATAAAAAAATATATTAAAGTTTATTTTTCTCTCCTCTATCTATCAGACCGATAGAATTTCATTTTCAGTCATGTTTTTTTTCTGTTGATTGATAGTTGCCGGTTGATAGAATAAATTAATAATAAAATAATATTTTTATTAAAAAAACAAAACACACATTACACGATTAATATTATTACTGAAACTGAAACTAAACATAAGTTAACAACGATTTGTAATCACCGAAGTGGAAACTAAGCATAGGTTATTGTAGCCATTTAGGTTGGCCTTTGACGAGATTCCAGGTCTCGAACTTAGTGAACGCTTGGTGATGTCGGACCCGATACGTCTCTGCAACCAATGCTCTGAGTTGGGCATCAGTTTGCCCCAGCAGCCGAGAATGAAGTTTTTCACGGTGGATTAAATTTGATGTGCCTTACCTTGATGGACGTCCTTTTCTAATGGTCCTTAATCTGCCTCTCGGTTCGTAGTTTGGCGACATTAAGGAGCGATTGGACGTAGTAGTTGTATACATCCGTACGGTAACGAATGTTTGGCCCAAGGCGAGCATGTTTAAGCCATACAAGACACAACATCATTTCTTCTTCAGGTGACCATAGAAAAGTTCGATGGTGGCCATCCATCGGCGGTTCGGTTGAGAGCACATAGTTTGAGGAATTTGAAAAGAGAGGAGTAGATGGTGGAAGTGGTGAGGATAGGTGATGGAAGTGATGGTATTTATAGGTGAGGAGGTGGAGAAAATACAACCGAATAGTCGGTCCTAGCAAGGGAATTTTGGTCTTTTTTCATATGATGCGCAATATTGTCACGCAAACCAAGGAATGTGGAATGAAGACCAAATTCATGTGAAATATTGGCAAAATGACATTCAAACCCACAATTATTTAACGGATATGCAACGGAAAATTAGACCGATAAAATATGACGGGAAATAAATAATTCTAAGATAAAACCTCATTCATCGAACAGAAAGAAACACCAAAAATTCATTAATCGGGAAACAAATACCGAAATTCATATACAATATTGAAAAAACTAGACAACAGTAATTGGACGAACACCGAAACGTCACATTTCAAGCTTATGGTACAACATCGCATGGGTGTCATAGTGTGCCTCAAGCTCCTGAATGTTCATGCTCGAAGTGTCCTTGGTCCTCTCCTTTTTCCATATATCGAAGTACGGATGGAGGTTGGCGATGAGTTTGAGCTTCAATTCGAGCACATTACAGACTGCTTGTGGATCCTCCGCAGCACTTCAGGCAATATCCTTTGCCTCCGAGGCTTTTCCTTTACCTTTGAGCCTTGCAACTTTGGTAGCCTTCTGACCCATAGGCCTACGATATTCTGAACCTAAGCTCATCCCCGTGGTGTGCTCATTGTCATCCCCATGTGTGTCTTCTCAACTGTGCTTGCTCGATTCGCTAGATGGTTGAAAAGGCGACGTTGGTTCCCACGACTCTTCATGCTCTCTTGCGTCAAGTATGCCAAAATACCTTGAATTCTATTTGTGCCCACTTCGGACAAGTTTCCACCAATGCTAATACAAAAAGTCGTGCCCTTCCTTGGCCTTGTATAATTCCTCTGTCAACTCCATAATTTGGTCATCGGATCAACCGCTCTTATGATCCTTGACAACCCATTCGTAGTGTTCTTAGAACTTCATCACTCGCGGGTTCATGTTGTTCCAGTGGCCCTTGTAGTTCTTTTCGGACCGCAACAATTCATTTGGTCCGCCCAGCTTGTAAAGACCGCCCCTGATAAAGGAACGATTATTTAATTTGTGGTTCGATCGAAACACCGAGTTTGGAAAGCGGGTTAAAATTTTGGATCGTCTGCAAACGAAAAAAAAAGAAAAAAAAAGAAGAGGGCTTAATATTTTGGCCCATGAGCTAGGCCCATTTAAACAAGTCAAGCCCATTAGTGTTTGTTTTTGACTCATATAAGTGGTGGAACATTAGGGTTTGAGAAAAATTGGGACAAAGAGAAGAGGGGCGGCTTCACTCGGGAGAACAGGGGCTTGCTCTTGGGTGAATGTGGCGGCAACTTCTTTTTGTGATTGAGAGGAGAATCAATATCAAGCTCCATACAGTTCTATTGATTCGGTTCGTGTGTGTGGGATGCATGCCGTTACCAACACAAATTGTTAGAGCATTAATTGCTCCGTATGTTTCACGGTTCAAAAGCAACAAGAAAACACGTGGTGACTCGGTTATTACTTCTGCTCTGGGATGAAATCAGCAACCAACCTTCAAATTGCCTTGGTCTACGCGCGTACATAAGGTATGTATTCTTCCTTGCTTGGTTATTCTGATATAGCATGACTTCATGTCATTAAATATTAAAGCAACATCAAATGAAATGAGTTCTGCTCTATTTCCTTGATTGTTGCATCATGTACATTTTATGCTCTAACTAATTAATTGGATTAAGGGCAACAAGGATGAGAAGTTTCGGTGGTTTTTTTTGAATCGTTGTAGTTGTGCAGAAAAGAGAGTAAAGGACCGAATTTTAGTTGATTGTTGTTGAGGTTAATTTTGAGGTTTGAAACTTAGCATTGGAGCTGTGGAGAATCTAGAGTTTGTTAGAAACAAAAAGAGAAACTTTCGGAGTCCCGCTGGACGTTTTCCGATCCGGGCAGATTCGCCGAGCCGGGCGAACCGGGCCTTTCCGGGTTCGTTGTTGACAATGTCGAGTAATTGGGAAGTTTGGGAGTGATCGACATTGTCAGGGTTACTTTTGGGCGTCTAATTCTTTAAAATTCAGTTTATGCCTGCAAGCTTAAAAGTGTTTTAAATTGTGTTCTTATTAGATCGTGCCGCCGACAGAGGAAAGGGAAAGCTGGGCGAGTGATCGAGATCACGCCGGAGCTTGACTGTGAGCTTTTGGGGAAAGTATACGAGGTAGGGAAAAGTAGCCGGATCTCGGCCCTGACTAGGGAAAGTTAACTGTAGAAATGCATGTGACACTGGGGTGTCGTGGGTTAAGTATGTTTATCGAATAATAGGAAGGCAGGCGACACCGGGTGGTGTCTTATGATACAGGAACGTATCGAACAATAGAAATGTATGTGGCACTCAGTAGTGTCGTAGGAGCAGTGTACTGTTGATATTAGAACTACTGGAGGCATTTGGTTATGCCCGGAGGTTGATTGTGAGCCTGTTGATATTAGAATTGCTGGAGGCATATGACCATGCCCGGAGGTTGATTGTTTAGTTTGTGTCTTGGGTGGCCATGAGAGCCCGTACTTTACTGTTGTGTCTTGGGTGGCCATGAGAGCCCGTACTTTACTGTTGTGTCTTGGGTGGCCATGAGAGCCCGTACTTTACTGTTGTGTCTTGGGAGGCCATGAGTGCCCGTGGGGTTGTTGAGCCCGTGAGTTACTGTTGGTGTGTCTTAGGGGGTGTGAGTGCCCGTGGGGTTGTTGAGCCCGTGAGTTATTGTCGGTGTGTCTTGGGTGGCCGTGAGTACCCGTAGGGTTGTTGAACCAGTGTGTCACTGTGGTGTCTAGGGTGGCAATGAGTGCCGGTGGAGTGTTGAACCTGTGTTGTTGTTGTTTGTTGAACTTTGCTTGTGATTGTGATTGTGGTTACCTGAGGTTGAAGACCCGACTTTGTGTCGGGGAAGTTGCGTGAGGTGTGGCTAGCCTCCCGACAGGGATCGGGGGAAGGGGAGAGGTTGTGGGCTAGCCTCCCCATAGAGATCGGGAGAAGTGTGCGCGGGTGTGGCTAGCCTCCCGACAGGGATCGGGGGAAGGGAAGAGGTTGTGGGCTAGCCTCCCGACTGAGATCGGGAGAAGTTGCGCGACAGGTCGACCGCCTGACCTGACAGGGATCGGTAAAGGGCAAGAGAGAGGGGGTTACTGAGCAGCTGGTGTGCGATCCTTTGTGATCTTGTTTGGTGTGCGATCCTTTGTGATTTTGGGTGTTGCGTGGTTATCTGTCGTGTCTTGGAGGAAGTCGTCAATCGTTGTGTCGGGTCTACATTACGAGTCCGAGTGTTGAGTCGGTTGAGGAAAGTAACGGTTTGTGTGTCAGTCGGGTTACTTGAGTCTGGGGATAGTAGTCCCCGGTGTTGGGGTTGGTGTTGGTGTTACCGGCATTGTCTGCTAAGTATGCCGTAGTCAGTCTGTTATCCGTGGTGGTGAGCGAACGCTCACCCCTAGCTGCTTTTCCTACAGGTACTGGTCGCATGATGGACTAGGTGAGCTTCCGAAGCTTGAAGAGCTAGGAGCGGGAGTCCGGGTTTACTTTTGAGTCTAGCGACGTATGCCTTGCTTTTTGTCCACTTGTTGGGACGTGTTTTGAGTTGTAAATATTATTTGTTTAACTAAATTGGTGGTTTTAAAGTGTTTTAATCAAAGGTTTGAAATTGTTTTATTGAATTAAACGTTCGCGTCCCGAGTTCGGTTTTACTGAAATTGGGGCGTGACACAGCGCAATAAATTCATTCTCGATGGCATCCCAATACTTCACGTTTGTGTTGTTATTCCCAGCAATTGAATCGTATGAATTTACCATCCACGCGTGAACAAGATGCTCATCCTCCTTGACGCTCCATTTTTTGCTTGCACCTTGATCACTTAATTCGATAACACCTTGATGACATATTTGATAATGATGGTACTTTCTTGACTTGTCCGGACGAAGTCTTGGCTTCGGGGGGAAATTCTCTTGTGTTTCTGGGATGCAATAGAAACCGATTGAGCACAAGAAAGGATCCCAATTGTACTCTATTGCCAACGAAAAAATACGAATATAGAGAAAGAAGAGAGTAGTATATTGAGAGGATTTGTGTAGGTGCTTAAAAATAAAAGGGATGCTTTATGTTTATATAGGGGAGAAGAAAAATATTTCCTCTACTGACGCATCCACATGGCATTATCGGACATGCTGGAACTAATCGGCGGCGCTTTAGATGCTGGCTCTTTCCACTGTGTGATGGTGCCGTCGGTAACGTAACCGACACGCCCATCCTATAACACGTCTCCGTTTGCTATCCGCCTCTGCTTCGTCTCTGCCAGCACCTATCCGCTATCAAACCACCTGCGAGTGGGGATGCTCTAAGGCAAACAAATAATCGGAATTACACAATAAATTATTCCATCCGAGATTAACATTTCATATATACCTCCATCTTTAATACAAAAAAAATACTAGCATGCCATACTAACTAATGCATTAGACCACTATATTTTCATATTTAAAATACAATTCCAGCGGATCACTATATTTGCATATCCAACAAACAACTCCAGGGGGAATACACACTCTTGCTCAATCACAAAAAACCCTACTTTCCCCTCTACTAAATCACGCCGCCTACAAAGTCCTCCACCTTACTATTCTTCTTCTACCGAGAGCGCTATGGTCACCTACCGTGGACGTCGCTAGTCGTGACATCTCCATTTTCTAACCCTTTTTCCGTCTTCTCTAGTCCCTCCCGCTCACCGTCCCTCTCTCTGGATCCACCATCGTTTCCCGGACGGTTCAGCCTGTGTGGTGGCATGTTGTGCTGCCCGTGCACGGAAATAGTTTTGCTCTTACGTGGATGTGGTCCTTCTCGTGCAGGGAAAACTTTTGTTCTTCAAGGGTCGGGACGGTCGTCGTGCTTGACCGTCTCTACCGAGCACAATTCATATGGCTCATAACGTTCTTGTGTTGGCCTGGCTCGTGGAAGTCATTGGGTTATGGGAGTTTCCAGATCCGGCCTTGGTCTTGTGGTGTGTGACCTCTAAGCCCAGATCCTCCTCGGGCTGGTGGCGCGTGACCTCTAAGTCTGAGGCAATCGGGTCTTTGTTCGCTCGCCAGAGTTCTCCCTGAGACATGGTAGCTATTGCTTGTGTACGCTGGAGATGGGGCTCATCTTGCCAAAGTTAGGACGTTGCTTTTGGGTCCCTCAACTTCATCTGAGCTCCCTTGTTCCGGACTCTATGGCCGGATTTCTGATTCTCCTCCTCTCTCCTCACCGGACCGGTTCTGTTCTTCTAGCAAGTATGTTCCTCTTTCTTGTTGTAGAAGACAAAGTGATGTACTAGCCGACGTCATCCTCGATCCAAGTGAGATCCCCTCATTCTCGTCACGTGTGGTCAACCCGGTATTCCTTCTGTCTAATTGGTGTGGTTAGAGCTGTTCACGAATGGAAGGATATGAGATCGTTGTGTTTGCTTCAGCCTGGTCCACGTTGTGTATGGTGACCGACCCCGGTGGTCCCCTCGTCCCTTTGTTGGAGCTCGGACGGGGTGATTAGGTCGTAAGGTGTGCTAGCAGCAGTTTTAGAGAGATCGGGCCGGTTTTGATGTTGGCCAGCGGAGTACCTAACTCTGCTGTTTTTCTACCCCTCTTGATGAGCGTAAAATTTTCCTATCTAATTTGGCTAGTTTTCCCTCCATTTTAACCTTGTTTGTGGATCGTTTTTATATTTTAAGCGTTTAGTTATAACTGCGCATAACCTCGTTCTTGGTTGATATTTTTAGTGCTTCATAATATATTCAATACTGGTCTCATTTTGTAGGTCTCTGAAAAAAATATTGCATAAAGAACGGCAGCAATTGTAACTAAATAGGAGCTGAAAATTGCAAAAGAGTGAAAAGTAACCATAAAATGGAAGAAGCCAACCAGCTCACGCCACATGGCGCGTTGGCTGGTTAGCTTTCCAACTTGTCCTTCTTCTTGAGCTGTTGCGTGAGTTCGATGAACAGAGGGAGAACCAGACCTCAATTTTGTAAAAAAGTAATAATTTTGGGAAACATGAGTGCGACAGGAGAACTTTTTCCGGATGATTCTCTCAAGTTCGGCCATCTCTGGCGAATATCCGCAGAAATCGAGACTTAAAAGTGGGTTGAAATCCATCTCGGATTTAGCTCGTTTTTATAGTTTTGAAGCGATTTTGAGCGGGTTTTCGATTATCTAATCTAGAATTCTTCATTCCTAGCACGGGTTTTACCTTGTTTCATATTATTCTCAGCTCAATATCTATTTCATACACTGATTTATGTATTTTCAGTTTCATGGCTCGTGAGTAGTCGCTCCGAGCCATGGATGTCGTTGTAAATATACAGTAGTTTAATTTATGCATGAGATTATTCATTTATGGTGTTAGATGATGATTTTTGCGATATTGAGTTTGAAACCCATTTGTGCTTGTTACCCGATTTGATTAATTCTACCTCGTTTTTTTTCAAACTGCAGAGAAAGTATTAGGATCGATTCTACCTCGTTTTTTTTTCAAACCGCAGAGAAAGTGTAGCCTGATCGGACAAGGAAGCTGATGAATGATCATTTCCTTAAGACGAGCCAAAAGTATAAGGCCTTCGATAAGATATACCGAGACCATCTCAATGCTCGTAGAAAATGAATAACCGTTGAGGAAACCTATGCTGCGAGTATGGCCGATTACAAGGACAAAACAAAGCATGTTGTGTGGGAGACGCTCAAAGATCAGCCGAAGTGGTATTTGCACATTGGCGCGATTGATACAGAACTCTACCCTTCAACGCGTCAAGTCGCTCTACTGGATGTGGACTCAGCAGAACAGTAGCTAGAACTCGGGTGTAGTAAATCGAAAGAGGAAGAAGGGAAAACGTGTATAATATGGCTCTGAACGAGGCTTCACAAACGTAGGTGTAAAACAGTAAAAACAAAAATTAAATCTCAGAACCGTTTCAGCAAATTAATAATAAAAAACAGATTTCTGTTTCATCTATTAAAATCCATGTTCAAAAAACAGATCTACAGTTATGATTTGTTCAACACATTTTGAATAAATTTGAATAAGTTCTGTACAAAAAAAAAGAAATTAATTACCCAAAAAATAAAATGTTGCGTAGGGGCTCCACCTAAACTCGAGCCCAAGCCTAAACCCGGAACACTTTTTAAATCTGATTACTATTGAAATTCGATTAATGTTCATAGAAAACTATTCAAATCAATTTTTTTGGGGTTCGTTCATCTTGAAATTACTATTCATCAAAAACTTAATACACATCTTGATTATGGATATTAAAGAATATACAACATGCATCATATGTAAAGACCGGGAATTTTGATAGTTCAATGTATGGCTGGAACGTGGCGGGTTGGAGAACGGTTTGAAAATTGAATCGAATTTTGGAAGAGGGCTGGGCCAGTCAGACCAGCCTTTTGGGCTGAGCCAGAACCGGCCCATCAGTGTGCCAGGCCCATCCAGCACCAGGCCCACATCCTTACTCTCTAACCCTAGCACTACGTCTCCTCCTTCATCACTCGTCCGCACGCACCCCAAGGAGCCGCACCAGCCTCCCTCTCTCGATCCCCCTCCTTCGCTCACCTTCCCTTCTCTCTCACGCCCAACCTCGCCACCGCCACTCTCTTGCTCTCCAGATCTCGCGCCCCCACTTCCCTCTTCTTCACCATAGCACGAACCTTTTCCCCCGCCGCCGAGCTTGAGTCTGCAACCGAATCGCAACCACCAAATCCGGGACGCCGCCGCTGTGACACCTCCCTTCTGGCTTCGATTCCCGTCGCACCTGCAACGTGGACAAAGGCACGGTTAGTGTCTTCCCCATCCCGCCATTCTCCTCCAACCATCACCTCCGGTTACTTTTTTTTTTCTGGCGACGCCATGGGCGAACTCGGGCAAGACGACGCCGGCCAGAGCGCCCTCGCCGACAAACCCTCATCCTCTAGTCAGATCTGTGACGGAGGAGCGATTGGGGGCGCGTTCCAGCCACCACCGCACTCGCCGTGGTCTCGACGGAGTCTGACTCCCCTCCCGGCCACTCAGCACGTCCCTACGAGCTTCCCCCCGTCGCCGCCGTCGTAGTTGTCGCCGTCGCCGGAGAACGAGACCCAAAACCCTACTTCGAGGTTCTGCATCTTCGGTCTGACTTCACGGGTTTGGGCCTGGGTCAAAGACAAGGCAGACGGGCCTGGGTCGTGCTGGGCCTCGGCCTGGACTGGCCGGGCTTGGGTCCGGGTCCTGTACCGGATCTGGACCCGGGTCTGGACCGGGTCTGGGTCGGGCTCGGGTCAGGTCCTGGGCCCAGGCTCTGAACCGGGTTCGGACCCGGGTTCGGGTCGGACTTGGGCCGGGCCGGGTCAAGACAGATTATTTAATTGAATTAATTAAAGGTTTGACTTCAAATCAGATTAATTTCTTGGACTTTTGGACAAAACGAACTATTGGATTTAATTATCTAATCTGAGAATCATTACGGGTTGGACCGGGACTGATACGTCCCCTTTGTGTTAAACCAGGACGTTACCCCGAGCACGGAGAAGACCGTTGGGGCCAGGACGTCAGCAGCTAGGAGACGCAACGGTCGGCTCTTCAAGAGGTAGGGATTACCTCGAATCCGCTTTATTACGGTTTTACTAGTATGCATATAGGGAAACCTAATAAACCGGCTAAAGAACTAGTATGCATATAGGAAACGAATAAATAGCGTAGACGTATCAACTGCGAGCATTTACGATTTATGTCTTGGGAATTGCTGTGTTGGTAGAATCGGGTCATGTCGCGCCCGTAGGACTTGTGTGCTGAATGTATCTGTGTGTGCCTTGATGTTTGAACGGTTAATAATTAACGAACACGAAAACGAGTAGAATTGACTAGAGAACGCATGATCAGTGATTTGAGTGTTTTTCCCTATTTTACTTGATATGTTGGATTGGGAATGTCGGGAATATCGGTTAAGCCGGTGGGGTAACCACGTGGAGAGTGGTATCGGTAAGTGATGGTATGTGCCTGTTGGCGGTGTTATTATTGAAATATGACTGTGGTTGTGAAAGTGATTGTGACTGTTATGTGATAGTTGTATTAAGTGCGAGTCCGAGAGGGTGTCGGTAAGTGATGGTCAGTACGGAACAGTTGTGAGTGTAATTTAAGGGTCGAGATATTATATTCGGTGTTGCATGTTGTGACTGTGCGTGGGAAAGTGTGCCGTGTTTGTGGAGATATAAATCCTTAGTTGTGAAATGGTCAGGTGAGTGATAGACCGACGTGATTGTGATTGTGAGTATGATTGTGATTGTGAGTGTGTACCTATTGGCTATGGTGGTTGTTGACATATGTTGTGATCCTGTTTGTGAGTGTGATTGCGATTGTTTTGATGCGCGGTCGGTAAAGTGTGAGAGAAGTACTTCCGTCAGGTGTATCGTACCTTCCGGCGCGTAATCAGTAGGGTATTGTAGTTGGGGTACTAGAGTTACATGAGAAAGGTGGTTTCCCTACCTTCCGACTGAGAGTCGGTAAAACGCTGTGTCCTGCGAAGAGGTGATTTCCCTACCTTCCGACTAGCACTCGGTAAAACGCTGTGTTGAGCACCGCGAGTGACGAGGCCGCGAAGAGGCGATTTCCCTGCCTTCCGTCGATCGGTAAAACGCTATGTCCGCGATGAGGTCGACCGCCTATCCTGACTTTGTGTTAGGGAAGTTGCGTGCGGTTACGCCGGGCCGAGAGGGTTGCTCCCTAGACCGTGCGATGGCTACGAGTCGCTTCATTTTGAATTGCTTTGAATTGACTGAGTATCGTTGTGTTTTGACTTTGGGTGTTCTTCTTTGTTATGAGTTGCGTGTGACCGTGAATGACTCGACTTGTTTGTCTTTTGGTGAATTCATGTGGGTGGCTTCCGTGTAAGTTAAAGCGTCGTATTTGTGGTTGTCCTTAAGTCGTTTGTGTAGGGGCTGGGGATGTGGATTCTCGGGACAGTTTGTGGTCGGGTAAAGTAAAGGTTGTTTAGGTTGGTTTTTATGTTCTCAATTGCCGCTTTCTCATTTTTAGTCGTTAGAAAAGTTAGCTTGGAAACGTAATTGCATGTCTAAACTGGATTGTTCCCTTCGTTGTGTGCCTTAGTCGATTGGATGGTGTGGCTTGGATTGTTCATGATTTTACCTGTGAGTGTCGTTGACTACGTGTTGGGGAATTGTGGTTGGGTTGTTCCGTGGTGTGGCCTCAGGGTAGGCGTTGTGTGGAATCAGTTTCGGTATATTTGGACTTTGAGTATCCGAGTTTAAAGAGGGTCTTGGCTCTTATTAGGTTTAAAGGTCGTATTGTGTTAAAACCATTATTATATTTTAAATTATGGAACTACATTTTGGTGACTTCGAGATAAGGTGGTTTGACGATTTTCCCTACTGAGCGTCAAGCTCACCCCCTATTTTACCGTGTTTTCTACAGGTAGTGGTCATGACTTGGAGTTGAGGACATCGCAGAGCATGGGGCTAGCGAGGGTCCGGGTTTACGTTCATTTATTATTTTCGTTATGACGAACGGTTATTTCGGACTTATGTATTTTACTGAGCGTAGGACTCGGAGACTCTAACTCATTCGTTTATGTTATTTATCTTTATCAGCTATTATTTGTCTTAAATTACTTTTAATTGAAATTCACTAAGTCGCGTCTCGGGTCCGGTCAATACCGGATTTGGGGCGTGACAATTTGGTATCAGAGCCTGGTTTCAATTTGAAATGATTTTTTTCAAACCTCGGACCGTACGTCAATTAGGTGGGTAGAGTTAGGTGGTCTAAGTCGTAGTACTCAGTGACGCAAGATGGAAACATCCGGTGCGTAGAGTTGGAACGACACAAGTCTTGATTGTTTCAACGTTTGTTTAAGTTTGGATCTTTTATATTACGATGGTTGCATTGCTCGATTGGTATCCTTACCCTATTGGTTGTAAGTTACAGCGATCGGTGAAGCCGAACGGTTGAGATCGGGATTGGGCTAACGAGCAATGATCGAGCCATTATAAATTGGTTGTTTAGTAAATCATTTGTTAAGGGTGATGCCACCTTGGTTGGCCGCTGCACGTTTGATAAAGTTGAAGTGTTGACTTGTTTAAAATGTTGGCCGTTATTTAAGGATTAAAGTTGAAAGATGGACCCGAAAGGGGGTGTTAATTGAGTAAAGGGTAGAAAGGCCGAGATGAGCCATAGGATTGATTGTGTTTGCCTCACATGCATTGTTTGCTAGTCTTTAGTATAAATTAAGAGTCTAACGAAACTAGAAAAAAAATTGAATGCTTGAATGATTAAATGATTGAATGAATGTTTGAGTGAAATTGTTTGTATAGATTCCTTGTTGTGTGTATTGATGAACTTGTGGATTTCTAAGTTTGATGTAATTGAAGTGTGTGAGCCAAGTGCTAAAGGGTTCAATTTGGATGTTGATTTGGTAAATGTTGGCCCGCGGGTGCGGATGGTTGTTTAAGTTTTCCAACGAGTCATGCCGAAATTTCTGTAAAATTGGAATGTATATCCTATTATGATTTGACTGCAGCAAATCATGATAGTGGGGATATCAATTGGTTACAACGTAGTTCGGGGACGTTCATTTATTATTTTCGTAGTGACGAACGGTTATTTCGGACTTATGTATTTTACTGAGCGTAGGACTCGGAGACTCTAACTCGTTCGTTTATGTTATTTATCTTTATCAGCTATTATTTGTCTTAAATTACTTTTAATTGAAATTCACTAAGTCGCGTCTCGGGTCCGGTCAATACCGGATTTGGGGCGTGACATCATATATCATCAAACAAATTGATTTTCATCAAGAAAATAAAAGTTTGCCCTAAACCTTGCTCTGATAGCACATGTTCAACATAATATACATGATCCTATATCTTGGGCATCACAATCAATCAGAAGATGAAAATATAGATGGAGAGGGTTCTTAGGAATACCTGATTGTAGATGTACTTGTAGAGAATATATCATTCTCCTATTATCTTAGTTAGACATAACAGACTTGTATCCAGCATGTACTCGAATTTCCTATGCACTCCTTAATATTATGTGAGAGATCAAAGTCAACGTACTTCGCCTTGTTTGATCATTTGTTTTTAGACTGTTGGTTTTGGTTGTATTTTTGGTTATTTTCTTTTCTGGTTGCTCTTTGTAGCAGTTTTGGTAGGGGGGAAAAAGCTCGTAGTGGGCTGTTTTCTTCACTTCGATTCTATGCTTTATAGAACGAATGCTTAATAAAATCTTCGCTTATAAAAAAAAACATACTTCGCCTTTGGAACTTCAGTTTCTCTTCTTTTACTATACACTCCTTTAGGTATTTGTGAATTGTGTGCTTATGATGAAATAAATCACATGTATTTATAGGTGGAGGGAGGACCAAGATTCCTTATTAGGGTTTCATTAGGATTCAATCTCTACCGTCCATCAAAGTATAGATTTAATAACGAAAGACATCTTTACCAATCAATTGGTAATTACCAGTTAATTATAATAGCACGTTTCGTAAAAGGGAAGATAATATTTATATTTAATAACCACAATAAATAAAATCTTATAGCCCACTCCATCCAGAGTTCGAAAAGTGGAGTCCGTCGAGCCTATACAGGAGCTTGATATTATGTTAAAGAGGTAGCACTAAATCTCTGGAGTCGGGATATTCAGTCATCAAATAGTTTGAAATTTTAGAGTACGAATTATTTGGAAGACTTTACTTATGGGAGAACGAAGAAGAGCTATATGACGATGTTTGTGATGACATGGAATTGGAGGATCTGAACTCATTCCTCCTCTTCTCTGTCAATAAACGATGAGTTTCCTGTTGGATTATATATGCAGAACTGATGATTAACGGAACAGAATTACACAAACGATTGTAAAATTGAAATGACCAATCGGTTAGTCGTGCAGAACAGAGTTAGGTGTCGCAATCTCGACCATTGACTTGAAAGCAATATTCTGGCGTGACTGTGGTGGTGATCAACAACGGTTTTCCCCCAAGGATACATAACTCTACCTAGCAGCGCCCATATTCGCTCTACTAGATGTGGACTCAACAGAACAATAACCAGAACTCGGGTGTAGTAAATCGAAAGAGGAAGAAGGAAAAACTTGTATAATATGGCTCTGAACTAGGCTTCACAAACGTAGGGTTATAATAGAAAAAAGACAATTAAATGTCAGAATCGTTCAGGAAATCAATCATTTCTGTTTAGTAATTAAAATCAACATTAAAAAAACAAATCTTCCGTTACAATTTGTTCAAAACATTTTGAACAAATTTGAATAATTATGTACAAAAAACAGACTTAAACTACCCAAAAAAATAAATGTTGCCCGCCCCACAGGGGCTCCACACGAACCCGAGCTCGAGCCCGAGCCGGAATACTGTTCAAATCTGATTACCATTCAAATTCAATTAATGTTCACAGAACACTATTCAAATCGATTTTTTGGGGGGTTCGTTCATCATGAAATTACTATTCATCAAAAACTTAATACCATTTTTTATTATGGATATTATAGAACATGCAACATGCATCATATATCATCAAACAATTTAATCTTCATCAAGGAAATAAAAGTGTGCCCTAAACTTTGATTTGATACCACATAACATACATGATCCTAAATATTGGACATCACAACCAATCAAAAGATGAAAATATAGATGGAGAGGGTTCTTAGAAATACCTGATTGTAGATGTACTTGTAGAGAATACATCATCCTCGAATGATCTTAATTGGGCATAACATAGTTATATCCAGAACGTACTCAAATTTCCTACGTACTCCCCAATAGTATGTGAGAGATCAAAGTCCATGTAGTTCGCCTTGGGAATTTCGGTTTCTCTCCTTTTCCTATACACTGCTTTAGGTATTTGTGAATTTTGTGCTTATGATAAAATAAGTCACGTGTATTTATAGATAGAGAGAGGAACAAGATTCCTTATTAGTGTATCATTAGGATTCAATCTCTACTGTCCATCAAAGTAAAGATTGAATAAGGAAAGACGTCTTTACCAATCATTTGGTATTACCATTTAATTATAATAGCACGTTTTGCAAAAGTGATGTATTCCTAATTGACCTCATAATTAGGAAGATAATATTTATATTTAATAACCACAATAAATATAATTTTACATCCCACTCCATCAAGAATTCAAAAAGTGGAATGAGTCAAGCCTATAAATGAGCTTGGTATTATGTTAAAGAGGTAGGTACTAAAGCTCTGGAGTCGGAATATTCAGTCATCAAACAATCTGAAAATTTAGATTACGAATTTTCTGGAAGACTTTACGAAGGGGAGAACGAAAAAGAGCTATATGACGATGTGATGACATGGAATTGGAGGGAATGATGAGTTTTCTGTTAGATTATATTATGCAGAACTGATGAATTAACTGAACAGAATGTATCCGAACCCGAGCCGGCCGAACGACGAATGCGGTACGCTAGGCCCAACATGCCCTACTTTTTGTATTCATGCATTGGGAGATTGGCTTATAAGAACACATGAAATCAATGCCAGTCTCTCGATGTGGGACTATGGAGCAAAACACACTGGCTTTTGTTTGCCATTTCTCCAATTTTTTTCTCTCATGGAAGGTAGGAGGAACAAACTCCGCTTATAAGAGGAGTATAAAGGCAACTCCGCTCAAGGTGCGTTCTGATGTACTGTTTTTGTAGGAATCAAGAGAAACTGTGTCATATTCATTCTTGCGTATGTTGGTATTATGGGTAATTGGGGACATGTTTTCTCTCACTCCAATGTGGCTTCGAGAGGTTTGCTCATAGATCTGAAGGAGGGATATTTTCATTTGGACTATATTATCCCTCATTCCAATTGCATTATCTGTTTTGGGAGGTTCGGCGTACAACAGAAATGTGTTGTTTTGATCAATGTGTACGAACCATCAAATCCAATGGATAACAATAGCATAATTGTATTGAACTAGATGATAAAAACATACATTGTGTACATGTATATATAGTGGTGTTGCACTGCTAGGGTTTCCTAAACTCGATGTTAACCCTAATGAGCCACATGGGCTGAGCCTATACAATATATTCTAACATCACCCCTCAAACTCAAGATGGTGGTAATGAACCCAATTTGAGTTTGTCAACTAAAGGTTTGAACTTCCCTGGAATTAAAGCTTTGGTGAAGATATCTGCAATCTGATCGTCAGATGAGACAGATCGGAGAACGAGGGTGCCCTGATTGAGATGTTGTCGGACAAGGTGAAAATCAATCTCAATATGCTTGGTGCGTTCATGGAAGACATCATTATGAGCAATTTGAATAGCACTCTGATTGTCACAATGAATGGTAGTGGCGAACTTGTGAACAACACCCATGTCATTTAGTAACCAACGAAGCCATATGAGTTCGGAAGTAGTATCAGCAAGGGCTCAATACTCAGCTTCCGTGCTGGAGCGGGCAATGGTTGTCTATTTTTACTTCTCCAAGAAATCAGAGAGTTACCAAGAAAGAAACAGTAACCTGTGGTAGATCGTCGGTCTGTGGGATCGTCTGCCCAATCTGCATCTCAGTAGGCCTGTAGGACTAAAGGTGAGCCATAAGAGAAATGTAGTCCTTGTGATAAGGTGCCTCGAACATAGTGCAAGATCCGAAGAACGGCCTCATAGTGAGTAGTGCGAGGTGCGCACATGAACTGACTGATGATGTGGACATCATATGCAATGTCAGGCCTGATAATAGTGAGGTATGCATACCCTCCAACTAATCGGCGATATAAAGTGGGATTCTCGAGGACTTTACCATCTGATGGAAGGTACTTGACATTCGCTTCAATGGGAGTGGAAGCGATCTTGCTATCGGTTATTCCCCCCATTGGAGATGAGCTCGGCTGCATACTTGGCATGTGACAAATGATAACCAGACGACAGAGAGGAAATCTCCAAACCAAGAAAGTAAGAGAGATGACCCAAATCCTTCATCTCGAACTGTTTGCTTAGATGATGCTTAAGATCCACAATGCCGATAGCATCATCACCAGTAATGATCATATCATCCACATATAGAAGTAAGAGAGTATGACCCCGAGAGGTCTGGCGAACAAACAGTGAGCTATCGTGCGGACTAGACACGAAACCAAAGACTGCCATCACACCACTGAACTTAGAGTACCATGCCCGTGGAGCCTGCTTGAGTCCATAAATGGATTTGCGCAAACGACAAACCGTGTGTGAGGGGTGATCATAGCCTGGCGGGGGCTTCATATAAACCTCCTCTGTAAGATCTCCATTGAGAAAAGCATTCTTCACGTCCATTTGAAAAACATCCCACTGTCGACCAGCGGTAACAACAAGAATGGTGCGAACAGAAGTGAGTCTCGCAACAGGAGCAAATGTTTTCTCATAATCATCCCCATGTTGCTGGGTAAATCCACGAGCAACAATACGTGCCTTGTAGCGCTCGATAGAACCTTCTGCCTTGGTCTTTACCGTGTATACCCATCTAGAACCGACCACATGCTTGTCCCGAGGAAAAGTTACTAGATCCCATGTATGAGTCTTTACCATGGTCTGTAGTTCCTCAGTCATTGCTTGCTGCCACAAGGGGTTAGTGCAAGCCTCCTGATAGGTGACAGGCTCATATACAGAGGACACTATGGAAGCGACACAAGATGGTAGGGTTACCTCAAAGTCCTCGAGGTGAGATGGGAGTTGCTGATGACGCTGTGGTCGAGTCGATAGCACATGATCCTTTAGCACGGGATCCTCTGGCGGAACATGGTCCATGGTAAGAGGCAGGGATGTCGGAGCACCTGCAAGATTCAGCTCAATAGAAGAACCCTCATCATCATCAGGAAACAGATCAATATCGGGATTAGAAAAGAAAGGAGTAGACTCAGGAATGTGAAAAGAAGACATGGAAGAAAACATCTTATGTTCCCAGAATGTGACATGGCGAGATATGCGAAGACGTTCTGAAACAGGGTCCCAACATCTGTACCCTTTGTGTTCGATCCCATACCCAATAAAACAACAAAGACGAGAACGAGGTTCAAGTTTAGTACGTTCATGAGGTTGTAGATGAACAAAACATACACATCTGTATCCATATGCAGTGTTTTGATAACTTTTGAAATTGTGTGCGAACCATGGCAGAAAACTCAGAATAAATTTTGTTGAAGTCAGATTTATTATGCATGAGATAAATCCAAGTAAAACGTGTATGATCATCAACAAATATAACAAACCACCGAGACCCCCCCCCCCCCCCCCCATGGTCGGAACAGGTGCTGCTCCCCACAAGTCAGAATGAACAAGATCAAAAGGTGCAGAGGAAATATTATTATTAAGAGAAAACGACAGTTTAAAATGTTTAGCAAGCTGACAAGACACACAATCACCAAAGTTATGCGAAACCGACCCTAACAAACCACTAGAAATAAGACTACACAAACGAGAGGAAGACGGATGACCTAGGCGAGAGTGCCAGAGATCAGCGGAGACGACAGCGCCACAAGCAGACGAGGAGGATGATGATGGTGAGGGAACCACCAGGGAGGTAAGTTCGAACATGCGACCAACTTTACGTCCTGTCCCATGGATTTGTCCCGTCAGTGGATCCTGCACAAGAACAGAAGAAGTACGGCCAGAAAAGTTAACGTCAAAACCCAAATCACACAATTGACCAACTGATACAAGGTTCAGTGATAAATTTGGAACAAGCAAGGTGTTTGGTAGTGATAACTGGTCTGTAGTTGCGGTACCACGGTGTGTGGCAAGTAAAGTGGAATTATCAGCAGTACGAATAGACGGATTCTTGGTGACCGGGGTTACACATGTATGCAATTCTGATTGAGGGCTCATATTATTGAAACAAGCAGAATCAAAATACCAAGTGGATGTGCTACCTGGCGGAGTAGTGGATGAGCTACCTGACGAAGTAGTGTGAGCTGATAGAAACGCTCGTATGTCACCCAAGAGAGCAGTCATGTCAGGAGATTCGGCAGACACATCAGGTGTAGCATCAATAGTGCCATTGGGCCTGTTGGAAGGCCGATGATCCCCACGAGAGCCACGCCCCCCCTAAAGTTTTGAGAGGGTTTGGAGTTACCCCATCGAGGGATTTCTGAGGCAAGGAGGTGACGAGCATGAGTTCTGCATTCAGTTAAGACATGTCCAGATCTGTTGCAGAATGTACAATGGGTTTGGCAATAGATCCACCAGCACCGGTAGAGAGAACAACATCAGGAGATGGAGACGAAGGTGTTCCCGTACCTTCGAACCTTGTTTCTTCAAAGAGAAGCTCATCAACGATGGTGTGGAGATCAGGGAATGTTGGCTGATGAAAGAGAGCGCTCCGAACTACTTCAAACTCAGGCCGAAGAGCTGTGAGGAACTGGAATACCTTGAGTTTATCCCCGTAGGTTTGAAAAATCTTCTCTATTGGTTGAGCGAAACTCATTTGGTCCCAAACATGTTGCATCTGGGAGAGAAAATCTTTGACAGACTGACCTGGAGCTTGCTTCATGTAGTGAAGATGGGTGTAGAGCTGTTAGTGATGCTATATGTCAGCAGTGGAGAACAGTTGTGCCAGAAAATCCCAAACCTCCTTCGCAGTATGGAAGCGAGCAAAGTGCACTTTAATCGAGGGAGCGCAGGTATTACGAATCCAGGTAATAATCTGGTGATTCTTGTTGTCCTATTGATCAAAGCGGTCATTGAATGCATCCTTGGTTTCGTCTTTGCCCTGGACTGGTACAATGATATCGCAAGTAACATAACGCCAGAGAAGTTCCCCTCGAAGAAAACTAGACATCTCTGCAGCCCACAACACATAATTGTTTCCATCAAAGTAAACGCTAATAGGTTTAGTGATATCAAATTTCTCCATTAGGAATACATGAAAAGAAAACACTGAAATAAATTATTAGTTTTTTTTAATAGAGGTCAACGAGCGTGAGGGACACGCGGTCAACGGTCAGACGCGTGGTGCGTGGAGGCGCGTGACGATCCGGAGGTATCAGGCAAGTGCCGTGCACGTGTCTTCTTCGACTTAAATTTTTGAAGGCGGCGTGCGATTCCGGCGTTGGCGTTTCTTCGCCGGCGTTGCTTCGTCTGCGTCTGCGTGGAATCGTTGGCGTGGCTCGCGACACAGGGAGCAGAGCGGAACGGCGGCGGCGTGCAGGGGCACGGGAACGGCGACGGCGTGGTGCGGTCGACCGAGATCTTCTCGCTGCGGAGCTCGTCGACGTGGTGTGATCGACCGGAGCAGGAGGAAGTGGCTGGAGCAGGAGCAGCGTTCAACGAAGGTGAACGACGGCGGCGGCGGCGTCGACGACGGCGACGGTGGTTGAAGCGGAAGCGATATTTAGAGCGATAGAGGCTCTGATTCCATGATAACAATAGCGTAATTGTATTTAATTAGATGATAAAAACATACATAGTGTACATATATATATATATATATATATATATATGCACCGCTAGGGTTTCCTAAACCCGATGTTAACCCTAATGAGACACATGGGCTAAGCCTATACAATATATTCTAACAGGGTCGTAAGGAAATTTGGGACTATATTGTTTCACATAAATAATCTTTTGGTAACTTGCTTTTAATAGGAGGTGATTTTAACTTGGTCTTGGAGGAAGAAACACAAAAATTGCATTTTTTTCTAACCCGACAGCCAATGTTTTCTCGTTTGGATCGCTTCTTAATATCCCCAGATATTTTGTTAGTTCTCGACAGCATATCCCAGAGAGGTCTTGAACATAATCTGTCAGATCACACAGACCGGTCCGAATTGGTGACCGCGTGGATTCAATTTCTATATGTTTTGGTTAAGCATCATTCATTCATACACACAGTTGGTTTTATGTGGTCTTCTTGTACATGAAGAGGCTATATATTGTGGTATAAGCTCAAAAAACTTAGAGATGACCTAAAGGTCTAGAGCAATGAAGTATTTGGGCGAGTTGATCGTGAGGTTCTAAAGGTGTGTGCAGATATAGAAGTGATGGAAGAAGCAGTGAGTACTTTGTAAGGTACGAACGCGCGGTGCCACACGCCCCTTTTTTGCGATTTTCAAAATCCCTAGCCGTTTCTTGCTTCCTTGCTTCTTCGACTGTTCCGATGTCGTAGGGGTACTGTTGGGGTAGGAGGAGATAGTTTGTTATCATCTGCAGCTCGCTGGTTCAATCCATGGATTCTGATTGCATTTCGGGGCTCGGCCTTCTCGGATCTGTTGTTTGTTCGATTACTAGCTGAGCTATATACGACGACCAAGGTTTCAAAGCTTGTGGGTTCTCTCTTTCGTTCTCCTGGAGTTCGATTCGCACTTCCGGGGTTCGATTTGTTGTTGTGCTCGAGAAGGAAGTCACTAAAATTGCGAGTTAAGTAGCCTTCATCAAGCTTCATCTTCGCTACAGTAGCTGTTCATCCGTTCATTACATCGTTCTTCTGCAATCATGGATCTTTCATTGGTGTAGTGTTCATGGTGGCCCGACACTAGGCCATCGGACCGCCGCGGGGTTCCGGAAGGAGTTAGCGTTGACCAGTTCCGACTTTGGTTCCTTTTCTTTTGAGCTAGGTACTAGCATTTTAGTACTGGATGGCATGCCTTCTGCCTCTGGTCCTCCACCAGGTTTTGAACGAGCTGATACAGAATACTTGGGAGTGGAACAAAGAAGATTAAAGTCAGTATTAGTTCCTTCACAGAGACAAAACTTGGAGGAGGGCACTCTTGGTAGAAGCGATGAATTTGGAGATTTGAGGTTGTTTGTACACAATCTCCCGCCAAGGACTTCTTCGATTTGGCTTCAGAATCTCTTCCTGGAGTGTGGTGACATTGTCAAAGTGGAGACTCCTACCAATCCAAACGCGAGGGGGAAATGGTTTGGATTTGTTACTTTTAGAACTTTGGAAGCTTTTGAGAAAGGGTTGCAGATTTTTAATGGCTATGTATTAAAAAGGCTTTAGGTTATTTGTGGTAAAAGCATGGAATATATTATCTTCATTTAGAGGAAGAGTGAATGTACACGGTTGGAGGAAGAAAGACAAAGAAACAGTGCATCCACAAGTGGAGAATCATTTGAATTATCCCATAGGCAGAGTAATTGAAGATCAAAGAAAACTGTTAGAAAGAGGCCATCTAGCTTTGCTGCATAAGAATTTCTCTGTGGAAGCGATAATGGAAGATTTTAAGGCTGAACGAGACAATGAAGTTATCATCAAATCTTTGGGGAACTTGGTGGTTTTGGTTTTCTTCCCAGACGAGCAAGTGGAAAAGGAAGCGTTGGAAGAAGATGCAGGGTGGCTCCGTAGCTGGATGTCTTTGTTAGAAAACAAAATTCAGTTGTGTAAGGAAGGGGGAAAATTCACTTGGATGGCTATACATGGAGTACCTATACTTGGTTGGTGCACAGAGACTTTTGAAGCAATCACCAAAGACTTGGGATCGTTGGTTGCAGTCCATCCGGTTACACTTGCAGGAAATGTGTTAGATGTGGCTTTTGTCCTACTTCACTCACAGGAATATCTCAAGGTCTACAAGGAGACTGGTTTGGAATTGGAGAAGAAGACTAGCAATGCCATGGTTTGCTCGGTGGGTTGCTCAACACTACCTGTTTATCATCCACCAATTATTATGAATACTTCCTCGTCAGATAATGAGACTCAGAATTCCAACAGTGATTTGTCTAGTAATCTTGGTGCCACAGTGTCTACTGACTCACGCAGGGATTTAATCACCTCAGTTAGGATTCAGATTAATCAGGAAGCTGAAGAAGAGAATGGTGTAGGTTGTATGGAAGGACCAGTTCTAACTCACTCTCTTGGGATTATTAATGAGCCTTCACCGGTTGTTGAGAACACTCTGATTTTGGAGGAGGGAGCTGCGCAATCATTAAGAGATAAAGACTTGAACTTTCCATTATTAACCTCGTCCGCTCGTGGACTTAATAACATCAACTCTCAGCTACCAATTACCTCTTCTAGCTCTTTCAGAGATGCACTCATTGCTCCGGATACATTTGGTGAAGAAAACTCAGGGAAGGTAGACACTATTCCGACGAGGGTGACTGTTGAAGAAAAGCAAACCCTCCTTTTGGCTGCTTTAAATGGGACAATTGAGTTACTACAAGGACAAAATGAAGCTTTGGAAGTTGTTAGCATTAATGAGATAACACCTACACTTTCAAATCTGGGGCCCAATGATCAGTCTAACAAGCTCAAATTTACGGTTTTGGAAGGAATTAGTGTTTTGAATTCTGATGCATTACTCATTAATCCCCCAACTTTTGCTGAGAAGAAGGGTCCCATTGCCAAGAAAAAAAGAGGAACTAGTATTGCTGCATATAATACCAGGTCAAAGTCCAAAATCCCTCTTCCTAAAACTATTCAAACTTCAGCAACTTCAAAAGGAAAGAGGAATGTTCAGAGCTTCAATCAAGGAGGAGCAGGTACCTGGGATTTTTGCAAAGCCTTGGGGCTTAAAGCTTACATTGAAGATGATTTAGTTGCAGCACAATTCGACAATTTGGACAATGAGATAAATCAAGCAGTGGATCTGGAAGGGGATTCGGATGACGATTTTTGTGACTTAGAGGATACTGAAGAAGAGAGGGACAACTCTCTGAGTCACACTCTACCCACTCAGAGATTTTATACTCCATGAGGATTCTCTCATGGAATATTATGGGTTTACCTTGGGTATTTCTTGGGAGTGGTCTGTTTTGCTGGGTTTGTTATTTTGTCAAGTTTATCAGCATTACTTGTTAGTCCTGAAGGACTCTTCTGGTTTCTATTAGTGATGACTGAGACTGGTTCCGTTTTTAATCTGGTTTGGTGGAGCTTTGCTGATTTTTGTGGTTTTACTGGTCACTTGGTCTTCTTTTAGCTATTGTTTTCTCCTTGTGGTTGAGGATTGGCTGATTGTTGCATCTGCTGCAGAAGGGGTGAAAGTTTGGGGTCGTTGGTGTTTTGTTTCATTTTCTGCAAAAGGGTTAAAAGATTGCAGCTGATTGTAAGGTAGTACTTTTGTGGGGTTTGGGTGTACAAGCTGGGTTTGTTAGGGGGTATTTGGGGTTTAATTATTGGGCTTAGAACTGCGTTTGCTGGGTGTAATTTTGGGTTGAAAACTTGTATTGGGTTTTTGTTTGGTAGTAGGGACTGTGTTGTATAGAAGTGGTAGCTTGGGGGTGCAAAGTACTGGTTTGGGTCCAATGGTATTGGTGCCTTTGTTTGTAAAACCTTTGAGGGGTTAACCCTTGACCATTGTCCTTTATTTCAAAGGCTTGGTTATAAAATTTTAAAAAAATTGCTGATAAAAAAAAAGATATAGAAGTGATGGACAGAATTGTTGATGAGAGAAACTTAACAGATGAGGAAAGCATTTCATGCATCTCTGTTAAAAGTTCAGTTAATTGAGAGAGAAATTTCAATATATAAGGAGATTTTGGTGGTCCTCGAGTGAGTACAAATGGTTTTATAGTCTAGCATTTACAATTTGCAAACAATACACTACTTTTTTTTCAGGCAGGGAAAAGAACATGAGGAAACTTAAAAACACTTTGGACCAGTTTCAATCGATATCAACATTAAAGATTAATTACTCTTAATTAAAAGCCATCTTGTTAAATTCGAGTTCCATATCAGATGATGTGCTGGAAGCTATTATATGTTGTGAAATGAGTTCGTTGCCTGTTAGATATTTGGGTTTCTATTTAGGAGCCGACCCACGTCGAGTTGCAACTTGGATCCATGTTATTTAGAAATTTAAGCAATCGCTTGCTCTATGGAAAACGAAATCGTTAAGCATGGAAACATGTAGGTATGTATCAATTGAAAAATGAGAGTGTGTATCAGATAATCGTGTCAAATTAATAATATGTAATTATAATTAGCCCTAAATTATACCCTTAAAACGAACGGGGAAGCACAAGAAATTGCTTAAAGAGAAGGCCAAGAAAAACTACACATTTCCAAAACCAACCACATACGCCAAGTAACATAAACTTTCCGTTGCTTTAGCTTTGTCGAGGAAGAGAGTTACAGCTAGAAAACCCAAAGTCAAGCAAATCTGGGTACCAAAATCTCATATTGTTCCGGATATACACAAGAATAACACTACCTTCTTCACAGTGATCCGAGAAACAAGTGTAGGGGGTCTGAAAACGATGGACATGGCAAGACTACTAGTACTTGCTAGAAAATATTAGCCTACACAAACAAATATATACTTTGTTTCTCTCTCTAGGGCTCGGAGACATCGTACTACGGTCTTTCGGAAACAGAGTTTATCGTGCTTCTGTTTCAAATTTAGGAGTTGATACAAGTCCGTTGGTTCCATCCTTATTGAATATTAATATTGATATATCACAGGCAATTATCCCTCATCAAGTATCTAGCCCAACGCACAGTCCTCTCTCTCGAGTAAGCGTGAGTCTCAAGCTTCATTTTCTAAACAGAGACGTGGTAACAAAAAGGGTTTTCCCACTGACATATATCAAGACCATACTCGAGATTGCTCTCGTATTCAGACTCGACATGCCCATAAAGGCACTTGGACATATGTTAAGAAAATGGGCGTCAAATCCTTGGAGAAATACCACCTTGCTTTAGAGCAATTCGATAATTTAGAACAAGAGCTCGGCGGTAACCTCCTTTCTTCCTCTCTTACTTCAATAAACATGAAGTTCATCTCATAGAACGTGAGAGGTTCGCACTCCGCTCATAAAGGAGGGAGTATAAAAGATGTGATGATGCGTGCTAAGCCTGATTGTGAGAATCTAAAAGAGAAATTTTGTCTCCACTACTTTTCTCTGTAACAGTGGATTCGGTGGTAATTGGGAGTTTATTTTCTCCCCTTATGAAGGTGCTTCTGGTGAAGCCTTATTCAGTAATCTTTTTGTTGTTGTGGAGACTTTAGCCCTGTCTTGTTGAAAGAGGAAAGGAAGAACTGTATTGGAATCTATCTTTACTTCTATTGAGGTTGAACAGGTAGTGAAAAATTGTGGCTCGGAGAAGTCACTAGGACCAGATGATATTTTGTTGTTTTTTAAGGAATGCTGGGACATAGTGGGTCAAGATGTTTTAGCCTTTATCCAAACTTTTCACTCCTCTGGCTTGATAGGTAAAGGTTTGAGATCTACTTTTATAATTTTGATTCCTAAAATTCCTAACCCATAAGCTATTGAAGAGTTACGCCCAATTAGCCGTATTTCTACTCCATACAAAATTTTGGCCAAGACATTGACAAATAGGTTAAAAAAAAGTGTTGCCAGATTTGATCTATGATGTATAAAGTAGATTCATTGTCGGTCGACAGCTTATTAATCGAGTTCTTATAGCAGCCGAAGTGATTCAGATAGTTAAAAAATTTAAGAGAGAATTGGTTTTGTTGCAGCTTGGTTTTGAAAAGGAGTATGATAAACTTTGTTGGGATTACTTGAAAGACATATTGCATGTTATGGGTTTTCGACCCAGATGGAGATCCTGGATGATGAGTTGCTTCAAAGCCAATTTTTCAGTCTTGATTAATGAAATTCCAAGAAGAGATTTCAGTATTGATAATTGCCTACGCCAAGGTTGTCCACTATCTCCTTTTTTTTTTTTGTGGCTGTAGAAGGACTACATCAAGTCTTGGAGGAGGGGTTGAGACAATGAGATTTTGGTGGTAGTCGTATAAGGCAAGATAATTTTGTATCTCATTTGAAATTTGTAGACGATACTTTAATTTTCTTTTCAGGTCAAGAAAGTCAGCTGAGGACGCTAAAGAACACACTTGACATGTATCAGTTGTTCTCAAGTTTGAAAATCAATTACTTAAAATCTAAAGATGTGGTTTTATATCATAATATGATCTCAGAGGATTTGGTTGGGTCGATCATGGGATGTGAATTAAGCTCGTTGCTTATTCTTTACCTAGATTCCAATTAGGCACTATTGTTGGGTTTGCCCTAGGCCCAATCGGGTTTCAAGCCCAATTGAGTCTTGGACCAAATAATTAGAAGTATATAAAGAGAGAATTAGGGTTTAGAGATATAATTTTTCAGATTATTCTATATAGCCTCTTTTTCTATTCTCTCCCAAACAACCAAAAGAAGAATCGTTCTTCTCCATAGCCGTCTCAATTGTTGAAAGCATCAAAGATCGTTACTCTGTGTGGATACACTAGAGGCTTCGTAGTTTCAGAGCTAAATCAATTTCGTTCTACAAATCAAGTAAGTGATTTTATTGTTTCAACGATGATTTAGATGCAAAGTATTTGTTTTTGGATCGAACGTTTTAATTCCGCTGCGAACATATGATGTTTTTCGATTCTTCAATTGATATCAGAGCCTGGTTTTTCGCATTTAAATTTAGGGATAATTCCATTTTAGTACCCTAAAACTTTCGGATTTTGTTTTTAGTACCCTAAATGTTTTTTGTGCCACTTCAGTACCCTAAATCTTCGTTTATTCCAGTTTAGTACCCAACGTCTGATTTTTTATCTATAAAAAATCATTTTTATTTTTCAAAAATTCAATTTGTTTAAACTACCGAAGGGTAGTTTTGGTATTATTATAAAAGATAGGGTCATGTGCAAGGCACATGACGTATTTCCATCCAAAAATGGATGGAAAATCATACATTGGGTACTAAACTGGAATAAACAAAGATTTAGGGTACTGAAGTGGCACAAAAAACATTTAGGGTACTAAAAACGAAATCTAAAAGTTTTAGGGTACTAAAATGGAATTATCCCTTAAATTTATGAAGCCGAGAGTATGATTTATGTCTGTTCAAATTGATGTGTATATGTGTTCATGGTTGTAAAAATCAAGCGCCTGCCGCCTAGGCGCCAAAAATAGGTTGAACGCCACGACTTGCACGGGTCGGGCGGACTAAAGCGTTAAGCCGATTCATAACCGACTAGGCGGGTCAGTCGGAATCCAGACGGGCCGGACAGCGCCTAGGCGGGCCAGGTGGCCCAATTAATCAAGCCCAACTGCATGTCCTTTGCTGTGCGGGCCTAAAGGACATTGATTTTATATTTGAATAATTTCTTCTCTTTCTTTTATAAATGAAGTGTGAGCTCCTTCTTTCTTTCTTTCCGGTGTGGGACAAACTTTGCCAATAGTAGCATTCCCTTTTTCCTTTTAATTTCAAATTGACAAAGAAAACAATCATTTCCACAGTTCCATTCATTTTGTATATTGGGTTGATCTATTCCGAACACTAATTTTTAGAGATCAACATCATTAATTTTTAAATTTAAAGTTAAAAGAGGATATAAATATAATTTATTAAACAATTTTTAAAATAAGAAAAAGGACATATGACTTACAATTTAGATACAACTGGTTAAATATATTTTTCAAATAAAAAAAAGACATTAGGACATTAACTGGTTGGGAAGTATGAGGTTTTTGAGATATTGAGTTTAAATATGAATTATTATTTTTTGGGTTAAATGTTGAAACTTACCCTTTTGTATTGGTCACGAACAGTATGATACCCTCCTTTTCAAAATCACATTTGCGGTACCTTATCTATTGGTCACGCGATTCCGTTAGGAAAAATAGACGGTAAAATGCCGTTTTTTCCATTCCGTTAGTCATATGACCTCAAGTGTCATATAATGGATGGTAAAATGCCTTTTTATCCTTACTTATTTGACTTTTATACATTTTAGAAGGAACATTACCATTGCACCCTCGTCGTTGTTCCTTATAAAATATATAGAGGTCAAATACTTAAGGGAAAAAAAACGTCATTTTACCATTCATTATATGGCACTTGAGGTCATATGACTAACGAAATGGAAAAAACGGAATTTTACCGTCCATTTTTCATAATGGAATCGCTTGACCAATAGATAAGGTACCGCAAATGTGATTTTGAAAAGGAGGGTAGCATAGTGTTCGTGACCAATAAATAAAGGTAAGTTTCAACATTTAACCCTTATTTTTTTGAAAATTACTTATAAATTTGGTTGCTTATAATATAAATTGCAATTGTTATTTATTTTGTAATACTAGATATAACTGCTAATTGTTTTGTAATCTTAGACAATAATACTTTTTGATATATTAAAAAATACTTTATTTTAATTTTTTGATCATATATGTCTAATATATGTTTATTAATAATTAAAAATAATTACAATAATATAATCTGCCTAGGCCCCGACTAGTCCCCGCCTAACGCCTAGGGGTCCTTGTCGCCCGACTAGTGCCTAATGCCATTTACAACCTTGATATATAGTTGGTATCAGGTACAAACCACTCTTTATTGTGCAAACTACGAACCAATATGAGTCATAGGATCCCCCCAAAGTGATGTCAGTAGAGCGCACCAGATGTTGACACGTGGCAATTAAATATATAAAAAACCGCACCTTATTCTGCAAACTACGAACTCACCAGGTGCTGACACGTGGACGCGCGCGCTGCTGGTGCGCGCGCGCACCGTACTGATAGTTTGAATAGCACGGTGTTGATAGTTAGCACAAAAGTGCTGATAGTTTGCATTTGTACTAAACTATCAGCACCGTGCTTGTAAACGATCAGCACCCGCGCGCGCGCATGGTCAACACGCGCGCGAAGCGGCCACGTGTCAGCATCGCGCGCGCTCTACTGACGTCACTTTGACCGCATCCTGTGGCTTAGATTGGTTTGCAGTTTGCACAATAAGAGTGGTTTTTACTGGATAGCTACCCTATATATATATATATATATATATATATAGACTTACTATCTACTAAAAACCATGTCACGTCCCAAATCTGGTTTTGACCGGACTCGAGACGTGAACTTAAATAAATAATAAATAAAACATTTTAATACCAAAGCGAGTCTCAAAATAACCATTTAAACTTCAAATAACAATATGAGTCAACAACTCGGTAAAATCACACAGTTAAAGAGTATGAAAAAGGTAAACAGTACGTCACTAAACAATCTAGCCTAGGACCCTCGCTAGCCCCCAAGCATCGAGCATCCAACTAGTAGAACTCCCGCTCAAGACCTGAAACACAACAAGGTAAGGGGTGAGCTTTCGCTCAGTAGGAAAAGTAGTTAAAGTTATGAACAACAGTTCACCACCACGAGTAACCGTCCAATTAGGGCATACTAGCAAAGCATGACTATCAACAACGCCCACTGGACAAGTACCCACCACCAATCACTCTCACAAGACCACAATCACATATAAAACAAAGCACAAAGCCAACCAGCACGCACAGAGCACACATCAGAATAACACAAAATTTAATACAATCGTTCCCAACATCACCTGCTATCATAGCCCTTCCCATTTTTATAGTACCGGAACACAAAGCATCTGTCCCGACATCTTCCCGTCACCGAGACTCGGGGTAACATACCTGACCGGCAATACTTTCAGTCGGATGTCTTCCCGTCACGGAGACTCGGGGCCTCACGCATAACGGACCGGCACATACCTCGGTCGTACGCCTTCCGGGACCACATAGCATCGGGGCAATGGTTAAACCGTCCTCGTCCTCGATACTCTACACTTGCATACTCTCTCAGTGTAGCTATTCTACCGGACACAACTCCTTTTGGAACACACATCAAGAGAATAACACGCATCACAATGGCATAGTTCGACCACGGTATACCAACCGAGCCGACTCACCATAACACACAAATCGGTCTAGCACTCACCCGATCATAGCACAACCAAAGGTTCACATCACATCAAACACGGCACACTTGCCCACACATAGCCACAACATGCTACACCGAGTATATCATAACATGATTCTTAATCTTATTGACACTTAGTCACACATCATGCATGTCAATCAAAGATCAGGCATTTCAATCAACACACAACCTAAGGCTCGACATGGCCATTCTACCAGCACGACAATTTCCCAAGAATTGAAAGCGATTATTCTAGTGAATCACATCCTACATGCAAACTAAGACTCATCCGGTTATTAATGTAATTGAAAGCGGTTATTCTAGTGAATCACATCCTATATGCGAACTAGGACCTTTCCAGTTATTATTATTATCGTAAAAGCATACTAGTAACTTTCTGTAATTAAACCGGTATTCGCTACGTTCCCTACCTCAAAAAATAAACAAGTCTCCACTCCTAGCTGTTGACGACCTGGCTCGCTTCCTCCTCCACTTCACGGGATCCAAGTGCCTCCTCCGCCGTCACGCTCGGGTCCAAGGTCTTGGATCAGAAAACAAGTACTCGAATTAAAAGTAATTCAGTTGCATTAAGAACGAGAAACAACTAAATTAAGCCCGAAAGTCCAACATAGGCTAAAACGGGAAATGGGCCGGAAAGAGTCCCAATCCGAGTCTGTCATAGTTTGGGTCACAGATCCGTGGGCTGAATCGTCACGGTTCTCCTCACGGAACAGTGGCAGACGCCGTCACGGTCTCCTTCATGGAGCCGTGACGCCTCTCGTCACGGTGCCCGTCACGGATCCGTGACGGTCTGGCACTGTTCATCGTCTTCTTCCTTCCAGCCTCGGGTTTTCACGAAATTAACTCCATTTTTGACATTCCCAAACCTCCAAAACAGCTCCCAAATCTTCAATAATCCAATACCCATCATGGGTTTTCATCAAAACTTCCACAAATCAAATTAAAAACATCAACCAACCTCCTTTTCACTCCATAAATCAACATCCATCTACAAAACTCAAAAACCCAACTCTTGTTCATCAATTTCTTCAAAACCCATGAGCCTAATTCATGAAAAACGAAAAAGGATGGGATGCTCACCTTGGAAATAGAGAGGAGATGAAGAAAATGGAAGAATCAAGCCCCTTTGGTGAAGAAATGACCCCAAAACTCCCTCTTTTCTCTCCTTTCTTCTTCTTCAAGCTTCAAGCTTCACTCTCTCTCTCCACCCTCTTTCCAATTTCGGCTACCTTAGGAAATGTGCTGAAATGTGCACCAAATGGTGCTTTAAACCTAGAGGGGATATTGCCCAAAATACCCCTTTGCTTTATCTCTTCCCAAAAACAACTGTTGAGGGTATAAGGGTCATAACACACCCATTTCTTCCCTTCCAAGCTAGCATGGACACATGTCCATATGGGGACCACTCCCAGCTCAAATAAATCCAGCTCACTTAAATAATCGGGTCTAGTTCCTGATTGGACCGCGTTTGACCGAAAAGACCCCGAGTTGACTTTACTCAATATTATAGTCGATTGAAAGGAAACGACCCAACTAAGCCAACCTGTAATAACCACTTCTGGTCAACGTCAGTCAAACCTGCGAAAAACAGGAAAACTTAAATTTTTTAAGACAGACACTAAAATTAACCTAAATTGACCCCGAGGGTCATACCGGACTTAAGTTGACCCCGTTATCGACCAAAATGAGTTCCAGGGGACTCAGGGCAACTTTCTGATCAATTTGGGAAATGTTGACTTTTCGCTGGAAAAGTCAACCGAGCGACGTTTTGGTCCATTCGAGGACCGTTATGGATCCAAAAAGCTTAGCCGTCATCGCAGCGGTCTTATTTGAGCCGTTTCCTTGTACCCCGTCAAGTTTCGTAATTTCTTAGGAAAAGTGCCGGTTTCGGGGCCCGAAACGTCCGATTTTCGCGAAACTGATTGGAAAATATCAACTTGATATTTTCCAAAAGGTGTGGGACCCACCTTGACACTTGTCCAAATTGTGGTGGTGTTAGTTTTGGGGGGGAAAGGTGTGGAGGAGAAGGGGTGGCCGAACATGTGGGTTAAAAGAGAGAAAAAGAGAGTTAGTTGTTAGTTGATTTAAATTAGAAAGAAGAAGAGAGTGGTTAGAGAGAGAAGGAGAAGAAGAAGAAGAAGAGAGAAGAGAGGGAAAGCTAGGGTTTGGAGGGTTTCAAACATTTGGATCGTTTCAAGGCAAAGAGAAATCGTCTTCCCCTCGTCGTCCTCGTTGGTAAGACCTAACCCGATCTTCGTTTTGTTAACTTTGGAAAGTTAGGGTTTTGTATGAAACTATGGGTTAGGGTTGTAGTGAGTTTGAGGGTTTGTTGGAGACGTTTTAGAGGTGGTTGGAGGTGTTATTGGACGTTTTCCGGTGACCGGAGACTCGGGAGGAGCTCCGGCCACCGTGAGTGGTGGCCGGCCGGCCATGGGTGGCTGGCCGGCCATGGGTGGCTGGCCGGAGTTGGTACCAGCCACCACATGGTGGCCGAGCCCCCCCTTGAACCCTAGGGCTCTCGGCCAAGGGGTTTGGGTGGGGCTCACGTGCTCGGTTACTCGGGTTTTAATGTTCGGGTGGTTTAAGCTGTTCCCCGGACCATTTATCCTTAATCGAATCGAAATTTGGAATTAAATTGGAGAAATTGTAATTAACGGGTTTTATAAACTTTAAACGTTAATAATTTGACTTAGAAGTCGGAATTCGATTCCGTCAAGTGCATTGGTTTCCTTGAACTATTCTAAGACCGTAGAAACAAAAACGGGGGCTTTTGGAGCCCTGGAAGGCAATTATTGAAAACCGGGCAGATTCGCCATGTCGGACGAATCGGGCCTTTAAGGGTCCTTTATCGACAATATCGAGTATTTGGGAAGTTTGGGAGTGATCGACATTATCGGGGTTACGTTTGGGCGTTAAGTTTATTGATTTTCGGGTTATTCGTACTAGTTTAAAAGTGCTTTAGAATTGTGCTCTTTTAGATCGTGCTGCGGACCGAGGCAAGGGGAAGCTCGGCGAGTGACTGGGTTTGCATCGAGTTTTATTGGAGCACTTTTGGAGTTATTTACGAGGTAGGGAAAAGTAGCCGGATCTCGGCCCTGATTAGGAAAAGTTAATAGTAGAATTGCATGTGACACTGGGGTGTCGTGGGTAGAGTAGTTTTATTTAAATATTAGAAAAGCATGTTACGGGATTGTAGTGTTTAAGAGAAAAGCATGTGACACTTAGTAGTGTCGTAGGAACAGAGAACTTAGCGAGAATTGAATTACTGGAGGCATATGACCATGCCCGGAGGTTGTTTGTGAAACTAGTGATCTTAGGACTGTTGGAGGCATCGAGTATGCCGGAGGTTGTTGTGTGTTATTTATTGTTGAGTTTGAGTGGCCTTGAGAGACCGTGTTATTTATTGTTGAGTTTGCGTTGGCCTTGAGAGCCCGTGTATTTAAATTGGCGTCTTGGGTGGCCATGAGAGCGCGTATTTAATTGTTGGTGTCTTGGGTGGCCATGAGAGCCCGTGTATTTAAATTGGTGTCTTGGGTGGCCATGAGTGCCCGTGTCTTACTGTTGATGTTTTGGGGTGGCAGTGAGTGCTGTGGGGTTGTTGAACCCGAGTCTTGACCGTTGGTGTGTCTTGAGTGGCAGTGAGTGCCCGTGGGGTTGTTGAACCCGAGTCTTGATTGTTGAGGTGTCTTGAGTGGCCTTGAGTGCCTGTGTGGTTGAACTTGCCTGTGATTGTGATTGTGGTTACCTGAAGTTGTGAGTTCGAAAGGTCGACAGCCTGATCCGACTTAGTGTCGATGAATTGCGAGTTCGAAATGTCGACAGCCTGATCCGACTTAGTGTCGATGAATTGCGAGTTTGAAAGGTCGACAGCCTGATCCGACTTCGTGTCGAGGAATTGCGATAGGTCGAACCCTGACCTGATTGAGATTGGTTACTAAGCAGCTGCTGTGCGATCCTTTGTGATCTTGTTTGGCGTTGTGTAGTCTTTTTGTCGTGTCCTTGGAGGAGGTCGTCGATAGTTGTGTCGGGTCTACATTGTGTTATCGAGTGTTGAGTTTGTTGAGGAAAGTAACGGGTTGTGGGTCAGTTGGGTGCTTGAGTTGGGGACTGTAGTCCTGGTGTTGGGTTTGGTTTTAGTGTTACTGGCTTTTTCTACTAATTATGCCATGGTCAGTCTGTTATCCGTGGAGGTGAGCGAACGCTCACCCCTAGCTGCTTTTCCTACAGGTACTGATCACCGGACGGACTAGGTTAGCTCATGAAGTTCATGGAGCTTGGAGCGGAGTCTGGTCTTTATTTTGTTGAGTCTAGTGACGGATATTGTACCTTGTCCACTTGTTGGGACGTTTTTGTATTGTAAATATTGTTATTATTTTGGTAACTAAATGGAAATATCAGAGTTTTTATTCAAGCAGGTTTCCAGTGTTTTATGTTTTAAACTGTTCGCGTCCCGAGTTCGGTTTACTGAAATTGGGGCGTGATAGCTTGGTATCAGAGCTCGAGGTTTCAAACCTCGGACTGTCCGTCAATTAGGTGGGAGAGTCGAGTCAGTGTAGACCCGTCATGTCCTGAGTCTTGTTTTTGTTTGTGCGTATGTTACAGTATTTAGTTGCTGGCATACTGATTGCGTGAACTGTTTTTAAACTGTCGCGGGCCGACTCAGGAGCGCTCCTGTAGTCGAACGTGACGGTGTTGATGTCAAGTCGGTACAACGTAGTTCGGGGACGCCTGGACCGGGTTGTAACTACGTGATGTCAGGAAATGAGGTTTTCAAATGAATGGGTGAATGTTTTTAAAATTGTTGGCCTTGTTGGCATGTTTTAAACTTGATTGGCCCGGTGGGCGTATGTTTGATTCTGGTTGGCCCGGTGGGCAAGGTCTGACTTTGGTTGGCCCGGTGAGCGGGGGTCGTGTGGTTGTGTTGTTATTGGCCGTGTTGGCTTATGATTGAGGTCGGTTTTTAGTTTCCCTACTGTGTTATGTTTTAGTGGTCGTTGCTTCGTTTTGTGGGTTGGTTTATCGTCGCTTGTGTGGTGCACGTCGGTGCGGTCTCGTTGAGGTCTCGTTTACTAATACTATATTTAAAGTATGTTTAGCTTGAGCGGTGTGGCGCTTTAGTGATAAGCACGCTAGTGTAAGCGTAGACCGGGTGAACGTTAGTGTTTTGAACTGTGATCTTTATTTGAGTTCGCAAACTGAACGTTTGCGTGTATACGTGCAGAGGATACTGACTATGGCTCGCGGTAGACGCGGACGATCAGCGGGAACACGGGGTCGGGCACCCACGCGAGGCCGGCGGGGACGATCAGCGGGGGCACCGGGGAGGGTGCCAACCGTTGAGCCCGCCGAGTACGCGGAGGTGCAGGGCACTCCTGTCGGAGAAGACAGGAGAAGCGACGCGGGGACGTCTACAGGCACCCCCAGTGTTCCGCCAGTCGCGGACCCTCTGGTTATGATTGCCCTGGATGAGCTGACCAGGACGGTTCAGAGTTTGGTGGCGGTCATCGCCAGCCGAGAGTCGGCTTCGCCAGCACCAGAGGCAGTCGCGGTCCCGGTGAGGGTCGTTCAGACAGAGGATCATACCTCCCGAGCACGACTAGATTTCCTGAAGCTCGGGATACCTACTTTTGTCGGGGAGCCGAACACCGACCTAGCCGAGCGGTGGCTAGAACAGGTCACGCGAGACCTGGATACATCGGGTGTCGAGGATGGCCGTCGTAGGTTGTCCTTCGCGGCCCATCAGCTGAGAGACAGCGCCTACCACTGGTGGGGGCGTGTGAAGGACATGGTCGGTTATGACTACAGCGTCTTCCAGGATGTATTTCTAGCACAGTACTTTCCCGAGTCGGCTCGGCTGGAGCGACATCGGCAGTTCCTAGATCTGGAGCAGGGAGGATTGACAGTGGCGGTATACGAGGCCAGATTCACGGCCTTGACCAGATTCACGCCAGAGATGGTGACTACCGAGCTGAACTGGTGCCTACGGTTCCAGGGGGGACTTAGACCGGTGATTCGGGACAAGGTCCTCGCCTTGAGACTGCGGAAGTATACAGACCTCGTGGACACCGCAGCGACGATGGAGCAGGGGATCCGGGATGCGATCAGGACCCGCGAGGTTCGACAGCGGCCGACCAGCTTCACGGGGCCGTCAGACTCACGAGACTCGCGAAGGCAGAGGACCACAGGGTTTTTCCGACCACCGCCTCATCAGGGTGGATCGAGACAGCATGGGTCAGTAGCGTCACTGGGACCATTCGCCTCAGAGAGGAGGGCGGTATGCTATCACTGCGGTCAGCCAGGCCACTTACAGCGAGACTGTCCGGCGAAGGGAGGGCCTGCGGCATTACCAGCGACTAGCCGGACAGGCCAGGGCTCGGGGTCGAGAGCCGACGAGACCAGCTGTTACCGGTGCGGCCGGGTTGGACACACTATGGCATGGTGCCGCGAGCAGTTGGGGGAGACATCAGCGCAGCGACCGCATCAGTCGCGGACAGTACAGTCGCCCAGAGGTCGCCCTCGACAGGGTCAGCAGCCGAGGTCGTCACGGCCGTCTACGACCGCACCGATTCCGAGACAGCATCAGAGTCACGGGTATTCAGCGGCCAGTGCGCCGAGTCAGAGGCAGCAGGCCTCGCAGGGAAGAGTATATGCAGTCACCGACTCCAAAGCCCCAGGACCTAGCACGTACCGCGAGACCATCCAGGGTACGTGTTTATTGTATCATTTATGGGCTTTATTCTTGTTTGATACCGGGGCGTCGCACTCTTTTATTTCGTCGGGTTGTGCTGAGAGGTTGGGGTTGAGCTTAGAGCCGTTGAGTCCACCCCTATGCCTGGACACCCCAGTTGGGGGTGGTGCATCGTTGACTAGAGTATGTCGTGCCTGCGAGATTAGAGTCGCAGACTGTCCTTGCCCTGGTGATCTTCTCGTGTTGGAGATGACTACCTTCGATGTGATCTTGGGAATGGATTGGCTGTCGAGGTACCGAGCCAATATCGATTGCTACAGGCGGCGAGTGACAGTGTCAGTGGGTGGTATGAAGGTGACGTGTGTGCTGGGGAGTAAGAGTGGGGTTCTCCTGTCGGCGTTGTCCGTAGAGGAGGAAGTACCGGCTGTGCAGTGCCGAGAGTTACCGAGAGTGGTATGCGAGTTCCCCGAGGTCTTTCCTGAGGAGTTGAGCGGGTTTCCACCGGTCCGTGAGGTGGAGTTCGGGATTGACCTAGTACCGGGAACGACGGCGATATCGATGGCGCCTTACAGGTTTGCGCCGCAGAGTTGACTGAGCGGAAGCGTCAACTAGAGGAGCTTCTGCAGAAGGGGTTTATCCGTCCGAGTGCATCGCCGTGGGGAGCACCAACACTCTTCGTGAAGAAGAAGAAGAGTGGAGAGCTACAGATGTGTATAGATTACCGGAAGCTGAACCGGGTTACGGTGAAGAACCGATACCCGATGCCGACGATCGATGACTTGTTCGACCAGTTGAGAGGGGCGACCTACTTCTCGAAGATCGATCTGCGATCCGGTTATTATCAATTGTGAGTCCGTGAGGGGGACGTCGCAAAGACTGCATTCCGGACACGCTATGGGCACTACGAGTTCCTGGTGATGCCATTCGGGCTGACGAACGCACCTGCAGCGTTCATGGACCTGATGAACAGCATCTTCCGGCCGTACCTAGATCAGTTTGTGGTGGTGTTCGTGGACGACATCCTGATATATTCGCAGAACGAGGCGGCACATAAGTCACATCTGAGGGCTGTTTTGACACTACTGCGCGAGCATCAGCTATATGCCAACCGGGAGAAGTGCGAGTTCTGGCTCTCTAAGGTGAGATTCCTCGGCCACATCGTGTCCCATGACGGTATCCTGGTCGATCCGTCGAAGATCGACGTGGTCTCGAAGTGGGCACGACCCACGAGTGTTTTCGAGATCCGCAGCTTTCTGGGGTTGGCAGGCTACTATCGTCGATTCGTCCAGGACTTTGCACGACTAGCCGCGCCGATGACTCTGTTGACGCGCAAGGGTGTCGGGTTCGTGTGGACAGATGACTGTGAGCGTGCATTCGCGGAGTTGAAGACTCGACTGACTACAGCTCCAATGTTAGTAGTGCCCGAGCGAGGGATTGGTTATGATGTTTACTGTGATGCGTCCGGAGAGGGACTGGGCTGCGTGCTGATGCAGTCGGGCAGAGTTGTGGCTTATGGCTCCAGGACGTTGAAGACGCACGAGCACAACTATCCTACCCACGACTTGGAGCTAGCAACAGTCGTGTTTGCGCTAAAGAGCTGGCGTTATTATCTGTATGGCGAGGGGTTTAAGGTGTTCTCGGATCACAAGAGCTTCAAGTACATATTTTCCCAGCGAGACCTGAACATGCGCTAACGACGGTGGATGGAACTACTCGAGGAGTACGACTTCGAGCTACACTACCATCCGGGCAAGGCGAACGTGGTCGCCGACGCCTTGAGTAGGAAGTCAGTTCCGAGCCTCGCCAGCTTATCAGTCCAAGAGTGCGGCATGATGGGGGAGCTGAGCACGTTCGGCCTTGAGCTAGAGGAGATTACTGGCGGCGTGGCCATGTGCTCATTGGTGGCTCAGCCCTCACTGCTTGCCCAAGTGTTGGAGGCGTAGACGGAGGACGTCGAGGCGTCAGAGATCCGCGAGAGAGTCGTCAGGGGTGACGAGGTGGTGGGCTGGGAGGATAGTATTGATTGGGGATTACGGTACCGCAGAGGGCTGTTCGTATCGGTTAACTGTAGAGACGCCGTGTTACGAGAGGCACACCATTCGCGTCTTACAGTGCATCCGGGGGGCACCAAGATGTACCGTGACCTCAGACGGCACTACTGGTGGCGCGGGATGAGGAGAGAAGTCGTAGAGTTTGTGTCGAGATGCCTCGTCTGTCAGCAGGTGAAGGCCGAGCATCAGCGTCCCGCGGGATTGTTACAGCCACTACCGATTGCTCAGTGTAAGTGGGAGCACATTACGATGGACTTCGTGTGCGGGCTACCGAGATCGCCAAAGGGAAACGACGTCGTGTGGGTGGTGGTTGACCGGTTGACCAAGTCAGCCCACTTCCTGGCGATGAGGATGACTGACCCGGTAGACAAGTTGAGCAGCTTGTATATTCAGGAGATAGTGCGTCTCCACGGGGTCCCGGTGTCGATAGTATCTGACAGGGATCCCCGCTTCACGTCCAGGTTTTGGCCGAGTCTGCAGAAGGCACTAGGGACCGAGGTTCTGCTCAGCACAGCACATCATCCTCAGACAGACAGTCAGTCTAAGAGCATGTGTGCTGGATTTCAGGGGATCTTGGGAGACCCACCTGCCATTGGCCGAGTTCGCCTTCAACAACAGCTTCCAGGCCATTATCGGGATGGCACCATTCGAAGCATTGTATGGGAGGTCGTGTTGGTCACCAGTATGCTGGGCAGAGGTGGGGGACAAGAGTCTGCTGGGGCCAGATCTTGTCAGAGAGACGACGGAGAAGGTCGCACTGATCCGCGATCAGTTGAGGACCGCGCAGAGCCGACAGAAGAGTTATGCCGACAGGCGACGTCGACCTCTTGAGTTTACAGTCGGGGATCACGTGTTCCTGAAGGTGAGCCCGAGGAAGGGGTTGGTGCGGTTCAGACGCAGCAGGGGCAAGTTGGCTCCGAGGTACATTGGCCCGTTCGAGATCTTGGGCAGAGTAGGATCAGTGGCTTACCGTCTGGCGTTGCCACCGCAGCTTGGGAGAGTCCATAACGTCTTCCACGTGTCCCAGTTGCGGCAGTACAACGCAGACCCCTCCCACGTCATTGAGTGGACTGATATCGAGGTGGC
Source organism: Erodium maritimum (assembly GCA_963921825.1). Lineage (NCBI taxonomy): Eukaryota > Viridiplantae > Streptophyta > Magnoliopsida > Geraniales > Geraniaceae > Erodium > Erodium maritimum. The sequence goes on from OY997596.1 coordinate 20,000,120, forward strand.
CGACGATGTCTCCTATGAGGAGCAGCCGGTTCGGATCATGGACACACGGGAGCAGGTCCTACGGGGAGGCAAGATTATCCGCTTGGTCCGAATGCAGTGGAAAGATCACGGGGCTGAGTCGACGTGGGAACGCGAGGACGATGTTCGCGCGAAGTATCTCGGCCTATTCGACTCCCGAGCTACGTCTGTTTTAAATTTCGTGGACGAAATTCTTTTAAGGGGGGGGGGGGGGTAGACTGTAATAACCACTTCTGGTCAACTTCAGTCAAACCTGCGAAAAACAGGAAAATTTAAAATTTGTAAGACAAACACTAAACTTAACCTAAATTGACCCCGAGGGTCATACCGGACTTAAGTTGACCCCGTTATCGACCAAAATGAGTTCCAGGGGACTCAGGGCAACTTTCTGATCAATTTGGGAAATGTTGACTTTTTGTTGGAAAAGTCAACCGAGCGACGTTTTGGTCCATTCGAGGACCGTTATGGATCCAAAAATCTTAGCCGTCGTCGCAGCGGTCTTAGTTGAGCCGTTTCCTTGTAGCCCGTCAAGTTTCGTAATTTCTTGGGAAAAGTGCCCGTTCGGGGCCCGAAACGTCCGATTTTCGCGAAACTGATTGGAAAATATCAACTAGATATTTTCCAAAAGGTGTGGGACCCACCTTGACACTTGTCCAAATTGTGGTGGTGTTAGTTTTGGGGGGGAAAGGTGTGGAGGAGAAGGGGTGGCCGAACATGTGGGTTAAAAGAGAGAAAAAGGAGAGTTAGTTGTTAGTTGATTTAAATTAGAAAGAAGAAGAGAGTGGTTAGAGAGAGAAGGAGAAGAAGAAGAAGAGAGAAGAGAGGGAAAGCTAGGGTTTGGAGGGTTTCAAACCTTTGGATCGTTTCAAGGCAAAGAGAAATCGTCTTCCCCTCGTCGTCCTCGTTGGTAAGACCTAACCCGATCTTCGTTTTGTTAACTTTGGAAAGTTAGGGTTTTGTATGAAACTATGGGTTAGGGTTGTAGTGAGTTTGAGGGTTTGTTGGAGACGTTTTAGAGGTGGTTGGAGGTGTTATTGGACGTTTTCCGGTGACCGGAGACTTCGGAGGAGCTCCGGCCACCATGTGCTGGCCGGAGTTGGTACCAGCCAGCACATGGTGGCCGAGCCCACCCTTGAACCCTTAGGTCTCTCGGCCAAGGGGTTTGGGTGGGGCCCACGTGCTCGGTTACTCGGGTTTAAATGTTCGGGTGGTTTAAAACGTTCCCCGTACCATTTATCCTTAATCGAATCGAAATTTGGAATTAAATTGGAGAAGTTGTAATTAACGGGTTTTATAAACTTTAAACGTTAATAATTTGACTTAGAAGTCGGAATTCGATTCCGTCAAGTGCATTGGGTTCCTTGAACTATTCTAAGACCGTAGAAACGAAAATGGGGGCTTTTGGAGCCCCGGAAGGCAATTATTGAAAACCGGGCAGATTCGCCATGTCGGGCGAATCGGGCCTTTAAGGGTCCTTTATTGACAATGTCGAGTATTTGGGAAGTTTGGGAGTGATCGACATTATCGGGGTTACGTTTGGGCGTTAAGTTTATTGATTTTCGGGTTATTCGTACTAGTTTAAAAGTGCTTTAAAATTGTGCTCTTTTAGATCGTGCTGCGGACCGAGGCAAGGGGAAGCTCGGCGAGTGACTGGGTTTGCATCGAGTTTTATTGGAGCGCTTTTGGAGTTATTTACGAGGTAGGGAAAAGTAGCCGGATCTCGGCCCTGATTAGGGAAAGTTAATAGTGGAATTGCATGTGACACCGGGGTGTCGTGGGTAGAGTAGTTTTATTTAAATATTAGAAAAGCATGATACGGGATTGTAGTGTTTAAGAGAAAAGCATGTGACACTTAGTAGTGTCGTAGGAACAGAGAACTTAGCGAGAATTGAATTACTGGAGGCATATGACCATGCCTGGAGGTTGTTTGTGAAACTAGTGATCTTAGGACTGTTGGAGGCATCGAGTATGCCGGAGGTTGTTGTGTGTTATTTATTGTTGAGTTTGAGTGGCCTTGAGAGCCCATGTTATTTATTGTTGAGTTTGGGGTGGCCTTGAGAGCCCGTATTTAATTGTTGGTGTCTTGGGTGGCCATGAGAGCCCGTGTATTTAAATTGGTGTCTTGGGTGGCCATGAGTGCCCGTGTCTTACTGTTGATGTTTTGGGGTGGCAGTGAGTGCCGTGGGGTTGTTGAACCCGAGTCTTGACCGTTGGTGTGTCTTGAGTGGCAGTGAGTGCCCGTGGGGTTGTTGAACCCGAGTCTTGATTGTGGAGGTGTCTTGAGCGGCCTTGAGTGCCTGTGTGGTTGAACTTGCCTGTGATTGTGATTGTGGTTACCTGAAGTTGTGAGTTCGAAAGGTCGACAGCCTGATCCGACTTAGTGTCGATGAATTGCGATTTCGAAAGGTCGACAGCCTGATCCGACTTAGTGTCGATAAATTGCGAGTTCGAAAGGTCGACAGCCTGATCCGACTTCATGTCGAGGAATTGTGATAGGTCGAACCCTGACCTGATTGAGATTGGTTACTGAGCAGCTGGTGTGCGATCCTTTGTGATCTTGTTTGGCGTTGTGTAGTCTTTCTGTCGTGTCATGGGAGGAGGTCGTCGATAGTTGTGTCGGGTCTACATTGTGTTATCGAGTGTTGAGTCTGTTGAGAAAAGTAACGGGTTGTGGGTCAGTTGGGTGCTTGAGTTGGGGACTGTAGTCCTGGTGTTGGGTTTGGTTTTAGTGTTACTGGCTTTTTCTACTAATTATGCCATGGTCAGTCTATTATCCGTGGAGGTGAGCCAACGCTCACCCCTAGTTGCTTTTCCTACAGGTACTGATCACCGGACAAACTAGGTTAGCTCTTGAAGTTCATGGAGCTTGGAGCGGAGTCTGGTCTTTATTTTGTTGAGTCTAGTGACGGATATTGTACCTTGTCCACATGTTGGGACGTTTTTGTATTGTAAATATTGTTATTATTTTGGTAACTAAATGGAAATATCAGAGTTTTTATTCAAGCAGGTTTCCAGTGTTTTATGTTTTAAAATGTTCGCGTCCCGAGTTCGGTTTACTGAAATTGGGGTGTGACACAACCGTAACGACGGCTAAGCTTTTTGGGCCTCTGAAAGGTCCCGAATGACTCTCCAAGCCCTCAGTTGACTTTTCCGGCAAAAGTCAATTCTCGCCGAAAACCTCCGGTTCGACCGGGGCGGTTCTTACAAACCATATCCTCTAATACATACTACAAACCATTGATAGCCATTAGATAGAAATGTTTGGATGGATGAGATTAAATTCATCAACAATGGCATCAGTTGTAATTTTATTTAAACTCATTTTTATTTTGGACTTTTCAGCATTCCACAAGGGTATGCTTGTAATTTCATCTCCCCTTTTTTTACTAACCCTAACTCGAACTTTTTACAAACCCTCTCTGCATATCATAGTCGGAGCAGCCCTCGCAAAGTTCTTCTATCTAAGAGTATCTCTCGTCCGTAGAATCCGACCGCCGCTACCAAGTTTCCATCGTCGTTGCTCTGCAATGTTTCCATTGTCGATGTCGCCGATTAGAAAGAGGAGACCGCGTCACCATGAAGACCATACTCATATCCGATGTTGAGACGAACCACACCCTCGCCCTGGGTTGCTGGTCAGTTTCACTAGATAAGGAACCACCGTCGCTGCCACTCACCGGGCCAGATCGAAACCTTTTTAATCGCGCCTCAGCCACTCACCGGGTCCTCTTAGCCGATCACAACTGCCCATGATCTCGCCTCCGATCCGCTGCCTATCGCGCCTCGCCTCCAACCACCACTACCAGCCACTCTGATGAACGGTGAGTTTTGTGACTTCGTCTCGCGTCCACCCACTGCCATTAGCTCGCAATTCCTCTTCTCCCTAAATCGATCTAAAATAAGAGATTGAACAAAACCTAGAATGTACCCTCTTATCTCTAGGTTTCGTGTGTTTGATTTGTTTTGCCTCAATTCAATTGTGGATTTGTTTCAAAATTCTAGATGTACTTCAATTTTTGTGATAATCTAGATGAAACATTAGGTCCAGCCAAATAAAACAATTGGTTAGCGAGTGAAATTTTGTATTATGTCTATTCTTGATTGTTCTACATATATCGTTGGATTTAGATGGATGTCATACGAAATGAAATACCAAGATCTTGTAAATGAAATACTATAATTATGTTTAGTTCAGATTGATAATGTGCGAGTACAAAATGAAACATTTGGTTTAAGCGAAATGAAACACTTGTTAAAGAAAAATGAAACATTCAAGTTAATTCAACAAAATGTATCCTCGATTTTTTTAGGTCAAAAAAACAAGAAATATAACACTCAATTTAAATAAATTAACTTTTTAATAGTTGAATATTCTTGATTTGGTTCTGATTTTGTGAATGAAACATTGTTTTGTGATGTATATGTATATATTTATTTACACGTGATTCCTTGTAGGGGTGGGCAAAAAAAACCGAAACCGCTAAAACCAACCACCACCAACCACAAACCGCATCGAAAAACCCGAAACCGAAAAATTAACAGTTGGTTGCGGGTTCTTGACGATCGAACCGGAAAATTAACGGTTGGTTGGCGGTTCTTAAAACGTCAAACCATCGGTTAACCAACCAAACCGGTATTGTTCACCATATACAAGTGGCTTCATAACAACCACTGATCTGATAAAGATGAATGATCAATGAGCACTCTTTTATGTCACATGGATTGCTAACATAGAACACGATGACTTATATGAAAATTTTCTTTTGTTTTGGAGAATGTAGTAATATGTTTTCGCTTGAAATAGAAATATATGTATGGTTATTGGTATCTAAATTTGTACTTACATGTAGTAAAGTGGTTGGTTGGTTAAAACCACTAACCAACCGGTTATTGAACTGGTTGGTTTCACTGTAAAAAAATGGTTTATGGGTAGGGGCTGGTTCCAAGATATGTTAAACCGGTAATATTGGGTTGGGTTCGTAAAGGGTTTTATTGGGTGGTTAACCACCCAATGCCCACCCCTAATTCCTTGTTGGAATTAGTATAAATAAAAAGGAAATTGCTTTTTGTCTAAAACCAGTGGGAACTCACACGTTGAGAAACAAATGGAGGGTTTTTTTTGTCTTGTATCATGAAACTTGAATGATAATTACAGTTATGTTTCATATACGTCATTGCTCTGATATAATGCATTTAGATGTGTATACTTATGTTTTTTTAAACGGGTAACCAGAGAAGTGCATTACTACAAACAAAAAACCATACAATGTAGAGCTTAACTGTTCTGGGTTCCAGATATGTTTCTAGGCCGACCGTAGCAAGCCCAGCGCTCATGGACCCGTTGAAGATAGCCAACTTTTGATCACAGACAAAACTCAAGACATCCCCTTACCGGCATTTCAAAAGTACTAAACATAAAATACCTAATCTAGAAAACGAAAAGAACTAACCAACCCAAACTAAAATAGTACAAAACATAACGCAAACTTGAAATTGGTGCTTTGATTGCGGCTTTCCCGAGACTTCCCAGCACAGGTTGTCCCGAGTCTTTGGGTATAGTCCGTAGTCGGACCCTCCCACCCCGCCAGGTCTTCTTATTCTGCCGAAGGAGGCCCTAACACCTCCTTCTGTGGATCCTTGAGACGATCCGTCTCCCTCGAATATTCACCGGCGGTTTCCCGTCGGCTACATATCCCCCTAGGGCAATGTTGTAAAAATCCACCGATTAATCCCCGATTCGGCCGATTAATCACCGCCTGGCCGATTAATTGAGCGGGTCGGTCAGGCACCGGGTCGGATTTGTAGTTAAAAAAACAGTTTCTAACCTTCTACAAACCAAGTGAAACCATAAAATTATGCTAGTTGATAGTCATACTTGTTGATATTCTTTTAATAATTGTATGATACTATTAGTTTAGTAAAATATTTATGTTTTTATTATATTTAATGTTCGATATTATTAATATTTTTTATATAGTATAATATAAATTTTGATAATATATAATAAAAAATAATAAAATAATAATCCGATTAATCCCCGATTAATCTCCGATTAATCCCCGTATACCGCCTAGGACCCCTTTCCGCCCGACTAGCGCCTAACGTCTTTTACAACCTTGCCCTAGGGTTCCATATGCCGAGATGACCCGATTCCACCGCGAGCCTACCTTCATTCGGTAGAGGTTGTGGCCGAGACGGAGGGACCTGCCTATCATTCGGGTCTGCAGCAATCCCTGTGGTGTGATCGGTTGGGCTGTTAATCACCGGATCGTGAGGCGAGCAGACCGGTGCCATAGGATGAAAAAAGGTTGCCGGATCCGACATGAAAACCAATGGGGGGAGGTTCCTGTCCAGCAAACTAGTGGAGGAGGGTTGGGGCGATGATCGGTAGAGGAGAACGTCGAGGTGTGGCCGGCGTGGGATTGAGGCCGATTGTGGTGTCGCCGCCGACGACAAGGTCAACCCTTTTAGTGTTCAAGCAATAACCCTATTAGGGTTCTCCGAGAGCTTTTTATGATCCTATCTTTTATTTCAAAAAATAGGATGAAGAGAAGAGTCACAGGCGAAGAGAGAGGCTTTGGTGTGGGTGGAGATTAAAGGAAGCGCAATCGGCTTCAATGGTGGTTGGGGGAGGGAGGCGGCTGCGCATAGAGAGAAACCCTGCGCTGAGCTCTCGTAGTATATTGATAAAAATAATATTGTATACACATGCTTAATATTTCTTTTGCATTATATAAATATGGGATAATTTCACCTCAATAACCTAAATATTTTATATTTCATTTATAGTACGCTAAATCTTTTTTGTGTCACCTCAGTACCTTAAACTTTCATTAATTCATTTAGAGTACCCTAAATCTTTTTTGTGTCACCTCAGTACCCTAAATTTTCATTAATTTCATTTTAGTATCCACTTTTAACTTTACCATAAATTTAGTTGTTAGTGAGGAGTTTTATGGTCATTTTACCTGTTTTGGATGAATAAACATATAGAAAGTTAATGGTGGGTACTAAAATGAAATTAATGAAATTTCAGGGTATGAGGTGACACAAAAAAGATTTATGGTACTCTACATGAATTAATGAAAGTTTAGGGTATTGAGGTGACAAAAAAAAATTTAGAGTACTCTAAATGAAATATAAAACATTTAGGGTATTGAGGTGGAATTATCTCTATAAATATTGAATCAAGATGTTATATTATTAATGATTGATAAATATATAGTTTTTTTTATCAGCGAATGCAAATTTAAATTAAACCTCTCTTAAGGAGGAAGAGGAGTACAAACAAGAGTCTAGCTACACACGCCCTAACAAAAACAGACCACAACTTTTGAAGCTATGAATGGGTACGCAGACCCTGAAGCTATGAAAGGGTACACAGACGTGGAAGCAATAAATGGGTACGCAGACCCAGAAGCCATGAATGGGTACGCCGACCCTGAAGCCCCACACCGGGGAAGACCAACAACCACCAAGAATGGGTACGCAGCCCCTGAAGCAATGAATGAGTACACAAACCCAGAAGCTATGAATGGGTACCAAGACCCTGAAGCTATGAATGGGCACGCAGACCCAGAAGCAAAGAAAGGGGACGCGGACCCTGAAACTAACAACTGAAAAAAGGTAAAAGGTCCTAACACCCGGATTTTACAACCATGAAGCGATCAAAAAAGGAAAATGTCTTTAACACTGATTTGGAAACCATTAGGCACAAGCGATACTGATATACAACCAACTAACACATCGACGGTCAACACCGCAAGCGATAAAGACAGTCCCGATGAGTAATACCCACCAGAACATATACACCCCTAAAACGAATCGGGTAAGAAAACAACTGAAAGGCATAAAGGCCTAAATCCTCACATGCGGCCAACACCTTACACCGAAGAGACCTAACAACAAAGGTGGAACGAAGCAGAAACATATCAAACCGAAATCGTTAAAGGGGAAAATTGGGGCCATAAAACTTAAGTTGCATGGAGGGATATACCAGTATAAGTACCACGATGAACCGCTAGACCCACGACGACCATCAACCGAGAGGATGAAGAACCCCGACTCATGACCAGATCTAGAGCGAAACATCAGGCAATCAGACGAACCACCAAACGCTGGAAGAACAGCTCCACAACGATCCCCACCCGGGAGGATGAAGAAGCGCGTCCCACGACCAGAGCCGGAACTAGCAACCTCCAATTATCCGAAAGACGCTACACCCTCGAGTCCGTGAGGGACGGATCAGACAATGGAGCCCGTACTCAGCCTTCCAGAACCTAAATCGGACAACACCAAGAAGGGCCAAAGAGGGGGACCGGTATTTCTACCGAGAGCAAGCCCAGAGTCTGACGAAAACCAAGTGAGAACCCAAGGGAAGACCTAGGCTACGTCAAGACCAGTCAGGCCCAGCACAGTCAGGCCTAGACTAGATATGCCCATAGGCCCAGACCATGCAGGCCCACAGGCCCAGACCATGCAGGCCCACAGGCCTAGACCATTCAGGCCCAAACCCGACCCATCCCACCAACAAACAGACCCGGACCCAAACCCAGGAAAGAAGCCGAACACCCACACCCACACCACCACGCCGACCACAAGAGGGTTCGGATCAGAACTGGCTGAAGACAAAACGAACCACGATCTCCGAGCTTCACTAGCTCCGACGAGAAGGAGGAGGGAACGAGCAAACGGTCTCGAGCTTCAAACGCATGCGAAGAGGAAGAAAAGAGCTTCAGATCTCAGGCTTGCAGCAATAGATCTGCGAGGCTAGAAGCTAGTGAAAGATTCAAGCTCGAGCGCGAGCGAATCGGCGAAGCGCCACAACCACAACCACGAAGTCTGGTGAACCTGATGGAAGATGCGCAGAACTCCGACACAGGGATGCAGAGCGGCTGCAGTTGAGGGTAAATGGGAGAGATGAAGTGAATGGGGAGTTAAGAAGCCACCACCAGCAACAAACTTGGCCGGATGAAGAGCCGTCGCCGGTGGAGGAAGGAAAGAGGGCGGCATAGTAGTAAAGGCAAGGGTTTTTCTTTTTCGAGAGCATCTCAAGTCTTATGTTCTGTTTTTACAAAATGCTGGTAAATATATAGTTGTTAATATTACTATCATTAATTCTTGATTGAAGCGGTGGTATTAATTTATATTACTTGGGATGTATGTGTCGCTGTGTGTACATATATGTTTAAGTCATGTATGTGTTTTTCTATATGATGAAAATTGTATTGAAATTGTTTTGATACAAATAAATTTATTGAGTTTTTAATTGATAAAATATGAGATATTTTATCAAATGCTTTTCCATCGAAGTAGATAAATAAAATCAATTTTCGTTTACAAGGAACGATCTGACTACCAGGAGACTTGTAGTTCGAAATAAATTTTATTTTTGTTTCCAAGGAGCGACCTGCTACCAGGGGACTTGTAGTTCAAAGATAAATGTTATTTTTGTCTATTATGATGCAAGTACAAAACTTTATTTTTGTTTACAAGGAACGACCTGACTACCAGGAGACTTGTAGTTCGAAATAAAATTTATTTTTGTTCACAAGGAACGACCTGACTACCAGGGGACTTGCAGTTCAAAGATAAATGTTATTTTTCTGTATTGCATATGATGCAAGTATAAAAATTTATTTTTGTTTACAAGGAATGACCTGACTATCAGGGGAGTTGTAGTTCAAAGATAAATATATTTTTGATTGGATATGATGCAAATGAATTATTTTTATCTAATATTATACTTATAGTTTGGACTACCCAGAGAGTATGATATTAATTAATTTTAGGAGAAAATGGTATATTCTATTGCATATGATGTAAGTGAAATTAAAATTATATAACATTATACTTATAGTCTGGATTACCTAGAAGGTATGCTATTAAATCATTTTTGGAGAAAATTAATTTATTCTACTGCATATGATGTGAGTGTGAAGAAAAGTTATCTTATGTTGTACTTATAGTCTGGACTACCCAGAGGGTATGATATTATTTAATTTTTAGCCACAAGGATGGATAAACTCAAATATACTAATATGACCGACCTGACAACCAAGTGACTATGTAGAATATAGCCTGCTTCGATTTTATATGATAAGATCAGGAAAAATTTAATTATGTGTGGGAAACGACTTGACTACTAAGAGGCTCATTCATGTTTTAAAGTTTGTATTATCATTTTGATGAAGTTCATGTCTTAATGATGTATGCTTGTGCTATTGTTGTTTTCCTTTATGATTAATTTCTGAAATGACTACTATTTCTATGCGAGACATACTAGATGCTAACAAATGTCTGGTAACAATTTTGATATGACTGGTACCAGAACCCGAGAATTTTTCTCATGCATGAAAAGCTTATCGATGTGATCAATAACCCCACCATGGAAGCTCCTACTTAGGGAATGACTGATGTAGTTACATTGGATGTATATTTGAATTACGGGGAACGAAGTACTACTACTCAGTGCATCATTTTGGCTTCCATGAGTCTTGTCTTGAAGAGAAAACATGAAACAGTGAATCCACCACAGATAATAGAACATCTTAAGAATATGTAGGAGTCTCAGAATATAAATGCTAGATATCAGATATCTAAGTCTCTATTCATGTATAAATTAAAGCTCTATGAGCTGGTGCCCATCTATGTTCTAAAGATAATTGATCTTATAGAACAACTTGAGAAGTAAGGATGTACACTTATTGTCACTCCCCAATTTCAGCGAACCGAACTCGGGACGCGAACCTTTAAAACATGAAACACTTAAAACCTGTTTTGAATAAAACTCTGATATTTCCATTTAATTACCAAAAATAAAGATAGTATTTACAATACAAAAACGTCCCAACAAGTGGACAAGGTACACATCCGTCACTAGACTCAACACCCGATAAAGTAAAGACCAGACTCCGCTCCAAGCTCCATGAACTTCAAGAGCTAACCTAGTCCGTCCGGTGATCAGTACCTGTAGGAAAAGCAGCTAGGGGTGAGCGTTCGCTCACCTCCACGGATAACAGACTGACTATGGCATAATTAGTAGATAAAGCCAGTAACACAAACCAAACCCAACATCGGGACTACGGTCCCCAACTCAAATACTCAACAGACCCACAACCCGTTACCAACCTCAACAGACTCAGCACTTGATGAAGTAATGTAGACCCGACACAACTATCGACGACCTCCTCAAGGACTCAAAAGAAACGACACAACACCAAACAAGATCACAAAGGATCGCACACCAGCTGCTCAGTAACCAATCTCAATCAGGTCAGGGTTCGACCTATCGCAATTCCTCGACACGAAGTCGGATCAGGCTGTCGACCTTTAAAACTCGCAATTCATCGACACTAAGTCGGATCAGGCTGTCGACCTTTAAAACTCGCAATTCATCGACACTAAGTCGGATCAGGCTGTCGACCTTTAGAACTCGCAATTCATCGACACTAAGTCGGATCAGGCTGTCGACCTTTAGAACTCACCACCCTAGGTAACCACAATCACAATCACAGGCAAGTTCAATCACGCAGGCACTCGAGGCCACTCAAGACACCTCAACAGTCAAGACTCGGGTTCAACAACCCCACGGGCACTCACTGCCACTCAAGACACACCAACAGTCAAGACTCGGGTTCAACAACCCCACGGGCACTCACTGCCACTCAAGACACACCAACAGTCAAGACTCGGGTTCAACAACCCCACGGGCACTCACTGCCACTCAAGACACACCAACAGTCAAGACTCGGGTTCAACAACCCCACGACACTCACTGCTACTCAAGACACCAAATTAAATACACGGGCTCTCATGGCCACCCAAACTCAACAATAAATAACACAGGCTCTCAAGGCCACCCAAACTCAACAATAAATAACATGGGCTCTCAAGGCCACCCAAACTCGACAATAAATAACACGGGCTCTCAAGGCCACCCAAACTCAACAATAAATAACACGGGCTCTCAAGGCCACCCAAACTCAACAATAAATAACACGGGCTCTCAAGGCCACCCAAACTCAACAATAAATAACGCACAGCAACCTCCGGGCATGGTCATATGCCTCCAGTAATTCAATTATCGCTAAGTTCTCTGTTCCTACGACACTACTAAGTGTCACATGCCTTTCTCTTAAACGCTACAATCCCGTATCATGCTTTTCTAATAATTAAATAAATCTACTCAACCCACGACACCCCGGTGTCACATGCAATTCTACTATTAACTTTCCCTAATCAGGGCCGAGATCCGGCTACTTTTCCCTACCTCGTATATAAATCCAAAAGCGCTCCAAGAACACCAGAAGTACACCCAGTCACTCGCCGAGCTTCCCTTTGCCTCGGTCCGTAGCACGATCTAACAGAACACAAATTCAAAGTACTTTTAAACTAGTACGAATAAACCGAAAATTAATATACTTAACGCCCAAACGTAACCCCGACAATGACGATCACTCCCAAACTTCCCCATTACTCGATATTGCCGATAAAGGACCCGTAAGGGCCAGATTCGCCCGACATGGAGAATCTGCCCGGTTTTGGTTAATTGCCTTCCGGGGCTCCAAAAGCCCCCGTTTTCGTTTCTACGGTCTTAGGATATTTCAAGGAACCCAACACACTTGACGGAATTGAATTCCGACTTCTAAGTCAATTAATTAACGTTTAAAGTTTCCAAAACCCGTTAATTACAACTTCTCCAATTTAATTCCAAATTTCTATTCGATTTAAGATAAAAGACTCGGGGAACGTTTTAAACCACCCGAACATTAAAACCCGAGCAACCGAGCATGTGGGCCCCACCCAAGAGGCTTGGCCGAGACCCTAGGGTTTGAGGGGAGGGGCTCGGCCACCATGTGGTGGCTGCTGCTAGCTCCGGCCAGCCACCACATGGCCGGCCGGCCACCACCCACGATGGCCGGAGCTCCTCCCGAGCCTCCGGTCACCGGAAAACGTGCCATCACACCCCCAAACACCTCTAAAACATCTCCAACACCTCCAAAAGGTCTCCAACTATCCCCCAAACTCACTACAACCCTAACCCTTAGTTTACAACCAAACCCTAGCTTTCAAGAAAATAATCGAAATGACGATCGGTTTAGTACTTACTCGAGAGAAAGACGAGGGGAAGAGATTTGCTCTTTGCTTTGAATCGATCCAAAGGTTGAATAATTCCCAAACCCTAGCTTTCTATTCTTCTCTCTTCTTCTCCTTCTTCTTCTCTCTCTAACTCTCTTCTTCTCTCTTACAACTAACAACTAACTCATTTAAAACTCTCTTTTTTTCTTTTAAAACCGAAGTTTCGGCCACCCCTTCTCCTCCATTCATTTTCGCCCCAAAACTAACACCACCACTAACTGTACAAGTGGCAAGGTGGGCCCCACACCTTTTGGAAAATATCTAGTAGATATTTTCCAATCAGTTTCGCGAAAATCGGACGTTTCGGGCCCCGAACGGGCACTTTTTCCAACAAATTACGAAACTTGGCGGGCTTCAAGGAAACGGCTCAACTAAGACCGCTGCGACGACGGCTAAGCTTTTTGGATCCAAAACGGTCCTCGAATGGACCAAAACGTCGCTCGGTTGACTTTTCCATCGAAAAGTCAACATTTCCCAAATTGATCAGAAAGTTTCCCTGAGTCCCCTGGAACTCATTTTGGTCGATAATGGGGTCAACTTAAGTCTGGTATGACCCTCGGGGTCAATTTAGGTTAAGTTACGTGTCTGTCTTAAAAATTTTAAATTTTCCTTTTTTTCGCAGGTTTGACTGACGTTGACCAGAAGTGGTTATTACAGTGTACCCCCTTAAAGGAATTTCGTCCACGAAATTTAAAACAGACCTCGGGAGTCGAACAGGTCGGGATACTTCGCGCGAACCTCGTCCTCGCGTTCCCACGTCGAATCAGCCTCGTGATGTTTCCACTGCACTCGGACCAAGCGGATAATCTTGCCTCCCCGCAGAATCTGCTGCCGTGTGTCCATGATCCGAACCGGCTGCTCCTCATAGGAGACATCATCAGCCACCTCGATATCAGTCCACTCGATGACGTGGGAGGGGTCTGCGTTGTACTGCCCCAACTGGGACACGTGGAAGACGTTATGGACTCTCCCAAGCTGCGGTGGCAACGCCAGACGATAAGCCACTGCTCCCACCCTGCCCAAAATCTCGAACAACCCGATGTACCTCAGAGCCAACTTGCCCGCGCTGCGCCTGAACCGCACCAACCCCTTCCTCGGGCTCTCCTTCAGGAATACATGATCCCCGACTGCAAACTCAAGAGGTCGATGCCGCCTGTCGGCATAACTCTTCTGCCGGCTCTGCGCGGTCCTCAACCGATCGCGGATCAATGCGACCTTCTCCGTCGTCTCTCTGACAAGATCTGGCCCCAACAGACTCTTGTCCCCCACCTCTGCCCAGCATACTGGTGACCGACACGGCCTCCCATACAACGCTTCGAATGGTGCCATGCTGATACTGGCCTAGAAGCTGTTGTTGTAGGCGAACTCGGGCAAAGGCAGGTGGGTCTCCCAAGATCCCCTGAAATCCAGCACACATGCTCGCAGCATGTCCTCCAAGATCTGAATGGTACGCTCAGACTGACCGTCTGTCTGAGGGTGATATGCCGTGCTGAGCAGAACCTCGGTCCCTAGTGCCTTATGTAGACTCGGCCAAAACCTGGACGTAAAGCGGGGATCCCTGTCAGACACTATCGACACCGGGACCCCATGGAGACGCACTATCTCCTGAATATACAAGCTGCTCAACTTGTCGACCGGGTCTGTCATCCTCATAGCCAGGAAGTGGGCCGGCTTGGTCAACCGGTCAACCACCACCCACACGGCGTCGTTTCCCTTTGGCGATCTCGGTAGCCCGCATACGAAGTCCATCGTAATGTGCTCCCACTTCCACTGAGCAATCGGTAGTGGCTGTAACAATCCCGCTGGACGCTGATGCTCGGCCTTCACCTGCTGGCAGACGAGGCATCTCGACACAAACTCTGCGACTGCTCTCCTCATTCCGCGCCACTAGTAGTGCCGTCTGAGGTCACGATACATCTTGGTGCCCCCCGGATGCACTGTGAGACGCGAATGGTGTGCCTCTCGTAACACGGCGTCTCTACAGTTAACCGGCACGAACAACCCCCCGCGGTACCGTAATCCCCAATCAATACTGTCCTCCCAGCCCACTACCTCGTCACCCCTGACGACTCTCTCGCGGATCTCTGATGCCTCGACGTCATCTGTCTGCGCCTCCAACACTTGGGCAAGCAGTGAGGGCTGAGCCACTAATGAGCACATGACAACACCGCTAGTAGCCTCCTCTAGCTCAAGCCCGAATGTGCTCAACTCCCCCATCATGCCCCACTCCCGGACCGATAAGCTGGCGAGTCTCGGAACTGACTTCCTACTCAAGGCGTCGGCGACACCGTTCGCCTTGCCCGGATGGTAGTGTAACTCGAAGTCGTACTCCTCGAGTAGTTCCATCCACTGTCGCTGACGCATGTTCAGGTCTCGCTGGGAAAATATGTACTTGAGACTCTTGTGATCCGAGAACACCTGAAACCCCTCGACATACAGATAATAACGCCAGCTCTTTAGCGCAAACACGACGGCTGCTAGCTCCAAGTCGTGGGTAGGATAGTTGCGCTCGTGCGTCTTCAACTGCCGGGAGCCATAAGCCACAACTCTGCCCGACTGCATCAGCACGCAGCCCAGTCCCTCTCCGGACGCATCACAGTAAACATCATAACCAATCCGTCGCTCGGGCACCACTAACACTGGAGCTGTAGTCAGTCGAGTCTTCAACTCCGCGAATGCACGCTCACAGTCATCTGTCCACACGAACCCAACACCCTTGCGCGTCAACAGAGTCATCGGTGCGGCTAGTCGTGCAAAATCCTGGACAAATCGCCGATAGTAGCCTGCCAATCCCAGAAAGCTGCGGATCTCGAAAACACTCGTGGGCCGTGCCCACTTTGAAACCGCGTCGATCTTCGACGGATCGACCAGGATACCGTCACGGGATACGATGTGGCCGAGGAATCTCACCTCAGAAAGCCAGAACTCGCACTTCTCCCGGTTGGCATATAGCTGATGCTCGCGCAGTAGTGTCAGAACAGCCCTCAGATGTGCCTTATGCGCCGCCTCGTTCTGCGAATATATCAGGATGTCGTCTACGAAGACCACCACAAACTGATCTAGGTACGGCTGGAAGATGTTGTTCATCAGGTCCATGAACGCTGCTGGCGCGTTTGTCAGTCCGAATGGCATCACCAGGAACTCGTAATGCCCATAGCGTGTCCGGAATGCAGTCTTTGCGACGTCCCCCTCACGGACTCGCAACTGATAATAACCGGATCGCAGATCGATCTTCGAGAAGTGAGTTGCCCCTCTCAACTGGTCGAACAAGTCATCGATCCTCGGCATCGGGCACCGGTTCTTCACCGTAACCCGGTTCAGCTTCCGGTAATCTATACACATCCGTAGCTCTCCACTCTTCTTCTTCACGAAGAGTCCTGGTGCTCCCCATGGCGATGCACTCGGACGGATAAACCCCTTCTGCTGAAGCTCCTCTAGCTGACGCTTCAGCTCAGTCAACTCTGCTGGCGCAAACCTGTAACGCGCCATCGATATCGCCGCCGTTCCCGTCACTAGGTCAATCCCGAACTCCACCTCACAAACCGGTGGCAACCCGCTCAATTCCTCAGGGAAGACCTCGGGGAACTCGCATACCACTCTCGGCAACTCTCGGCTCTGCACAGCCGGTACTTCCTCCTCTGCGGACAACGCCGACAAGAGGACCCCACTCTTACTCCCCAGCACACACGTCACCTTCGTGCCACCCACTGTCACTGTCACTCGTCGTCTATAGCAATCGATGTTGGCTCGATAACTCGAAAACCAATCCATACCCAAGATCACATCAAAGGTAGTCATCCCTAACACGAGAAGATCACCAGGGCAAGGACAGTCGACGACTCTAATCTCGCATGCACGACATACTCTGGTCAACGATGCACCACCCCCAACTGGGGTGTCCAGGCATAGGGGTGGACTCAACGACTCTACGCTCAACCCCAACCTCTCAGCACAACCCGACGAAATAAAAGAGTGCGACGCCCCGGTA
The DNA here is from genome assembly GCA_963921825.1 of Erodium maritimum. NCBI lineage: Eukaryota > Viridiplantae > Streptophyta > Magnoliopsida > Geraniales > Geraniaceae > Erodium > Erodium maritimum. Next base: position 20,017,266 of record OY997596.1, read on the forward strand.
TCAAATAAGAATAAAGCCCATAAATGATACAATAAACACGTACCCTGGATGGTCTCGCGGTACGTGCTAGGTCCCGGGGCTTTGGAGTCGGTGACTGCATATACTCGCCCCTGCGAGGCCTGCTGCCTCTGACTCGGCGCACCGGCCGCTGAATACTCGTGACTCTGTTGCTGTCTTGGGATCGGTGCGCTCGTAGACGGCCGTGACGACCTCTGCTGCTGACCCTGTCCAGGGCGACCTCTGGGCGACTGTACCGTCCGCGACTGCTGTGGCCGCTGCACTGATGTCTCCCCCAACTGCTCGCGGCACCATGCCATAGTGTGACCAACCCGGCCGCATCGGTAACAGCTGATCTCGTCAGCCCTCGACCCTGCGCCCTGACCTGTCCGGCTAGTAGCTGGTACTGCCACGGGTCCTCCCTTCACCGGACAGTCTCGTTGTAAGTGGCCTGGCTGCCCGCAGTGATAGCATGACGGCCTCCTCTCTGGGGCGACTGGCCCCACTGATGCCACTGAACCCTGCTGCCTCGATCCACCCTGATGAGGCGGTGGTCGGAAGAACCCCGCGGTCCGCTGCCTCCGCGAGTCTCGTGAGTCTGACGGCCCTGCAAAGCTGATCGGCCGAGGTCGGACCTCACGGCCCCTGGCTGCATCCCGGGTGCCCTGCTCCATTGTAGCCGCGGTGTCTACGAGGTCGGTATACTTCCGCAGCCTCAAGGCGAGAACCTGGTTCCGGATGCCCAGCCTCAGTCCTCCCTGGAACCGCAGGCAACGGTTCGTCTCACTCGTCACCATCTCTGGCGCGAATCTGGCCAAGGCTGTGAACCTGGCCTCGTACTCTGCTACCGTCATCCCTCCTTGCTCCAGGTCTAAGAACTGCCGATGTCGCTCCAGACGAGCCGACTCGGGGAAGTACTGTGCCATGAATACCTCCTGGAATACGCTGTAGTCGTATCCGACCGTGTCCTTCACCCGCCCCCACCAGTGGTAGGCGCTATCTCTCAGCTGATGGGCCGCGAAGGACACTCTCCGACGGCCATCCTCGACACCCGATGTGTCCGGGTCTCGTGTGACCTGCTCTATCCATCGCTCGGCTAGGTCGGGATTCGGCTCCCCAACAAAAATAGGTATCCCGAGCTTCATGAACTCCAGTAGCGCTCGGGAGGTATGATCCTCTGTCTGAGCTGCCCTCACCGGGACCGTGGCTGCCTCTGGTGCTGGCGAAGCCGACTCTCGGCTGGCGATGACCGCCACCAAACTCTGAACGGTCCTTGTTAGCTCATCCAGGGCAGTCATTACTGGAGGGTCCGCGACTGGCGGAACACTGGGGGTGCCTGTAGACGGCCCCGCATCACTTCTCCTGTCTTCTCCGACAGGAGTGCCCTGTGCCTCCGCGTAGTCGGCGGGCTCGGCGGTTGGCACCCTCCCTGGTGCCCCTGCTGACCGCCCCCGCCGGCCTCGCGTGGGTGCCTGACCCCGTGTTCCTGATGCTCGTCCGCGCCTACCGCGAGCCATAATCAGTATCCTCTGCACGGATACACGCAAACGTTCAGTTTGCGAACTCAAATAAAGACGACAATTCAAAAGCGCTAACGTTCACCCGATCTACGCTTACACTAGCGTGCTTATCACTAAAGCGCCACACCGCTCAAGCTAAACATACTTTAACTAAAGTTTTAGTAACGAGACCTCAACGAGACCGCACCGACGTGCGCCACACAAGCGACGACAAACCAACCCACACCATGAAACAACAACCACCATAATAATTAACGCACATACGACAACTCAGAACCGACCTCAATCAAGACATCACTCGACACGGTCAAATAACCACAATCACAACACGACGACCCCCGCTCACCGGGCCAATCAGGGTCGAACCTTGCCCACGGGGCCAACCAAAATCAAACACACGCCCACAGGGCCAGTCAAGTTCAAAACACGCCAACAATTTTAAAACCTTCACCCTTCCATTTTAAAACTTCATTCCTTGACATCACGTAGTTACAACCCGGTCCAGGCGTCCCCGAACCACGTTGTACAGACTTGACATCAACACCGTCACGTCCGACTACAGGAGCGCTCCTGAGTCGACCCGTTACAGTTTAAAAACCGTTCACGCAACCACACACAAACAGCATGCCAGCAACAAAATACTGTAACATACGCACAAACACAAACAAGACTCAAGACATGACGGGTCTACACTGACTCGACTCCCCCCACCCCTAAGTGACGGACAGTCCGAGATTTGAAACCTCGAGCTCTGATACCAAGCTGTCACACCCCAATTTCAGCGAACCGAACTCGGGACGCGAACCTTTAAAACATGAAACACTTAAAACCTGATTTGAATAAAACTCTGATATTTCCATTTAATTACCAAAAATAAAGAGTATTTACAATACAAAAACGTCCCAACAAGTGGACAAGGTACACATCCGTCACTAGACTCAACACCCGATAAAGTAAAGACCAGACTCCGCTCCAAGCTCCATGAACTTCAAGATCTAACCTAGTCCGTCCGGTGATCAGTACCTGTAGGAAAAGCAGCTAGGGGTGAGCGTTCGCTCACCTCCACGGATAACAGACTGACTATGGCATAATTAGTAGATAAAGCCAGTAACACAAACCAAACCCAACATCGGGACTACGGTCCCCAACTCAAATACTCAACTGACCCACAACCCGTTACCAACCTCAACAGACTCAGCACTTGATGAAGTAATGTAGACCCGACATAACTATCGACGACCTCCTCAAGGACTCAAAAGAAACGACACAACACCAAACAAGATCACAAAGGATCGCACACCAGCTGCTCAGTAACCAATCTCAATCAGGTCAGGGTTCGACCTATCGCAATTCCTCGACACGAAGTCGGATCAGGTTGTCGACCTTTAAAACTCGCAATTCATCGACACTAAGTCGGATCAGGCTGTCGACCTTTAAAACTCGCAATTCATCGACACTAAGTCGGATCAGGCTGTCGACCTTTAGAACTCGCAATTCATCGACACTAAGTCGGATCAGGCTGTCGACCTTTAGAACTCACCACCCTAGGTAACCACAATCACAATCACAGGCAAGTTCAATCACGCAGGCACTCGAGGCCACTCAAGACACCTCAACAGTCAAGACTCGGGTTCAACAACCCCACGGGCACTCACTGCCACTCAAGACACACCAACAGTCAAGACTCGGGTTCAACAACCCCGCGGGCACTCACTGCCACTCAAGACACACCAACAGTCAAGACTCGGGTTCAACAACCCCACGGGCACTCACTGCCACTCAAGACACACCAACAGTCAAGACTCGGGTTCAACAACCCCACGACACTCACTGCTACTCAAGACACCAAATTAAATACACGGGCTCTCATGGCCACCCAAACTCAACAATAAATAACACAGGCTCTCAAGGCCACCCAAACTCAACAATAAATAACATGGGCTCTCAAGGCCACCCAAACTCGACAATAAATAACACGGGCTCTCAAGGCCACCCAAACTCAACAATAAATAACGCACAACAACCTCCGGCATACTCGATGCCTCCAACAGTCCTAAAATCACTAGTTTCACAAGCAACCTCCGGGCATGGTCATATGCCTCCAGTAATTCAATTATCGCTAAGTTCTCTGTTCCTACGACACTACTAAGTGTCACATGCCTTTCTCTTAAACGCTACAATCCCGTATCATGCTTTTCTAATAATTAAATAAATCTACTCAACCCACGACACCTCGGTGTCACATGCAATTCTACTATTAACTTTCCCTAATCAGGGCCGAGATCCGGCTACTTTTCCCTACCTCGTATATAAATCCAAAAGCGCTCCAAGAACACCAGAAGTACACCCAGTCACTCGCCGAGCTTCCCTTTGCCTCGGTCCGTAGCACGATCTAACAGAACACAAATTCAAAGTACTTTTAAACTAGTACGAATAAACCGAAAATTAATATATTTAACGCCCAAACGTAACCCCGACAATGACGATCACTCCCAAACTTCCCCATTACTCGATATTGCCGATAAAGGACCCGTAAGGGCCAGATTCGCCCGACATGGAGAATCTGCCCGGTTTTGGTTAATTGCCTTCCGGGGCTCCAAAAGCCCCCGTTTTCGTTTCTACGGTCTTAGGATATTTCAAGGAACCCAACACACTTGACGGAATTGAATTCCGACTTCTAAGTCAATTAATTAACGTTTAAAGTTTCCAAAACCCGTTAATTACAACTTCTCCAATTTAATTCCAAATTTCTATTCGATTTAAGATAAAAGACCCGGGGAACGTTTTAAACCACCCGAACATTAAAACCCGAGCAACCGAGCACGTGGGCCCCACCCAAGAGGCTTGGCCGAGACCCTAGGGTTTGAGGGGAGGGGCTCGGCCACCATGTGGTGGCTGCTTCCAGCTCCGTCCAGCCACCACATGGCCGGCCGGCCATCACCCACGGTGGTCGGAGCTCCTCCCGAGCCTCCGGTCACCGGAAAACGTGCCATTACACCCCCAAACACCTATAAAATATCTCCAACACCTCCAAAAGGTCTCCAACTATCCCCCAAACTCACTACAACCCTAACCCTTAGTTTATAACCAAACCCTAGCTTTCAAGAAAATAATCGAAATGACGATCGGTTTAGTTCTTACTCGAGAGGAAGACGAGGGGAAGAGATTTGCTTTTTGCTTTGAATCGATCCAAAGGTTGAATAGTTCCCAAACCCTAGCTTTCTATTCTTCTCTCTTCTTCTCCTTCTTCTTCTCTCTCTAACTCTCTTCTTCTCTCTTACAACTAACAACTAACTCATTTAAAACTCTTTCTTTTTCTTTTAAAACCCAAGTTTCGGCCACCCCTTCTCCTCCATTCATTTTCCCCCCAAAACTAACACCACCACTAATTGGACAAGTGGAAAGGTGGGCCCCACACCTTTTGGAAAATATCTACTTGATATTTTCCAATCAGTTTCGCGAAAATCGGTTGTTTCGGGCCCCGAACGAGCACTTTTTCCAAGAAATTACGAAACTTGGCGGGCTACAAGGAAACGGCTCAACTAAGACCGCTGCGACGACGGATAAGCTTTTTGGATCCAAAACGGTCCTCGAATGGACCAAAACGTCGCTCGGTTGACTTTTCCAGTGAAAAGTCAACATTTCCCAAATTGATCAGAAAGTTGCCCTGAGTCCCCTGGAACTCATTTTGGTCGATAACGGGGTCAACTTAAGTCCGGTATGACCCTCGGGGTCAATTTAGGTTAAGTTACGTGTCTGTCTTAAAAAATTTAAATTTTCCTGTTTTTCGCAGGTTTGACTGACGTTGACCAGAAGTGGTTATTACACTTATAGCAGGATTTGATCTTGCAGTCTCTTGATGATACTTCTGTTATGCTAATGTTAACATGAACAAGGTGGATTGTGATATTCATGAATTGCTCAATATGTTGATCAATTATGAAAAACAATTCACATCGAGAAATATGGAAGTATCAGGATCTATGAATTTGATTGATGGTTCTTTAAAGAGCAAGTGGATAGGCAAAAGGATGTCTGAGAGAAAACCACTTGCACTTGAGAACGTTGTTATGAACACATTCAATAAATTAAAGATGAACATCGATCAACGGGATGTTAGATGTTTCTTATGTAAGAAGTAAGGACATTGGAAGAGGAATAATCAAACAAATCAAGGTTACTTTTGGCATTTTAGGCTTGGCCATATCAATGAGAAAAGAGTAAACAAGTTTCATAAGGGAATGTGTCTCTGGAAGTATGATTATGCATCATATGGTACTTGTGAATCTTGTCTCATAGGAAAAATGACAAAATCTCCTTTTACTGGAATTGTAGAAAGAGCTAGTGAAGTTTCTCATGTACGTGTGCCAATGGAAGTTCGAGCTAAAGGTGGATATTCTTATTTTGTTACCTTCACGGGCGATATGTCGAGATATGGTTTTATATATCTCATGAGACAAAAATCTGTAAGAATATCAAGGCACTGAGATCTGACCGTGTGGGTGAGTATCTCATAGATGATTTTATTGATTATTTTCCACAAGATGAGATCTTATCACAGTGGACTTCGTACTTTATTGGATATAGTGCGATCGATGATGGGATTTAAAGATCTTTCTATCTTCCTACGGGGATATGCTTTAGAGGCTGCTGCATGTTAGTTAAATAATGTTCCCACTAAGGCAGTTGCTGAAACACCATATGCGATATGGAAATGATGGAAAGCTAACCTTAAACATTTAAAGGTTTGGGGAAGTTCAACCTATGTTAAGCGACTGCAATCAGACAAGCTTGAGGCTAAGTCTAACAAATGCAGACTTGTTGGTTTTCCTAACGAGACTATGGGATACTATCTCTACCATCCTTCTGAACACAAATTTTTTGTGGCTAGGAACGCGACTTTTCTTTTAGAAAATAAGTCCCTCGATGTTGGAAGAACTGGAAGTGGAAATAGATTTTGATGAAATACAAGATACCAATTAGTCAGCGCCGACTCAAGAGCATGATATGCATATTGAGCAACCTTTTCTTGATGTCTTACAGTTGCCACCAAGGGTTCCAACCTCAAAATTTGAGGTAAATGATTTGGTTAATGAACCAATTCAGGAACAATGGCAACAATGGAATCAAGAAGTACAAGAGCCTCTTAGAAGATCAATTAGAGAATGGCGTGCACAAAATTGGATTAATCTATTAGTGTGCGATAATGAGGACAACCATATTGATGATGACCTTATTATTGAAGACGATCCGAAGTGTTTCCAAGAGGCGGTGGCTAGTCCAGACCATGAGAAATGGATTGATACCATGAAATCCGAAATAGAGTTAATGAAAATCAATAACGTATAGGCTTTAGTTGATGACTTTAAGGACTTAAAACCTATTGGGTTAAATGGGGTTTTAAGAAAAAGATTGGAGCGGATGGTAAGATAGAAACCTTTAAAGCTCGTCCAGTTGCTAAAGGGATATAATCAAAAGGAAGATATTGATTATGAAGAAACGTTCTCCCCTGTAGTAATACTCGAATCTGTTCAGATTTTTCTTGCTATTGTAGCATACTATGATTATGAGATTTGACAAATGGATGTGAAAACGGCTTTCCTTAATGGTGAGCTGAAGGAAGATGTCTACATGACTCCACTTGAAAGTTTCACATTGTCATCTGCTCCTAGTAAAGTATGTATGCTACAACGATCCATTCATGGACTAAAGAAAGATTCTCATAATTGGAGGATTCGTTTTCACATCGAAATGTTCGATTTTATGCATTGTGAAATGCAGCCATATGTGTACAAGAAGGTTAGTGGGAGCATTGTCATTTTCCTAGTGTTATATGTAGATGACATATTGCTAATAGGAAATGATGTGTTAGCCATGCAAGAAACAAAGATTTGGCTATTTGAAAAGTTCTCCGTGAAAGATATGGGAGAAGTAGCTTATATTCTTGAAATAAAGGTCTATTGAGATAGATCAAGGAAGTTGCTAGAGATCTCACAATCTATGTACATTGATACTATCTTAAAGAAGTATCATATGGATAATTCTAAAAGGGGGTACTTACCTATTGGAACTGGATTTTCTCTTTCTAGGGATGATAGTCCTAAGACCCTAGAGGAAAGAGAACGCATGAGTTGAATCCCATATGCTAACGTAGTGGGAGCTATCACGTATACCATGACATGTACGAGACTGGATATTGTCTATGCGCTAGGAGTATCAAGTAGGTAGCAAGGAAATCCGGGGGAGGCCCATTGGAAAGTTGTTAAAACTATTCTTAAGTACTTGGGAAGAACTAAACACCAATTCCTCATATATGGAGATAATGAGCTTAAATTGTTAAGCCATATCGATGCAAATTTTGCATCAGATAAGGATGATAGCAAATCTAATTATGGTTATGTTGTTACCTTGAATGGTGGAATAGTAAGTTGGAAGAGTTTCAAACAAGCTACTGTAGCTAATCCAGTAACCGAAGTAGAACACATAGTTATATGTGATGCTGTTGAGGAAGGTGTATGGATAAAGAAGTTCTTAACTGAGCTTGGTGGAGTTCCTTCAGTAAAGGAAAGTGTTCCTTTATTTTGTGACAATACATGCGTTATTGCACAAGCCAAGGAGCCAAGAGTACACCAGAAATCCAAACACGTTCTTCGAAAGTTTCGTCTGATTATAGAAATAGTTGAACCAGGAGATGTTCAAATTCTGAAGTTGGAAGAAAAGGAAAACGATGCAGGTCATTTCACTAAGGTGCTTGGTTCAAAGGAGTTTGACAAGCACAAGTGGAATATAAGATTAAAATTCATGAATGTTTGGCTCTAGTCAAATGTTAATCTTCACAAAACATTTTTAGCACATTTCATATCATGTTTTTCTTATTAGTGGTGACTAATATAATGACTTTTATTGTTATCATATCAAAAGTACAAGGCGTACGTCGCTAGACTCAAAAAGGAAACCCGGACTCCCGCTCCTACCTCTTCAAGCTTCGAGAGCTTGCCTAGTCCGTCCCGCGACCAGTGTAATGACCACTCCCCGGTCAACGCCAGTCAAACCGGCGAAAAACGGGAAAATTTAAAAAATTTGAGCAGACACTGATTTGAACCGGATTTGGACCCCGAGGGTCATACCGGACTTAGGTTGACCCCGTTATCGACCAAAGTGAGTTCTGGGGGACTCAGGGAAACTTTCTGATCAATTTGGGAAATGTTGACTTTTCGCTGGAAAAGTCAACCGAGCGACGTTTTGGTCCATTCGAGGACCGTTTTGGATCCAAAAATATTAGCCGCCGTCGCAACGGTCTAAGTTGAGCCATTTCCTTGTAGCCCGCCAAGTTTCATAATTTCTTGGGAAAAGTGCCCGTTCAGGGCCCGAAACGTCCGTTTTTCGCAAATCTGATTAGAAAATATCAAGTAGATATTTTCCAAAAGGTGTGGGACCCACCTTGCCACTTGTCAACCAAGTGGTGGTGTTAGTTTTGGGGGGAAAATGGGTGGTGGTACCTATGTGTGGCCGGCCACATGTTAAAAAAAAGAAAAAAAAGGAAAATGAGTTAGTGTTTTAGAAAGAGAAAGAAGAGAGAAGAAAGGGAGAGAAGGAGAAGAAGGAAGAGAGGAAGCTAGGTTTTGGGCACTATTCACGTCATATCGAACCCTTGGATCGTCTCGAGGAAAGGAGCAATCGACTTCCACTCGTTCTCCTCTACGGTATACACCGAACCGATTCTCGTTTTGTTTAATTTTGGAAGTTAGGTTTTTGTAAAACTATTAGTTTGAGGTGGTTTTGATGTTGGGTTAATTGTTGGAGACGTTTTAGAGGTGTTGGAGGTTTGATTGAACGTTTTCCGGCGACCGGGGGCTCGGGAGAAGCACCAGCCACCATGGAGGGTGGCCGGCCACCATAGGAGGTGGCTGGCCGGAGCTAGGGCCGGCCACCACCATGGTGGCCGAGCCTCATTTAAGCCCTAGGGCCCACGGCTAGGTTGGGCTGGGTGGGTCCCACGTACTCGGGTGCTCGGGTTTTGTGTTCGGGTGGTTTAAAACGTTCCCCGGACCATTTATCCATAACCGAATCGAATTTTGGAATTAAATTGGAGAAGTTGTAATTAACTGGTTTTGGAAACTTTAAACGTAAATTAAGTGACTCGGGAGTCGGAATTAAATTCGGTCAAGTACATTGGGACCCTTGAATTATTCTAAGACCGTAGAAACGAAAACGGGAATTTTTGGAGCCCCAGAAGGGTATTTACAAAACCCGGGCAGATTCGCCACGTCGGGCAAATCGGGCCTTTACGGGTCCCTTATCGACAATGTCGAGTAATTGGGAAGTTTGGGAGTGATCGACATTGTCGGGGTTAAGTTTGGGCATCGAGTTTAATGATTTTCAGTTTATTCCTGCGGGTTGTTAAGTGCCTTAAATTTGTGTTCTTTTAGATCGTGCCACGGACCGAGGCAAGGGAAAGCTGGGTGAGTGACTGAGATCATCACCGGAGCTCGTCGTTTGGCTTTTGGGAGAACACGCACGAGGTAGGGAAAAGTAGCCGGATCTCGGCCCTGACTGGGGAAAGTTAACAGTAGAATTGCATGTGACACCGGGGTGTCGTGGGTTAAGTAGTTTTATTTAAATATTAGAAAGGCATGATACGGGATCGTAGCAATTATTGGAAATGCATGTGACACTTAGTAGTGTCGTAGGAGCAGAGAACTTAGAGTTATTAGAATTACTGGAGGCATATGACCATGCCCGGAGGTTGATTGAGAAACTGTTGATATTAGGACTGTTGGAGGCTTTGGTTAAGCCGGAGGTTGATTTTTTTTTTGGTGTCTTGGGTGGGCTTGAGAGCCCGTGCTATTATTGTTGAGTCTTGGGTGGCCATGAGAGCCCGTGTTATTATTTGTGGTTGGGTGGCCTTGAGAGCCCGTGGGACTGTTGAGTCCGTGGTTTACTGTCGGTGTATCTTGGGAGGCCGTGAGTGCCTGTGGGGCTGTTGAGCCCGTGGTTTACTGTTGGTGTATTTTGGGAGGCCGTGAGTGCCTGTGGGACTATTGAGTCCGTGGTTTACTGTTGGTGTATCTTGGGAGGCCGTGAGTGCCTGTGGGGCTGTTGAGTCCGTGTCTTTATTGTTGGTGTGTATTGGGTGGCCATGAGTTCCTGTGGAGTGCTGAACCTGTGTTGTTGCTGTTTGTTGAACTTGCTTGTGATTGTGATTGTGGTTACCTGAGTGAGAGAGGTTACTGAGACAGGTCGACCGCCTGGCCCGACTTTGTGTCGGGGAAGCGCGTGAGTGAGGGAAGTTGTAAGACAGGTCGACTGCCTGGACCGACTGGGATCGGAAAGAGCGAGGGACAGAGAAGTTGTAAGACAAGTCGACTGCCTGGACCGACTGGGATCGAAAGAGCGAGGGATAGGAAAGTTGTAAGACAGGTCGACCGCCTGGACCGACTGGGATCGGAAAGGGCGAAGGACAGAGAGGCTACTGAGACAGGTCAACCGCCTGGCCCGACTGAGATCGGAAAGGGCGAGAGAAACGGATTTGGTTACTGAGCAGCTAGTTTGCGATCCTTTGTGATCTTGTTTGGTGTTGCGTGGTTTCTTTTGAGTCCTTGGAAGAGGTCGTGATCGTTGTGTTGGTCTACTTACATGTTTGAGTGTTGAGTCGTTCGAGGAAGGTCACCGTGGCTGTTTGTCAGTCAGAGTACTTGAGTTGGGGACAGTGATCCCCGGAGTTGAGTTTGTTGTTGGTGTTAGCGGCATTGTCTGCTAATTATGCCGTAGTCAGTCTGTTATCTGTGGTGGTGAGCGAACGCTCACCCCTAGCTGCTTTTCCTACAGGTACTGATCACAGGACGGACTGGGTGAGCTCTCAAAGCTTGTGGAGCTAGGAGCGGAGTCCGGGTTCAGTCTTTTGAGTCTAGTGACAGATACCTTGTACTTTTGTCCACGTGTTGGGACGTATTTTTAAGTTGTAAATATTATTTTGATTAATTAAATGGAGATTTTTAAAGTGTTTATCCAAAACAGGTTTCATTGTTTTATTGTTTTTAAAACGTTCGCGTCCCGAGTTCGGTTTACTGAAATCGGGGCGTGACAACCAGTACCTGTAGGAAAAGCAGCTAGGGGTGAGCGTTCGCTCACCACCACAGATAACAGACTGACTACGGCATACTAGCAGACAATGCCGGTAACACCAACAACAACCCAAACACCGGGGACTACAATCCGCAAACTCAAGTAACCCGACTGACACACGACTATTACTTTCCTCAACCGACCTAACACTCGCACCCGTAATGTAGACCAGACACAACGATTACGACCTCTTCCAAGGACACAAAAGATAACCACGCAACACCCAAGATCACAAAGGATCGCATACCAAACAAGATCGCAAAGGATCGTACTCCAGCTGCTCAGTAACCCCCTGCCCTTTTCCCAACGCGACAGTTAGATCAGGCGGCCGACCTGTCGCACTTTTTCCAACGCGACGGTTGGATCAGGCTGTTGACCTGTCGAACTTTTCCCGACCCCAATCGGATAGGCTGTCGACCTATTGCCCTTTTCCCAACGCGACGGTTGGATCAGGCGGTCGACCTGTCACACTTTTCCCGACACAAAGTCGGATCAGGTTGTCGACCTGTCACACTCACCAACCCAAGGTAACCACAATCACAATCACAAGCAAAGTTCAACAACAGTAACAACACCGGTTTAACACTCCACATGCACTCATGGCCACCCAAGACACCAACAGTAAACACACAGGCTCAACAACCCCACGGGCACTCACGACCACCCAAGACACCAACGGTAAAACACGGGCTCAACAACCCCACGGGAACTCATGGCCACCCAAGACACCAAAGGTAAAACACGGGCTCAACAACCCCACAGGCACTCATGGCCACCCAAAACACCAACGGTAAAACACGGGCTCAACAACACCACAGGCACTCATGACCACCCAAGACACCAACGGTAAAACACGGGCTCAACAACCCCACGAGCACTCATGGCCACCCAAGACACACCAACAGTAAAGACACGAGATCAACAACCCCACGGGCACTCATGGCCACCCAAGACACACCAATAGTAAAGACACGGGCTCAACAACCCCACGGGCACTCATGGCCACCCAAGACATACCGACAATAAAATACAACAATACAATCAACCTCCGGGCATAACCAAATGCCTCCAGTAATTAATATCGATAAGCTCACTTATCCTACGACACTGCTAAGTGTCACATTCATTTATATTGTTCGATATGTTCCCGTATCATACGACACCACCCGGTGTCGCCTGCCTTTCTAATATTCGATAAACTTAATTAACCCACGACACCCAAGTGTCACATGCATTTCTACTATTAACTTTCCCCAGTCAGGGCCGAGATCCAGCTACTTTTCCCTACCTCGTATGCTTTCCCCAAAAGCTCACAACCAAGCTCCGGCGTGATCACGATCACTCGCCGAGCTTTCCCTTTCCTCTGTCGGTGGCACGATCTAATAAGAACACAATTTAAAACACCTTTAAGTTCGCAGACATAAACTGAATTTTAATAAACTCGATGCCCAAAAGTAACCCCGACAATGTCGATCACTCCCAAACTTCCCAATTACTCGACATTATCGATAATGGACCAGGAAAGGCCCGTTTCGCCCGACCCGACGAATATTCCCGGGTTTTGAAAACGCCCTTCCGGGGCTCCGAAAATTCCCGTTTTCATTTCTACGGTCTTAGAATAATTCAAGGGTTCAAACATAATCGACGAAATCAATTTCCGGCTTCCGAGCAATTTAATTCGCGTTTAAAGTTTCTAAACCCGTCATTTAAAACTTTTACAATTTAATTCCAAAATTTGTTCCGGGTGTGAATTAACGACTTGGGGATCGTCCTAAACCACCCGAACACGAAAAACCCAAGGCCCGAAAACGTGGGCCCCACACGGCCACAACGGAAAACATTTCTTTTCGCCCTAAAACGTTCCTAACGAACCCCAAACCTAAACCCAACCTTAATCAACCATTTAAACTCAAACCCTAAAATTCAAACGTTCCAAAATGAAAATCGGTTAGGTTCTCACCGTAGGGAATGACGACGGGAGCTCGATTCTTCGATCGTTGAGACGATCCACCGATTGGATCGTCGGGAAAATAGCAAAACCCTAACCTTTCCTTCTCTTTTTCTCTCCTTCTTCTCTCTTCTTTCTCTCTCATTTTCCTTCTCTACTTCTTCTCCTTTTTTTTCTATTTGGCCGAGACTTGCTCTTACTTTCCCTTTTATTTTGTTTTAAAAACACCAATTTCTACTTATTTACAAACTACCACTCATTCTTCTTTTTGTTTTGTTCAAGAAACCTAACACAACCACATAATTGACATGTGACAAGTGGGTCCCACACCTTTTTGGAAAATATCTTCTAGATATTTTTCAGTCAGATTCGCGAAATTTGGCTGTTTCAGGCCCCGAACGGGCACTTTTTCCAAGAAATTACGAAACTTCACGGGCTACAAGGAAACGGCTCAACTAAGACCGATGCGACGAAGGCTAAGCTTTTTGGATCCAAAACGAACCTTGAACGGACCAAAACGTCGCTCGGATGACTTTTCCAGCGAAAAGTCAACATTTCCCAAATTGGTCAGAAAGTTGCCCTGAGTCCCCCGAAACTGACTTTGGTCGATATCGGGGTCAACTTAAGTCCGATATGACTCTCGGGGTCAAATTTAGGTTCATTTAAGTGTCTGTCCAAAATTTTTAAATTTTCCTGTTTTTCGCAGATTTGACTGGCGTTGACCGGGAGTGGTTCTTACAATGATTTAAGGAAGGAGTTTCTTAAAGTCATTCAACAACCAGTAACGATCAACATGAAACATATTGGTTATCTATTAGGCTTCGACAGTCAAACCATACCCTAGGATAATCCGGAGTTGGAAAGATGGAAGGAAAACAATTCATCATACTTAAACCAGGTTCGTCTTTATTGGATATTGATATTCACGTTATTCGGCCATCGGGGAGTGTTGTTAGACGCCAACCTCGATTAGTATTTAATTAGATTAATTGATGCCGGTTTAGCGTTCAACCTATGTGGTCACACACTTACGAGTGACGTTTGATGTTTAAGATCATTTAATTTATTATGAGATAATTTATTGAAATGATCTAGATGACATATTTATTATACATTCTGCTAACACAAAAATGTAATAAATATTGGAGTTCTTAACAGATTGGATCTAGGTCAAGTGGGATATTGTTGGGTTTGCCCTAGGCCCAATCGGATTTCAAGACCAATTGAGTCTTGGACCCAATAATTAGAAATATATAAAGAGAGAATTAGGGTTAAGAGATATATAATTTTTCAGATTATTCTATATAACATCTTTTTCTATTCTCTCCCAAACAACCAAAAGAAGAATCGTTCTTCTCCAAAGCCGTCTCAATTGTTGAAAGCGTCAAAGATCGTTACTCGGTGTGGATACACTAGAGGATTCGTAGTTTCGATGCTAAATAAATTTCGTTCTACAAATCAAGTAAGTGATTTTATTGTTTTAACGATGATTTAGATGCAATGTATTTGTTTTTGGATGAACGATTTAATTCCGCTACGAACATATGACTCTTTTCGATCCTTCAGCTGTACCTAGATGAGCTGCAACTTGATACATGTGTTAGAAAAAATATAAAACAACTCTGGCGTTTTGGAAAACAAAGCTTTTAAATATGGCTGGTAGATTATTGTTCATCAAATCTACGCTACATGTCTCTTTTTCAAGCCCCGAAAGGTGTAATGGCTGAATTTGAATCTTGGCAACGATGCATTTATGGAATGGAAGCGTGGCAAGGAAAGTTTTAAACAAAGTGTCTTGGGTTGTTGTTTGTAAGTCAAAGCTTGAGGTGTCCTGGGAATTAGGCGTTTGGAATCTGTGAATTCCTCTGTCTTGTCTTCTTGAATCGGCTCTGAAACCTCATTGTTTTTTCCTCTTCATTCATGAAGAAGACTGTTATTTTATACCCCTCTCTCTCTTCTTGTCTCTCTAACAAAACTAGTGGCGGTGCGACGAAACCGAGTTGAAGACTTTGAATCTACAGGCACATAAGGATTAGGAGATCTCCATGACGAAAATAAGACATTGGAATTTGCAATGAATGGTGGATAGCTCAATTGTTTTATATTTCGAAATGTATAACCGATTTCAAATTCCAAGAACTTGTTCTTTAAAACGTTGCTCCATTACTGTTTCAAAAGAATTTTTAGGAGTTGAGGAGGAAGTAAAATAAATTTTGTCATGGTTTCCACCATTTATGACCAATACTAATCACAAACCAAATGGTACATGACATAAGTTGTTCTTATAACTACTAGACTCCTGGCCCCAACTCACCTCTTTTACCAATTCACCATGAAAGGGTAACCTCAACTCCACGAACCATACTGAACAAGACCTTCTTTGTGTTTAATTCATATTATCATGCTGTTAAATTTATCTGTAGTTCTCAGTTATTTGAATTTTTTTATTGGTTATAAATTTTAATTTTTAGCATAAAGATGAGTTCAATTTTACCTTGGAAGATATAAGAAAGGGTTATGCATAATCGTGGGTCTTACAAACAAGTTAGAGACACTGACACTAAAAAAATAATAGCTGCTTTGCAAAACAACTTTGTGACTGAGTAAACACGTAAGAAAATACATACCAATGATTATTATTCCTAGTGTATACTTAGGGGATCTGACTATATTCACGTGAGTGTGTGCATATATCAATTCTTCCGGTTCAACTCGGAGGTATGCGACGAGTTCTCTAGGAGAAAGAGTAGGATCATAGAGCGGGTCCTTGTTCCTTGTCTACATCATGCGATCATCAGAACCCATATTTTTTTCTCCCAGCTCAACCGGTCGGAGGTGTTAGTATTCCCGTCCAGCAGAGTGGGTTGGAGCGGCCTAGGGGTGTCAATGTCTCCATCCAGTGGAGGGAATTTGAGCGGCCCTACACATAGCCCATAAGTGATCGGGTGGGCCACAGTCCTGATATTGGAACCTAGGTCGAGCCTCCGATGAGATTGGATGATCGGAGGGCGGATGAGGATATATGGACTCTCAACAGATCCATACTAATGAGGTATTAGGCAGGCTCGCGGCGGAGGCTACACAGGAGAAGGAGGCGGTGTAGGATGTAGCACAGGCGGCGAATGTGGATACCAAAGATGCAGTAGCCGGGGTCGCAGCAAAGGCGGATGCTAGAGAGGTAGTAGGAAGACTCGCGATGGAGACAGCGCAGAAGGTGGAGGTGGTGGATCCCGTGATAGAGGAGGAGGTGGGGGTGGTGCTTGATCGTGAGCTATGGTGGGGGAAGGCGGCAACAATGGTGATGACCGATGGATTTTCGGAAAAGACAGAGTAGGAAGTGGTAGGGCACGATCGCGAGCGGTTTTAGGATAATGAAACGTCGTGGTGGTGGGGTGGCGGGCGTTGTCGTAGAGAGGGAGGAGGGTCGACAAGGTGGTAATGAGGCCATACAGGTGGGGAAGGGATTGCGACTACAATGACCACAATGAAGATGGAGCTGAAAATGGAGAAGAGAGGGGTGAACACTAAAACCCAAAGGCCAATGGTTAAATCTTGGTTTTTGTTTGAGTTGTTTTATATTTAATTTTTTTTTTGAATTGTTAGTTTGATTTGGTATGATATTATATGGGAGAAAAATGAAATTATAGTTTTGATTTATCTCGAAAAAACAAATAAAAAAAGTATTGAAAATGTTTTTTATTGTAATATTAAAGTTAAATTTTATTTGAAAATTTATTTTTATAGATTTTATTTCATCTTTTCTAGAGAATAAAATGATAAAAAAAATAAAGGAAATACAAAAAAAATGAAAAAGAAAGTAGATATTTTTAATGAAATTAAGGAAGTTAAAATGGCTTAATTACTTTTTGTACCCCTTTTGCATTAGTAACACACTTTTTGTCATGCCCCGAATTCGGTAGAATCGAGCCCGGAACGCGAACGGTGAAACAATAAAACAATTTTCTAACATTTTAATAAGCCGCTTAAAATCACCACTTTGAGTTAATCAAAATAACATTTTACAACTTAAAATACGTCCAAAACAAGCGGACAAAAACCAAAGCGTACGTCGCTAAACTCCCCAAAACCCAGACTCCCGCTCCCACCTCTTCAAGCTTCGAGAGTTCCCCTAGTCCGCCTCGCGACCAGTACCTGTAGGAAAAACAGCTAGGGGTGAGCGTTCGCTCACCACCATGGAAACCAGACTGACTACGGCATACTAGCAGAAATGCCGGAAACACCAACAACAAACAAAACACCGGGGACTACTATCCCCAAACTCAAATAACCCGACTGTCACACGAAAACTGTTACTTTCCCCAACCATCTAAACATCCGTGCCCGTAATGTAGAACCGAAACCGTAATGACGACCTCAAAGAACACAACAACAAAGAAGTGATCAAAGTCACGCAAACCACAACCACAAGCCTCAGCACTTTACCGATCACGCGCCGGAAGGTGCGACACACCTGACGGGGACCACAACCCTTTGCTCTTTACTGACCGTGCACCGGAGGGTAGTACAAACCCCTCGGGCATAAATCCAGCCTCAGCTCTTTACCGACCACGCATTGGAGGGTACGACGCACCTGACGGGAACCACATCCCTCAGCATTTTACTGACCGCGCACCGGAGGGTACGACACACCCATCGGGCATAGCTCAACAGTCATCACCAGAACAATCACAGTCACAACGAAATAACACACAATACCCCGCAAATAAAAAGAAAATACGACAACACGACTAACTACCACTCGGTAAGTCAGTCAACCAATACGGGTTCAACTCCCCACAGGCACTCATGGCCACCCACAAACACAAACAATTCAATCAACCTACGGGCACAACCAAATGCCACAAGTATTTCTAATGTTCGATACGTTCACTTATCCTATGACACCACTAAGTGTCGCATGCATTTCTATTGTTTGATACGTACACTTATCCTACGACACCTCTAAGTGTCACATGCATTTCTACTGTTAACTTTCCTTAGTCAGGGCCGAGATCCGGCTACTTTACCCTACCTCGTAACGCTTTCCCAAAAGTCCACGCCCAAGCTCCGGCGCGCTCGCGATCACTCGTCTAGCCTCCCCTTTCTACGGTTGGCGGCACGATCTAACATGAACACAATTAAAACACTTTTTAAGTTCGCAGGCAAAGCTGAGTTTTAAAGAACTAGACGCCCAAAAGCAACCCCGGTAATGTTGATCACTCCCAAACTTCCAAATTATTCGACATTGTCAACAACGGGCCCGGAAAGGCCCGGTTCGCCCGGCTCGGCGAATCTGCCCGGGATTGGAAAACGCCCTTCCGGGGCTCCGAAAATTCTCGTTTTCGTTTCTACGATCTTAGAATAATTCAATGGTTCCAATGCAATCAACGAAATCAATTTCCGACTTCCGAGCGATTTAATTCGCGTTTAAAGTTTCTAAACCCGAAATAAACAACTTTCACAATTTAATTCCATAATTCGTTCCGGGTGTGAACTATCGACTTGGGGATCGTCCAAAACAACCCGAACATAAAAAAACCCGAGACCCGATACATGAGCCCCACCCGGCCACCATCACCCGTGGGTGGATAGATCGGTTTTGGACCGGTTCGCCACAGTGGTGGCCGGTCCCAACTCCGGCCAGCCACCACCCACGGTGGCCGGAGCTCCCCCGAGCCTCCGGTCACCGGAATCCGGTTATTTTCACCCCAAAACGTCCCCAACAAACCCTATACCTCAACTCATCCATATTTAACTCATTTAAACACAAACCCTAACTTTCAAACGTACCAAAACGAGAAACAAATAGGTTCTCACCGTAGGGAATGACGATGTGAGCTTGATTCTATAACTGTTGAGACGATCCGTTGGTTGGATCGTCGGGAAATCCACAAGCCCTAACCCTTTTCTCCTTCTTCTTTCCCTTTTCTCCTTCTCCTTCTTCTCTCTTCTTTCTCTCTCCTTTTTTTTTTTTTTTTGATATGGCCGAACACCCCCCCTCCCTCATCTTTGCCTTTGTTTTGTTCAAAAATACCTACCACCACCACTTGTGTGACAAGTGGCAAGTGGGTCCCACCTTTAAAAAAAGATCTTTGTAGATATTTTTTTGTCAGATTCGCGAAATTCGGCCGTCTCGGGCCCCGAACGGGCCCATTTTCCAAGAAATTACGAAATTTCACGTGCTATAAGGAAACGGCCCAACTAAGACCGCTGTAACGACGGCTAAGCTTTTTGGATCCAAAACGGGCCTCGAACGGACCAAAACGTCGCTCGGTTGACTTTTCCGGCAAAAAGTCAACCTTTCCCAAATTGGTCAAAAGTTGCCCTGAGTCCCCCAGAACTCACTTTGGTCGATATCGGGGTCAACTTAAGTCCGATATGACCCTCGGGTTCAATTTTAGGTTCATTTATGTGTCTAACCCAAAATTTTAAATTTTTCTGTTTTTCTGCCGATTTGACCGGCGTTGACCGGAAGCGGTTCTTACACTTTTAGTACCTTAATGGTTTGTAACTTTCAATAACAATCCCCACGTTTTGGTAACCATCGTTTATTATTTTTTTTTTGACGAAAATACTATTTTACCCCTCACTATTCAAATAAACAACAATTTTTACTATTAAAATCAAGGGAAAACTACCAATACCTACCCAAAACTATGCCCAATTAACTGATGTTTACCCTGAAGTTTAAAGTTAACTGATGCATACCCTTAAGTTTCAAAAATGTAACTCAAAACCCCTCTGTCAACTAAAATGACGAAAATACCCTCAACTACACTTCAATAATTATGTTAAAAAATATTTAAAAATTACTTTTGTTATATATACATATACTTACTTATTAAATGACTTCATCTTTATTTAAAAAATCACTTCATTTATATGAAACAAAATTATTTAAAAAAATCACTAAGGGTATTTTCGTCATTTTAGCTGACAAAAGGGGTTTTTAGTTACAAGTCGTAACTTCGGGGTATGCATCAGTTAACTTTAAACTTGAAGGTAAACATCAGTTAAATGGGCATGGTTTTGGATAGGTATTGGTAGTTTTCTCTAAAATCAGTTCCCACGTTTGTTTGTTGTGCCACTCTTTTTATGCCCTAAGGCAGACTCCTCGAGCTCGGTATTATAGGTATACTGATTATATTTCCTCTATTGGTTTTGTACATAGGAGGTGTGATCACTCTATATGCATCTTTCATGATGGTACTGATGTACTTTCATCCTCCTATATGTGGACTACCTCATCCTCCTATATGTGGACTACCTCATCCTCACGATTTTCGTTGGTGCTCTTCGTTATTTATTGTGTCTCACATGGATTTTGAGTTTGTTATAGAGGATTCTAGACCAATCTTGTATTTCTTGGGCATTGATGTCACCCGATACTCTAGGGGCATGTTTCTATCTCAGTCGGATATACACAGAGGATATTTTTCGGCATGCCGGTATGAGTTTGAGTTATCCATTCGTCGTCCCAGTTAACACAACTAGTAAGTTGAGTGCAAATGGCGGGGACCCAATATTTGACCCTGACACTGTACCATAGTCTGGACGGAGCTCTCCAATAACTTACATATACTCATCTTGACATATCATTGACAGAAGTTTAACAACCTTACAAACACAAGAAAAACTACTAACCGAAACAAGAACAGGAAATAAAAGACTTAAGGCACTTCTCAGTTGGGCACAAATGTGAAAAGATATCTTATAGTTACACATGCTATGTCAATTGGGTAGGGATTTGGAGAGAAATTCATATTGTACAAGCAGTAACAAGTGGGGGGTCTCAAGTGTTGTTTCAAAACCTCAAGAAGTGGAGGATATGATGAACCCTTTAGAAAGTGTCTCATAATGCCTAGAGTTGAAAGGAGGGGTTAGGATACTGTCTTGAAGCAATGCATTTGCTTAAGATGGAACTCGAAAGATCCATCCTAATATTTGGGAATTCAAATACATATTATTACACAAACTGTAGAAGCATGTGCTTCATGCATCATATTCCCCGGACAAGCCGATCTAAAGTGCAAACAAAATTTAAAATAATCGGTCGCTTTAACACAAAAAACAATACACACTATGTGTTACTTAGATTCGTATCATGAACCACCACTACCTTAATGACATGACACCATATACATGCATCTACAGTTGCTGAAAGTTCTTGAAATAGGAGTCATTTCAGAAACTAGATTCTATCTCAACTCCCACTACTCATTTTATGGACCCTTCCGAGGCTTAAAAGTGCTCTCCATTTGCTCGAGCCTTGAATCTGGAAAAGGCCTGTGCCTAAAACGAGATATATGAATGAAATAAACCCATAATGAACATACACGCAGCGTTGACTTTTTCGATAAGAAAAAAAAAGCATTTATGCAAAGGCAGGGATGCATTGTTTTGTTTTGTTGTGAAGTTGACAACTTATTCGTATCGTATGTTCTTGGTGGGGACAATTGAGATGTTTTTGGTATATTTCATGTTATCGGAGGATCAATAACAACATTAGATTACAGAATTTATGGCATATTTGCCTCTCTAGTGCATCTGGTTGTATCATCATGATATGTACATTGCTTGAGTTCTGTCCAACAATGGTGGTCAAGGACCAAACTTTTAGCGTGAGAGGACTCTCTGAGCCTGCATAGCCAACAATGTCACAACGACAACAACGTCAGAGATCACGTCGGACATATATTATAGTTGGCTTTCTTTATTAGCATAGGGTTATGTCAGATCAAAGCATCAATTAGACCCCTAAAACTATAAAAGGTCATCAATTAGCTCCACCTACCCAACTTATTTTATCAAATGGTTGATTTATTTAAGGGTAAGTATAAAAATATATCCTATAAAAGATCAAAATATAATTTTTTTTGATAGGCGATGAATTTATTACGTCAGGATTCCAAGTTGGAAACCCGCTCCAAAAAACCTCAAAGAGGCTACAAACAAATATAAGAAAACAACACAAACCAGCAAGAAACGCAAATCAAACACAAAACCACACAAAAAAAAAACCGATTACCCCCCTGCAGCTAATCTCCTGCGGCTGCCCCGGATACACGAACGAGGGTCAACGGTACACTGCTCGAATGAAACGTCAGGCAAAATATCTCCAGCCAACTGTGTTAAACTGAAAGCATGCAGCTTCAATTTCTCAAAAACCTCAACCACTGACAAAGAGCAGTTCCTCAAAACCACATTATTTCGATGCAACCACAAATGCCAGCAGGTTAAATAACAAAGTTTCAACCAAATCGAACCAGCCAAAATCTCAGCCTCCAAAGCATAGCCCTCACAAGCTGAATGAATCGAAAACGGCACCACCCATAACACGGACCACCACGAGAATACCATTCCCCATAAACTCCAAGAGTAATCACAATGCAGTAACAGGTGATCCAAGTCCTCAAAACATGACTTGCAGAAATAACACATCATATCATTCAACGAAATTCTGCAACCACGGGCCTCAAGAAAAGACATAGTAGGGACCCCTGAGTGTAAGGCCAGCCACATAAACATACTAAACTTCGGGGGGGGACCCTTTTTCCATAAGAAAGAAGCCCAACTTACCACCTCAAAAGATGGAGTAATTAAGTTATACACCATCCCTACCGAAAAGCGAGGACCTTTAACCAAAATCAACTTGTCAGGCACATCAGTTAACCGAATTGCAAACAATAACCCTTTCAGCGCTAACTCCTCCCCCAAATCACGAACAAAAAGATCCCTCATGAACAACAACACCCACTGACCCTCTCTCCAATAATCATGGACCGAAGCTTCCTGATCAAACGTAACAATAAACAGCTACAGGAATCTGAAACGAAAAGCTTCATCCCCGAGCCAAACATCGTCCCAAAATATCACCCTCAAACCATTCCCCACCTTCCAATGAATACCCTGACCTCCAAAGAGAGTGAGAAAACGAGGATCACTGGCCAAACTCATAGTATGGCCAAACAGGAAAGAACTACACTGTTTATCTAATTTCATAAGATCCCAATCACCCGGGTTCCACCTGAATTTATCACAAATAAGTTGCTTCCAAAGAGACTTTTTGTCTTCAGCGAATCTCCAGAACCACTTAGCCAAAAGGCTTAAATTCACCTCTTCCAATCTTCTTAGACCCAAGCCGCACTCTGCCTTCGGCCGGCATACCTTATCCCACTTGAATTTATGTATCACTCTCCTAGCCACGGTATGAGACCAAAGAAAACGGCGTTGTAACCGTTCTAGTTTACGGATCACTACCTTCGCAGCCTGAAAAATGCTCATGTAGAAAACTGGAAGAGCAACCAAGGTGGATTTAAGTAGAACCACCCGACCCGCTATATTCAAGGTTTTAGCTTTCCAACCATTAAGATACTTCCGTACTCGATTAAAAACCGATTCCCATAAACTGACCCGTTTAGGACTGGAAATTGGAATCCCAAATACGGAATAGGCAGATCACACACCTAACAACCTATAATAGAAGAAAACATCTCCTCTACAAATTGGACTCATTCGAAAGAACCGCTTTCGACTTTGCATAATTAATCTTGACGCCTGAAATGGATTGGAACAAATCCAAAACATACTTAACATTCCGCAATGCCACCTATAATAACCACTCCCGGTCAACGCCAGTCAAACCTGCGAAAAACAGGAAAAATTTAATTTTTTTAAGACTGACAGTTAAGTGAACCTAAAATGACCCCGAGTGTCATACCGGACTTAAGTTGACCCCGTTATTGACCCAAGTGAGTTCCGGGGGACTCAGGGCAACTTTCTGACCAATTTGCAAAATGTCGACTTTTCGCTGGAAAAGTCAACCGAGCGACGTTTTGGTCCATTCGTGGACCGTTTTGGATCCGAAAAGCTTGGCCGTCGTCGCAGCGGTCTTAGTTGAGCCGTTTCCTTGTAGGCCGCCAAGTTTCGTGATTTCTCGGAAAAAGTGCCCGTTCGGGGACCGAAACGTCCGATTTTCGCGAATCTGATTGGAAAATATCAAGTAGATATTTTCCAAAAGGTGTGGGACCCACCTTGCCACTTGTCCAACAAGTGGTGGTGTTAGTTTTGGGGGGGGAAATGTGAGGTGATGGGTGAGTGTGGCCGGCCACCTATATCAAAAAAAGAAAAGGAAATACAAAAAATAGAGTTAGTTGTTTTAGAAAAGAAGAAGAGAGTTAGAGAGAGAAGGAGAAGGAGAAGAAGAGAGAAGGTTAACAAGCTAGGGTTTTGAGGGTTGTCAAACCCTTGGATTGTCTCAAGGCAAAGAGCAACATCGTTCCCCTCGTTCTCCTCTTGAGTTAGCACCGAACCGATTCCCGTTTTGTTAATTTTCAAATGTTAGGGTTTGGGTTTAATTGATGAGTTAGGGTTGTAGTGAATTTTGGGGTTTGTGGGAGACGTTTTAGAGGTGTTGGAGGGTTGTTTGAACGTTTTCCGGCGACCGAGAGCTCGGGAGGAGCTCCGGCCACCATAGGAGGTGGCTGGCCGGAGCTAGGGCCGGCCACCACCATGGTGGCCGAGCCCCCCCCCCCCCCCCTTGAACCCTAGGGCACGGACAAGTAGGTTGGGTGGGGCCCACGTGCTCGGTTGCTCGAGTTTTAGTGTTCGGGTGGTTTAAAACGTTCCCCGGACCATTTATCCTTAATCGAATCGAAATTTGGTTTTAAATTGGAGAAGTTGTAATTAACTGGTTTTGGAAACTTTAAACGTAAACTAATTGACTCGGGAGTCGGAATTCGATTCCGCCAAGTACATTGGGTCCCTTGAACTATTCTAAGACCGTAGAAACGAAAACGGTGGCTTTTGGAGCCCCGGAAGGCCTTTTACAAAACCCGGGCAGATTCGCCATGTCGGGCGAATCGTGCCTTTACTGGTCCTTTATCGAAAATGTCGAGTAATTGGGAAGTTTGGGAGTGATCGACATTGTCGGGGTTAAGTTTGGGCATCGAGTTTAATGGTTTTCGGTTTATTCCTGCGAGTTGTTAAGTGCCTTTAAATTGTGTTCTTTTAGATCGTGCTACGGACCGAGGCAAGGGAAAGCTGGGTGAGTGACTGAGATCATCACCGGAGCTCGTGGTTGGCTTTTGGGAGAACATGCACGAGGTAGGGAAAAGTAGCTGGATCTCGGCCCTGACTGGGGAAAGTTAACAGTAGAATTGCATGTGACACCGGGGTGTCGTGGGTTGAGTAGTTTTATTTAAATATTAGAAAGGCATGATACGGGATCGTAGCAATTATTGGAAAAGCATGTGACACTTAGTAGTGTCGTAGGAGCAGAGAACTTAGCGATGTTAGAATTACTGGAGGCATATGACCATGCCCGGAGGTTATTTGTGAACTTATCGATATTAGGAGTACTGGAGGCATATGATCATGCCCGGAGGTTGATTGAGAAACTGTTGATATTAGGACTGTTGGAGGCTTTGGTTAAGCCGGAGGTTGATTGTTTATTTGGTGTCTTGGGTGGCCTTGAGAGCCCGTGCTATTATTGTTGAGTCTTGGGTGGCCATGAGAGCCCGTGTTATTATTTGTGTTTGGGTGGCCATGAGAGCCCGTGTACTAAGGTTGGTGTCTTTGGTTGGCCTGACCGAGTTAGAGTCTCGGGGGGGTTGCAAGCATTCTTTGGCTGGCTTACGAGTTAGAGTCTCGGTAAGTTGCGAGCGTGTATTATTGTTGAGTTTGGGTGGCCATGAGTGCCCGTGGGGTCGTTGAACCCGTGTCTTTACCTTTGGTGTTTGGGTGGCCATGAGTGCCCATAGGGTTGTTGAACCCGTGTCTTTACCTTGGGTGTTTTGGGTGGCCATGAGTGCCCGTAGGGTTGTTGAACCCGTGTCTTTACTGTTGGTGGTTTGAGTGCCCGTGGGGCTGTTGAGTCCGTGAGTTACTGTTGGTCTATCTTGGGAGGCCGTGAGTGCCTGTGGGACTGTTGAGTCTGTGGTTTACTGTTGGTGTATCTTGGGTGGCCGTGAGTGCCTGTGGTGCTGTTGAGTCCGTGGTTTACTGTTGGTGTATCTTGGGAGGCCGTGAGTGCCTGTGGGGATGTTGAGTCTGTGTCTTTATCGTTGGTGTGTCTTGGGAGGCCGTGAGTGCATGTGGAGTTGTTGAGCCCGTGAGTTACTGTTGGTGTGTCTTGGGATACCGTGAGTGCCTGTCGGGCTGTTGAGTCCGTGTTTTATGGTTGGTGTCTTGGGTGGCCATGAGTGCCTGTGGAGTGCTGAACCTGTGTTGTTGCTGTTTGTTGAACTTGCTTGTGATTGTGATTATGGTTACCTGAGTGAGAGAGGTTATTGAGACAGGTCGACCGCCTGGCCCGACTTTGTGTCGGGGAAGCGCGTGAGGGACAGAGAAGTTGTAAGACAGGTCGACCGCCTGGACCGACTGGGATCGGAAAGGGCGAAGGACAGAGAGGTTACTGAGACAGGTCGACCGCCTGGCCCGATTGGGATCGGAAAGGGCGAGAAAAAGAATTGGTTACTGAGCAGCTGGGTTGCGATCCTTTGTGATCTTGTTTGGTGTTGCGTAGTTTCTTTTGAGTCCTTGGAAGAGGTCGTGATCGTTGTGTCGGTCTACTTACATTTTTGAGTGTTGAGTCATTCGAGGAAGGTCACCGTAGCTGTTTGTCAGTCAGAGTACTTGAGTTGGGGACAGTGATCCCCGGAGTTGAGTTTGTTGTTGGTGTTACCGGCATTGTCTGCTAATTATGCCGTAGTCAGTCTGTTATCTGTGGTGGTGAGCGAACGCTCACCCCTAGCTGCTTTTCCTACAGGTACTGATCACAGGACGGACTAGGTGAGCTCTTGAAGCTTGTGGAGCTAGGAGCGGAGTCCGGGTTCAGTCTTTTGAGTCTAGTGACGGATACCTTGTGCTTTTGTCCACGTGTTGGGACGTATTTTTTAAGTTGTAAATATTATCTTGATTAATTAAATGGAGATTTTAAAGTGTTTATCCAAAACAGGTTTCATTGTTTTATTGTTTTTAAAACGTTCGCGTCCCGAGTTCGGTTTACTGAAATTGGGGCGTGACACCACCTCTTCCCAACGAATAAACAGGATAGTATCGTCCGCGAACTGTAAATGGGAGACCACTAGGTCGTTCCTCCCCACCTTGACCCCATTAAAATCACCACCGTAGATACCGTCCATCAACATCTGATGCAGACCTTCAGCTGCTAAAAGAAACATGAAAGGCGATAATGGACATCTCTGCCGGATCCCATTTTCCGTTGCAAAATACTGACAAATTTTCCCGAAAGTAGCTCGCCATCCACATTCTCCACTGATCATTAAAACCCATAATGCGCATCACATCCAAGAGATACGACCAACTGGCCTTGTCATATGCCTTTTCGAAATCGAGCTTCAGGACCAATTCCTCTATCTTGGACTTTTTCACTTCATGGATCACTTCCGAGGCAATAAGTACCCCATCCACAAGTTGTCTACCTGCAATGAACCCACTCTGAGTGTCACTAATTAAAACAGGTAGAACCTTTTTGAGCCTGTTCGCCAGTAGCTTCGCCAATATTTTGTAGGGACCCAAAATTAAGCTAATCGGCCTAAAATCATCAAAGTTTCCGGACTTGAAATTTTTGGAATTAAGACCATGAAAGCCGAACTAAGGCCTTTCCCGAAAACCCCTGAATTGTGAAACTCTTCTGCAAATCTTAACACATCATCTTTTATCACCTCCCAACAAGCTTTGAAAAATAACATCGAGAAACCATAAGGCCCACGTGCCTTATTGTTCCCACACTCCGATAAAGCACTGAAAATCTCGTCAGCCAAAAAAATAGCCTCCAATCCTGAGGCTTGAATTACAAATAAGCTCTTAAACTGAAAAGCTGGAATCGGAAAAAGGGGCTTCAGGGGGCTTGGCAAATCTCTCTCGGAAGTGAATTACTGCCTAACACTTAATCTGGACTGGATCTGAAAACCAAGTCTCCCCAACACTAACTAGACTTATCTTGTTCGATGAAGAATTAAAATTAGTCAATCGATGATAGAACTTCGAACATTGTTCTCCCTCCATGAACCATTTAAACTTGGCCTTCTGAGCCCAAATTCTGGCCAAAAACTTATGCTTCTCAATCAGTGAAACTTTTAGAAGCGACCGCTAAATGCATTTTGGACCTGTCAGAGGCCGAGTGTCAGTGATCCTGTCCAAACCGTCAATCGCAGCATTCAAGTCCACCACTTCTTGTCTACCCTGCCAAACACTTCAGTGTTCCATAAAATTAACCTGTCGTTATCTTTGTTAGTACGTATATAATTAATAGAAGGTAAATCTAACCATCCAATATAAGTTGTTTCATAGGATTCTGTCAAATCTTTATTGTCGTCGTTGTTGGTTTTTTCGCGCCTCCGCCGCTACCGTTTGGCCCCTTAGTCGCCTTCGATAAATCTTGCCGCCTCAATCACTACCAATATCACCGATCATCAACCTCCTCCATGGATTCTGCACAAGCTCAACCCATTGTCCTCATGATGCTGAACACCACCAAGGTATGTCTTCTCCTACCCAACCTCGTCGCTGGTCAGACGTTAATTGCGGATGATGAACTTGGTTATATGCCACCGACCCCGAGTATTGACCATATAAAACCCCTTAGATATTAAAAAAAGACTAAAAGTCCGAGTCCAACACCTCTCTCATCCCTACCCCTGATGGCATTGAACCCACTGTCCGATCTGGCGATGAATGAAACACGAGAATTCTGACCGGTCACGGCCCCCGATGTCGTACCAGGAATGGGCATAACCATCTCCCACGGTCTACGCCCTCGTCCCAATCGGTCCCCATGATAACCAAATTCTTGGGAACGCTACCGTAGGCACTGCTTCCCTAATACCCCTCCCATACGCAACACGGGATAGGGTCTCCGGATGCGTCCCTATTACTGCCTCCCTAGGTACCCCTACAAGGAGCCTCACTGGATCCTCCCCAGAATAACCCATAAGTACAACTACGAGGGACAGGAGCCTGAGCTGAGGAAGGTACCCCACATGGGGAAACCAATCGAAGGAACCATAGGCCAAGTAGTTAATTGATGGCACCCAACTCCAACCAGACTTAAGTAAGTCCCACATGGAGACAAGTATGGCTCTTCAATAGAGCTTTGATACTCTCCATATGGAGGAGGAAGAGGATGAGAAGATCCTCCTCCCTAAAGACCCCGAGACTACTCGACTCTATGCCTAAACCAAATTTGACTCGGTCGGTCGCTCATTCACTTTACAGGAGTGTGACTAGAAAATCAATGAATGAGTCATGAATAAAATTTGGATTCGTGAGGGCATGGTGATTAAGGATTTGGATTCTACTTCACATCCCAAGAAGAAAAGGATTGTATTCGACGTTCAGAACCGTGGTCAATAAAGAACATACCAGTTATCCTCAAAGACCTCATACCAGGGGTGAACCCGGCTACATTCCAGTTTTCAAGACTCCAATTGTGGGCGATGATATCAAATCTTCCATGGGACAGCCTTACTCGAACAATGGGATGGAGGATAGGAAAAGCACCTAGGGGTTGTGTGGATGTCTGAACGGACACTTCAAGTGTGGGTAGTGGGGAGGTACTCCATGTGATATTTTGGAAGGAGCTGGCTACCCCACTTCGACGCACAATCAAGGTTACCGTATACAAGCACAAGACAACCACTTCGATTTCGTATCTAATACATCTTCTTACCAACCTATTGCTTCCTTTATGGATGTATTGGACATCATGTGAGTGACTACAACGGGGCTACCCTCTCTTACTAGTGGGACCGCCAAACTTTGATCTCTCTCTTATGGCTCTGGAAATCCCCTACATCAAGGCAAGTATCTGAAAGACCTGGATGGAACGCACTCCGTCCGAACATACCGCCAACAGGGAATGACCTATACAATCCACACACAATTCAAGGATGCTCATGGAACCGAGACCCCTTGACTTTCCAGGCTTCGCCCCCTTGGCCCTACATGCCCCACCATCGATGCAGGATCCCCTACCAAAACAAGTACCACACACCTATAGTCGAGTAAGTGGACCCTGCACACCCAATCCACCCATTCCACCTCCCTAAGGCACAGATTGACCTATGATTGGAAGGCTACACCCGATCATATCAAAATTGGAAAAGGCCTAGGAAGATAAGAGAGGTCTACCCAATCAGAGCACCTCATATGAGGCCACGATTACCCGGAAGACCAAGAAATGAACATCAAAATTTAGCCTCAATGATGAAAAAATAATTGTTGAGCCATAGGCCTCGATGAAGAGCATAATGGATGAGCCAACTCCGGATACGAGCAACGTTAAAATGGAGAAGGATGAGGCGAGGTCTTCCAAGAAGCCTCGCCAAGGCCAATGATTGCCTCCTAATGCATTGGAGTATGTATGGGGATGCATACTTCGCCATGTCCTGCTCGGTGGAATCCTGAGATATCAATCCCCCCGTCTTTAGGTGTTCTCCCAAACAGCCTAGGCCTTTTCCACCTATAAATCCATGCCCAAGAGTGTCATGTCGAGTCAGAAGAAGTTCCTCCTTTCTACCTCTCCTCTAGTTATTGGCTGAAATGCCCCAATCAATGTGTCCTTAGTAGTACCGGGTTTGTAACTATATGGACGAGATTCCAAGGTCCATGGGCCAGGACGATTCCTCCCCTCGTTTTTATTTCCACTATTTACTATTAGGATGCCGATGTAAGATTATATGTGTATTTTTGCATCCACATCTAATAAAAACCGTCTTACTTTTCCAAAAAAAAATACATTAGGTAAATCTCATATACTTTTCCCCTTCATTTTTTTTGTTACAAAAACGATATGTACTGAAGATAACCACTAATTTAACATAAATTTTTTATCCTAAAAATAAATGAAAGAGGTAACTACATGAGTTTTAACATTCTGATGGGATTTGGGGGTTTTGGGAAGGGCTTGGGGTGGTTTGGGTAAGTGTTGGTAAGTTTGGTAAGGTCCTATTTCCCTTTTTCTTCCTCCCCTCCTTGCTTTTTATGTGTGTGGGTAGTTAGTTTTCTCTTCCCCTCCTTTTGCTTTTTCTGGTTTTTGTGTGTGGGTAAGCTTCTTATTAGGGTTGAGTGTTTTTTTTCTTCTTCCTTCTTGGTCTCCTCCTTGTTTGTTTGTTTTGGCCTTCTTGCAGGTCCTTATATGCGCTCCTTTGGTGCCTTTCATAAATTCTTGAGGCTTACTTGTGTCCCAAGTCAAGTGGTCTTGGGTTTCTTGAGGCTCAAGATTTCTCTGCTGCACCACACTTCTTTCAACATCAATACATTGGTTGCTGGTTTCCATTTTGTTGCTGCCTATTGCTATAAGCTCCAGTTCTACATTTGGGTTGAGATGCTTAAGGACCAATTTCCTTTGCTTCCCCAACTCCACTCTATCTTTAAGTTCAGAGCAAATCAAGTACAAGACCTAACATCTAAGAGATTGATTTCAAGAGTATCGCAATTCTTTTTTTGATAGGAGAATTTTTTATTAAGAATTTGTTCTATAAGACTATAGAACAAAGCAATAAAAGATCCAAATAGATCTTTTCCTCAGACTATTACAGCTCCAAGGAGCAAAAACAGAATAGGAAAAAACAAGATGAATACAAAAACGCCTTGCCTACTTCCTATTCGGATTTAAACAGGTAAACCGGTTAGCAACCGGCACAAGGGATAAAGCTTGAACTGTAGTCGGTTCCACGTACTCCATGTCCTTCCTACTCTCAGCGTCCTTTTCGAGCGCCAAAGCACAAAGATCAACAGCTTTATGACCAACTTTAGAACTGTAGCTCCAATTGCCCGAGCTATCTTTTTTGGCAACGTCCACAATAAAATGTCTCATTTTATCCCCTTTGTCAGCAGAGGTCCTGGCTCTGGTCCGATAAACAACGGTTGGTTGTCAAATCACCTTCGAGGAACCCTTTTTTGGGCGACCTCGTTTCTTTGGCTCAACCATAGATATCGGTTCTACCAAGGCTTCCGTCAACGGACTTCCTTGAAACCCAACTTCTAGAATCGAATCACTATCTCGAGAAAGATTGGCTTTTGCTAACGGGCCAAGATCGATCCCAATACGGTTAAAAACGGTAGTCAAACTTGGGTCTTCTCGGGCCAATGATTGGACCTTTTCGGATGGGCTTAATTATTTTAACCCACCAAAACAAGGCCTAGACCCCCCCTATGGAGAGCCCAACCTGACCTACTCACAAGCCTGATCTTCCCTTGAATCAAGCCCAACCTGACAGTCCAAAGGGCCCAACAAATTCAACACCCCAAGCCCAAGTGCAGACCCTGGAACGACAGAACTCGTACACAGCGCCGTGCCCGGAGACGACTGGGGAACTTCCGTGATTTACGTCGAGATCACGACCGAATCCTTAGGAATCGTAATCCCCAAAATTGGAAACCCGTTTAAAGTAGATTTCCCTTGTTTCACGGGATCGTCACCATCCGCGGGTAGGACTGAAGCTGACCGGAGTAGCTCGCTGGACTCTATAGAAGCCGATGTAGCGAACGACGGAGAAGGTCTGGTGATCCTCGAAGCATCTCTAGAACCCAGCACCGCTCCCAATATCCCATCAAAGTTCCCGGAACTCGGTTCCCGGTCGCCACGCAAAATAGAGCATATGCTCTGTTTTGCAATCCCGACTGGTTCGGTCGCTGGCGAAGCCAAGAGACGCCGAGAAAAGGCCAAAAACAGAGTGTGCCAGTTCACCTTAAACCCATTTAGAGTTGCTATTGCCTGTGATGCATCAATATGCGATTTGAAGCGAATGAACCCAAAGAAGAGTCCTTTTTTGTTTGGTCGCTTCAACACTGACGATGAAACCACGTCACCGAAAGGTAAGAACATACCTCGAAACGACTCCTCCGAAGAGGCATACGGAAAATTTCACACATAAAGCTCTGTATCACTCTCGATAAATTGAGCCCGTGTCCTCTGTCGGCGACCCAAAACACCGTCCGCACAGTCATCACCATTGCCCAACATATCACCTTCCTTTGTTGTCTTCAAAGGGACGGTCCCTGACCCGACCTCTACAACAGCTTGATCAACCCCCGCACCATCGTAGCCAGTTAGCCCTGAAGGAGAAACCTTGGCCGAGCCAGCGACCTTGGAGACTCTGTTTCTGCGATTCGCAATAACTTTAGCAGTCTCATAGGCATGAGTCAGCTTAACGGATCGAGAACCACCACCAGTACAACCAGCCCCAGCACCTTGGTGAGGCCGAACCCGAACCTTCTCCGTCTTTGCTGCCCCAGCCAGCCTGACGCAGTGCCCTCCTCTCTAGAGGTAAAATACATAGTTGTTGCATCCATCAGTCATATTCAGTTGAATTATTCCTAAGCTTTAGTATCTCTGCAAGTGCAAGTCCTAATTGTTGTGGTAGCAGCTGTGTTTTTTGTTGGGTTGATGCCGCAGCTGTGTAGCGTGGCCTCCAAGTCTCCTTCTACATGTTTTGATTGGTTTGATTTCAAATCAATTGGTGGGTTTTTGTAATGTAGTTTGCTGTTAGGATCGGATAATTTGGGTTTACTTGTTGTTCAAGGTTTTCATCTGTAACTCCTCTTCCATGTATCCTCTTACCTCTCATAAGAGGGTTTAATTTTAATATGCTATTGCTGATAAAAAAAACATTCTACCAGGTATGTACGTAGGAATAAAGGTCACTACAGTTTTTTAGACGAAATGTCACTAAGGGTCAGGTTTTGTAATTATTTTGTTAATTAATAAACATATACCTAAAAGAAAAAAAAAACTAAAGGGAACACGCGCCCCTCTTTTCCGCCTAGGGTTTTATTTGTGTCAATCTTTGGATCGTTTTCGGGCCAAGGTGTGTTAGAATAGTTTTGCCTCTCAACGAACAAGGTGCACTCGATGCGACGCTTGTCATGGTCTTTTTCGGTTGATTCTAGACCGTTTTCGGCCATAGGGTGCACATCCTTCAAACATCCTTATTGCTGCAGAGATTAATATGGTGGTTGTTCTCCTCGATGAACAAGGTGCTCTCATCGTCAAGTGGGATCTCTCAGTCTTCCCAGAAATTGGAAATCAAAGTTTCTGCAAGTATATTCTAGGTCTCATCAATGAGCCAAGGCTTGTAGAATGCTTTGGAGTCAAAGGATTGTAGTGGATATTAAGCTTTGACAATATAATTCATTTTTGGGATGACATATGGCGGGGTGATCAAGCTTTTAGACTTTTATTTCCTAGATTATATCTCCTCTTTGAAGAAAAAACCTCATTGGTAGTTGAGGTATTTTCTGGATCCTCCTGAGATATTAAGTAAAGAAAATTTCCTTTAGGCAAGCAAAGTCATGAATGGTAGTTATCTCTTCAATTCTGAATGGCATTCAACTGCCAGATAGGGAAATTGTTATGTGTTGGATATTGGATCCAAAAGGTTTCACATTTAAGAAGTTATATTCATTACTTGCAAGTCAAGGCACCCACAAAACTGATTGGGCTCATCATCTTTGGACTCCAGGAGTTCCTCCTAAGATTGTAGCTTTATGCTGGCTAGCCTGTTATGAGGCTCTCCCACTAAATGCTTCCTGGAAAATAGGGAAATGCAATTTTCACTCCAAGATCTCCTTTGTTCACTTGCAACTGGGATTTTGAGGATTCAGCTCATATTCTACCACATTTTACTAAAGCATGGCAAGTTTGGGTTTCATCAAAAGCTGGTGGAGTATTAACTTGATCATCCCTCAGAAGCTCACCATTCTCATTAGCTCTTGGAATCAACTACAACCTTATTCAATCCATTGATCTTGGTCTCATATACTTAAAATCACTTGTTGGCAAGTTTGGTTCGCTAGGAACAAATTCAATTTTCAGGGCATCTCTGTCTCCTCATCGGAAGTTTTTTCTCTCGTTTAACATCAAGCCTACACTTGGGAATGGGCATCATTCAACTACAATTACTCATATTCTTTTTCGAATTGGCTCTCAGCTCCTTCTTCTTGCTTGCGGCTCAAGAAAAGGAGAGTCAGCTCAGAGTTGGGATCTTCTCTTCTTCTTATTTGCCTTCTCAATTTTTCTCCTTCTATTTTGACTTTGGTTCATGTCATTTAGTTGTATTTTTTTTATCAGCAATTGCATATTTAAATTAATCCTCTTATGATAGGGAAGAGGATTACATGGGATTGTAGTGTAACTATATTACAGAACAAACTAACTCCAACATAGAATTAACTAAACAAAAGTTGATGAGGAATTAATCAAATTATCCTTGAAACAATGTAGTGTTGAAGCTGGTTTTGTAGCCCACTGAGGATGTTGATGGACTTGTAACTGTGTGGAACCACAATGGTAACTGAATTACACCTTAGAGAACATTGCTTCATCAAACTGGTCTTCAGAGTTATGAATATTAAAAGTGATTATGTTGAACTTGATAAGCTTAAAAATGATGATGTTGAATTTGTTAAGATGTGTAAGAAGATGATGTTGAAGTTGATAAGTTCTGTATGAAGTTGATCCAGACTAGTAGGAGCCAACCAAACAACCAAGTCCCACTTGATGAGGGTAGAACAATTCAGAGTTGTGTCAATAGCATCATGACTGGGATCAGCTGCAAACTTAATGACTTGGGGAGCAAAAACCAGGAGAACAAGATCTTGAAACAGTCCTGTAGAGGCAAAGCAGGAACAAAAAGAAGACAAAACAAAACACTCCAAACCTACAGAAGTACTAACCACTCTAAACAAAAAAGGGTGTAGAGGAGAACCTAACTACCCACACACTAGAAGAGGGAAGGAGAGAAGAGAAGCCAGGGGAAGCCTTACCAAACTCACAAACTCACCAAAACCAAACCCCCTAACCAACCCAATGTTAGTCTTAGTGCCCGTAGTTCAATCCTAAATGTCCAAATGTATATATCATCGTTAGCAATAAAATTAAAGCGGCTTTATATTACTTATGTGTTGGAGTAATATATCGATGTGTGCTCTGATCTATGCCCACCATGCGAATAGAACCATAGATCGAGATAGATCACACTCGATGGGTCCCTAGTCAACAAAGCTTCACTAGAAGCGACTAGTATGAAAGATGGCTCTTTATGGCTTACGTTCTGTTAGTCATTGGAATGGGATTCCGGAGTCTGATCATAGATATCATGTGGGACATGATATTGGACGACCCGCCCTGAATATGTGCCATAGATTAAGTCATGAACATATTCAGTGTTGTAGCTTGTCATGTATCCTTAGACCAAGGAGTCTTTGTGATCGCTATGTAGTCAACAACTGAGTTTGACCTGAGCCTAACGTTGTCCGTAACAGGGCTTCCATAACGGCCAGGATTGGCTTGGGGACGGGCTACATGAGTGACACGAAAGACGGCTAAGGGATTTATCCCTCATACTAAGGTATGGGAAAGATATCGGTTCTCGGCCACTTGATCGAGAGTGACTGGAAGAATAGCATGGCCATGCACATGATACTGGGTATCATATCTTCAGTCATCTCACATATCAAGGAACGGTGATTGAGAATAATAAGGATGACGGCTCTATGCCTTATCTCAATCAGGATATCGGAGATAAAAGGATAATGACAGGGACGACGGAAAGGTTAGAATCGACAGGGTCGATTCGTTATGTAGTGTCAGGCAATACTAAAGTCTCGTTAGTTGCCACTTAAATAGGATCAAGTAAAATGGGATTTTACGTTGATCTATTGACATGCATAAACCTAAGGGTCACACCGGAGGATGAAACTCATTGACACATTTATGGAGAATGGCCAAAAGGGAGTTGTCTCGGGACATGACCAAAACTGGGTTTTGGGTCATGTGCCCGTAAGTGAATAGGACTTTACGGATCGAGATAAGGCTTGGAGTCTTGGGATTGATCGCGTCGGATAATGTTGGACATTTCCGGTATGGAAGGCATGGAGGCGATGAGCGAATCACGGGACCTCGTTGGAAATGGTCACGGGCCATGTTCCAAGAGGCCCATGAAAGGCCCATGCAACCAAGGCCCATGGAACTAATTAATCAAGTCTTGATTAATTAGTACTAAGTAAGCAAGACAAGGATTAAGGTGTTGGTGATTCACCACCTAACACAATCTTGTCTTGCCATACTTTGTCCTATTTACACCTTACTTGACACCATACTTGTCCCATGCCTTTAGTTGGACAAGTATGGGTTTTGTTATGTTTAAGTCATCTTTTTTCAACATAACAAAGACAAGACAAGAATAGGAAACACATTTTCTCTCCCTCTTCCATGGCCATTTCGGGTTTGGCTAGTTTCCTCCTCCATTTTTGTGTTCTTGAGTCCTCAAAGAGAAGAACTACGTGGCTTTGATTCCCATGTGGATACGTAGGCGTCTTGGAGACTCAAGCCAATCATTCGTTAACCGGTGTTCTTGTTTTGGTAAGAACTAGTGCTGGATTTTTCTCTTGTTAATCCATTCTTTGTTAGTTGTTTCATGGTTTTAATTGTCTCTTGGTTTTCATTGATTTTCCGCTGCGAGTTGGTTCATCTCCAACCCTACCTCGAGACCCAACAGTGGTATCAGAGCCGTGCTACCTTCGGGATTCACAAGACGGTGTTCAAAGTTTCGGTTTTGCTTGAAAGTTTCGTTTTTGGCATGTTGTTTTGCTAAATTGTTTGATAACATGTTTTAAATTATTGTTTATGGATTTAATGCATGTAAAATGAATTTTTGAAAATTATTTCAAATCTGGAAATTTTGAAAAAAATTTGATTTTTCGGGTCTCGGGAGCGGGACTCTCGGGGAGCCGAAACCGGGACCGAACGGGGCTCCGTTGGACGGAGCTAGGCCAAGCATGACCATTGGATGGTTGATATGCCAAGGCTAAACCGTTTTGTTAGTTATGACGAGTTTGGAACCGTCATGACGAACTCGAAGATCAAATGTTCAAAAGTTTCATTTTTGAACGGTTTCGATAAACCGAGCATCAAAAATTTTCGAAACTTGGCTATTAATTAAAACCGGAAAATCACATGATGTTTGATAACATTCTTGTTTGATAACACGATGTGTGATGTGATGTTGGCATGGTGTACATAATAGCCCCGAGCTCGATTTAATTATTTATCGCTTTTCACGGCCTGCGAGCCGTTAGTGTTAGCGTGTAATTATTCTTTCAATGTGTGGTCGTCGAACCACTTGTTTGTAATATTTATTTATTCCCGACCTGCGAGTCGTGTATTAAATTGTAATATTTTACTCAAGATGAAGAAAGGGCGAAAAGGTCATTTGGTGGCTTTTCGGGTGTTGGCATCGGCTTGGAGTCGGTGGAGCTCAAGAAGCTAGTGGGAGTTAGTTTAGGGGGCTATTATGTGCACATTTATCGCTTTATGCTTGGTTTAGTTTATGCATGATTAATTCTATGTGCTTTAGAATTGCATGCCTAACTTTATTTACCGAGCATATCACCTCACATGCAAAGATAAAATTGGAATTTTAATCCTTGTGTGTGAACCCTTAGAACCGTCATTGCATTGGATGTAGTTGACGGGTTCAAAGGAAGAATTACATTGGATGTAATTTGAGGCATCATTGCATTTGGAATGTAGTTGATGTGCTCATCGCATCTAGGATGTGCCAAAGTTTTGAACACAACTGGACAAGTAAAAGCGGGTCATGTCCGATACCTCCCAATCATCAACACCTTACTACCTCCCCGTCCTATGGGTGTCGTGCGCATTAGCGGAGCATCCATGGGAAGGCGGGGTAGTAGGTTTGGACGACATATGTGGGTGTCGTGCGCATTAGCGGAGCACCTACATAGTGACGAGCCATAGTTGAAAATTGGTGGACCCGACTACGATTCTTAGCCTGAGGTTGAGCTAGGGTAACAGATAGGGTAAGTCGTGTACATAAGTACATACCCTAGCCAGGAGTCACATTGGATGTGATTGGATGGATTCCTACCTACATAGCTCGATTAAGTGGTGAGCATTAGTTCAGCTTAATCGAGTGAATCAAGGATCTTGGTTTCAGATTCTAAAGGTTTAGAATTGATTGTTGGTGTTTAAGCTTGATCTTCATAAAATTTATTCAGTTTACTGATTGAATTTTATCTGTTGTAGATCAAATGGCAAATTCAGCGAACATTAATAGTTTGTCATTAAAAACCATTCTTGACAGGGTCAAGCTAAATGGGACAAACTATTTGGACTGGTACAGAATTTTGAGGATAGTTCTCAAGTCTGAACGCAAAGAATATGTCCTTGACAAGGCTGTCTCTAAGACCATATCAGAGTTACATGAAGTGTCATTAACTGCTGAGAAGAATATCTCAGGGATCTGGGATCCAAGGATATTCTGATGGTCAACAAGGGAATTGGAAGTGGCAAGGGCTGGGCCCATGCGCACTTGGCAGGAAAGATGAGACACCTGAGAATGTCTGCTTCTACTGCCAACAGCCTGGTCATTGGAACCGGGATTACAGGAAGTTCACGGCTGATCTGAAGAAGGGCAGTGGGACTGCGCCTTCATCAAATAGCCTGGATGATCTGAAGAAGGGCAGTAGGACTGCGCCTTCATCAGGAAACCTGGATGATCTAAGGAAGGGCGGTGGGACCGTGCCTTCATTCGGTATTAACTCTATAGAGCTACATCTCTCTACTTCCAAAGATTCATGGGTATTAGATACCATGACTGAATCTCACACATGTACTAATATATGGTGGCTGAAAGTAGGAGAGATTTGGAAAGCACGAAATGGACCTCAGAGTTGTGGCAACTGCTGTAGGATCCATGAGTCTTGCTTTGCCAAGAGGCCTTGTCTTAGTATTGTATAATGTATATTGCATACCTACTTTTAGTAGGAATATTATATCTGTATCCGTGTTTGACAAGGAAGGATATAATGTTAATATTGGAAATGGAGTTTTCAATGTTCTATGCAATGATATGTTTTATACCAGTACTGACATGGTTGGAGGATTGTACATATTAGATATGGGTAACAATGCCTCAAGTTCTATATATTCTGTTAATACCAAGAGGTCTAAATCCAACGATTTAAACCTAACTCTGTTATGGTACTGTCATTTGGGTCGCATAAACAAGAAGCGCCTATCAGCACTTCAGAAGTGCGGGCTTTTAGGTTCATTCGAATTCCATTCGATCGATAGGTGCAAGGTTTGTTTGATGGGCAAAATGACTAAAGTGCCCTTTATCGATCGCGATGAAAGGGCGGGTGAATTATTGGGGCTGATACACTCGAATGTGTGTAGACCAATAAGTTCACTTGCCAGGAGGGGTTTTAGCTACTTTATCACATTTACTGATGATTACAGTAAATATGGTTATGTCTATTCGGTGAGACATAAGTCTGAAGCTTTTGATAAATTCAAAGAGTTTAAGACTATAGTAGAAAACCAGCTCGACAAAGGTATTAAGGCACTTCGATTGGATCGAGGTGGAAAATACTTGACCACAGAGTTATTAGATCATCTAAAAGAGAATGGGATCCTTTTGAAATGGACTCCTCCTAGGTCACTGTAGTTGAAAGGTGTAGCCAAACGGAGAAATCGGACATTGTTAGACAATGGTCTGTTCCATGATTAGTTGGACTGATCTCCCAATCTCTTTTAGGGGTTTTGCTCTAGAGACGACCGCATTCATAGTGAATCGGGCTTCGACGAATGGTGTGGAATGGACACCATTTTAAAAATGGTACGGGATGATGCCCGCTTTGTCCTTCCTAAAGATTTGTGGTTGCGAGGCTTATGTGAAACATTTGGTTTCGACTAAGCTCGAACCAAGATCTGAGATATGCACCTTCGTGTGGTATCCCAAAGCAACAAGGGGATACTATTTCTACAATCCCAGTGAGAACATGGTGTTCGTCGCTTGGGGTGGGGTCTTTATGGAAAAGAAGTTTTGTTTCCAAAGACGTCATTGGGAGGACTGTGCATCTCGAAGAAATTCAGGATGGTACAGATCTGTCTAAACCAATTGGCAACCCAGTAGAAAGGAGCCAGAGATTGTCGTAGAGTAAGAACCAATTCCTGTTACAATTCCGGAAGGTCCAAGGCGATTTGAAAGGATCAATCTTCCACCTCCAAGATATGGTATTCGGAGGTGACAATGAAGTCATGGTGGATCACGATGATCCAGCCACCTTTCAGGAAGTCGTGGATGGGCCCAACTCCGAGTTATGGCTGGGAGCCATGAGGGAGGAAATGCAATCCATGTCGGACAACCGAGTCTGGGAACCGGTTGATCCCATCAATGGTGTGAGGACCATAGGATGCAAATGGATCTTCAAGGTGAAGTTTGACATGGACGGCAACCCTCTGACCTACAAAGCTCAACTGGTGGCGAAAGGTTATAGGCAGATCCAATGGATTGACTATGAGGAAACCTTCTCCTTAGTGGCTATGGTCAAAATCGATCCAAATTCTTCTTGACATAACTGCGTATCATAATTACGAGATATGGCAAGTGGATGTCAAAACCGCTTTCCTAAATGGAAATTTGACTGAGTACGTTTGTATGTCTCGGCCCAAAGGTTTTGACGATCCGAAGAATAAAGGAAAGATTTATAAGTTGTTGAAATCCATTTATGGATTGAAACGAACTTCTCGGAGTTGGATCCTTCGTTTTGATGAAGCTGTAATTGGATTTGGCTTAATCAAGAACGAGGATGAATCTTGCGTTTATAAGAAGGCTAGTGGGAGCAATATTACCTTTCTGGTTCTCATTGAAAACGACATCCCAACCTTGCACGAGACTAAAGCTTGGTTGAGGAAGTGTTCTTCAATAAAGGACTTAGGCGATGCTTCTCATATCTTAAGGATTAAGATATGTAGAGATCGCACCAAGAGGGTCTTGGATTTAAGTCAGGGAACCTATGTGAACAAGGCATTGAGTAGGTTCTTAATGCTCGATTCAAAGAAAGGACTCTTACCCACTAGTCATGGCATTCATCTCAGCAAGACTCAGTGTCCTAAGACACCTGATGAGCTGAAAAGGATGATGAGAATCCTATGCGCCTGGGGGCAGGATCGATCATATATGCCATGACATGTATGAGACCAGACGTCTCGTAAGCCTTATGTTGTACCAGTAGACATCATTCTAACCCGGGGGAAAGATGATGCTGAACTAGTCGTCGAAGGATGAGTAGACGCTAGTTTTCCAAGACAAATCCAGATGACTTTAGAAGTCAATCAGGATATGTGTTTACGCTGAATGGCAGAGCTTTAGCTGGGAAAGCGTAAAGCAAGATACCATTGCCGAATCTACGACAGAGGCCAAGTACATGGATGTTGCGGAGGCAACTAAGGAGGCTATGTGGATTTGGAAATTCATGGCAGGGCTGGGTGTAATTAAAAACCCATCCAGTCCGGTGAATCCATTTTGCGACAACACAAGGGCCATTGCGCAAGCTAAAAGCCTAGATCGCATAACAAATCCAAACATGTACTGCGGCGTATCCACCTCATCAGATAAATACTGAACTGAGGTGAAGTGAAGATAACCGATATTGCAACAGATGATAACATAGCCAACTCGTTGACTAAGGCAGTGTCACTGCCTGAACATGTTAGACATGTAAAGTCGATGGGGACATATAGGAGTTTAGATTGGAACTAGGGCAAGTGGGAGATTGTTAGTCTTAGTGCCCGTAGTTCAATCCTAAATGTCCAAATGTATATATCATCGTTAGCAATAAAATTAAAGCGGCTTTATATTACTTATGTGTTGGAGTAATATATCGATGTGTGCTCTGATCTATGCCCACCATGCGAATAGAACCATAGATCGAGATAGATCACACTCGATGGGTCCCTAGTCAACAAAGCTTCACTAGAAGCGACTAGTATGAAAGATGGCTCTTTATGGCTTACGTTCTGTTAGTCATTGGAATGGGATTCCGGAGTCTGATCATAGATATCATGTGGGACATGATATTGGACGACCCGCCCTGAATATGTGCCATAGATTAAGTCATGAACATATTCAGTGTTGTAGCTTGTCATGTATCCTTAGACCAAGGAGTCTTTGTGATCGCTATGTAGTCAACAACTGAGTTTGACCTGAGCCTAACGTTGTCCGTAACAGGGCTTCCATAACGGC
The DNA here is from genome assembly GCA_963921825.1 of Erodium maritimum. Taxonomy (NCBI): domain Eukaryota; kingdom Viridiplantae; phylum Streptophyta; class Magnoliopsida; order Geraniales; family Geraniaceae; genus Erodium; species Erodium maritimum. The sequence continues at coordinate 20,060,933 of OY997596.1, forward strand.
CAGGATTGGCTTGGGGACGGGCTACATGAGTGACACGAAAGACGGCTAAGGGATTTATCCCTCATACTAAGGTATGGGAAAGATATCGGTTCTCGGCCACTTGATCGAGAGTGACTGGAAGAATAGCATGGCCATGCACATGATACTGGGTATCATATCTTCAGTCATCTCACATATCAGGGAACGGTGATTGAGAATAATAAGGATGACGGCTCTATGCCTTATCTCAATCAGGATATCGGAGATAAAAGGATAATGACAGGGACGACGGAAAGGTTAGAATCGACAGGGTCGATTCGTTATGTAGTGTCAGGCAATACTAAAGTCTCGTTAGTTGCCACTTAAATAGGATCAAGTAAAATGGGATTTTACGTTGATCTATTGACATGCATAAACCTAAGGGTCACACCGGAGGATGAAACTCATTGACACATTTATGGAGAATGGCCAAAAGGGAGTTGTCTCGGGACATGACCAAAACTGGGTTTTGGGTCATGTGCCCGTAAGTGAATAGGACTTTACGGATCGAGATAAGGCTTGGAGTCTTGGGATTGATCGCGTCGGATAATGTTGGACATTTCCGGTATGGAAGGCATGGAGGCGATGAGCGAATCACGGGACCTCGTTGGAAATGGTCACGGGCCATGTTCCAAGAGGCCCATGAAAGGCCCATGCAACCAAGGCCCATGGAACTAATTAATCAAGTCTTGATTAATTAGTACTAAGTAAGCAAGATAAGGATTAAGGTGTTGGTGATTCACCACCTAACACAATCTTGTCTTGCCATACTTTGTCCTATTTACACCTTACTTGACACCATACTTGTCCCATGCCTTTAGTTGGACAAGTATGGGTTTTGTTATGTTTAAGTCATCTTTTTTCAACATAACAAAGACAAGACAAGAATAGGAAACACATTTTCTCTCCCTCTTCCATGGCCATTTCGGGTTTGGCTAGTTTCCTCCTCCATTTTTGTGTTCTTGAGTCCTCAAAGAGAAGAACTACGTGGCTTTGATTCCCATGTGGATACGTAGGCGTCTTGGAGACTCAAGCCAATCATTCGTTAACCGGTGTTCTTGTTTTGGTAAGAACTAGTGCTGGATTTTTCTCTTGTTAATCCATTCTTTGTTAGTTGTTTCATGGTTTTAATTGTCTCTTGGTTTTCATTGATTTTCCGCTGCGAGTTGGTTCATCTCCAACCCTACCTCGAGACCCAACACCCAAACCCAGCCCAAACAAGAGGAATCAAAGGTCCAACAGAACAGGACCTGGTTTAGAGGTCTTAGTGTTGCAGCATTTTGGTGTATTCCTCCAACTAAAGAAGGAAAAGAAGGTGCCTTTGGATTGAAACAATGCCCATTCTAGTGAGTAGGATTGATGCACAATTTTTAAAAAGATGTCCTCTGATGAAATTAGATCACCATTGATATAAGCAACATTCCTTGCTAACCAGACCTTCCATAGGCTGCATTGAACAATCTTTATCCAAACTTTTTTGTGTTTTGCTGCCACCAGAGATGTCCAACCTGTAATCAAGCCCCTAATTGTTCTAGAATAACTCCAAAATTTCCCCACCAGTTGAAAACTTTGGACCAAACTAGCCATGCTCTTGGACAGTGCAACAAGGCATGAGCTCCATCTTCATAATCCCAATTACAGATATGACAAGTTACTTGATGAAGGGGGAGTGGCATTCCTCTTTTTTCTAAGAAACATTTGGAAGGAATTGAATCTAAACAGGCCAACCAACATAATGCTGAAATTTTAGGAGGTAATGAGACTGACCAAAGGTTCTTTGTCCATGGAATATGGTCTGAGGTTGAGCCTTGGACCTGAAGCATTGCGTAAAGCCTTTTAATTGTGAAGCCTTTTGCATCCCAAGTCCAACACAGTTGATCATGTTGATTTGAGAGTTGAACTTGTTGCAAGATATTGCTCAGAATAAGCCATTCATCTTCTGCTCTTCCTCTTGGAAATAATCTGAAATTGAGTTCCCATCCCTCCTCAGCTTTGGCTTCCTTAACCAGCATTCTTTTTGTTTGTGTACTGAGATAGAGTCTAGGAAACAAGAATTTGAAAGCCACCTCTCCCCACCAGATATCTTCCCAAAACAGAAATCTATCACCTGATTCTAAAGTCCAGTTAAGACCTCTCACCCCAAATAAGTCTGCAAAGGATGGATCAGCATTTAAGTCCAGGATGTGCTTCATAAAACTTGAGGTTTCTACCTCAGGAAAGTGATCAAGATCCCATTCATTTGGACTCCAACCATATTTTGTACAAATGACCAATTTCCACAGTGAATTTCTTTCTACTGCAAACCTCCACCACCACTTTGCTAGTAAAGCAATATTCATCAAGGATAGATCTCTTATTCCTAATCCCCCTTCAGACTTTGGCCTGCAGACCATTTTCCAGTTTACTTTGTAGAATGCTCTTGCAGCAGATGTTCCATGCCAGAGAAACCTTCTTTGCCAACTTGTCATGATCTTGATAACTTCCTTATGAGCTTTTAGAACTGAGAAATAATACAATTGCAGGGGTCCTAGAGTAGACTTCACCAAGCTTATTCTGCCTTCTAGGGAGAGGGTTTTTGCTTGCCAAAGACCTAAAGCAGCTTTGAACTTATCAATAATTGGGTTCCATGTTGACACCCTTTTGTAGTTAGCACCAAGAGGAAATCCCAGATAAGTAAATGGGAGAGATTCTTCTTCACAAAGCAGTATCTGGAGAATTTCCTATGTCTCTTCTTCTTTTAGATTCATGGGGATCACAAATGATTTTGAGTAGTTGACTGATAGACCAGAGGCTATATGGAATAAAGAGAGAGCATCCTTTAAGCTGTGAGCATTTTCAGTAGAAGCTTGTATGTAGAAAATAGAGTCATCTGCAAACTGAAGATGTGAGACACTTAGCCCTTGTGTGTTTAGATGGATGCCTTGAAATAAATTATGTTGAAGGAATGCCTTCATGATCTGATTTAGACCCTCTGCAACCAATACAAAAATTAAGGGAGATAAGGCACAGCCTTGCCTTAAACCTCTACTTACTATGAAGTCAGGGCTGGGGGAGCCATTTATCAACACTGAGACACTTGCTTTGAAGCATGATATCATCCACAACCTCCAAACTACTCCAAAACCCATCCTGATTAGTATATTGACTATATAGATCCAGCTAACTTTGTCAAAAGCCTTCTCAAAGTCAGCTTTGAAGATGATGCCTTTGTTTTTGATTTCCTGATGTGTTGAACAGTTTCTGAAGCTATGACAATTCAATCTATAATTTGCCTCCCTTTTATAAAACCTGTTTGCTCATCTCCTACTAGAGATTTGATCACAGCACTTAACCTCAAAGACAAAAACTTGGAGATAATTTTATAGGCCCCTCCCATGAGGCTTATTGGCCTAAAATCATCAAAGATCAAGGGGGCTTTGTTCTTTGGAATGAGAGTGATAAAGAGGCATTCAATCCTTTCCCAAGTTGACCTGTCTGATAGAATATATAGTATAAATTGCATTAAATCGGGTTTGATGATGTTCCAACAATGTTTGAAGAACTTGAGAGTATATCCATCTGGGCCTATAGCCTTGTCCCCCTTACAAGCAATTATTGCTTGAAGGACTTCTTCTTCTGAGAAGGGCCTTTCTAGCCAAATGAACTGCTCTTGAGATAGAGTGGAGAATGGCATTCTAGAGATATCAACACTGTCAATTTCAGAAGCTTTGAATCTATTAGAAAAGTGATCTGATGCTGCTAACTTGATATCAGATGGGTCATTGAGTAAGGCCTCCTGATGTAGGATCTGAGTGATTTTAGAGACTGCCCCATTGAAGTTTGCCACCCTGTGAAAATACTTAGACCCTTTATCCCCTTCATTGATCCATTTTTTTCTAGCCTTTTGGCTCCAAAGCTTGGACAGCAATTTGTATTTTTGAATTAATTCAGTCTTGAGAGCTCCTCTTTCATTGCATTCTACAGGTGATAAGGATCTGACTTCCACCAGAGCATCAAGAAGATCTATAGCCTTACTAAGGAGGGAGATTTGAGTATCCAGGTTCCCAAAGACTTGAGAGTTCCCATTTTTGAGGTCCTCTTTGAGTAATCTGTCAATTGAGGAAGCTTGAGACCCAGGACCAAACCAAGTGTATTTCCCTCTATTCATATTTATATTAATAAGACTGAGGTTGTTGATAAAATTCTGAAAGCAAGCCATATCAGACCTTGATCCTTTTTTAGAAGATCTTTCCTACTTTTCAAGTAAAGAATTGAAATCTCCCCCCACAACTAGATACATTTCTTGATCAAGGGAGGATAAAATCCCCTCCAATTCCAACCATAAGAGCTTCCGCTTTCTTTTAGAGTTAGGACCATAAATATTCACTATACAGAAGTCCTTCTTGGTAGCCACAACTTTCCCTAGCCATATAAGAGCTCTATCTAGATGGTGATATGTTGTCAAAGAAAACTCCTTGGGCCTCCACATTGATATTAACCCACCTGAATTACTAGTAGCATATATTGCATTCAATTCCCAGCCTCCATTAAGACCACAAGCTCTAGTAAAATTTTGAGGTGTTTTTTCCAACTTTGTTTCTTGCAGCAGAATAAATGAGGGGACTTCCTTGCTCACCAAGTTACCAAAAATTCTCATCTTATGATTAGAGGAGATACCTCTCAAATTACATGAGAGGAATTTCATTAAGCTTAGAAGGAGGCAAGATTGATGAGCTTGTTGCTCATCTCAATATCCGAATCATGATCTTTATCAACATGCTCCAGATTAGAATTATAATCATTCTCCAATTTCTTTTGATTATCTAGATTGCTTAGCTGAAGGAGGATAACTTCCTCAAATACCTTTGCTTTCAAGCCAATTTTATTTCCAAAAGGCAGGAGTGAGCTGGTCCTTACTTACTTGTGATGCAGCAACTGAAGGCTATGGATCTTTTACCTTTGATTTGGTTGAGTATGAATGAGTTGCTGAGGATTTCTTTTTTCTTTTGGATAGGAGCTTGGAACCTCTAATATTAACTTCATATTTTCCACCCCCAGATAGACACATAAAATCTGCCACTTCTTTGATTTGATTTTGTAGTAGAGGAGAATGTTCAGGAGAAGGGAGGAGTTTCAAATAAGTTCAGAGAAGGCAAGGTTTGCTGTAGGTGTTCAAGAAATTTCACTCCACTTTGAATTTCATCTAGATGTTGAGTCTCTTGGGGAGTGGGTTGAGTTGACATTAGACCAACATCCCTTAGCTTTTCACTTGTGCATGTAATGAATTCCTTTCCAATGTGTAAGAGTCCTTGGCCACTCCCACCATTAAATGAGAAATTGACTTTGTACTATCAATTAATAAAATATGGGCTTGTGATTGAGAATGGATTTGTGATGGAGGAGATCCTTGAATGCCAACTGAACTGAAGGGAAAACTGGAGCTTGGCACACCAACCTGATCAGAATCTAAAGATTGGTTACTAAACAATGTTTGCACTGTACTATTGGAAGCAACCAGAACAGGACTATGCAGGGCCAAAACAACTACTACAGAGATTGGAATGATATCAATATGTTGAGCTTGCTTGGGAGATTCAGTGAGCTGTAACAATTGGGTAGCATCATCATAGGTATCTTTGATTACCAGCCTATCCAAGAATGAAGCCTGAGAAACAGAAGCAATAACAAGACCATCTTCCTCCAACCCATTAATATTGCAGTTAACATTCTCTGGCACTAAATCCTCTGCTCCAACCACAACTACCTCTTCACCTGAAATTTCACCAACCTTTGCAACTAATTTTTCAGTGCTGTCTTTAACAACCTCAGCCATTAAAGAACCTTCAATGCTATCAACCAATGGAAGTGAGACCAAAGGGAGTGCTTTTCCAGAGGGAACTATATCAACCTCAGCAACAGCAGCAGTAGCCTGTACTGAATTAACAGCCAAAGGAGTTTTATCAAAGCTTTCCTCTTGAGAAGTACTAATATGATCTCCAAGTTCAGTAGAGCTATAAACAAGATCTGAGGGGGCATTTATGGGAGGGATTTGGTTTGAGGCCATTGAGGATATCCATACATTATAGGACTGTTTGCACAATAAGATAGTGGCTTGTTCAGAGATTTCCTTCATAGTAAAGGTATGAATCAAGACCAAGGCATCATCTACTATGACTCCAGCCTTAGAAATAGGATGAGTAAAGATTAGGGATCCATGACCAACTATAGCTTCTTGGAAAGATTCATCACACCATCCTTGGTATGAGATTCTTTGAATTGAGTATGGCACTCCTCATCCTCAACCATCCCTTCCCAAACCATCCCATCCCAAGCCCCAAAATAAAGTAACAGTCAAGGCCTCCAAGCACCACAAGATCTTGGAAAGGATACCCAAGAGTGATAGGAGAAACCAAATAATTGTTGAGAGAATTTAGCCCATTCCAAACTATATGATTGGTGAGTGATTTTTTTGGAAGACTTGTTATGCAATGAGAAATTGATCTTTGAATATTTTGGCATTTCTTGCTAACCAAATTTGCCAAGCTGAAATTAGTACAATCTTCTTCCAAGACTTCTTAGCCTTTGAATTTAATAGTGATGGCCAGGAGGAAATAAGTTGTTTGAAGGTTACAAGAATGGCCCCAGATATCCCCCACCAACCAAAAACCATTGTCCAAACTTCCCAAGAACTAGGACAGTGTAGAAGCACATGAGGTCCACCTTCCAGATCAGCCTCGCATCTAGGACAGATAATACCTTGTAAAGAGAGTTTCAGGCCTCTAGTATCTAAGAAGCATTTTGAAGGAATGTCATCTAAACAAGCCAGCCATCCAAATGCTACAATTTTTGGAGGGATCTCAGGGATCCAGAGGTTCTTTGTCCAAGAGGCATTAATGGCAGCAGCTGAACTTTGATTATAAAGCAATGTATACAATTTTTTTACTGTGAATCCTTTAGCATCCCGGGTCCAGATTAGGGAGTCCTCCTCTGTTGTTAAGTGTACTGAGTTTAGGATGTTGCTGAGAGATATCCACTCATGTTCTAACCTGCCTCTAGGAGAGCATCTGAATTTTAGATCCCATGTGTCTATTGACCAAGCTTCTGAAACAGTTAACTTCTTGCCTTGAGATGCGTTGTAAAGTCTAGGAAATAAATGCTTGAAATTGAGATCTCCCCACCAAGTATCAGTCCAAAAAGAAACTTTATCCCCTTTTCCAACTTTCCAGCTTATACCTTTTATCCAAAGAGGTAAGGAAATCTAGGATCATGATTTAGAGCTAAAATATGGGACATAAAACTAGCACTCCCAATTTCTTCAAAGGTTGAAAGGTCCCAATCTGTCTCCTTCCAACCATATTTACTACAGATGAATAATTTCCACAAAGATGATCTCTCTAAAGCAAATCTCCACCACCATTTTGCAAGGAGAGCAATATTCATTAGAGAAATATTTTTGAGGCCTAAACCTCCCTCAGATTTGGATTTACATATTGTGTGCCAACTCACTTTGCTGAAGCCATAAGAACCTCCTTTTCCAGGAATTCATGGTTCTCAACACACCTTTTGGAGCTCTGATAATGGAGAAGAAATAAAGTGACAGGGCATTCAAGGTAGTTCTGAATAGAGTGATTCTGCCACCAAAAGATAAAAGTTTGGCTTTCCACAAGCCAAGAGTTGCTTTGAATCTTGCTACTATTGGCTCACAAGTGATGAGTCTTTTAGGATTAGCTCCAAGAGAATCCCAGATAGTTGAAGGGAAGGGGGCCTATATTATATTCCAATATGTTTAAGACTAGAGCTTGTTCTGCTTCATTTACATTGAAGGTTATCACACTTGATTTTGAGTAGTTAACTACTAGTCCTGAGGCTATTTTGAACATAGTGAGAGCATACTTGAGGCACAAATAGCTGGTGGTAGAAGCTTTGCTGAAGAAGATTGTATCATCTACAAACTATAGATGTGATATTAGAGGGCTTGTTGGATTGATTTGTATACCTTTTATCAGCCTTGATTGCACACTTGAGTTGATGATCTGATTGAGTCCCTCAGCTACAATGACAAAAATGAGAGGGGAGAGTGCACATCCTTACCTTAATCCTCTTGTCATTTGAAAATCAGGGCTTGGTGACACATTTATGAGCATTGAAACAAATTCTCTGAAGCAAGACATCATCCACATATTCCAAAGGGATCCAAAGCCCATTCTTGATAATACTTGCATTACAAATTTCCAACTGACTTTATCAAAGGCATTTTAAAAGTCTGCGTTAAATATGATGACCTTTTGCTTGGATTTTTGAGGTAGTATACCAATTTAGATGCTACCAAAATACCATCAATGATTTGCCTTCCTGAGATGAAACCAGATTGTTGATCTCCTAATAAGCCACTAATCACCCCCTTGAGTCTAGAAGACAAGAGTTTGGAAAGGATTTTGTAAGGCCCTCTCATAAGACTTATGGGTCTGAAATCATCAAAAGTCAATGGGATGGGGTTTTTGGTATCAATGCTAGAAAGGATGAGTTCAGTCCTTTACCAATCTGGCCTGATCTGAAAAAACCTTGAATAAAATTCACCACATCTAGTTTGATTATATTCAAACAAATCTGAAAGAATTTCATGGTAAAGTCATCTGGACCAGGGGCTTTGTATGCAGCACAAGCCATCACTACTTGATAGATTTCCTCCTCAAGGAAAGGCCTTTCCAGCCATTGTTGTTGTTTAGCAGATATAGTATGAAAAGGGAGATTGGACAGGTCTATGTCAGTGATTTCTGAGGCCTTACATCTGTTAGCAAAGTGTTGAGATGCAGCCAATTTGATTTCTGAAGGATTGGAGAGCAGCTTATCATCAACAAGAATGTGAGAAATTTTCTTTTGGACCCCTTATCCCCTTTTTTCTAGCCTTTTGGCTCCACAGTTTTGAAAGTACTTTATACTTGTTGATCAAGGTTGCTTTGAACTGACCTCTAGCTGAATTTTCCTGAGGGGTTAAAGACCTGCTTTTTACAGTCTTATCTAGAAAGTTTATCTCAGATGTCAAGTAAGAGATTTGAGATTCTATCATACCCTAAACCTGGCTATTCCACACCTTAAGATCAGCTCTTAGTGGCTTCAATTTCATCCATAAGACATAGTGTGGCTGACCTGAGACTTGGTACGAGGACCAGAATCCATGAATTGCTAGAATGAACCTTGAGTCTTCTGTCCATATATTAAGAAACTTGAAGGGCTTGGGACCCCAATCAATAACATTGTCAAATAGGATCAGAGGCTTGTGATCTGAAATAGACCTGGGAAGGAAACATTGTGTGACTGATTGATGCAGCATTAGAAAGTCCTGGCTGATTAGGAATCTATCTATTCTTGAGGCTCTTGATTGTGGGCCAAACCAGATGAATTTTCCCCCTTTCAAAGGCAGATCAATGAGGCCAAGATTGGCAATAAGATGCTGTAAATGTAACATATCTGAGACACTCCTTCTTTGACTTGATCTTTCCTCTACTGCTACTACAACATTGAAGTCACCTCCCAAGAGAATAAGCACATCTGAGTTTAGATTGAGGATCTCAGCTTCAATTTCTTCCCATAAAATTTTTCTCTCAACTTTACAAGTGGATGCATAAATGTTAAAAGGCAACATGATATGTTGAGAGATGCCAAGGATCCAAACCAGATCAAAGCCCCTTTCAGAGGCTTAGAATTTGTTAATATAAACTCCTTATTCTTCTAGATTGAGATAATCCCCCTCTGACTGTCCTTCTGCATTGATAAAAATTGAGCTCCATCCTCTTTGCAAGCCACAAGAGGAAAGAAAATTGTCTGGCATAACATCAAGTTTTGATTCCTATAGAAAAATGAAGTTTGGGTCTTGCTTGTGAACCAAATTATTGAAAGCTCTCCTCTTTTGGGATGAGGAGATCCCTCTCACATTCCAGGAGAGAAATTTCATGAGAAATCTAGTTGGATAGATTGGAGCAGGGCCTCCTGTCTTTGTTGATATCAGATTCAATGTCTCTATCTAAATCAACATAATCATCCTCAGAATCACCTTTGACTTTGAATAACCTTGCAAATTTCCAAAAGCTTCTTCAAGCCAACCAGTTGAGGAAAAAGATGGGATATTGTAGACAAAGGCAGGAAAGAGCTTGTTGCCAGTATTAGCTGAAGAATTGATTCCCCATTTTCTTTTCTTGTAGGTAGTAATAGGATGGACATGCTCAAAGTCAGGGGGTGGATATCCCATTGAGGAGGAGTCCTGTTGATCAATCATTTGATGCTGCTCTTGAATAGCAGAAACCACCAAGGATTTGAGAGTTCTTTGCTGGTGCTTTTCTTGCCAAACTTCAGGCAAAACTCAGAGTAATTATTCCTAGGAGCAAGGACTTGATCATGTACCTTGTTTCTCTTGGAAAAGATGGTGTTCTTGTTGAGCCTTTGATGGAATGTAGGTGTAACACCTGTATCAGAATTAACTTGCCTGAAATACTTGTCATAGATTATTTTTTGCCCATCTATTAATTTTGTATGGCCACCTGGAGAATATTGTTGAGTTTTGTCAGAGGATGAGGGTGAGTAATGTCTTGAACTTCTCCCCTTTTTTGGTTGAAATATCACCAGGTTGCTTGTTCCCCCCCCCCCCCCCCCCCCCCCGAGATCTTGCAGAGTTAGTCTTGGCCCAAAATAGCCAGAACTTGAAGCCATGAATCACCAAGAGAGCCGTTCTTTAGCCAATCTAACATAAAACTGTTGTTCTTGAGCTGTCTGGATTGACAAAGAGGTTTCTCAAAGAGGTTGTAGTTGCTTGACAAGTTGTTGATGCTGGAGGAGAGTTGAATGAGATTCTTATATAGTCAGCTGAGAAGTAGTTGGAGTGGGCCTGGTGAGCCGCAGAAGAAGAAGTGTTATAGTAGCTGGAGCTTTCTTCATTGAGTATGTTGAAATTGAGAAATAGAGAAGCAGATGAAAGTAGAATCCTTGGAGCTGTGGTGAAAGGAGATGAACTGGGAGAGATAGCTATTATAGATGTGTGGTTGTGCTATAAGTGAAGATGAAATGAGATAAGGGAAGATGGTGGTCCGGAGGCCGGCAAGGATGCCCCCATGGACACTACACCGCTAGAGCTTCCCCAGAGAGGACCACAAGATATGAAGATGAATTGCTGAAGAATCAAGAGAAGAACAGAGTTGCTAGCCTTCAAACATTCTTAAGTTTACTGTAGCATCTCTAGAGCTGGTATTTGGAATAGTTGTTGTGTATGATCCAGCCAATCATAATAAACTGTGGTTGTCTACAACAAAACACAGTATGCTAATTCGCCAGCAGCGGAATTATGTTAATTTCTTAACCGTGACTTTTCAAAAATTTGTAGATCTTAGTATATAAAGGTGAGGGTTAACGTCATTTCCTAACCCTCACTTTTATCTCATTCGCACGTCCTAATTATGGTTGACATTTATTTTCATAAACTATAAAAAACTTATGCATTTTGAAGTGCATTTTAGAGGTTGTGGTATTCAAACAAATGTATCCGTGAAGTAAAACAGATTTCAACATCTTTATGTTAGGATCTACAATTTTTTAATAATCACGATTAAAAATTGAAACAAAAGGTAAAACACGCTTAGAACGTAAAACTAAAATAAAGTACATGATAAGAAACTATATTTATCCCTCTGTAAAACTTCTTTGGCAGAAATATTAGCCATCCGAATATTTTGACTCCATTCCTTTTCTGGATTGTAAATAAATTACCAACACTAATGTAATACCACGAGCATTAGTGACATTTTTGGCAAGGTAGGCAATGGAAATATGGACTTGAAAGTCAAAATACTTGTCTTTGGTGGGTGACGGAAACTTGTACAAGTCAAACACAAGATTCTCGGTACATATAGAAATCTTTTGAAGAATGGGTGAGATACTAAACTGGGTAGTTTTGAAAGTGACCATCCTATGATCTATATATTTTATGCATAATCTTGAACGTAATTTCCAAATGCTAATTTACCTATCTCATTACAAATGCAATGACACTTTTATCTTTGACTAAGACACTGAATCCTACCTAATTAACAAATACTTTCTGACACATAATTAATAAAAAATTATACTTTATTTCAAAAAAAAACTTGAAAAAAAAAGTTTTTATATATTTAAAAAAATAAAAGATTGAAGGTGTTTTTTTTTTTTGAAAAAACAAGGTCATGTGCTAATTTGCACATGACTATTTTCCATCTATTTCTGATGAAAAGTTAACGGTTGAGTATGAAAGTGAAAATAAATATTTGTCGGGGTATTAAAATACAAAAACAACAAACAAGAGCATCATACTGTAAATAAATATTTATCAGGATATCAAATTGAAATTTTCTGAAACATTTATTCATATGAAAAATCTTAATTGATTAAACCAATTAACATCAATGTGGACACGTAATTGTATTTGTATGGTTGGACCTCACGCGTGATCGCTAGGGCATGCTATCATCTACTGACTATGATTTCCAAGGGGCCTCCATCTACGATAGATTCCATGCAATAGAGCTACCTCCATTTCAACCAAAAGGATAAGAAATTGGTTCCATAGTTATGAAAATAAGTGGTCTAAAGTCTTTTTTGAACCTTTTAAATTGCTTAGGTATGTTTGGCAAAACAAGATATGGCTGGATGTCAAAAATATATACGAGTGCTATTCTAATATCATATCAAATATGTTCAAAGTAATATTCTAATATCATATAAATATGTACGGAGTAGAAACGGCTAAGCGAATCATATTTAGAAGTAAAAGATTCTCTTTAATTATTACTTCAAAAAAAACAATACACCGATAAAACCTGTTGATTACAATTTTCTCCGAATCAAGTAAACATTAAATGACGAATGAAAAATTTTATTTTCCAAAAATATCTTATGTAATTTATTAGCAATATAAGAAAATTTTCAGTAAATTATGTGTAATTGTCCTATCACTAAAATTATTGGTTTTTTTAATCACAAGTACGACTTGTATTAATTAACAGAGGTAATAATGCATTGGAGTGCATCAGGGAGAATCCTTGACCACCGAAGAATAGACATAGAACGAGCTTTTCTGACAACTAGTTAGCAGCTTTATTTGCAGTTCTTTTTTACAAATTCGAGAGTTATTCTCTCATTTTGACTAAGCATTTGACGAATGTCCTTGATGATGGTGCCTATCGGGGATGCTTGCGGTTCCCCCATTTTGATCATATTTAGTAGGACCTGGACATCTGACATGAGGACGATAGGCCTCGTCCCAAGTGTGCAAGTATCCCTGAGTATTGTACCCATCACGCATTCCTCAACCATGATCGGAGACCAAAAGCTTAGGAGAACTCCATTTGCAGCGAGGCATACCACAACCCGACTGGCAGATTGCTTGTATCTTAACAGATTTCTCCATCCACATTAATGACCATTGTGCCCATATGAGGAGAAGCCCATCGGGATAGCTAGTGAGGAGGCAACAGGTGAGGGGACACAAGATTAGTATTAGCTTCCCGTCATGCTGTAAGATTGGTGTGGGCCGACGAGATTACTCCCAATGCAGTGGGCGTGATAGCTCCTCATTTCAAAGCATTTCGTGACTTCCAAATTGCACAAAGGACACTGAGAATTTCTGCTATCCGGCTTCCAGGCATGATTGTTTTAATGGATTCCCACCAACCCTCGAAACCCCTTGTGGGTTCATACGGGGCCCAACAAATCTTCAGAAAACCACAGGATAGGAACAGGTGGTCAACCATTTCTGGAGCACGACCACATATATCACACAGAGGGGTAATATAGGACGTACCTTCAGGTTAGTGGTCACCCGCAGAGTATCTGTAAGGCACCTCCACAAAAAGACCCGCAAGCGCATTGGGACCTGAATGTTCGATAGAGATGCCCATGTGACTGATGTTGTGTTTTTCCTTGCTTGGTGGCAGGTATGAGCGAGGAATATGTATCCTTCTTTCGCCGAGTATATTCCTTTTCTCTTTATCGCCTAATACCATTCATCTTTATTCCTATTAAATTAAAGGGGAACCTAAAGAATATGCTCCATATCCACCTCATCGAATAGACGAGAGATGAGGTCTACATGTTAGTCTTACTGCCCGTAGTTCAATCCTAAATGTCCAAATGTATATGTCATCGTTAGCAATAAAATTAAAGCGACTTTATATTACTTATGTGTTGGAGTAATATATCGATGTGTGCTCTGACCTATGCCAACCATGCGAATAGAACCATAGATTGAGATAGATCACATTCGATGAGTCCCTAGTCAACAAAGCTTCACTAGAAGTGACTAGTATAAAAGATGGCTCTTTATGGCTTACGTTCTGTTAGTCATTGGAATGAGATTCCGGAGTCTGATCATAGATATCATGTGGGACATGATATTGGACGACCCGACATGAATATGTGCCATAGATCAAGTCATGAACATATTCATTGTCGTAGCTTGTCATGTATCCTTAGACCAAGGAGTCTTTGTGATCGCTAGGTAGTCAACAACTGAGTTTGACCTGAGCCTAACGTTTTCCGTAACAGGGCTTCCATAACGGCCAGGATTGGCTTGGGGACGGGCTACATGAGTGATGACGGCTATATGCCTTATCTCAATCAGGATATCGGAGATAAAAGGATAATGACAGGGACGACGGAAAGGTTAGAATCGACAGGGTCGATTCGTTATGCAGTGCCAGGCAATACTAAAGTCTCGTTAGTTGCCACTTAAATAGGATCAAGTAAAATGGGATTTTACTTTGATCTATTGACATGCATAAACTTAAGGGTCACACCGGAGGATGAAACTCATTGACACATTTATGGAGAATGGCCAAAAGGGAGTTGTCTCGGGACATGACCAAAACTGGGTTTTGGGTCATGTGCCCGTAAGTGAAGTGAATAGGACTTTACGGATCGAGACAAGGCTTGGAGTCTTGGGATTGATCGCGTCAGATAATGTTGGACATTTCCGGTATGGAAGGCTTGGAAGCGATGAGCGAATCACGGGACCTCGTTGGAAATGGCCACGGGCCATGTTCCAAGAGGCCCATGAAAGGCCCATGCAACCAAGGCCCATGGAACTAATTAATCAAGTCTTGATTAATTAGTACTAAGTAAGCAAGACAAGGATTAAGGTGTTGGTGATTCATCACCTAACCCAATCTTGTCTTGCCATACTTTGTCCTATTTAAAACCTACCATGTCTTTAGTTGGACAAGTATGGGGTTTGTTATGTTTAAGTCATCTTTTTTCAACATAACAAACACAAGACACAAATTGGAATCAACTTTTCTCTCTCCCTCCTCCAACCATTTCGGGTTTGGCTAGTTCCCACCTCCATTTTTGTGTTCTTGAGTCCTCAAAGAGAAGAACTACGTGGCTTTGATTCACATGTGGATACGTAGGTGTCTTGGAGACTCAAGCCAATCATTCGTTATCCGGTGTTCTTGTTTTGGTAAGAAATAGTGCTGAATTTTTCTCTTGTGAATCCATTCTTTGTTAGTTGTTTCATGGTTTTAATCGTCTCTTGGTTTTCCTTGATTTTCCGCTGCGAGTTGGTTCATCTCCAACCCTACCTCGAGACCCAACACTACATCCCAACGATGTGATCTAGGAACCATAATTCCGGCCACTGAGGCTCCCTCTAGAGTAACACCTATAGATACAATTTCCGGGTCTGTGCCAATTAACCATAGCATACCACTGATCATCGTGTCTCGACCATTCCCAATAGCGATTTGAAGCCCATTCCGCATGAGTTCCTGCGTGCAGAATATGCTTGCCCATGTGAAGCTTGGTTTAATCCTAAGTCGTTCCTGAAGTAAAGTGGTGGATGGTAAGTACATGACCTTCATGTAAGAACCGCCCCCAGTCGATCCCGGTCGAACCGGTGATTTTTGGCGAAGTTTGACTTTCGATCGGAAAAGTCCACTGATGACTCCGGGAGTCATTCAGGACCTTCCCAGGACCCAAAAAGCTTAGCCGTTGTTACGGTTAGCTTAGTTGGGTCGTTTCCTTTCAAATGACTGTCCTTGTAAAAAAGTCAACTTTCGGTCAAACGGAGACTAATTATCGACTAAGCTTAATTATAATTGAGATGCTGGAATTTATTAAGGAAAAAGTGGTCCCCACATGGACACTTGTCCATTGTGGCTTGGAGGAGAAGGAATGGGTCTCTAATGACCCATTTACCCTTGTTTATGCTAAAAGAGAGAGAAGAGGACTAAGGGGCATTTTGGTCCATTCCAAAGTAGGTTAAAGGGGCTAGAGAGAGGGCATTTCAGCCCATAATACTTGTGTTGGCCGAATTTCTAGAGAGAGAGGAAGTGGAGATAAAGCTTTGAAGCTTGAAGAAGAAGTAAGGAGAAAAAGTTGAGTCTTGACCTTGATTTCTTCTCAAATCCTCTCCAAATCATCATCTCCTTCATCTATTTTCGTTTTCATTGATAATTGAATTATTGGTTTAGAAGGAAGAACATGAAAATGAGTGGGTTTCATTGGGTTTTGATGTTTGATGCTTAGATGATTCAATTTTGGAGTTAAGAGGTTGTTTTTGTTAGAAATCAATTGGTGTTTTGGTGTTTTGTTGAAGACCCATCATGGGTGTTGGAGTATTGAGGGTTTTGGAGCTGTTATTGAGGTTTTTGGTGGTTAAAAATGGAGTTTGGAGGGTTTATTTTCGGGGAAGAAGAAGCTGGAGGAAGAAGAAGGCGGAACAGTCAGACCCGTCACGGATCCGTGACGGGCACCGTGACGGAAGACGTCACAGCTCCGTGAGGGAGACCATGACGACACCAGTCACGGCTCCGTGAGGAGAACCATGACGGTGCAGACCACGAGTCCGTGACCCGAACCGTGGCAGACCAGAGTTGGGCCTTTTGGGCCCATTTTGTTGGATTTCGAGTATTTGGGACAGTTATCTATAACCGAGTCCTTTTTGGATTAATTAGAATGTTTTCCTCTTTAAACCATTTGTGAACTACTCTTGATTTGAGTATTTAATTGTGATCCAAGACTTTGGACCCGATATTGACGGAGGAGGAGACTTTCGGACCGCGTGAAGTGACAAGGAGGAAGCTAGCCAGGTCGTCCGCTGCTGGATTGGATTGCTTTTGAGGTAGGGAAGAGTAGTGAATTTCCTCTTTTAATTTAAAGAATGCTAATAGTATGCATGTAGGATAATAATAACCGGAAGAGTCTTAGTTTGCATATAGGATGTGATTCACTAGAATAACCGCTTTCAATTATGGGAATTGCCGTGCTGTAGAATGGCCATGTCGAGCCTTATAATTGCGTGTTGGTTGTGTTTAATTATGATTGTTCGTCCTTAAATGTCAATGCGTAATACACTCTTAGTTAAGCAAGAATCATAGTATACCTTATGAATTATGATGAATGCAATATTAATGTTTATTTCGTGATATGATTGGTTGAATGAATGAGATGAATGTGATGTGATTGTTGTCTTGTGATATGATCGGGTGAATGATAGACCGATACGGTGTTCTTGGTAAGTTGGTACGATAAGTTCGGTGTAGTGTGGTTGTGTGGCATTGCGTGTTGTGACTTGTACCCCGAGTGACGGGAATATACCCGACCGAAGTGTGTGCCGGTCCGGTATGTGTGCATTGAGATTCACCCCGATGTTGTGTGTCCGGGAAGACATCTAGACCGAGGGACATTCCGGTATGATGTAGTGTTTCACCCCGATGTTGTCTGTCCGGGAAGACGTCTAGACCGATGGACATTCCGGTATGATGTAGAGTTTCACCCCGATGTTGTGTGTCCGGGAAGACATCTAGACCGATGGACATTCCGGTATGATGTAGTGTTTCACCCCGATGTTGTGTGTCCGGGAAGATATCTAGACCGATGGGTATTCCGGTAGGATGTATTTGCTTCACCCCGATGCTGTGTGTTTGGGAAGACATCTAGACCGAGGGTGTATTCCGGTATGATGTATTGGTTGAGTTGTGCGTGATGTTCGGGTTGTCCCGAGTGCTTGTCTTATGTTATGTGTTATCGAATCCAAGTAACGTCTGTGGTGGTCTTAGTAGTATATCGTCCGGTCGCTCGTTCGTTTATTTAAATTGGTGCTTTATCGTTATTGTGTGATCATGTCGGTTTCTATTTACATTCTCAGCTTTAGTAAGATTTATTGACCGATTATTTCTGACAACGGAGCGGGAGTCCTTTCCCTTGCTACTTTTTCCTACTGAGCGTAAGCTCACCCCCTCTGTTTTTACTGTTTTACAGGTTTCGTTGGTGAGTACGCTTTTAGGACGTCTCAGGGCTCAGGAGCACCTCGAGGGTCCGGGTGGTTACTGTAGTAGAGACGTATTTTCCATTTTCTGCACTAAACTGTATTAGACATTGTCTTACTCGGTTATATTTTGAGCTTTTGACTCATAGCATCGGATTTGAGTTATGTTTTACTCGGAGTTTTACACTATTAAAATTTTATTTTTATTATTAATTATTATTATTTTAGTTCACGTCTCGAGTCCGGTCAAAACCGGATTTGGGGCGTGACACTTCACAACTCGAGCCACTAGGGACTAAGGACGGTTGATAAGACTCCAAGCCTGCTTCCCAAGGTGGGACGTGTTCACGTCCTGCAAGTATCGAAATGCTATGCCCCCATTATCATTTGGCATACATAACTTATCCCATTCTTTCTAAATGATTGGCCGAGCTTATTTTCCACCCCCCCCCCCACCAGAAACGATCTGATGCCACGTAGATGTGATCCATAATTCTACAGGGAACAAGGAAGACCGACATTACATAAACCGACAGGGATATGAGGACCAATCAGATCATAATTTCACCCCCTGTAGGCGAGAGAAACTTGTCATCCCACAACCTGATTCTCGTGATAATCCGATATCCAATGTATGCCATGACCGCATTCCAGTTCCTACGGATCATATTAGGCACCCCGAGATACATAGATGTAGTTGAAGTCTCGACAATAGACAAAACCTCACAGCATTCTTGGTGCACAATAACCGGGGTATTGGTGCTAAAAAATATGGATGATTTGTGTAAGTTGAGAATATGTCCTGACAGTTGTCCAATGACCCCTAGGATGTCCCTAATATGTCCGGATTTTCTTGGAGTAGCCCTCCAGAATATGTGAGATATCTCAAAAGCTACCCTAGCAATTCAAACTCCCTGGATAAGACCATCTTCATGCGCCTGCTTAAGAAGATATGACAATCCCTCCATACAGAGGAGGAATAAGTACGGGGACAACAGATCCCCCTACCGGAGCCCTCGATATGTCATGAACCAAGTCGTTTCCCGACCTTTCGATGATACAGAATACTGAATATTTGTCATACAACAAGCCACCAGCTCGATCTAGTCGGCCGAGAACCCAAGTTTGTTCATAATAGTCAACAAGTAGTCTCATTCAACTCGATGATAGGCCTTACTCATGTCTAGCTTAAGGGACATAAAGCACAAATCCCCCTGTCGTTTTCTTCTTAGAAAGTTGATAACTTCAAATGAGATAAGGACATTGTCTTGGATACAACAACCCGGTATAAATGCACCTTGTGACTCCAAGATCACATGCTGGACGAGAGGGCGCAACCTATTGGCCATAACTTTGGACAAGATGCGGAATATGACATTGTACAATGCAATGGGACGTAAATCTATAACCACATCTAGATTCGGTTTCTTGGGATAAGAACTATTGAGGTATCGTTCTGGTCAAGATCAAAGACCCTAGTTGTGATAACTACTTGAATAAAACGATCTCGTCATTAGACACCAAAGGCTAATAATATTGATAAAACCATCGGTTAAGCCCATCCAGGCCCGACGACTTATCTGGCCCAATCTAGAATACATTTGTCCAAACCTCAGAAGTAGTCCATAGTGTTAGGATAACCTGATTTTGGGAGGTCATAATTCGATGGGGAAGATAGATAGAAATCCCACTAGGCTCAGATGGCTTGTAGTAAATTGGTGGTCAAAATAATCCATAATAAGTTCTCGCATTCATGTATCCCACGTGACTAACTCTCCCATCGTATCCTTAACGGCGACCATTGTATTGATTCTACGTCTATAGGAGGTTGTCGCTTGAAAGAACTTGGTGTTCTATCACCTTCAGCCAACGGATGTTGTTTATCCCTCTAGCTCTATAATGCCTCCTAAGCACATAGCGCCCGATCATACTAAATCTGAATAGCTTCTCGCTTGTGTACTCCTATAACGTTTATAGGAGGTTGTCGCTTGAAAGAACCTGGTGTTCTATCACCTTCAGCCAACGAATGTTGTTTATCCCTCTAGATCTATAACGTCTCCTAAGCACATATCGCCCGATCATACTAAATCTGAACAGCTCTCGCTTGTGTTCTCCGACTCGATCAGCCCTTTCGTTAAGCTCCGCGATACGGTGTTGACACCACTTGATATGATTCAAATTCCTTCTAAAATGATTTCGACCCTATTCATCCACTATAAGTCCAACCTTACATATCACATCCGCAATTGGGTCGAAGGAGATTTATCACAGCTCTCTTTCACCACCTGATCACACCCTAGGTCCCTTATCTACTGGGATTGGAAGCGAAATTTTGGAGAGCCCCGCTAAGTCAGCTTTCATGCTAGGGATACAAGAATCGTCCAATGATCTGAGATCGTGGTACCCGTGTTACAAAAGGCCAGATCCGACAGAGAATAATAGTAAGAACTAGACAACAGCGCCCTATCTAGTCGGGACTAAGTGCATCGAGTATGACTTCTTCCCCGAAACCAGGTATACTGGTGACCCGTCATTGGAACATCAATAAGGTCTAGGTCATCAACAATCTGACAGAATTGCTCAACCAATCCATGGGGGTAAGTACCACCCCATGTTGTCTCAACCTAGTCCAAAATTCCATTGAAGACACCTATAATTATCCAATTGGGGCGGGTCGAGTGGTGTAGCTGACGGAGTAGGTCATAGGTCTGGTGCCGATTCTCCCACCGTGCCTCCTCGTATATGCTAGTAAGTCTCATATCCTCATGCCCTAACGTCCATACCTCAACATCAATATAATGGTCGTCGGATGCCCAAAGGATCACATCGACCCTTGTAACCAAAAACAGGGCAAGACCCCTCTACGTCTTCGACGTTGGGACCCATATGTGCCGGTGGAAACCCAAAGACTAAGAGCAGCAAACGATAGTTTTATGCTGATAAGAGAGTCTTTGAAAGAAACACGATATTTGGTCGCTGGTCCCGAAGGAGATGTCAAGTGTTGCTTGTGTGGTCTTGAACCCATACCTTGACAATTCCACGCCAAAACTCTAAGGTCAGGCTTTTCCAGAGGGTAATTGTATTACGTAATATTCCTGAACCAGGATCTAGTCTGCGTTGCCACTAAGGCATGGGGGTTGCATGTGATAGGGATATTGGTGGAGGGGTCATCGTAAACCGTGGTGGGGAAGCCGGCGAGGTACCAGCCAAGTTGTCTGAGGCCGCGCCGACCACAAAAGGGGATGGGGACGCCGCCAAGGGAGGTAAAAGTAATAGGGTGGTTGAGGAAGATCGGGAATGACACCATTGAGGTGGATATGAGACACCAGACTGACGTCAGAAAGATCAAGGTCAACTTGCGATGACGAAGGGGCTCGTGAGAGCGGCACCAAAACCCTAACAATGCTCATATCTTTTAAGTGTAGACTAAAATTATTGGAACTTAACGTATGAGTTAATAGTTCAGAAAATAATATATAATATTCTTAGTAACTTATGGGTAATTAAAATAAAAAATAATTTTGTTTAGGTTACCAACTATTACTCAGTGATTTGTGTATATAATTAGTACTATATACACAATAATATTTTTTTGAGGGATAAAGGGGATAAAAATGGACGTTTCATCATGAATGTAGCCGAAAGAGACAACACGGGTAATTGGAGTTACAGCTCGAAAGTTGGTTAAAAAGCTGTTGATCTCTGTTCTCTAGCGCTCGAGTACAATAAGGACTCCGAGGTTAAGAATGACGAGGTTGACTTGGAACCAACAACAGAACAAGCTTTAACCCATGTTCCGGTTTCTAATCGGTTCACTTGTTTAAAACCAGTTAGGAAGTAGGCTAGGCTATTTGTTGACATCCCGTGTTGTCCCTGTTTTTGTTTTGTTTTTGCTCTCTGTAGCTGTTCAAGTCTGAGGAAAAGGTCTCTTTGGATCTTTTCTTGCTTTGTTCTATAGTCCTATAGAACAATTGCTTAATAAACTTTTCGCTTATCAAAAAAATATTTTT